>JAUAME010000010.1:10105000-10730000 GCA_030820535.1 Quercus parvula
TGTTGTTGTTGTTGTTGTTGGTGGTGGTGGGAGGAATTCTGCTGCTGTAATTACAAAACCACTTGGAAAAAAGCTATTTCTCTTTTACTTATATATAATTTTTTGGATTGTGATTAAAACTTGTTAGGATGAGTCCCACATCAATTTCTTACCTAAAATTTCACTCTAAATTTGTTTCCTTCATTGATGCTACTCTTCTAGTTATCTACCTCTGGCCATATATTTACAGGAGTTATGTTTATTTGGAACCCATTATCAACAGTAAATTACTCAAGATCATCATTCCTATGTAATACTTGAGTATCTTCTCTCAATCATGGTAATTTAATCCTCAAGATCCATGGGTATTGGCAAAATTCTTGTGTTTCATTTGAGTGGTAGGAGATGATTACTCAAAATGAGAGTGTAGTTAGATGGCACGGCTTAAAATTTCCTATCAAGTCAGGAGGTCAAAGGTTCAGGCGAATTTCTTATGGATGATCATTGTCTGTATGTGAGAGTAATTATTTTATTTCTCACTTTGATATTGGAGAAATTTCTCATAAACAATAATGTATATGTATTTTACATATTTATGTAAAACTTTTCTGTGCATTGCGCGGATTAAAGCCTAGTTTTAACATGAAGGTGAATCTTACCTATAGACTATAGTATAGATCCTCTAAATGGAAGTCACTCTTATATCATAAAGAATTGTAATATCCATAAACCCTTTCACCCAAGTTAATATGTTTTGATCACTGAGGGACCTCTCAATTCTCGTACAAGGTGAGAAATGCAAGGCAATCCGGCTGTACAAAGAAACCAAATGGCCTGGCCAGAAAATTATTAACTACAGGAAGGAAAGAAATTGAATGATTGACAAATGCTTCTTTCGCAAGTGAACATGCACCAAGGAAAAATCCAAGAAGAGGTAAATAAATAAATATCAAACCCACCATTGCACGATGTTTGTCGAGGACTAAATTGCAGCAAATTGTAATAATTCATATATATATATATATATATATTACAATTAATAAAATCGTTATTAATTGCCACGCAACAGCGGGACATAAAAGTTGTTCATATGTCGAATATAAAATAGAACTAACATTTTAAATCAAAATTGAGAGGAAAATCTCAAAAGAAATTTTAGGGACACAATATAATTGTAGGATAATATGTTTTTTTTAAGGTTTTTGGTCAAATAGGTTTCTTTCAAACTTATTTGGGGATACAACCTCATTCAAAACTCAAGTTTTAAGCAGAATCCAATTCTTTAAGAGTCAAGCCACATATGCTAATGTGGTCGCGGTTGATGTGGTGTGTTTTTTAAAGTTTGACCAACTTGGAACTCGACTCGCCGTGAGTCTAGATCCCTTGACGCCCATTTTGTGGTTATTTTACCAAATCTCTCTCTCTCTCTCTCTCTCTCTCTCTCTCTCATTATATCCTCTTTATTTAAATTTTAATAAAGTTAGTTAATGAGAAAATGCAAAGAGTAGTATGCTAAAAAGTTATTAGAGAAGGTCTACAAATTTGAAAATCAAATTAATTTTAACTATTAACCCTGTTAAAATTTAAATAGAGAGTAAACTCAACAATGAAATTCATTTGATTTTGAAAGTTGAGAGGCTAAATAAACATAATTAATAATTGAGAAACCAAATGAAACTTTACCTAATAATTTGAAGTTCCAAATTAGTAATTTAGTCTAAAATTTAATACTTGAGGAAAGTTGTTTCTATTCCAATTAGTATTTTTTAAAATGTTGTTGACATGCTTAATAGCATGAAATTTTCCATAATTATTCTTATAATAATATTTTGATGCATATGGGACATCCAAAAGTTTAGATAAAAAATTGTGAACTACCTCAAACATAAAGAGAGAAAGTATATATATATATATAAAATTGTGAACTACCTCAAACATAAAGAGAGAAAGTATATATATATATATATATATATATATATATATATATATATATATATATAAAATGAAAAAAATTATTTATTTATTGGGATCATTATGGTAATGGAATGACACCATTAGATATAACACTTCGTTTGTTTTGATGGAAAACTTTATGTATAGATAGTTTTCTGTGTTTTCTAATATTTAGTAATATAAAAAAGAAGAGTTAAAAGGAAAATTATTTTTGGTCAACAAAAATAATATAGTTTATTTTTTGAGATTGTTTTCCATTAAATTTTTTTGAAAAACAACTTTATCTTATAACAAGCTAATTAAGTAAAGTTAGGATTAAAAGATTGATTTTAACTCATTTAAGGTTGTTGCCAAACATAGGAAGATGAGATAGTTTAATAGAAAATATTTTTAAAAAATGACTCATTTTATAAAAAATATTATTGACGAAACAAACAAGAGTGTAAGCATAATTGTCTGTCAACGAGGGTGTTGCGTGGGCTGGTCAAATTAGGTTTGGGTTATGCCTCAGTTTGATTCAGGTAGGTCATTTTGGCCTTATTTTCATGGGCAATTAATGTTGTACCCATTGCACATGATTGAGACTCCACAGGTCTTCACGATTCTTACTTTAAGAATAAGGAGTAAGTCTAGGGACACATAATTTGGCACAATTTTGTGTCATAACTTGTCACGTGATAAGTTATGATTAATTAAAGTGTGATGGTGGGTCATGTGGAGACACACTTTTACCAATCACAACTCTTGTCACGTGACGAGTCGTGGCAAATTCATCTCTGTGGGTTCTCTGGCTATGGAACCAAGGGATTTTCCAATGCACAAACTATATTTCAATTACAGTCTGTTTTAGTATGCGGTTGGATTGGCGTCCACGGTGTTGCGTTTGCGTTTTCCTCTTCTTTTTTTTTTTGGATGTGCGCATTTCACGTGGGAGTGTCTATCAGTGGGTCCCGTGCACACCATCTCTTTGACAATCCAAATTTTCATTGGAATGACACTGTTCAGTGGGTCTCGTGTACTGTTCACGGGACTCACAAATCTTTTTATTCAGCAACTTTTTCATTAAAAATAGGTCCTATGACACTATTTACACATTTAAAAATTATTTTGTTACAGTATTTTCAATTTTCAGTTTTCAATAATATAAGCAGTATCTAAATGGATCCTTAACAAGTCTTTACACCGCACGTCAATGGAGAAGATGAGTGGCAAATTCACCTCTGTGGGGTCTCTGGCTGTGGAACCAAGGGATTTTCCAATGAAAAGACTATGTTTCAAATTTCAATTACAGCCCGTTTTAGCTAGTCTTCCTTACTCAATTTCCAAGTCAAGTACCCTGTAGTGCTAATCAGAGAAAATAAGTAAATACAAAAACGTTTGTTTTATTTTAGTTTAGAGTAATACATTCTTCGTTGTGATGTTTGTTTTCACTAGTGAATCGGATTTTTGGGATGGCCTCTAGCTCTCTTTTTGTTTTCTTTCTTCTCACAAACCTCTTGCTGCTTCACTCAGCTGAAGAAGAAAGAGCACACACCCAAATTGTCCGTCCTTTCAATGTGGAAAAGTCGGTACCATTGGCTTTCCATTCACCAATGGCTCACAACCATCGTGCGGTTTACTGCCAGTAAATTGTGACGGAACACCTCCGACGATCCAACTGCCAGTGGGCTTGAGTGTAAAACCATATGAAGTTATAAACATCTCTTACACAGACTCCACACAATCCATACGTATCAAGGACTTTTCGCTTTTCAAATACTTCCTTACCGACAAATGCGAATACTTAACCGATTTTACTCTTCCCAATTCTCCATTAATCTCTTTTAAACTCACCACACCCATTAAGACCCTGTTTAAATGCAATCGCATTCTTGATGATACTTCCCCTAGAGATTTTAAATATAGGAGCTGCGGAGACTATAATATCTACTATAGTTCTCCCCGTTTTGCTTCTCAATGTTCAATCATTCAGACCCCCGTAACAGAGAACGCAGTTAAAGATGAAGTTAATTTGACTGCTGTATACAGCCTTGAAATACATGTATCTGATGCTTGCGGCAGTTGTTATAGTAGAGAAGGTCTATGTAGACTGGACCACAAGCGAAAATTTCGTTGTGCCATTGCAAAGAAAGGTATAGACATTGGAATATTGCAAAATATTTTGGTCCTACAGTTACACACATATATTGAAAATGATTATTAGAGTTCTTTGCATATAAATTTCTTTACATTCTTATGTTATAGTTAATCCTAATACAAATGCTATATCATATTAGTTTCAAAATTAGGTTATGATAAATAGAAACAACACTGTTAAGCTTCCCATTCTCAAATACCTCACGCGAGAAAGTAGTTTATGCATTTTGTGTAGTTATAGAAAGAGAACTTCCAATATATCTCCAAAGATACAACTACAGAGGGGAGGAAACCGATACAATTTTGAAATCATCTCTCACTTTGATATCTTATCACTATGAAACAATAAACCGGAGAGTTCCATAATGAAATTTGTGTGTTTGATGATACTTACAATTGTTATAGCAGAGGAATTTTCTTTATGACAATTTGGGGAAAGGTATTGAAATGGGGATTTTCCAATTACCAAAACTGCTTATAAATTTCGTTGGTTTCTATGTATTAATTATTATTCCTAATACATGCATATGACTTGCTGCTATTTTGTTCTATGCCACAATCCACAGACCTCTCTTCTGCAACACTAGATTAAGCAGATTCAGATGGGCTCCTTTTAGGAAATTAGAAATAGATTGAACTGTCTTGTTATAAAATCTATATTAGATAAATGTAATCCGATGTTCATTGTTCTTTCTTAAATACTGTTGAGATTTCAAAGAATACCAATTTTGCTTTGTCAATATGTTACATTGATTATTTTTTTATTTTCTAATTATCAACTAATAGTATTGTTCTTTGCTGCTTTTGATGCGGATACAGGGAGTAATACAGGGAATAATACAGGGAGTAATACAGGGAGTAATACAGGGAGTGATACAGGGAATAATACAGTGAGTAATACAGGGAGTGATACAGGGAATAATACAGTGAGTAATACAGGGACTAATACAGAGAGTAACACAGGGAGTAAGAGATTGAAAGTGATGGCGATAGGTAACATATTTATTTAATCAAATTTTTTGTTGATACTAATGATAGGACATGCTATTCTATAGAACTCAAATGATTCCACATGGAAGCCATTTAGTGTGTCTTCAACACAAAAAACTGCGACCTCCCTTTTTTACCCCTTCTCATGGTGTATCTAATTATCCAATCTTTAAAGTATTTTTGTTAATGCCTCCATTTGCTCCATTTTTTATTATTCAATAAGATGTAATTGTATGTACAGAATCGATCGGTACAATAGCTAAAATTTTTATAATCCACGATTTTACTTCGAGGTACTGGATGCCAAGTCATTCTTAGCATGTGCTTCTTTATTGTTACTCTTGAGTCACCACAATAAAATGCAAATTTATTGAGGTTCAAGACATTATCAATATGTAGTTTGAGTTACTGTCGTGTCAGCACATAACTTCATAATCTCATTTCTTTTAATACAGCTACTTCATCTGTTGCAATTGGAGTTCTGATGGTTATAATTTGCTGCTTCTGGAGAAAGTTCAAGTTAATTAAAAGTATTAATTTTTGGAAGAAGTTCAAGTTAATTAAAAGTATTAATTTTTGGAAGAAGGAAACTCTAACTCATCAGAGTGTTGAGGAATTTCTAAAAAATCATGGACCTCTTGTCATTAAAAGGTACAGTTATGCTGATATAAAGACAATGACCAAGTCCTTTAATGATAAATTAGGCCAAGGGGGCTATGGTAGTGTCTATAAGGGGAAGTTACAAGATGGCTGTTTTGTGGCAGTGAAGGTTATGAAAGAATCGAAAGGTAATGGAGACGAATTCCTTAATGAGGTTGCAAGCATTGGTAGGACCTCCCATGTTAACATTGTCACTCTTAAGGGTTTTTGCTTTGAGGGTTCTAAAAGAGCTCTTATCTATGAGCTTATGCCTAATGGATCCCTTGAAAAGTTCATATATAAAGGAAATCCTTCAAGTTCTAATCATCATTTGGGGTGGGAAACATTATACAAGATTGCAATTGGCATTGCACGAGGCTTGGAGTACTTGCATAGAGGTTGCAACACACAAATTTTGCATTTTGACATAAAGCCTCACAACATTCTTTTGGATGAGAACTTTTGCCCAAAAATTTCTGATTTTGGCCTTGCAAAGATATGCCTTAGAGAATAGAGTACCATATCAATGGTTGGTGCAAGAGGGACTACTGGATATATCGCTCCTGAAGTATTTTGTAGAAGTTTTGGAGGGATCTCTCATAAGTTAGATGTCTATAGTTATGGAATGATAGTTTTAGAAATGGTGGGAGGCCGAAAGAATATTGATGTTAGTGTTGATTTGACTAGTGAAATATATTTTCCACATTGGATATACAAGCGTCTTGAACTAAATGAAGAATTAGGATTGTTAGGCCTTTTAGAGGAAGGAGATGAAGACATTGCAAGGAAGATGATAATAGTGAGTTTATGGTGCATACAAACTGACCCCTCAAACTGACCATCGATGAGTAAAGTGGTGGAGATGTTGGAAGGGAGTCTCGAATCTTTGCAAATCCCCCCAAAACCTTACTTGCCTTCTCCGCCAAGATCACCGATAGATTCTTCTACTGTAATGATGTCAATACAATATGACTCTATGCACTAAAATATACTTTCTTTTAAGGGAAACATTGACTCTATAGGAGGTATGAACTTTGTTGATTGTATTTATTTTTAGCTTGTTAAGGAAGATCTTTTCTATGTTGCTTAAAATATTTGATGAGACCTGACTTTATGGCTTTTCTTGTAACCTAATCTTGTTGTTAACCCGTGCAATACACAAGAAAGAAAAAAAAGTTTTAACAATAATACTATTATAGTGAACAAATTTCATTCTATGATGTGGTTTAATCTTACATCGAGCTCTTGTTGGATCTGGTCATGACGGCAAGGAATTCAAATATTTAGAAAGAATGTGTCATTAAATTTGGTGTATAATTATATATGCCGAATAATATCCACCCTATCCATATTATGTAATTTTCTCAGTGGCATATATTGTGCTCAATTAGATTTATTTTTCGATGTTTCTGAAAGAAAAAAAAAGAGATACATTTTCGATAATCTTGGGATTATACATTATGGACTTCGGAATTAGTAATGACATCACAGACCAAAGGCATGTCCGTGTACTGTACTCACTACCCAATGCACACGACTACCCGTCTCCACGATTGAAACAAGCCACAGAGATTTCCACAACAAACTTTTTGACTGTTCTCAGGTTTTGAAGAGGCAAGTGAGTCTTTCCTCTGCGTGTCAATGGGGTCGGATGAGCAGGAAACTCCCCTCAGTGGAGACTCTTTGGCATTGGTATGAAGAGATTTCCCAATGCACAGACCATATGTTTCAGATGGGTATCCGAACTTGTTCTCATTTTCATTTTATTTCAGCCTGTTTTCACACCGCTTCCATATCCAATTTCCAATTCAAGTACCGTGTTAATCAGTGAAACCACATACTATAAATAGTGAAGAAAGAAGAAGCTGTACAACCACGTTGTTATAGTTTAGAGTAAATACATTCTTGGTTGTGATTTTCGTTTTTGCTACTGAATCGGGAATTTTGGGATGGTTTCTGTGACATTCTGTCTCTCTGTTTGTTTTCTTTGTTCTCTCACACCTCTCGCTGCTTTACTCAGTTGAAGAAGAAAAGAGAAAAACAACCATATTGTTCGCCCCTTCTATGTAGAAAATTCGGTATCATTGGCTTTCCATTCACCAATAGCGCAGACCCAAATTGCAGTTTATTGCCAGTAAATTGTGACAAAACACCTCCTGGCTACAATCCAACTGAGGTGGACTTGAGGACCATATGAAGTTATAAACATCTCTTACACTTACAGTCTAGCAGTAACACCACACAGTCCATGCGTATCAAGGACTTTTTACTTTCAGATTACTTGACTAGCCAAAAATGCGAATTCTTAACCAGTTTTATTTTTCCCAACTCTCTATTAATCTTCTATGAAATTACCTCACCCAGGCAGACCCTATTTCAATGATTATTCCGCACATTTATAACATTTTTTTTTGGGTGAAATAATATACGTTTTAATTGGGTTGGATTCCTATAGGCTTGATATTTGTTTGGGCCTTTTTTTTTTTTTTTTTGATAATCAATCACTGAATAACTTTCATTAAACTGAACTCTGATTTAAATACATTACATCTCTGATCGCTTGACTTTGAATAATGGGTGGAGTGTCCTCCACCCACACTACATAATCAGAAACTAATTTGGCATTCCGAGCCATTAAGTGGGCAGCAACATTCCTAGTTCTACGAACATGGTTAGTTTTCCATACCTAGACCATCTGCTTCCAGTGCTTTGCTCCTGCCACAAAATTTCGGATTGAGGTTGGAGGAAGACATTTTCCCAGCAGAGCATTGGTTACTACTTGAGCATCACCTTCCAAAACCACTTGATTGAGCCCAAGGTCTCTCGCAAGCATTATTCCTTCTTCAAACGCCTTTGCTTCCACTTCCACAGCCCCTAAAGGTAGATCTAGCTTTTTACTCATTGCTCCCATAATCTGGCCTAGCGCATTTCTGATAACAACACCGACTCCACAGCAACCTAATTCCTTAAAAACCGCCCCATCCACATTTACTTTATACCACCCTTCACACGGAGGCGTCCATTTCTCATTTCTCAAGGACGGTGTACGAATCAGTTCTGCATTAAGCGGGTTGAACTCCTCCACCAGAATTTCTGCTTCCTTTACAATTATTTTCCCTGTCTTGCCACTGCCATCAAACTTCACAGCATTTCTATTTTTCCAAATACACCAAGCTGTGGTGGCAAAGTACTCCCAGCTGATCTCCCTTCAATCTTCCCATATCTTCCATACTACCTCTATAAAATCCCGCAATGGC
Organism: Quercus parvula; assembly: GCA_030820535.1. Classification (NCBI taxonomy): domain Eukaryota; kingdom Viridiplantae; phylum Streptophyta; class Magnoliopsida; order Fagales; family Fagaceae; genus Quercus; species Quercus parvula. The sequence goes on from JAUAME010000010.1 coordinate 10,113,955, forward strand.
CTTTGAAACTTTGGCAAAACAAGCTTTGACTCTCTCCACACCGCCTCGGCTATTTCACAATCCCAGAGAACATGCCCCGAGGACTCCACTTTTCCGCAAACACCACACACATCCTCCCCCTGAATTTTTCTGAGCTTAAGACCGAGGTTTGTGGGAAGGATATTCTTGCATGCCCTCCACATAAAGTGCTTAATCTTGCTTGGGCAGTTTAGTCTCCAAATAAAGTTCCAAAATTCATTCTGCTTCTTTGGATTTGATGCCTCACCCCCATTAACCGTACCTTTTTGCTCCTTCAACCAGCTGCAAGCCACTTTATACCCACTGCTCATAGTAAAATTCCCATTTTTGGTCCATGCCCAGGCTAAGACATCCTCTGGGAAAGTGTGGCTAATAGGGATACTTAAGATATTATCTACTTCGTAGGGGAGAAAAACACTGCATACCAAGTCTTTGTTCCACCCTCTTCTCTCCCTGTCCAGCAAAGAGTCAACCATACTACCCTCAAAAGCTTGCGGCCGAGGACTAGTTACTTTGAATGAATTCTGGGTTGGCAGCCACCTGTCACCCCATATTCTCACACTTTGCCCATTTCCTATGCTCCAACGCAGCCCCTTATCCAGGACTTTTCTGCCTTCCATCAAGCTCCTCCATATATATGAAGGCTTCTTTCCTATCTGCGCCTCCATAAAATTGCTTTCCGGAAAATACTTCGCTTTCAATACTCTATGTGTAAGAGAGTCCGGATTTTGGATGAGCCTCCACCCTTGTTTTGCTAGCAAAGCTAAGTTAAAAGCCCTGAGATCTTTAAATCCCATCCCCCCATCAGCTTTTGGTTTGCACATATTCTCCCAAGCTATCCAAGCTAGTTTCCTTTATTTGTCACGTTGACCCCACCAAAAATTACGGATCAGAGAGTTTAACTCGCTGCATAGGGAGTCTGGGATTTTAAAACAATTCATTGTATATGTCGGAGTAGCTTGGGCAACTGCCTTTATTAGGATTTCTCTTCCAGCCGGTGACAGCAATTTACCCTTCCAACTTGCTATTTTGCGCCCAACTTGGTCCTTAATGCGATTGAATGCTTTCTTTTTTCCCCTCCCAACCAAAGGGGGCAGCCCCAAATACTTCTCATGTTGGAGAATGATCTGGGCCCCAAACATATCCTTTACCGCTTCTTGAACCTCCGCCTTTGTGTTTTTGCTAAAAAATAGAGAAGTCTTCTCTCTGTTTAGTTTCTGCCCAAATTCTCTTTCATAATCCTCCAAAATTTTGATAACTTTAACTCCTTCTTCCGTTGATGCCTTACAGAAAACAATACAATCATCCGCAAAAAGTAAATGGGACACCCTTGGAGCTCCTCTACCCACTGAAATACCCCTCAAATTTTCACCAGACTCATCCCTTCTTAGCATTGCCGAGAGGCCCTCCGCACACAAAAGGAATAGGTACGGGGAGATAGGGTCCCCTTGCCTAAGCCCTCGTGTTGGAGTAATTTTTCCCTTAGGCTCCCCATTAATTAACATCGAATACGAGACCGTGGTTACACACATCATCATTAAAGAAATCCACCGATCCTTAAATCCCATTCTCCGCATCATCGCCTCCAGAAAACTCCATTCCACCCTATCATAAGCTTTGCTCATATCCAACTTGATTGCCATTAAGCCTTCTTTACCCTTTCTCCTTTGATTGACGCAATGCATGACTTCAAATGCAACCAAGACATTGTCTGTAATTTGCCTTCCAGGAACAAAGGCACTTTGAGCCTCACTAACCACATCTGGAAGAATCCTTTTCAGCCTATTCGCAAGAACCTTGGACACAATTTTATAAATTACATTACACAAGCTAATAGGGCGATATTTAGAAATTTTTTGGGGGGATTTCACTTTGGGAATCAAGCAGATATATGTGTCATTTAAACCATTAGGCATCATTCCTGTTCTAAGGATATTCATAACACTTTGGATAACCTGAGGACCCACCACATCCCAATACTTTTGGAAAAATATAGGGGACATACCATCCAGGCCTGGGGACTTTGTCGGGTGCATCTGCATGAGGGCTCGCCATACTTCCTCTTCCCCAAAATCCCTCAGGAGCTCAGCATTCATATCTTCTGAAACTCTACTGCCAACTGCACTGAGACTGGCTTCAAACTCGGTTGGGTAGGTTGTGCTATAAATCTCTGTAAAGTACTCAAGAATTATATTTTCGACCTCCATTCTGTCCTCTCTCCATCTTCCCTCCGAATCACTAATTCCTTCAATTCTATTTTTCCTCTGTCGATTGTTTGCTGTGGCATGAAAAAACTTGGTATTCCTATCCCCACACTTGATCCAGAGTGCCCTTGATCTTTGATTCCACATCACTTCTTCCCTAAATAACATCTCATTAATTTCCTTTTTTAAACCTTGAATCTCTTCCGCTGACTCATGAAGCAAGTTCAACTCTTCCAGATACTGTAAGCGCCTTTGTTTCTGCTTTAGGACTTTATTAACATTTCCAAATACTTTGTAATTCCAGTCTTGCAGGTGGTCTTTGCAACTCTGTAATCGTTTCTGAATCGGCATATTTGGGTTACAATTCAATGGGTCCCAAGCTGTTTCTATAACTTCTCTACACCCCTCCTCCCTAGTCCACATCTCCTCAAACATGAATCTTCTCTTAACTACCCTTCTCTGACTTCTCCCTCTAGGAGACAGAGACAGTAAACAATGGTCAGAAGCTGCCATTGATTTGTGGAACACCTTTGCTTCCGGAAACAAAGATAACCACTCCTCATTTGCAACCATTCTATCCAACCTCACCAGCGTTCGTTGTTCCCCAATTCTCCCATTACACCAGGTAAACCGCTGACCCACAAAACCCATATCAAGCAGCCCACAATTACACAAACATTCTCTGAACCCCTCCATCTGCCTAGCATCTCTATCCAACCAACCCAACTTTTCATCAGAGTTGAGAATCTCGTTAAAATCCCCAAACACAATCCACGACATATGATATTGACTTTTTAAATATTCAAGTAATTTCCAGGAGATTGGTCGCATACCTGAATCAGGGTGACCATAAAACCCCGTAGCACGCCACGGTCTTGCTCCATTCCCTTTGCACACGACCACATCAATATGAGTGTTGGAGCAGCTCTTCAAACGAACATCAAACCCTTCTTTCCACAGCAAAGCCAAACCTCCACTTCGACCATCGGACTTCACCGAAATACCTTGAGTCAGACCAATCTTTCTCTGAAGACCTTTGATTCGGTTCTGGTTTGCTTTGGTCTCTGCTAGAAAGACCATTATCGGTTCGCTTCCCTTCACCTCGTCGGTGAGTGCACGAACTGCCGGAGCTGATCCCATTCCCCGGCAGTTCCACGCTAGGATGGTCATTGAGCTCGGCGGTGCTGCCTCACAGCAACCGCCTCTCCGCCATCCTTGGTTTTTTCCTCTCCCCTGTTTTCCTTCCTTTGCACCTCACCCTTCTTTCGTTTAATATTTCTGGAAATCTTATCAAGCTCCTCCAGAAGTGTTGGTCCTTCTCTTTTTCTTTGAATTGGGTCAGTCTCAGCTAAACTTTCCTTGCTCGGGCCAGCCCGGGCCCTTCTCTTCCAGTGGCTGCTATTTGGGCCTAATTTCTCCTCAACCCAGCCCACATCCACTTCATACATCATAGCCACTGGGCCTTCCGTTTTTTCTCCCAAGTCCAGGCCCACTTGGCAGTCAGATGGTTGAGCTTTCAGTGCTGACTTGAATTCAAACTTGGGAATACTTTGTTTAGTCCATGTCTCTTTTTGCACGCTTCCTCCATACCTGCTTATAACAATCTCTCTTTCCCATTTTTTCTTTCCCAACTGAGCTAACATTTCACTTTGTTTTTCACCAAGGTTTCTGACCTTACCTTCTTCGTGAATAGTCTCTGCGCTCAATTTTCCTCCATCAGACTTTTTTGTCAGCTCCCCCAATGTACTCACATCTAGGATTGTTGATTCATTTGTTTGCTCTTCACGCGCCACCACCCCCCTTGGCTCAGTCAGCTCATTTCGCCCACCTTCCACCCCAGCTTTTGTTCTGTATCTTGAGTCGCCACTCTCCTTCTTATTTGCGAAACTATACTCTCCTCCCGATCGTCTTGTAGGTTCTCCTTCAGCCAAGCCCCGTATTGAAGATCTTCCCTCCCTTCTGCCTTATCTCTTCCCACACTATCCGGGCACTCCCTCAAGTCATGTTCTAATAGACCACATCTATAGCAAAAATTTGGCAAACGTTCATATTTGAAGTGTACCCACCTTGCTTCTTCCCCTACTATGTTAATTTTTCGGCCTCTGATTAACTTCCGTGTAACATCCACTTCAACTCGAACCCGAAGATATTTCCCCCACTGCACTCCATTATCTGCCACATCTACATCCACTACTTTTCCCAAACTAGCTCCAATTGCTTTCCCCGTTTCTCTTGTTCGGCTCTTAAGGGGAAGGTTGTAAATTTGCACCCAGAACGGTGACCATTTTAGTACAATATCTTTCGGGTCCTGCTCTCCTTCAAACTCCTGCAAGAGCACCAGTTGTTTTTCGTAGTGCCACGGCCTCATATCCATCACTCTCTTCTTGTCTCTTTCATCCTCAAATTCTGCCAAAAACAGTTCTTCTTCGATCACAGAGAGCTGAAGACTTTTGTTCGGTTTCCATAACATCCTTATGTTCTTTCTCAGAGCATCTAACAAGATCCCTCTTCTAGAAAGTACCCTCAGGACAAGGCAGTATTTCCCCCTCTCATTTGCTGCTTTCGTACATTCCTCTCCAAGCGAAATGCTTATCTCCTCTTCTTCAGTAACTTTAAGCTTCTGCCATAACGTTTCAAGCTCCTCCGCCATTCCACTACCGATAACACACTCTCAAAACAAAACTGTCCCTGACCTCACCACCAAGAGTAGAAGATCACTTTACTCCCACAAGGACTGTGGGACCAACTCTGCTTCTACGGGCCAAAAGCTCGAGAGCACACACCACGCTAAATGTCAAAAAAGGTTTGGGCCTTCTTAGAAGTGGGGGAAAGAATGTAAAATCCGCCCATTTCTTTATGTAATGGGAGCTTTAGGACCCGTTATAAATTTTTGGGACAAGTAGGGTCTAGGCATAGAGTTAGCCATGGATTGGACAAAATTGAGCTCTAATCCAATTAGTAGATATCTCCTCTAGCACACTAGATGATGATTTATAAAACTATCTATGCATATTATTTAAAGAAGTCACACGATTCATTAAAAAAGTTATGTGACTAAAATTATATATAGATAATCTCTTCAATGGTTATATAATGGGTTAGAGGTAGATAGCTCCAAATCAATTTCGAGCTAAACTTTTATATAACACTAAAGTTCTTATTTTTTATTTTTTATTTTTCAAATGGAAATTGAGCATTTGACATTCGGCTATGGTTTGGACTCTAGCTAGACCTTGGACAGTGCAATAGTTGTAACAAAAATTTTACCTCCAAACCAATTTAGAAAAAATTTCCCCCAATCCATTACATGACGGTTAAAACCACTATTCTCATGTACTTCTAGTCATATTACATTTCTTATAAATCATATGACTTGTTTAAATATTATATGTAGACAGTCTTATAAATCGCCACATAATAGGTTGAAGAAAAACCTTAACCAAGCTGGCCCCTAACCATTTTATGTAATTTTCTCAATGGGATATGGCCCATTAGATATATCATTTATCTAATTATCTTTGAAGTTTCAATAATGTTGGGATAAATAATATGGATTATGGAATGGCACGGGTACCACATACCATAGGCATGTCTGAGGAGTAAGATGGCAAGTGGGTTGGTCAAGATTATGTTCGGTTTAGAGTAATGATAGAACCATAACTTTTGCCACAACTTATTTATGTGGTAAGTCGTAAGTGGTGGAGTTGTGGACCCACCACTTTTACTCCATCACTCAAGACTTGCCATGTGAGCAAGTTGTGTTCCTAACATTTTCCATTTTTATGGGGCAATTGATTGTCTATTTTGTACCCAATTCACAAAGACTCCAGTCCACACGTATTCACGATTCAAACCAGTCGCAATGATTTCCACTACAAACTTTTGACCGGTCTGAGGTTTTGAAGAGTCGGGGGAGTTAGGTGAGTCTTCCACTGAGCTTGAATGGGGAAGATGAGTAGAAACTCCTCAATGCACAGAGCATGTTTGAGAATCGAGATGGGTACCCCACCTATTTCAGCCTATTTCTTTCCTAAGTCTTTTATATCCACTTTCCAAGTAGTCAAGTACAATGTTAATCAGAGAAACCACATATTATATAGTAAAGAAAGAAGACAAGAAGTTATACAAACACGTTGTTTTAGTTTAGAGTATTTAAATTCTTGGTTGTGATTTTTGTTTTTTGCTAGTGAATTGGGAATTGTGGGATGGCTACTTCTGTCTCTCTGTTTCTTTGTTTTCTCACAGCTTTCGCTTCTTCACTCAGCTGAAGGAGAAGTAAAGAGAAGACTCCCAAAAATACGAATACTTCACCAATTTTACTTGTCACAACTCTTCCATTCATCTCTTTAACTCACCACACCCAATCATACTCTATTTAAATGCAATCATGCTCTTAATATTACTTTCTCTAAAAATTTTAAGAAAATGAACAACATAGACTATAATTACTCATTCCAACGATAGTTCTCCCAGTTTTCCTTCTGAATGTTCAATTATTCGGGTCCCATTTGTAAAAGAGCATTCAGATGACCTAAATTTAACTGCTGAGTTCAACCTTGAAGTGCATGTATGATGACGACGAGGGAAATTTTCCATTTGCCATTACTGAGAAAGGTAAAGACGTCAGAATAACTGATATTGGACATGGTTTAATATTTAAATTTTGTAATTATTTAACTTTAGTATTTTTATGTATTTTTTTGTTATTTTAAGTTTAGGTGATTTATTTCCTTATTTTAGGTGTTTTAAATTTTTTTAGTCAAATTAGGGTTTTATATGCTTTCGTTGCCGCCATAGGGTTTGCTAGTTTCCTTTGGGTTTTTAGCCACCCTAGGTTTTCTTTTTACTATTTAAACGCATATATTGTAGCCTAGGCAATTCAATTTTCAGACTGTTATCAATAGACACAGACTTTTGTCAAATTATTTCTCTAGTGGATTCTAGTTTTTCTCCTTATGGATTTAGGGAAACCTTTCGTGGATTCAAGGTTTACTACTAGAAACTAATAAGTTTAGTTTTTGTCCCATTAAGAGAGCATTGTGTGTGATTTTTTTAGGCTTTTGCGACATCAGTTGGTAATAGAGCCTTGACATACCCTGATCTGATAGCTAACCCACGAGACAGTAACCACCATAACAATGACAACGGTGATGATGTCAAGAACCCAGTCCTCACTAGGGCTGAGTTCCTTGAGTTTCGTAAAGATGCTTGTGATGAGAATCAACAATTTTGTGAAATGAGTTAGCAAATATAGGCGAAATCAAGCAAATGATTGCTACTCTCCTTGCTAGGAAATCATCTCACAACAACAATGATCAATAATTATAGAAAGAGAACTTTCAACATATCTCCAAAGATCCAACTAGAGAGGAGTGGAAGACAGTATAATTTTCAAATCATCTGTTTGTCTGATCCTATAGTTATCTACTTACTCTCGTCTACCTCAATGTTCAATCATTCATCTTACCCTAAATGCAAATGGGAGAAACAATAATTTGCAGTGTTCCATTGTAAAATTTATGTGTTTGATAATCTATAAATACTATATAACTTTTGACTTTTTTTGACTTCATAAGAACTTACCACTTAAACTTTAGACACTCCACAATTTTAATTACTATATACTTTTTTGACTTCATAAGAACTTGCTGTGTAAGTTTTTGAGACTCCACAATTTTCCTATTATTATTATTTTTAAGATTTAATTTTTAAGAACACGATATGCCTCGAACACAAAGCTTCTCTCCCTGATGCAGAACCTTTACCTCTCACCTCTATCTCCCTGCCAGTATTCTACAATTTTATTCTCTATCTATCTCTGCCCGTTGAGTTGTGATTGACTTTTTCAAGTTGAAATAAAAAAAATACCAGTAAGTTTTTCTCACCATCTATTGAATTTCAAAATCAACCAAAGCCTTAATGTTGGTACTTGGTACTGCCTAACCCAGCCCATCACGATTCCAATAACCCTAAATTATAATATGACTGTGTATTGTTATAACTCATGGAGGTACTGTTTCTATTTAGTATTCTTGGCTCTATTGTATAATTGTTGCTATGTTTTTTTTGTTGATTTGTTAGGATTTTAAGTGTCCCATGCATCATCTTTAATGCTTATGTACCTTGCCCGTTAGAGTAGAGGTTTTCTTCAATTCTTCTCTTGCTTTAAATATTTCAGTTTACTATGTTTTCATATTTTTAATTTAACTTGAATAACATTGTTTTCTTGGGTGTATTGATGTGCTTGAATTGTTAAAAAGAGTGGATAAACAATGTTGTACATGGTTAGGTCAATTGAAAATAGAGAAATATCTTTCTCAAATTAAATAATATTCTTCCTAGACTTAAAAGTTTTATAATTCATTGAAAAACCTTTTGTACCCTTTTGTACTTGGCCAGGTCATCAATTTCCCAATTCAAAGAGTTATGGACATGCTAGAATGCTCAAGTTTTTTAATGTTAGAGCTCAAACTTTAGGTGTGCGTTTGGATACTGCTTATTTGCTGAAAACTAAAAACTAAAAAAAAAAAAAAAATAGTCTTTGGTTATTGTTGATAGTTTTTAGACCCCTTAAAACACAATTGAATTAACCTAGGTGATTAGCCAAGTTGTTACTTAGTCCAAATTCCAAATCTAGGTTATCACAATCAAACAATCATATCATGCAAAGCAGTGGAAAGATAAATAACACAATGATATGATCACCTAGGAAATCAAACTGGTAAAAACCTGGGGAGGATTTAACCTAGCTATCCTCAAGATAACCTGAATCTACTATCTTGAAAGAATCGAAGTTCATACAATAAGACTTACAAGCCCCCACGCTCGACTTCTTATTGCTACCCACCAGTAGAATTGACTGACACGACCACGTGCAAGCTTCGAGACCACAGACTCCTTCTTTCTTGGATTCTCTAGCAAGTACAAGCACACCTGCTTGTGTTTCTTTAAGTTCTTATGGCAGCAACTGAATGATCATCAAGCTCTTGAAGAAATCTCCTTCTTGATAATCTTAAGCTTGTGTAAAGGAAAGCTCCTCACAGATCTCACAAGAGATTTATACAAACAGCAATATGAGCAACAATACAACTCTCAAGCAACCAAGACTTTAGAGAGGTTTGGGTACAAAACCCTAAAACCAAAAGAGGCACAAGAGGCACTCTAATCTCTCTTTCTTCAGTCTCTAAAAACGTGGCTTAGGGTTTCCTTTATATAGTGGGAGAAGTAGATCTGAAACCTTAATCCTTAATGGGCTTAAGCTGCTGTTTGGGCCAACTTAAAATTCTACAGATACAATTTTCGATTGATCGAGCCTATTCTTCGATCGATCGAACCAGGCAGAATATGAAGTCTTCTTCCTGTAGTTTGTATGTTCTTGAATCTTGACTTGAATCACCTTGAGCATTGTCTAATAAAACCTATAGACTCTAAGATCTATATCTAGACAAGTTTGTGTTCACGATTTGCCAATTGTTCTAAACATTTAGAATCTAACAATTGTTTATTACTGTTCACTATTGTTCAGCACTGTTCATTGGCCTAAATACACTGTTCATGTCCCATGAACAGTGCATTAAGCGCTAGTTAAAAAAAAAAAAAAAAAAGCCTGAAACGCCAATGTCCAAAACGTGGATGTGATCCAAACAAACACTAGGTATATAGTTTTATGATGTTTTCATCGCCATAGAGTAGCCATGGTGTGGTGAGCCATGCCATTATGTGTTATGTGGAACATGTGATATGAAAGATACACTTAATGGTTTTTGTATGATTGGATGTGTGTGTTGGGCGGTGTCCCTTTGATGTCTTTTATTGAGTTTTCCAACTCTCTTTCCCTTTAATTTGTATTCTTTGAAAAGGGAGTGTGTACATCTTTTTATGTTGCCTCTCTTTTCCTTTTCTAATAAAATTATTTATTTAAAAAAACACTAACCTATATAAATTCTACTTAGATGCAGAAAAATAGTAATAATTTGAAATACTTTAGGGGAAGTCTCAAACTTGACCATGGGGTAGGGTGTTTCTAAATAATGTCAATGGAAGAACCAATGTGAATTTAAAAAAAAAAAAATCATCGAGTCTGTAATTGTATGGAACTTGCTATTAGGTGAGTCTCTATTGACTACTCCAAAATCCTACTTTTTTGGTCCACAGGGGCCTTGAATGCCAATATTTTCTAGATTGTTTTATTAGAGCACAAATGCTATACCTAGAAACTCATGGAAAGTTACTGGAGGGATTTGTTAAGGAAGGTTCTAGTATGGGAAAACAAAGGTTTTTGGGTGATCCACACAATATATTACCTAGAAACTCTTTGCTTGAAAGGTGATCCACAAATGCTACCTAGAAACTTTTTGTTTGTTTCAATGATGATATTTTCTAGAAAATAAGTTGTTTTCCAAAAAAAATTCATTTTCCTATGTTTGCTTGAAACCTTAAATGAGTTGAAAAATAATCTTTTAACTTCCCTTATTTAACTTGCTATGAGATAGAGTTGTTTTCCAAAAAAAAAAAAAAAGTGGAAAACAATCTCTAAAGATAAGCCATACTTTTTATGTTGCCTCTCTTTTCCTTTTCTAATAAAATTATTTATTTAAAAAAAGCACTAACCTATATAAATGTTACTAAGATGTAGAAGAATGGTAATAATTTGAAATACTTTAGGGGAAGTCTCAAACTTGACCATGGGGTAGGGTGTTTCTAAATAATGTCAGTGGAAGAACCAATGTGAATTCTCTTTAAAAAAAAAAAAAATCATCTGGTTTATAATTGTATGGAATTTGCTATTTAGGTGAGTCTCTATTGACTTCTCCAAAATCCTTCCTTTTTTGGTCCAGAGGGCCTTGAATGCCAATATTTTCTATATTGTTTGATGGGAGCACAAATGCTACCTAGAAACTCATGGAAAGTTATTGGAGGGATCTGTTAAGGAAGGTTCTAGTATGGGAAAACAAAGGTTTTTGGGTGATCCACAATATATTATCTTGAAACTCTTTAGTCTCTATTGACTTCTCAAAAATCCTACCTTTTTTGGTCCAGAGGGCCTTGAATGCCAATATTTTCTAGATTGTTTGATGGGAGCACAAATGCTACCTAGAAACTCATGGAAAGTTATTGGAGTGATCTGTTAAGGAAGATTCTAGTATGGGAAAACAAAGGTTTTTGGGTGATCGACAATATATTACCTAGAAACTCTTTTCTTGAAAGGTTATCCACAAATGTTACCTAGAAACTCTTTGTTTGTTTCAATGACGATGTTTTCTAAGAAATGAGTCGTTTTCCAAAAAGCATTTTCTTTAAAAAAAAAAAAAAAAAACTCATTTTCCTATGTTTGGTAGCAACCTTAAATGTGTTAAAAAATAATTTCCTAACTTCTTTTATTTAACTTTTTGTTAGATAGAGTAGTTTCACAAAAAAAAAAGAAGAAAAAAAGTGGAAAACAATTTCTAAAAATAAGCCATTCTTTTTATGTTGACTAAATATAATTTTCCTTTGATTCATTTTTTTTGATATTGCCAAATACTAGAAAATACGAAAAACTATCTTTATAATATTTTTTTATTGAAACAAACATAGTGTTATTATTACAATTATGATTGTTCATGTAAAATTAGAATGCCTTTATACATAAACTAGACTTTCAAAGAATTAGCGACTAGTTGTTACAATTGTCATGATAGTTGATAGATGAATTTTCATTGTGCCAAATATGGATTTTTAATGAGTTGTATATAAAAATAGAAATTGGGATGTTAGGTGAGTTGTAAAATGAGATGGTAAAATAGATAAAGTAGATTTTGAGATTATAAAGTAAAACTTTTTTAGCATCCCGGACGCGAATGCTCTAATGCATGGATATGACTGGATGCGATTCTATTCCATGTCATAGTCTACGTACTACTCATCCGAAACACTAGCTTAAGTTGTTTCATAAGTTTTAAAAATATAAGTACACTCTACGTATTCTTTAAATTATTTAACAAAAAATCAAGTTCTAAAATACTTTAAAAAATGTTAATTGTAATCAATATGATTTACTGCTATTTCTATACGAGTTTTCATTTCTCTATTGTACTTTTCTCTTTTGTCCTTCTCTGTTTTCTCACTAGTTTTCAGCTTACAAAACTGATTGGATGAAAAAAAAAAAATTTGAGTTATATAAATAGTAAATATGAATTAAATTGATGTAAATTTTTTTATATACATGAGAAAATAACATATGTTAAATTATGTTTTCAACATACTTTATGTATTTTTCTCAACAAAAAAAAAAAAAAAACTTTATGTATGATATATATATATATATGTGTGTGTGTGTGTGTGTGAGAATTTAAATTATTTTAATATATTTAACTTGAACCCATAATTTTTATTTTTTACTCCACCACTTATTATATGTGACCTAATTTGACATCAATTCTCTTATAATGTCATCATGCATATCATAAAATTACATTCCGATGTATCATGCTTTGAAAAATAAACAATAAAAATGGAGATTGCAGGGATAAATATTCATATTTATTTGCCTTGAAAAATAAACCAATTTTTTTGTAAATAAGAATTCACTTGATTAAAAGAAATATAAACCAATTCCTTAAATTAAAAAAAAAAAAAAAAAACCACAGCTCAAGTATAAACTTTCATAGAAATGGCACTTACCCCCACAAGAGGTGGATGAAAACTTTCTATGAGAGTGTGTGTGACATTAGTTTCAGTTTTTACCTTTTATCTTTTACGTACAACTTTTTAATAAATCACTTTTCTCACTTTTTCATTTTTTTTAAGGTATTACTTTAGCATACTTTCAGTAAAAGTTAAATAAGTTCTTACTAAATAAAGGCAGCTCACCAGAATTAGCTTTTAGGTACAACTTTTTAACGCTGTAAAGCGACTAAATTTCTAGTTCGAAATAAATCAAACAAGTAAAATAGTTTCACAAATGTGAATTTGTATTGATGATTGTGTGGTACAATTCTCTGTGATTATAAAAGAGTGATCCTCTGATTCAATCTCCTTGCAAGACTTATTGATTGGATTTGTGGTAATGTGATTTTGACTTGAACACAAAATATCCTTCAATTTGGTTAAGGGATGGATCGAAGATTTCTGAAACGGAATTGCAATGAATCTCTGGCTGTGAGCTTGTTAGAAATTCTTTGTCTTCACATTCTTCGTGTTCTTCGTGTGTTCTTCGTCTTCGAAGGTTTGTGGTGGAAGTTTTTCGGGGCTTTAGAGGCTTGAGTCTGTAGCGGAGTTTGGGGGTGGGTGAGCGACACGTGGTGGAGTTTGATTGGTGACACATGTCACAGCCTGATTGGTCCACCTATGTCATCGCTTACATGCGCTGGACTGCTTGTGTCATCGCTTACACGCGCTGAGGTGCTTGTGTCATCGCTTATACGTGCTGAGGTGTGATTGGTTCTTGCATGACACTTGGCAAATTTCTGTTGATTTCTGAGTAGTGATAGCAAAACTTAACAGCAATACGTGGTGCTTTGTAATTGACTGTATCTTGTGGACTTGGTAGTGTGACGTGTCAGCTTATGATAGGTCGAGAATTTTCCCTTTCTACAAACGTATCAATTTTTCCCACATTTTTTAAAGTCTAATTATCCTTTTCTATACTTTTAGTAAAAAGTTTTTAGCAAAAATTAAATAAGCTGCAGCGGAAGAAGCTCACCAGAACTTACGAGAGAATTTATACGGATCTTGAGGTTCAGGCACTAAATTAAAATTGGGAGCTTAATGTTCGAACAGGAGGAATAAGTTAATAACAAAAGAACTGGGGATGTGAATATGGGCTTCCCGTTATGCCATATGATATGAACCGCCATTGTTAAAGGACGTTGCAGGGTTGGGGTCCCTAGGCGGAGGAGGATGGCATGTGAGCCGGTCATATCTAAGTTCGGGTTGGCTCCATTTTGGTACAGGCAATCAGGCCCCCGTTTTTCATGGGCAAGTAAATCCACACGACTCTCTCCACACGTCTTCACGATTCAAACCGTGTCGCACTGCTTTCCACAACAAAATTTTGACTGCTCTGAGCTTTTGAAAAAGAGAGAAAAAAGAGTACAGTGAGTCTTTTTCACTGCGTGTTAATGGGGAAGATGAGTAGGAAATTCTTCTGAAGTGGGGTCTCTGGCTGTGGAACGAAGGGATTTCCCAAAGCTGTGGAGCAAGTTGGGTACCCAAAGTCTTGCTCTAATAATTTCAACCTGGTTTCACAAGTCTTCTTTTTTTTTTTTAATTTCCAAGTCAAGTACAAACAGACAGACCTGTCAGAGAAACTAAATGCTATATAGTGAAGGAAGAAGAAAAGAAGTTTAACAAAAACTTTGTTTAAGTCTAGATTAATCATTAATAGATTCTAGTTTGTGAATAGTGATTTTTGTTTTTGCTAGTTAATGAGGAATTTTGGGATGGCTTCTGTCTTCCTGTTTGTTTTCTTTCTTCTCTCACACTTCGTTCTGCTTCACTCAGCTGAAGAAGTACAGAGAAAACTCCAAAATTGTTCGCCATTTCAATGTGGGAAATTCGGTAACATCGGATTTCCAGTCACCAACATCCCACCCCCCTTTTGCGGTTTACTGCGAGTAATTTGTGACCAAACACCTCCAACCATCCAACTGCCACAGGGACCGTGGAGTGGAAGACCATATGAAGTCATAAACATCTCTTACACTAATTACACCACACAAACCATACGTATCAGGGACCTTTCGCTTTGGGAATACTTGAATACCGGTAAATGCGAATACTTAATCAATTTTACTCTTCCAAATTCTCCATTAATCTCTTTTAAACTCACCACACCCAATCAGACCCTATTTAAATGCAGTCGCACTCTTGATATTACTTCACCTACCAATTTAGAAAATATGAGCTGCGGAGACTATAATATCTACTATACTCATTCAAACGAGGCTTCTCAGAGTTTTCCTTCTGGATGTTCAACTATTCAGCTCCCAGTACAAGAGCATTCACATAAAGCTGAACTGAATGTAACTGCTGAGTTTGACCTTGAAGTCCGTGTATCTGATGCTTGTAACAGATGTTATAGTAGAGAAGGTCTATGTGAGCTTGACAAGAGAGGAGAATTTAATTGTACCGTTACAGAGAAAGCCTTTCAGAAAGGTATAGACATCGGAATAACAAAAAATTTTCTGTTCCTACACACACACGCATATTGAAAATGCTTAAAGATTTCATTGCATACAAGATTCTTTACATTCTTATGTTATAGTAAATCCTAATACAAGTACTGATACTTTTCTGTTCCATGCCATGATCCACTCCTCCACAGCAATGGTTTTAGCTAGTTCGTATTAGTTTCAAAATTAGTTTATGAGAAATAGAAATAACTTTGTTACTGGTAGGCTTTCAATTCTCAAATAGCTCTCAATAAGAGAGTAGTTTTTGCATCTTCATAGATATATATATATATATATATAGAGAGAGAGAGAGAGAGAGAGGGAGAGAGAGAGAGAACTTTCACCCTGATATCATGTTACTATGAAACAACAGAGTTTTATAGTGAAGTTTGTGTTTGATGAATGTTCCAATTGTTATAGTAGAAGAATTTTCATTGTGCCAATTTGGAGGAAGGTGTCGACATGGGAATTCTCAAATTAGCAAAAATTCTTATAAATTTCGTTGGTTTCTATGTATTAATTATTCTCAATATATGTATATGACTTGCTGCTATTCTGTTCTATGCTACAATTCACATATCGCTCTTCTGCGGCACTAGATTTAGTAGATTCAGTTTGGCTCATTCTTTTAGGAAAATAGAAATAGATTGAACTTTCTTGTTATAAAATCTATCAGATAAATCTAGACCGAAGTTCATTGCTCTTTGTTAAATATTGTTGGGATTTCGAAGAATACCAATTTTGCTCTGTCAATATGTAGCACTAATTTTTTTTTTTTGATTATTCAACTAATAGTAATGTTTTTTGCTGCTTTTGATACAGGGATTAAGAGTTTGAAAGTGATTGCTATAGGTAACATACTTCTTTAATCAAATATTTTTGTTGATACTAATATTTACATGTTTGCTTGGGTGGCCTATCTTATAGAACTGAAATGATTCCATATGGAAGTGATCTAGTGAGCGTTTGGATCACGTCCACGTTTGGAAGTTTTGCATTTCAGCATTTTTTTTAAAATTTTTTTTAACCAGTGCCTATTGCACTATTCATGGGACATGAATCGTGTAAATAGGCTAATGAATAGTGTTTTTAGTGTGAACAGTAATCCGGAAATTATTTTCTTATTGTTTTTAGTTTTCAGTAAAATAAGCGATATCTAAACAGACCCCTAGTGTGTCTTCAACACTTAAACTGTGACCCCTTTTTAACCTCTTCTCATAGCGTGTCTAATTATCAAATCTTCAGAGTATTATTCATGCAATAATATAAGGTTTCGTTATCAGTTTTGGTAATGGCTCCATTTGCTCCGTTTTTTTATAATTCAATACCATGTACTTGTATGTATGGAATCCATCGGTACATTAGCTAATTTTTCATAGATCATGATTTTCCTCCAAGGCTCCCTTTCTCCTGTCCATCAAAACCTATATCCTTTATTCTGCTTATAATACTGGATGCCAAGTCATCCTTGGCATGTCCTTCTTCATTGTTACTATTGTGTCACCACAAGAAAATGCAATTGAGGTTCAAGACATTATAAATATGTAGTTTGAGTTATTGTTTTCGTGTCACCATTTATTACTTCATAACCTCTATTCTTTTATTATAGCCACTTCGTTTGCTGGAATTGGAGTTTTGATGTTTATAATCTACTGCTTCTGGAGAAAGCTCTCATCAACTAAAGATACTTGGAAGAAGGAAAATCTAGCTCATCAGAATGTCGAGGCCTTTCTAAGGAATCGTGGACCTCTTGTTATTAGCAGATACAGTTATTCAGATGTAAAGACAATGACCAAGTCCTTTAATGATAAATTAGGCCAAGGGGGCTATGGGAGTGTTTATAAGGGGAAGTTACAAGATGGTTGTTTTGTGGCAGTGAAGGTTTTGAATAATTCGAAAGGTGATGGAGAGGAATTCATTAACGAAGTTGCAAGCATTAGTAGGACCTCCCATGTTAACATTGTCACTCTTAAGGGCTTTTGCTTTGAGGGATCTAAAAGAGCTCTTATCTATGAGCTTATGCCTAATGGATCTCTTGAGAAGTTCATATATAAAGGAAATCCTTCAAGTTCTAATAGTCAATTGGGGTGGGAAACATTATACAAGATTTCTATTGGCATTGCACGAGGCTTAGAGTACCTGCATAGAGGGTGCAACACACGAATTTTGCATTTTGACATAAAGCCTCACAACATTCTTTTGGACGAGAACTTTTGCCCAAAAATTTCTGATTTTGGCCTTGCAAAGATATGCCCTAGAGAAAAGAGTATTATATCAATGGTCGGTGCAAGGGGGACTGTTGGGTATATAGCCCCCGAGGTATTTTGTAGAAGTTTTGGAGGGATTTCTCATAAGTCAGATGTCTATAGTTATGGAATGATGGTTTTAGAAATGGCAGGAAGCCGAAAGAATATTGATGTTAGTGTTGATTTAACTAGTGAGATATATTTTCCACATTGGATTTACAAGCATCTTGAACTAAATGAAGAATTAGGACTGTTAGGTCTTTTAAATGAAGGAGATGAAGACAATGCAAGGAAGATGATAATAGTGAGTTTGTGGTGCATACAAACTGATCCATCAAACAGACCATCAATGAGTAGAGTGGTGGAAATGTTGGAAGGGAGTCTCGAATCTTTGCAAATCCCCCCCAAACCTTACTTGTCTTCTCCCTCAAGATCACCAATAGGTTCTTCCACTGTAATGGTGTCAATGCAATATGATTCTGTGTACTAAAATACACCCCTTCTGTCAAGGGAAACTTTGAATCTAGGAGGTAATGAACTTTGTGAAATGTATTTATTTCAACCTTGTCAATTAACATCTTTTCTTTGTTGATTAAAATATTTGATCAAACTTGACTTTATGGCCTTCACAGTGAATTAGTAATGCCAAAAGTCTAGTAGTATTTGAGAACTATGTTTTTTTGTCTATTTGGGAGCAACTTATTTAGTTTTTTACTGAAATTTTTTGTTGAAAGTGTGCTAAAATATAATTATACTTTAAACAAGTAAGGAAAAAAAAAAAAGAAAAAAAAAAGAGCTTTTAAAAAGCATATAAAAGTCAAAAAGCAAAATGTTGGCTAATAAATTAGTCACAAACACACAAAATTACCTATACTGTGTTACAGATCTGAAAAAATGAAACTGTGTGAACTGCAAAAACTAGCCACGGTTCATAGAATTGTATGGTCCGGCCACGGTTCAAGTGGTTTCATGCTTTTTTTGCATTGAGAGGTTCTTAGTTCTAATAGAACCACAATGGTGTGAGGTTCACGGTTAACCAAGTCGGATTGTACGGTCCGGTCTGGGTCTGTGAACCATGGCCCACATGACATTCCATGGAAAGATGTAGCTAATATTGTCATTCCATTATCATAAAATAATGATCCAAAAAAATAATTTCTTTTAAAAAATAAAATCACTTTTCTCCTATATGTTAAGGTAATTCACAACTTTTTTTACCTAAAACTTTTGGATGTCCCATATATACCACATAAGTTATACAAAAACGTTTATTTTATTTTAGTTTAGAGTAATAGATTTTTGTTTGTGAATTGTGATATTTGTTTTTGCTAGTGAATCAAGAATTTTGGGATGGCTTCTGTTTCTCTTGTTGTTTACTTTCTTCTCTCAAACCTGGTGCTGCTTCAATCAACTGAAGAAGAAAAGAGCACACCTAATTCATGAATACTACTGATGAATGCCAATACTTAATCAATTTTACTCTTCCCCATTCTCCATTTATCTCTTTTAAACTCACCGCACCCAATCTGACCGTATTTAAATGCAATCATTCTTCTAATATTACTCCCAGTATGAATTTTGAAGGTGTGAGCTGTGGAGAATATGATCTCTACTTTGATATATCAAAACCTAGTTTTGCTTCTCAATGTTCAATCCTTTTGCCCCTGGTAAGAGGGGACGTAGTTAAAAATCAAAATGAATTGGTTGCTGAATATGACCTTGAAATACATTTATTTGATGTTTGTAGCAGTTGTTATAGTGGAGGAGGCCTATGTGAACTTGGAATGGAGGGAAATAATAATAATAATTAAAAAAAAAAACTCTTATTCTCCCTTTAGTCCACATTTACTATTACACTTCTCCAACTTTTTCTTTCCCTTTTTGCCTTTTTCCATTTCCTTTATCATTTTCTCTTTCTTATATCTTGACTCTTTTTCTCCCCATTTTATTTTGTATATATTTGATGTCATTTCTCACATTCAAAACACAATTTACATATTGGATATGAGTTTGAATATGCCTACGAATTGATTGAGCAATTATTATAAAGTCTATCTTTTATTCTTTTAGTTTCATTTTAATGTTGATTAAGATAACATTGTAATTTTGTGATTAGTTTTTATTATTATGATAATCTCCTTATTACTTAAACAAATGAAATCATTTTGAGTTCAAGGTATTGTATGAAAATTGAGGAATGTCTTGATTTGGTTGGATGAAAGCTTATGATTTAGCTGGGCCAATATTTTTTTTGTATTGCTGATTTTCCCCCCATTTAAATAGTAATATTGCTACAATAATTTGATGATATGGTAGATTGGAGTCTCATACATTCCATTTTTTTTTTTATAAAAAAAAAAATGAGATCTCAAATTTCACATACCTTTTTTTTTAAACCTCTTTTAGATAATAATATTATTACTTTGCTCTTTTTTCACTGTTTGGTTGATGGGAGTTGTGAGAAAAGAAAGAGAGATGAATTACATTTGAAATTAAAGCCCAACTCATGATTTTAATCATTTTTATTTGGAATATGCAACATGCTTTTGCTTCTTTTTTCTATTCAATCAACAATTGGAATTAAAAGCCCAACTCATGATTTGAAAATGCATAAGAACAGAAATAAAACAAATCTAATGAAATTACAAAAGAAAATGCAATCAATTCCCTAGTCCCAACAGTCCCATCAAAATAGTGGCCTATTATACATACAAGTTAGATTTGTGCTTATATGGGGAAGTAAAATAAGTTATCTAACAGTACATCTATATGAAAAAGCTTTAAAAGATGCTAGCTTTGACATTACACTTGAACAAGAAGAAGAAAGTGATGGTAGGACATGAAAAAGACACACATTTAAACAAGAAGAAGAAACTGATGACTAAAGAAACACAGGATGTACGTGAAAAACCCTACCAATTCCCTACCAACTCTCTACTCTCTTCTTAAATATTTACTTGGGCTCTTGCCCTAATAACACAGCTGCATGTTCCTCTTATACTCTTAGGAATATGGTTGAATACAAAGACAAGTGTCAAGTCATCATTTCTCTATTTTGGACCTTTTCATAGTTGTGATATTATCTTCTGACTAGAGGATAAGAACTACGCCAATATGGCACTGGGACTCGTGGGTAGGTGACTTTGCCACTACTTAGGAAACAAGCCTTGGACATTGAGAGGGATAACATTGAGAGGGATAGCAGGAGTACTGTGATTGATACACATGTCTCTAAGGTGGTCCATCATGCATTCAACTAATAAGAAATGTTCACATAGCCTCTGACCTTAGAAAGTCATTATCTCCTTTTTTTGTAAGTGCTTGAGTATCATGTCAGGTGCAAATCTTACTTCTTTCCCAAGGCAGTCACGCCTTTAGCATGGACTAAGGCAAAATCCCTTAGCCAACATTTCCTCTCCCCTTGCTCACAACTGCTCCATGTGTAAAGTCCAGATTCAACCACTTATGCATTCTCCCATGCCTTAGTGGCAGTGGCGGAGTCAGGATTTGACTCCAGGGGGGGCAAAATTTATATACACTATGCATGTATATTGAAACACACACATATTACATACATGTTGGGTAGTTGTAAAGGAATTTTTATTTTTTTATTATTTTTTTATAGTAAAAATTCCACTTATAAATGAAAATATTTTTAGTAATTAAGTATAAACACCAAATACAACAAACGTAATTTTGTGTTATTATATAATTGTCTCAAAATTTTGGTTTATTATACAAAATTTTATGAAGTAGGATAATTATTACATAAAGAATTTTTTTTAGTAAGGAATAAGGATCCACATGGTGAAGTGGAGAATTGACACTAAGTCCTAGCCAAAGCTAGTTGGCTATTATATGCATGCCAGGCCAACCCCAAGCCAAAGCTACGTGGCAATTATTTGCTCTCTAAGGCTTAAGAGATGCACCTTTTACTACCAAAAAACAGAAAGAGATGCAACTTTAAGATGGATATATTGTCAAACCAAATACAAACTTTCTTCTTACTAAAATTTAAAAGCCACCCCCTACTATTTTTTTGCCAAGCCAGGGGGGGCAACTGCCCCCCCTCGACCCCCCCTGGCTCCGCCCCTGCTTAGTGGTGTTATGTACATCTATTAGTCAAAGTTATCATGGAGAAATAAAAGAGAGAATTATGAAGGACAAGAGTGAAAGAGTTTGGATGCTAATTGGTAAAGTAACATTTGACTTGATATCTTCTTTTGCACACATCTAAATATTTAACTAAGAAACTAGCTTCATCGCACACGCAATGAGGCTTTTTTTTTTTAGTGTCGTAATTTTTGGTATATACATTGCCATTGAAGTTTCAAGAACAATTGGAAATATAAATATATAAATAAAAACTACATTAAATCACGGTTCAAATTTTATCAAATCGAAATTTAATATATAAGAAAACGTTTAATGTCTTTAGTTTAAAAATTAATTCACCAGGTCTATAACTAAAAAATACACAGAATAAGGCACACAAGTATTTATATCAAGGCATATAATTTTCAATTTCCCCATTCTCGCAACCTCAACACATAATAAGGCACCACATAAACCTTTTCTTTTAAAACTATTGATGGTATCTATCTTTCATCTCAAAAAAAAAAAAAAAAAAAAAAAACTATTGATGGTAAAAAGTTACCTAAATTTAAAGAGAATTGCAAGACATAAGAATATAAGTTGGACATTGAAAAAAATACACTTCTCATTTAATTTCAATTAGATAAAGGGAGTAATCAAATCAATGTACAAACTCGATTCCTCAATGTTAGCAGTCCTAACAACCAAAACTGATGGTAATGAAAGATCTGCAAGATTAGTTAAAATGAATGGTTAGAAAAAATAAAATATGCTTTAGATGCTCATAAAGTTGATGAATTATATGAAGGGGCTGTTAAAAAAATACACATAATTAAAAATTTTTGTTCTTCTAAAAAAAAAAATTGTTAACAAAATAGATGGCGAGAGAGTAACTTTTCAAGCCAAGTTGTGTTGCAACTTTTAAAACTTGCCTCTTTTTCTATGAGTGTGTTCAAATTACCAGTGAATTTTATCTTTTATAGTAGTAAATGGTGGCTTGGCTTTTGATATATAACCGGATTGTGTTGAATACATGGGTGAGTTTGGAGGAGAGTAGTACAATTTTGTAGGCATGTATTTTACTGGGTTCCAATTTTGTCTCTGCTTAGATAAATGAAAAAGAACGGTGGATAATTGGATATTCTTTTACCTACTAGGGATAATCTCTTAAAAAATAAAATAAAAAATACATGGGATGATGGGATAAGGATAAGGGCTTTATTTATTTATTTATTTATTTTAAAACTCTAAGTCATTCTTAAAATCTAAGTTAACGTGGTTTTTGGTTCTAAGAAAAAAAAAATTAACATGGTTTTTTTTTTTTTTGTTTTCTTAAGAAGGTGAGAAAAATAAAACGTGAGATTAGAATTTAGAAGAAAGGAGACCAAAAAAAGAAAAAAGAAAAAGAGAGAAACAAGTGTAGGCAAAAAGAGGAGAAGAAAAAAAAAAAAAAACATTGAGCTTAATGGTCCTATTTTGTAGCCAGAAAAAAAAAAAAAAACCTGTGTTTATACTTTTTATATATAATTTTTTTTTTGAGAATCTAATTTATAAAATGGATAAATTATTTTAAAAATTAACAAAAAAGTGACCCTATTTTGTAGGCAATGTTTTAGTGGGAGTTAAAGTTGTATTTTTATTTGTCTTTTAATTTTGTCTGTACTTAAACATAGGGGTGTAGGGGTATTTATCTAATTTATAAAATGGATAAATCATTTTAAAAATTAACATAAAAGTGACCTTATTTTGTAAGCAATGTTTTAGTGTGAGTTAGAGTTGTATTTTTATCGAATTGTCATTTAATTTTGTCTCTACTTAAACATAGAGATGTAGGGGTATTTTTGAATATAAAAAAATGAGGATTCCAAACAAGAAAAACCCCTTAAATAGTAGTATAGATGAGATGTGGATGATGTTTGGTCATATTATTTTCACTCTTGCAGAACCGAGAAAGCCCATGAACTAAAAATATAACCATACACCAAAAAAAAGATAAGTCCATTTCTCTGTTTTGTTTATAAATATAGTTAGTAATATACGGTATGTATATGATACAAAAATATATATGGACGTGTATAATTCGGTCATTTTAAGAAAAATACATTTCAAAAATTCGGCAGAAAAATACGAGAATGGATAAATAACGGTACATGTATAGTACATGTATAATACGTTTATATTTTAAAAAAATGCTAGAAAAAATACAGAAATATTTGTCAAGTAGTTTATTTTATAGATAAATACAATAGTTGTTCTATTATGTTTAATAGAAGATTATAAGGGATTTAATATGAAATAATCTACTGTAAGTACTAAGCAGGCTTAGCTTTTTGTTTGTTGTCTTTTCAATAAAATTTTCCTGTTAATCAAAAAAAAAAAAAAAAAAAAAAAATATCGAGGCTCGTAACAAGTCATCCTCTCAAACTAACGAAAAAACTCCCAGCTAACAATTCAATCCGCGGAAATGTGTTTCTCATTATGATCTAATTAATCTAATATAAAGATACAATGAAAAACTCTAAAGAATTGGGTGAACAAATTTATCTAAAATAGATTTTGGTTGAACAAGATGGGTTTGTTCTCAAAACTCTTATGGCTTGCTTATTGAGTAGGTTTCTTTTTCGCATGGCTGAAAGTGACGTTCATTATACCAAGTACTTATTATTAAAGAAATGATTTCAATAGTCATTAACAATTCAATAATAACACTAATATTCATCCAAAAACTAATAATTAAATTATATATCAAATAATGTTTTACACAATCAAAGATCTAATATAAATGATTCTAACCTTATTAGCCATTACAACTAAATCAACAAAGAGGAAAGAGGGGGAAAAAAAAAAAAACCTATCAATTTAACCACGAAAGATCTGCATCATCTATAACATCATCATTAATATTTTCAATCTCTTCACTTAGTGTGTGTCATTCTCTATATCTTGTTCTTGAGATACATAATCATATTCAGGAAGCTCATTAAGCTTGTCAAGATCAGTCGGCTCTACATCTCGAGCTTCTAAGGTATTGAATTTCTCCATCATCATTGTGTTCATTCTTACATACACCAAATCATCCAACATCTTAGGTGTCAGCCTATTTCTCTTCTTTGTTTGTGCTGCTTCAAACGCACTCCAATTACGTTCACATGAGGAAGAACTACAAGGTTGACTCAAAATTCGAATGGCATACTTTTTTAAAACAGGAAGGCTATCTCCAAAATAATCCCACCATATTCCTGCAAATGAAGTAACAATTAATATGTACCTATAAATTAATAAAGAAATAATTTATTTAAAAATTAAAACTATGGTAAAGTTGTTGAGCTTACTAGGATGAGATGTTTTCAACATTGTCATTGCAGTTTCAGTAAACAAGCATAATAATTTCATGCGATAAAGTTGCACTTGTCCCATAAATTCTATCTTTTCTTCAGGAGCCACCAAATTCTCTAGTATAAAACTTGTTCCCACTTTCATCTCACGATTCTTAGTAAATGTCTCACTATACATGTAAGCAGGATTTAAAAAGGTTGCAGCAGAATGAATTGGATGAATTATATTTTGAGTACGCCTTCCCTCAAATAATTCCCACATCTGTATATATTTTTCTTGATTGTTGCCACAACGTTGCTGAATTGCTTCTTTTGCCCTTTCCATTGCTTCATATAAGTACCCAGCAGTTGACCCATCACCATCAACTAATCGAAGAACTTGAACCAATGGCTCCAAAACTAGTAGCACCTCATGTCCTTGACTCAAAAATTCTGTACTTGAATTATATTAGTAACTTCTTTGTCAATATCCTTTTTGCTATAATCTAATCCTCTCCAATCAGAAGATGCAACAAGTAATCGCAATTTGCTTTCAACATTCAAAATAGATGGAGCATCAACAAATTAGGAGCAAACCTAGTTGTACAAGGATGTTTTAACTCATTGTTTGTGTGTGCTCTCATGAGTGAAAGGATGATAGTGTGCTTATACATATATGCAACAATTGATTTTGCATCATCAATTACCTTTTGCACCCAATTAACTTCCTCATATATATCCTTCAAAAGCTATTGAATCCCATGAGCAGCACTTCGAGTTTTGTACAAATGAGGATACTTACCAATAAGCATGTCTCCAGCTGGCTCAAAATTTGTGGCGTTATCAGTGATAAACTGAACAACATGATTAGGCCCAATTTCTTCAATTACTACAGAGAGAATCTGTTTGAGAAAAAACCCAGTTTTTCTCTCTTGAGAAACATCAATTGAACGAATAAATACTGCTCCCCCAGGAGAATATGCAATAATGTTAATAAAAGCTCTTTGTTTTGTATCACTCGATATGTCTAACATAAGAGTACAACCAGTTGTAACCCAAGACTGTTTAACATTTGATATATATTCTTCAATTTCTATCCTTGAATTTGGAATTAACTTTGTTCCATGACCATATTTAGAAACACCTTGCACAAAGCGAATGAAGATTGGTGTTTGAACAACATTAAATGATATGTCATTCAATATAACATGTTGGGTAAGCAATTTGTCCACTGCACTCTTATCTTTCTTTTTGCTCTCTAAAATGGTGGTTTGATGCAAATCATTGGACATTGAAGTTGACATTTTTTTGCTCTATTCCACATTGCTTGAATTTGATGTAATCTTAAGTTTTTTATTATGCCCTCCAATTGCTAAATAAGCTTTAGCTTGTAAATCATCAGGAACTTTTGTACAAATATCAATATCATGACCTTTAACTTCTGTTAAGTGTGATTTAATTCTTGGAGCACCTCCAGCAAAATCTCGTTCATAGAAATTACACTTGAAACGACCATCTAACTCCTCAATGTACTCCCAAAAGTGATCTTTCTTTCTAACAATATTTCTTTTGCCTATAATAAATACATAATGAATATAACATGATTAGAATTAAATATATCAAAATTTTGATTTTTTTTAGACTTTTACTATTCAATCATTTGATAGCTTACTTTTTTTGCTAAGACATTAACAACTTACTAGTTGCTAGCAGATTACAAATATTTATACTTAGAGCACTCACAGCAGTGGTGCTATATAGGTATAATGCTATTTTTTAGCTCTAAATATCAAAAAACCTTCACGTAGCAGAGGAGCTAAATCTAAAAAATTTAGCTCCTCAGCTACAGTGCACATCTATCTTTAGATGTGCACTGTAGCTCAAAGCTAAAAAAAAAAAAATTATTTTTTTATTACACTCTCTCTCTCCTCTCTCATTAAAATATTCCATTCCTTTTCTCTCTCTCTCTCTCTCTCTCTCTCTCTCTCTCTCTCTCCGGCTTCTCTTCTTTCTTCTTTCTTCCTCAATTTTTTTTTTCTCTCTAGCTCACCGGTCTCTCATCTCCCTCATCCCTCAGCTCGCCAGTCTCTCTAGCTCGCCGGCCTCCCTCATCCCTCAGCTCGCCGGTCAATTTTTTTTTTCTCTCTAGCTCGCCGGCCTTCCTCATCTCCCTCATCCCTCATCTCTCTAGCTCGACTGCCCAGCGCCGACTGAAGCCCAGCCCAGCGCCGACCACTCCTCACACTGGGCTGGGCTGGGCTTCGGTGGATTTTTGTGCTCGTTGTGCTCATTCCTTTTGCACCGACCGAAGCCCATTCCTTTTGTGCTCGTTGTGGATTTTTTTTTTTTTTTTTTGCTGTGGACTGCCGGTAGTGGTGGTGGTGGTGGTGGTGGTGGTTGTGCCTATGGTTGATAGTAGAGGTGGTTGAGGTGGGTGGTGTAATATTTTTTTGGTAGTAGAATATATTATTTTATTATAGTGGTTATAATATTTTATTATGATGTTTATATTATTTTATTATGTTGAAAGTTAAAATAAATCCACTGTTGCAGCATGTGTGTAGGTAAAATAGATAAAGTAGTTTTTAGTAGAGCTAAATTGCTAAAAATTTAGCACCACTTCTTTGGATGCTCTTAGAGGCTCAATTGAAATTCTCCTAGTATAGTAGAATGGTGGATAGCTTTTTGTATACAATTGAGTATAATAGGCTATAAGCCTATGCCTACACGTACACCTTAGGTTTTGGTAGCTTTTCGCAACTTTATTGTTATCAGTGTTATCACTTATTAGTTTATCAATATACTCATGGGATATATTCAGATATTAGTTTATTTAATCTGTTAAGGGATTGAGAAGAGTCCAACTGACTTGAGGTAATTATCACTTTATCACTTACCTTTACAGCTTTTATCATTTACTTTAGTTTTTTAATTATTTTTTATGTCAGTGTTTTTTTTTTTTTTTGGTAGAAAACGGGGGTATTATTTAAAAGAGACCAAAGTTTATATTACATTAGTTGCTGCTCCTGGGATACATAGTCGAGTCTCTCCCAAGGCTGCTAGATCCCTGATATATAATACATCAACAAAAGTGGGACAGTGCTCATAGATAGTCTCTACGGTCCTCTGGCTTGTTCCCCGCTTTGCTAGCGCGTCCGCGCACCCATTCGCCTCACGGTACACGTGCCGCATGTGCACCTCCCACTCCAGGGTTAACAGGTTCCTGCAGTCACAGATTAAAGGCATCATGTTAGTCGGATAATTTACATAGGGATCAGTTAGCCATGTTAAAACCACTTTTGAGTCTAATTCCAACTGAAGGTGTTTTATGCCCTTGTTCCAGGCCATTTCAAGGCCCCGTCTGACCGCCGCTAATTCTGCCAAATTGTTTGTAGCAAGTCCTATATGAAGGGAAAAACCCGAGACCCACCTGCCCCAGTGGTCTCGCAATACTCCTCCTGCCCCTGCAAGGCCAGGATTTCCTAAGGCACTTCCATCCGTGTTGAGTTTTATGAAGGGGGGTTGGGGCGGGAGCCATCTAATTATTTGAGGAATCCTACTCTGGGGGTGGTGGTCGGTGCCTGTCAGGAAATAGAATTCAGTGGCAGCTTGCACCGAAGAATGAAGGAGGGCATGTTGGGAGATGGACTTATGGTTGAATATTCTTTCATTTCGGGCCAGCCAAAGTTTCCAGCAAGTGAACGGAAATAAGACGTTCCAAGGGATGAAGTGAGGATGGGTAGTCCTCTCTGAGGTGGCATTTTCGTGAAGCCAGTCTTGCAGAGGCAGAGCGAAGAAAGACATGGGCAAAATTCCTGGAGCTTGGCTCCATATTTCTCTTGCCCAAGGGCAATCCCGGAGAATGTGAAGCGTGGTTTCATGGGATTGGCAATGGGGGCAAAGAGAGTCCATATGTTGGCGCCTATGTGTAAGGAAAGATTTAGTGGGCAGGCGATCTCGGAAGGCCTTCCAAAGGAAGATTTGGATTTTTTTGGGGCAAGGTAACGACCACAGCCAATTCCACATGGCTTTATTCCAAGGCACCTGGAGTTGCTGATAAAGGAATTGAGTGGC
Organism: Quercus parvula; assembly: GCA_030820535.1. Lineage (NCBI taxonomy): Eukaryota > Viridiplantae > Streptophyta > Magnoliopsida > Fagales > Fagaceae > Quercus > Quercus parvula. The sequence goes on from JAUAME010000010.1 coordinate 10,143,060, forward strand.
GGATTTCACCGAGCAGGTTCCCCTGTTGTGAGGCCATAGGTAGGCGTCTGAGAGTTGAGCGAACCGGGGCACCGGGATACCTTGAATGAGACTGTGAATCTGAGGAGGAAGAGAATGGTTTAGGGATTCGAGCGCCCACTCGTGGTGTGACCATAGTTCCCTAACTCTTCGGTCATCCTCTTGAGGGAGGAGAGGGCCCTCAATGTAGTCGTGTAGAGTACCATTAGGGAGCCATGGATCCTGCCAGATTCGGATGGTCTGGCCATCTCCAATATACCAGCGCATCCCTCCGCGAAGAAGATTGACCCCTATCGAGATAACGGTCCATATGTGAGATCCTCGGGGAGTTCGCGGACTGGTGAATAAGTTTGCCTGAGGGAAATACTTCGCTTTAAGCACTTGGGCCCATAACGACGAGGGGTTAGAGTACAGACGCCAGGCCTGATTCATAAGAATCGCCTGATTTCTATGTCGGGTGGATGGAATTCCCAGTCCGCCCGCTGCCCTAGGGAGAGTGACAGTAGACCAACTCACCGTGTGGCAGCCCCTATGTTGTTCGGATCCTCCCCATAGAAAATTCCGACTCAATTTGTCAATTTGGTGACAAATTTTCTGAGGGAGGAGTGTGGTTTGCATCGCATAGGTCGGGATGGAAGTGATAGAGGCTTTGATAAGAGTGGCCCGACCCGCCATCGACAGATATTTAGTTTGCCATCCCTCAATCCGCTTACTAATGGTCTCCACCAAATATTGATATGAGCTGGCAGTGCGACGGGTGGTGAAAACAGGTGTTCCTAAATAGGAACCTATACGATCAGTGGTAGGGAGACCGAGAATGCCTTTTATCTGCTCTTTAGTGCTTCGAGGGGTACGGGGAGAGAACCACACTTTTGATTTGGTGAGACTTATGAGTTGGCCCGAGGACACACAAAAGCGCGATAAAATCTGCCCAAGATTTCTACAGTCCTTAGCCGTGGCTCGTGTAAAGAGGAAGATATCATCCGCGAAAAATAGGTGCGAGAGACGGATCCGTCCACGAAAAGAGAGCGGATGGATTTGCTTATTTTGGACCGCCTCACTCAACTGGATGGATAGACGCTCTAAGCAGAGAATGAACAGGTATGGGGAGAGCGGATCGCCCTGTCTTAGGCCCCGGCTGGGAATCACTTCTGGAAGGGGGGCGCCATTCCAGAGCACTTGGAATCGGGTGGAGGAAACCATATTCATGATGAGGGTAATAAGAGTGGGGGGCAGTTGGAAGAATTCAAGTGTATCCTGGATATAGTGCCACTCCAACCGATCATAGGCTTTTTCAAGGTCTAGTTTGAGAGCAACATACCCTGTCGGGCCCCTCCTTGATATGAGAGTTCTAATCACTTCCTGGACAATGATGATGTTGTCACTCGTACGTCGTCCTGGCACAAACCCCGCTTGACAAGGATTAATCACCTCAGCCATGTAAGGTTTGAGCCGCTGGACAATGATACGAGACACCAATTTGTAAAGGGTATTGCAGAGACTTATGGGACGGAACTGGGTGATTAAATCCGGGTGGGCTATTTTTGGGATAAGAACCAGATTTGTGAGACTCCAACTAGGCGGGATCATTCGCTCAGTGAAGACATCTTGAATAACCTGAACAATGCTGGCGCCCAGACTTGCCCAGTGCGTTTGGAAAAAGAGCGCATGGTATCCATCTGGCCCTGGGGCCTTCGTAGGGGGGAGCCCTCGAAGGGTTTGAAAAATTTCATCAGGAAGAGGGATTCTGGTTAGGTCCTGGGCTGTATTTAGGAATGGGCTGTTGGGACAAAAAAGCCTATTAGTCCTAGGGGCAGCACCTCGAGAGGAGTTGGCAGCTTGGAACAGTTTTTTGAACGCAGTATGAATGTGATAGGTCAGAGCTTCTCCATTAAGCCAAAGGCCAGTATCGTCTTTCAAAGTTATGACCCTAGTTTGACTGCGGCGCTGAATGGTCTTGAGATGGAAATATTTTGTGTTGGCATCCCCATAGTTTAACCACATGATACGCGATTTGAGACGCCAAAACAAATATTCCTGGTGAAGGGTAGTATTATACTCCTGCGTGAGACGGTTCTCTAGCGAGTATAAGAAGGGGGATGGGTTCCTAGCTAGCGCCACTTGAATACCATGGAGCCTGGCTAACAGGCGGTTTTTGCGGTGGAAGATGTTTCCAAAGTGGTTCTTATTCCAAGACTGAATGTTTTTAGTTAAAACATCAAGTCGCCGAGGAAACCTGGATAAAGAGGAAGAGGCCGAAGGAATCAGTTCAGAGGCTTTCCAGCTCTCATCTACAATGGCTTGGAAGGTGGGTTCAGTGAGCCACATTTGCTCAAACCGAAAGGGCTTAGGGGGTTTCCGTTCCCATGGATCGGTGGATAGAAGGATGGGACAATGGTCAGACTTGACTCTGGGGAGATGGTGGATTTCCGCTGAAGGGAATAGGGATGCCCATTCGGCATTGCCCAAGCCTCTGTCTAACCGTTCTCTAATGGTAGTGTGCCAGTGCGGACTTTTATTGGTCCACGTGTAGCGAGGACCGTGAAATCCTAGGTCTATGAGTCCACAATTGTCCATACAATTTCTAAAGGCTGATATACGAGTCCTATTTACAGGAAGTCCGCCTAATTTTTCCTCATCCGAAATCATATCATTAAAGTCCCCTAGAAGTACCCATGGAAGGGAAACATGCAGTGCAAGAGTTTGGAGATAATCCCAAAAAAATTTACGCTTATGAAACTGGGGGGGGGGGGGGCATAGATAGCAGTAAGTAAAAAAGAGACAGAGAGAGATTGTACCTTAACAAGCGCATGGATGCTATGTTCACTTCGGGTGATAATCTCGACGAAGAAGGAGGGACTTTCATTCCACAGCATCCAGATACCACCCGAATAACCAGTGGGGTCCACCCTATGAGAATGGGTATAAGGGAGGGTATCAATCATAGCCTGAGCCCTGGCTTCAGCAATGCGGGGCTCTATAATGATTAACACGTTGGGTCGATGCCTACGGTGGAGCTCATAGGCATGGTCTCGAAACATCTCATTACCTGCTCCTTGGCAGTTCCAGGCAATCATTTTCATGGTAGTGGAGAAGGGATAAAGGGAATCATCTGGAACTCCCCCCATCAGCGGAGTCCTGGTTACCGTTGGGGTGGGCCATTGGTGCCTTGCCGTGGTGGTCTTGATGCGGTACAGAGCTTCCACGTCGCCGAGCCTGGCCCAGTGCGTGCCGGACACGACAAATGGTAGGCTGTGGCTTGAGAACATGACAATGTAAAGATTGGGTTCGTCCTCCCGCATGGCAATGTTTACTTCGCTTCGATCCAAGAAGCGGAAAATGGCTGCGGGCAGTGGGTCCGAGGAGTCCGCGCTGGAGGAGCTTGGTGGAACGCTCCTTTGTCGGACTGGTGGGGCTCGTGATGGTCTTGCTGGGGGGTGGTAAGGATGTCCCGATCGTCGCACCCGAATTTGGGAGCGAGGCCTGTGGAAGAGTGGTGGTTGGTTGGGCGGCTGTGTTGGTGGTTCGAGTCTCAGCGGCAGACTCGGGGATTGGGACACCTGGTTCCACACCATTGCTGTCCGTGGGTGAATCGGTATTCGGACAAAACTGACTGTCTCGTTTTGCGATTGTTCCAAGGACAGGCTGCTCCATATTTGTTCTAGCTCCTCCATTTCCTGAACATGGTTTGAAGGAGGGTGAGTGTGGCTGCTCATGGAGAGGGCTGCCATGTGAGGGTGTCTTTGGGGTGTGGTTGAAAGGTGGAGGTCGGGGTCTGTTGGTGTTGTGGTCGGGGAGGTTTGGTCCGAGGACGGAGCCATGCTCAAGGTGAGACGCTATGGGAGATGACTCGGGCGAGGCAGGTTGGTTTGTGTTCATGGGAGAAATGCTTAGTTCATTTATGTTTGTTGCATGGGGCTGTGACGTTGCAGACGTGGCTGCTGTATGGACTCGGCTAGGCACCAACGCACGAGCCCTAAGAAGTAGGCTGGGACACTCGGCCATGCAAGGCTCAAGCGGTCCTGCCAACTCCTTTTCGTGTGGCGCCTCATGCAGCTGGTTGGTGTGTGCATGGGACACCTCACCGAGCTGGCCTGGACGTGTCTCGTTAGGCACTTCTAAGGCGTGGGGTGCTGCCAGGTACTTTAGTTTCATGCGTGGGATAGCTTCAGCATGCATGGCGCTGGTTCCACGTGGAGAGACCGGGGGTAAGATAGTGGAATGTGGGGGTTTCCCACGTGGTTGCTGGTCATGATTGCGATTCTTTCCTCGCATGCGACGTGTATGAACGGTTTTCCAAGGGGAGTCTAGGTGCTTTGGATCAAGCGGTGAGTCAGTGTGGTGAGGTGGGGCCGATGAGGGAGTCAGTTGAGATGTTAGTTCCGCGTTGGTTTCTGGGCATTGGGGTTCACGGTGGCCAAGTCTGCCACATTTGTAGCACATCATTGGCAGGTTTTCGTAGACAATGTCTTGCCAAAATGAACCTATTTTGACACGTTTGGGCAATGGGTTGGCTATATTGATTTGGACACAGAGTCTAGCGTATCTCCCTCTGATGGTAGCACTCGTTATGGCATCCACTTTCAAAAGTTTGCCCAATTTTGTCCCACATATTTAAGGAACTCCGGGTGGTAGTATTCTATAGGCAGTTGTTCTAGTCGGATCCAAACTGCCGTTTTTGTGATTTTGGCAATATGTGGATGAAAATCCGCTTCCCATGCCTGCACGTGTAGGTATTGGTCTCCTACGAACCATGGCCCATCCATAAGGGCATGGTGGTAGTCCTTGATGTCATCAAACCGCATAATAAAATAACCATATCCAATATCGATTAGATGCATCATACCTGTTGGGCGCCAAATACCGGCTAACCTGGTTTGGAGTGCCCGATACCCCAGCGGTCGGCCCATAAGTTTAAGAATAATGCTCGTTTTCCACGGTCCCGCCAACTGGCGCTTTAGCTCCGGTGTAATCTGGATCTCCCAAGTCTCAGTATCTTGCCCTTCGGAGTCTAGGTGGGTTTCTGTGCCTGGCCTCTGCTGGTTAGTGCTCCGTTCTGTGTCCAGGTGGTTTTCCAGTTCGTCCTCATCTTCTTCACAGCTTGATTCGTCCATGGTGTTTGCTTGGATAGCTTCTGCATACGTTTTCTTGCGTGAGTTATCTTTCAGGAAGTTGTCTTCAGGGTCGTTCGCGTCTGGGTGTGAAGCTTGGTGTTCAGACATCTTTATGTCAGTGTTTCAGTCTACGTTTCTTACGTAGTCTGTATATCATAGCAACTAAACCCCTCATTTCAATAAAATGCGTTATTTACCGTAACTTTAAAATGAAAACGTTAAACGGAAGTCATTTTGTTTGTCACGTACGCACGCGAATGTTTTGTGTAATATACGCATAAAAATTAAAATATCCACAGAGACAAGAGTGTTCCCTATTTCACCATAAATTGCATTTCATTTTCAAAACGTTCCGTTTACCCTGTCTCCTACTTCACCAGTGACCATGGCCCAATCGGAAGACATGTCTATGTCGCAGTAGTGCCCACCACGTTATGATTTTTTCGAAGATGCCCAAAATTCTTTTGACCTCTTTAAACGGTTTCCACCTATTTTTCTACTTTACAAAAGATTGTCTCATTGTAGTAGTCCATAAAGCAAACCTTTTTGTTTGATTATGAGACAGACGCGTAACGCATATATATATATATATATATATATATATATATATATATATATATATATATAATTTATTTTTTATTTTTTATTATTATCCTTTGAAATTTATTGTACACAAGAATTAGTGAGTGTTTGGATAGGAATTATGTTGCGTCTGGCGTTTGTGTTTTGCTTCTTTGTTTTTTTTTTTCACACATTTCTAACTTTTAGAGACAAATTTTACTAATGTACTGTTCATACACTATTTACATACTGTAGCAACATTGTTCATAGGACATACACCACTTTATTCAAAAAAAATATTAAAAATAGCTATAGACATTGGAATAACACAAAAATGTTTTGATGCACACACACATGTACATTCTTGAATATGGATACAAACTCCTTTTTTTTTTATGCTGAGTTGATCCTAATACATGTGTTGCTACTATACGCTCTTGTTTGTGAATTGTGATATTTGTTTTTTGCTAGTGAATCGGGAATTTTGGAATGGCTTGTGTCTCTCTGTTTGTTTTCTTTCTTCTCTCACACCTCTTGCTGCTTCACTCATCTGAATTAGAAGAGAGAACATACTCTAATTATTGTTCTCTCTTTCGGTGTGGAAAATCTAGTCCAATCGGCTTTCCATTCACCAATAACTCACCGCCATCGTGAGGTTTACTGCCAGTAAATTGTGACGGAACATCTCCGTAGATCCTTCTGCCACTGGGGCAGGGGAGTGAAATACCATATGAAGTTATATACATCTATTATGATTACACCACAACAAACACACGTATTAGCAGTGGCGGAGCCAAGATTTCAATTTAGGGGGGGGCAAGATTAAAAGAGAAAAGATTGAAAGTAAAATTATTCTAAAAAATAGCCATTCAATATTAACAACAAATAAATAAGCAATTATATGCTAATGTAATTGTCATTTGTCACACACAATCTAATACAAATGTAAACTTTAATTTATTTTTTTTATACTTAGTTTAATTGCCTCAAATGCCCTCAATGTAAATAGTTAATTAATGATAATCATATTGAGAAATTAACTTGAATGCGTACATTTTAATCATATAATTTGATTATTTCTTCAAAGAAATTGAAAAAATAAATCAATACAAAAGTGTTAAGAATATAGCAATATGCCTACAAAGTTGTATATGTGTCTCATTGTCAATAATGCTTTTAAAAAACTAAGTAAAATTCAATTTTCTTCTTTAATTCTTCTTAGTTAAAATTTTGGATTATAACAAAAATTCAAAATTTGAAATTGTGAAGAGAAGGAAGAGAAAGATTAGTAGATGCTCTAGGTTTCCTTTAACAGTTAGTCTAGAGTCACCATTTTTTTTTTCTTTTCACAATTATTGAGCTGACAATTTGTAAATGTAGACAATAAAATAATGTCAATGATAAACCAAAATGAAAATAAATAACATCTTAAAAGTTGTGGAATTTGTTGTGAAAAATATTTTGTTTATTAGCATTGCTTGCTTTTCAGTAGTGTACTTCTACTAACGTGTATAAAGGCATGGGAGAGTTTTTTAATTTTTTAAAAATTTGTGGGGCTGGCACTTGTTATTCAATCTTGATTCTAGAGTCTATGACTTACCATGAGGAGAATATTAGTTTTTTGCTTTTGAAGCTTTCTGTCAGTGGATGGAGCAAACTACTTTCAACTATAATAAGAGTATATTATACATGATTTTTTGGGTGAGCTCGGGGGGGACAACTGCCCCCTCTCACCCCCCCTTTGGCTCCGCCCCTGCGTATCAGGGACCCTTCGCTTTGGGATTACTTGAATACTGGTAATTGAAAATACTTACTCAATTCTGCTCTTCCCAATTCTCCCTTAATCTCTTTTAACCTCATCATACCCAACCTGACCTTATTTCAATGTAATCGCACTCTTGATAGTGGCGTTTCAATTTTTAGAAAAAACTGCGGAGACTATAATATCTACTACAGTCATATAAACGAGGCTTATGAGAGTATTCCTTTTGAATGTTCAATTTAGAATTTACAAACAAGAATGTATTAGTATAGTAATATATATATATATATATATATATATGTCCTTCAGAAGTCCATATATATATATATATATATATATATACACATACACACACACGGAATTCAATTTGGCAAACCTTGAAGTCCATGTATCTGATGTTTGTAGCAGTTGTTATAGTAGAGGAGGTCTATGTGAGGTTGACAACAAGGGAAAATTTCATTGTACCATTACAGAGAAAGGTATAGAAATAGGAATAACACAAAACTTTTTGGTTCTACACACATACATTGAAAATGCTTATAGATTTCTTTGCGTATAAGTTTCTTTACATTCTTATGTTATAGTAAATCCTATTACAAGTGCAGCTATTTCTAGTCAATGCCATGATCCACTCCTCTACAGCAATAGTTTTAGCCAATTCACGTTTGTTTCAGAATTAGTTTATGAGAAATACAAATAACTTTGTTACTGGTAGGCTTCCTATTCTGAAATGGCTCACACCCAGAAAGTATTTTGTGCATCTTGCATAGTTATAAAAAGAGAATTTTAAAATACCTCCAAAGATCCAATTACAGAGCAGTGGAAGACAGTACAATTTTGAAATCATCTCTCAACCTGATATCATGTTACTATGAAACAATAAACCAGAGAGTTTTATAGTGAAGTTTATGTGATTGATGAATGTTCCAATTGTTATAGTAGGGAATTTTTCATTGTGCCAATTTGGAAAGAGGTATTGACATGGGAATTTTCAAATTAGCAAAAATTCTTATAAATTTCGTTTGTTTCTATGTATTAGTTATTCTTAATATATGTATATGACTTGCTGCTATTCTATTCTATGCCACAATCCACATACCACTCTTCTGCAGCACTAGATTTAGTAGATTCAGATTGGCTCCTTTTAGGAAAATAGAAATAGATTGAACTTTCTTTTTATAAAATCTATATCAGATAAATGTACACCGAAGTTCATTACTCTTTGTTAAATACTGTTGAGATTTCAAAGAATACCAGTTTTTTCTCTGTCAATATGTTGCATTAATTACTTTTATTTTAATTATTCAACCAATGGTAATGTTCTTTGCAGATTCTGATACAGGGAGTAAGAGGTTGAAAGTGATGGCAATAGGTAACATACTTCTTTAATCAAATCTTTTTGTTGATACTGATATTTACATGTTTGCTTGGACAGCCTATCCTATAGAACTGAAATGATTCCATATGGAAGTGATCTAGTGTGTATTCAACACTTAAACCGTGACCCTTTTTCCCCTTCTTACGGTGTGTTTAACTATCAAATCTTTTAGAGTATTATTCATGCAATGATATAAGGTTTCGTTATCAGTTTTGGTAATGGCTCCATTTGCTCCATTTTTTATAATTCAATACCATGTACCTGTTTGTATGAAATCCATTGGCAAAATAGCTAATTTTTCATAGTTCATGATTTTCCTCCAAGGCTCCCTACCTCCTGTCCATCAAAACATATATCCTTTAATCTGCTTATAATACTGGATGAAGTCATCCTTAGCATGTCCTTCTTCATTGTTACTCTTGTGTCACCGCAAGAAAATGCAATTGAACTTCAAGACATTATCAACATGTAGTTTGAGTTATTGTCGTGTCACCATATTACTACATAACCTCTATTCTTTTATTACAGCCACTTTTTTTGCGGGAACTGGAGTTTTGATGGTTATAATCTACTGCTCCTGGAGAAAGCTCTCGTCAATTAAAAGTATTAATTTTTGGAAGGAGAATGTAACTCATCAGAGAGTCAAGGCGTTTCTAAGGAATCATGGACCTCTTGCTATTAGAAGATACAGTTTTTCAGAAATAAAGACAATGACCAAGTCCTTTAATGATAAATTAGGCCAAGGGGGCTATGGTAGTGTTTATAAGGGGAAGTTACAAGACGGCAGTTTTGTGGCTGTGAAGGTTTTGAATAATTCGAAAGGTAATGGAGAGGAATTCATTAACGAGGTTGCAAGCATTTGTAGGACCTCCCATGTTAACATAGTCACTCTCAAGGGTTTTTGCTTTGAGGGATCTAAAAGAGCTCTTATCTATGAGCTTATGCCTAATGGATCTCTTGAGAAGTTCATATATAAAGGAAATTCTTCAAGTTCTAATCATCAATTGGGGTGGGAAACATTGTACAAGATTGCTATTGGCATTGCACGAGGTTTGGAGTACTTGCATAGAGGTTGCAACTCACGAATTTTGCATTTTGACATAAAGCCTCACAACATTCTTTTGGATGAGGACTTTTGCCCAAAAATTTTTGATTTTGGCCTTGCAAAGATATGCCCTAGAGAAAAGAGTATTATATCAATGGTTGGTGCAAGAGGGACTATTGGATATATTACTCCTGAAGTATTTTGTAGAAATTTTGGAGGGATCTCTCACAAGTCAGATGTCTATAGCTATGAAATGATGGTTTTAGAAATGGTAGGAGGCTGAAAGAATATTGATGCTAGTGTTGATTTTACTAGTGAGATATATTTTCCACATTGGATTTATAAGCATCTTGAACTAAATGAAGAATTAGGTTTGCTAGACCTTTTAAATGAATGAGATGAAGACATTGCAAGGAAGATGATAATCGTGAGTTTATGGTGCATACAAACTGAACCATTGAACCGACCATCAATGAGTAGGGTGGTGGAAATGTTGGAAGGAAGTTCTGACTCTTTGCAAATCCCCCCCAAACCTTACTTATCTTCTCCCCCAAGATCACCGTTAGGTTCTTTCACTGTAATGGTGTCACTGCAATAGGACCCTATGTACTAAAATACACCCCCCTCCTTTCAAGGGAGTATAGAAGGCAATGAACTTTGTGAACTGTATTTATTTATAGCTTGGCAATGAACATCTTTTCTTTGTTGATTAAAATATATGATGAAACCTGACTTTATGGCCTCACAATGAATTAGTAATGCCAAAAGTCCAGTAGTGTTTGAGAACTGTGATTTGTGTCTATTTGGGAATAACTTATTTAGCTTTTTTTTTTTTTTTTTTGGGTTTAAAATGTGTTAAAATATACTTGTATTTTGAAAATGTAAGAAAAAGTGAGGTCTTAAAAAACACATAAAAGTTAAAAGGCAAAATGTTAGCTTATAAGCTAGTCCCAACGCAAAAAATTACCCATGCTAAAACTTGAGTATACTGTAATTCAAAACTAAAATGAAAGTGCTACATATTGGGAAAAAAATATTTTAGTAACCATAATTTTGGACCTTATCATAAAATATTTAATCAATATTGCTTATAGTTTAAATTCTTCCATTGAATTAATTGGAAATACCTATTCAATTGGAAATACCATTAACCTTGTGTTTGGATGAAAATTTTGTTAAATACACAAATGATGGCATTTACATCCTCATTATTTAAAATCCTGTCATTTATAAATTTCCTTACTTCTTTACTATAATATATGTAGAAAATTTAAAATGATGGGAATTATAATTTTCAAGTTTGGACGTGATCAGAATTTGTTGAATCCTTAAGTAGAGTATATTGGTTGGATCAATTAAAAAAAAAATTCTATAAAATAAGTAGTTTCCATATTTTGAAAAAGAATACTATTTCAGTGACAAGTGCATTATTTTGTTTTTCAATAGATATCCAAATTTAATATTTAGAACAAGGGTAGTGGATGCAATGTCAACGTATATACACCATAACTGAATATATAAAATAAATACAAATTTTGTTTTCAGTTGAGATCTTGTAGTAACAATATTGCTCCAAATTGCATGAACCTTGTTTTCTGTAAGAAGCATTCAATTCCTCTATTGGACCATCACAAGTTATGGCTTTTGTACAGTTACTTCCAAAATCTAGGCCGTTTGGTAATGTTATTTGTATTTTTTGAAAGTACGTGTGGATGAAAAAGTGTGTGAAAATACGTGTAATGTTGTTTAAAAACTGAAACCATGTGTTTAAACACATATACCAAATAGACCCCTAAAGTTGCTTTACTGGTTCAAGATCATTCCCATTGTCACTATTAAAATCTGATTCAAGATCATGCTTCTAAATAAACAGTATCCTTTAAAAACTTGTGTACTCAATAGACAAATCAAACATCTAGATTTGTAAATATTCATATTCTTGCTCGCTCTTTATTTATCTATTAGAGAGATGAAACATGACCAATAATATTTAAACCAATTCTATACTCTTAATTAGACGTATTTATTTAACTTTATACATATATAAGTTGTAATTTATTTTTGGGAGACGTGTTTGGTTGGGGTTATGGAGTGAACATAGTAAACATCGCCATAAGAGATTTTTAAGCACCAACGTTCTAGACTATGGACTCATTATTGGGTTATACTTTCTTTGGGCTAGTTAATTTAGGTGATGGTCTTGTAATGGTCCATAGTTTAGTTAATGGGTTCACAGATTAGGCTTACCCATATATTAAATCACATGCTCTTATTTTATAATAAGTAATTAAAGTTTTTGATTCTAAAAAAAAAAAAAAATGTAATTAAAGTTTCTCTTACGTAAAGGTCTTATTTACTAGTTATTGTTCTGTTTCTTTTTTCTTTTCTTTTTCCTATAATTATAGTGGATTTGTATACAAATTATAGGTAACCGGAGGTAGCGAGGAATAGCTGGAAAATGCGGCACAAACTTAAGTTGTTTTTGTTCATACTGCTGCATTTGCTTTGGCAAAAACACAAGCAAATTGTGTAAATTCGTGGCAATATGTCCAGGATATTTTTTCTTTTGTAAATTATATTATAGTATTAAAAGTTTGAAATTGGTCATTATTAATGTTTATATATTGAATGTGGATATTAAATTTTGATCAATGTGAAAGAGCACATTTGAACTTATTTATTTATTTTTTAAAAATGAAAAATACTTATTTCAATAGTTACAAATTGTTGAAACTTATCTCAAGATACTCTTTATCAACGGTTGAGTGTTTGTTGATAAAAGTGTAAAACTTTTTTCAACGGTTGTATAGGGCCGTAGAAAAATATTTTTGACACGGTTTTTAATAACAATTCTCTATAGTCACTCCAAATGTCGAAAATACTTTTTTCGACAGGTTTTAGTACTTTTTTCAATGATTTTAACTATTGAAAATAGCTAAATTTTTTGTAGTTTAGACACAAGTATTTATTCAACTTTATATATATATATAAGCTGTAATTTTTTTTTTTAAGAGATAATTTATAACCTATTGCATCATAACTCTTTATCAATTGAGCTAACTGAAACTCTCCTCCCCCTTTGTGTGAAATAAGTTATGATCTTAATTGGATTGGATTTCTATTAGCTCAATATTTTAGGGGCATTATTGGGGGTGGAGGAAAGAATTAAAATCCACCTATATTTTTTTCTTTTAAAATCATCAATTACCATTCTATAATTTTATAACCTTTTTGTAACCTATATTTTTATAACCTATATTATTGGTGCTTAATAATGTTAATGTTGGTGCAAATACAATAATAATGAAAATAACACAACACTATATGGACTGAGATGTGGCATTTGCTCTCTTTAAGGAGATTCAAGCCCTTGATTAGCTAATCTTTGTAACCAATATATATTAGCCCATTAATCACCACAATTAAAAAAAATAAAAGAGTCTCTCTCTTTTTCAATGTGAGATTAAACATTTTTACAACATTTTTACAACATTGCTTACCTGTCACTGCCAACACAGCTTAAATAATCTGACAAGGAAAACTTAAATAATCTAATTAGGAAAAGAAAACAAAAAAAGAAAACGAGAATTCAAAACAAAATAAAAATATTAAGAAATCAAAACAAACAATCAGATGAAATTTAAAACATTGGCATATTTAGGGGTTTTGTAGAAGGAAGAATCTTGCTCTCACACACCGGAGGCGGAGGTGGAGGCGGAGACGGAGGCAGAGGGCAGAGGGCAGAGGCAGAGGCAGAGGGCAAAGGGCAGAGGGCAGAGACGCTCACTTCTTCTCCCTGCCGTCGCACATCGTCGAAAAATGGGATTACGACAGAGAGGTGATTTTTCTCCTTTTGTTTTGTATTTGTTTTGTGGATTTCTGATGGGAAGAAGTGTTAAGAATATAGTAAATCACCATTGTTTTGTGGGTTTCTCTTTGCACTCTGTTTTCAAACTAGGAACGAACACTACGGCAAGGAATGATTTTTTTTTTTTTTTTTTTTTTTTTTCAGAACCCATTTTACTGCTGCTTCCCCATTTGTTTTGTGGGTTTCTCTTTACACTTGTTTTTCTGGGTTACGCCATATAATATCACCTGCTTTTGTGCTAGCTGAAAAACTAGGCGGTTTATTCTGAATTTCTTGATTTTATTTTTTTTGCTCCGGACATGTTTATCATGCTATTTTCTGGTTTTGCTTTTATATATACTCACCTTTAGTATACATCTGTAATGCAGGCTGCTCTGTGCTTAGAGGCTTTGTTGGGATTCCTTACATCTCAAATTGCGGAATGTTCAGAAGGTCCTAATGACTATTTTTTTTTTCAGAACCCATTTTACTGCTGCTTGGGTATTTTTGCTTCTTAGGATGCAAAATGGTGAAAAGATTAAAGATTTCATCATTCATTTTCATTGTTTGACAGTAAAAGTTAGCCAAATGGGTTGAATTTCTGTAAAAATTTCTGGCTGTGATTATAACAAGTCTTCAGTTTTTTTAAGTGGTATTAAGTCTTCAGTTGTGATTATAATTTTGTTGTTTCTTGCTCGGTAACATTTCATTATCATTGAAAGAAAGCTGGACTTCTCTACATTCACAACAAAAAATAATAATAAATTTAGACATGAAACACAAAACAAATGTGTTTTGTATTGTTTGAGTTGTTCAATGGTGCTTTAATAAATTTAGACAGACAATAGGTCACTTCATCATTCTCTTTTGAAGAGCTTCGGTTTTGTTTTGTTTTTTTTTTTTTTTTTAAGTTATGATTTGTCCTCTACATTAGAAGTTTAGAACCTTTCATTCCTTTAATATCGTTTTTTTAATAATTAAAATTGGATCGGTCCATTATTTAACTTACATTTATTCTTCTATAGCTTGATCCAAATTAATTTATTCATGAAAAAGAAAAAAAAAGTTATTTATTAATTTCATTATACGAGGGAATTCTTCCTTGCTAGTAGAGCTTTGAATTTGACCCCTCAATTTCATGAATTTTATGCTCCCAATCTGCATATCAAATTGTTATTTTTAATTATTCAATGTAGCTTTTGATATTTTTAGTTTTATTTTGATTTATAACTTTTATTTGTTATTGTGATTTGGTTTGGCTTCTACATTCAAGTAGTCTGTGAATACTGCCGGGTTTGCCTATTGCATTGATAAATTTTTGGCTTGTGCAATACCAGTACTTCTCTGGAGCCGGTTGGAAGTCTTTGGCAGAGAAGCAAAAAAAAATTGTGTGTCTATCTCTCTATTATGCAGCAAATTGGATACGGGAACTGGTAAAGTCATTAAGTTCATAAATTTTGCTTTCATGTTTCAAAGGACAGATTATTAACATTGTAGTTTGTTACACTCCTGCTGCCACATGAAGCTCAATGCCTTCTGTACACAAGTAGAGGGAAGAATTGCATGTACAAGTCAAGCTACAAAAGAGGATACTGTTTTCAAGCTATTGAAGCGTTTGAGGAACCTTGTGTATGTTCTTGTGCTCTTGACAATGTTTACACAAATGGTCAGTTTTTATTATTGATGAATTGCAACTGTGGAGTAATTCACTGAGTAGTGCTTAACTGAAATTTTGGATAGGCTCGGCCAGGCCTAATCAGTATGCGCCTTTCATTTCCCATCCTACATTAGCCAATGGCTCTAGCTTTAGTGGCACTTCTCCCCTAGTAAGCACAAGGTGGAAGATGATGTTGTTTGAGACCCACTAGGTGTGTTTGTAACTTATCAATTAAAAAAAAAATCCCAACATACATTCTGTAGACTCCAAACTAGCCCAAGCACAGATCTGGTCCAAATTTTTTTTAACTAATTGATTTCTGTTTGACAATTTCTATAATTATCACATAGCCAGAATGGAGTGATAAATATTTATTTTTGTTAATCATTATAGAAGAATGTCTTTAGAAAGAGGAGCTGAAATTCATGTGTCAACACTCACCACTTGTATTCCAACTATGTAAGGAAGTTTGTTATAAGAGAGAAGGGAATATTCTTTGAAAATCATAGTTGGTGAGGACGCCTAGCCACAATGACAGCTGATGAGGAAACCTCAATAGATATACCTCACAACTATACTATTGTAGTGTTTTCTCGATTCTTCTAGAGGAGTATCACCCAATGATATCACTCACACAACACTTACGCAACAATATTAGCTCTCTAATACTCTCGCTCAAGGTTGAGCATATACGTCATATAAGCCCATCCTGCAACATATTATTGAATCTAACTGACTCCTATACAATGATTTTATGAAGATATTTTCTAGTTGCTCTTTTGACACATATGGTGTAGTGACTTCTCCACTTAGTAACTTATCTCCTACAAAGTAGCAATCCACTATAATGTGCTTATTTCTATCATGGAACACAAGATTGGAGGCTATTTATATAGGCATGAGCCATGAGCAAGAGTTGAATGGCAAAGGTTGGGATGCAAGTGCATTCCCTTGTCATCAAGTGTGGACTCGGTCTTTCTATTGAGGTGTAAATATAAGCAACAAAAAATGCATTTCGCTGGTCATGTAATTTGTGCCTTTTTTTCCCCTTTAAAATATATTATTTTGTCATAGTCTACTTATGAAAATTGGTACTTTCATATTTGTAGACCATGTGCGATGATGTTGTGGCTGTGGTGAAAGAAATGTATGGAGATTCACCCCCTGCAATTGTACTTGTTGGCCACAGGTTGAGCTCCTTCCATCCAATGTTCTTGTATCTTATAGTTCTCTTGGTTACATACATGGGTACATTGATGAAGTGACAATTTAGTTAAGTCAAAAGTGTTCAATGCCTTTAGTCTGATTGTTTTTTCTTCAGTAAGATGTATTAGTAGTTTCCTAATATTATAAAGTTAAAATTGTAGTTTTGTATTAGCCATTAATCCGTATAAAGTATATGGACTCATATAGGAAGAGAAAGGGAGAGGGTGTTATGTACAATTTCATGTTTTAGTGATAGTTTGGAACTTTGGTGGTGTCATTTCATGTTCTTAGGAATAAAGTGGATGACATCACTTTATCCAGTGAGAAGTAACAAGTTTGAGTTGTTCATCTATAGTCATCAATTATATGTAATCTTTATTGTCTTTTTTGCTTTGCACGTTGGCCATTTCATTTTCTGTGTACCTGTTAGAGGAATATTTCTTTTCATTCTAGTTCGCTTTCTGAGATTTTGCCAATCACTTGGGATCTATTTCCTCTCACAATTTTTAATTGCTTTTATGCACATGGTGCAATTAGATATGTTGGAAACTAGTTGGAAAATATTGGTTAGAGTGTGAAGAAATTCTATTATGGTGTTGTCTAAAATGTACTTCCTTTTGTAGATCTCATAAAGTATGGAAGCTCAAATTTTGGCTTTGGAAGGCAATGCTGCTATTATTAGCACCAATTCAAGTGGGGTTTTGTTCAAGATGTACTTCCTCTAGTGGATATCATAAAGCATAGATTCTCTAGTGCTGGCTTTGGAAATTGGAATGCAATGCAACCAAAACTGCTATTTGCAATCATTTGATGTATTTGTTTATTTTGGGTATTGATGTATATTTTAGTCAACTATTGTGTTGTATACTTTCCATTTCTTTGTAACAAGAGTTTATATTAGTCATAAAATTAGTCTATTAGATTTTTTTGGTAATAAGTTGTTATAATATTAAGTGGATATTGTAAAACCAGTTGTGGTTAATAAAGTTCTAGAAGATTGTTTTTGTTTTTGTTTTTTCCTTTTTTATGATATGATATATATCATTTCTTTGATAACTAACTACCACAATTATTGTCAAAAATGAGCAATACTAGCCATGATGCTTTTGTTTGGTTTCAAAATCTGCCGCCTATGGTAGATCATCTTTGCACCTCAATAAAGAGAGATTATCTTGTAACAGACTTATTGCTTCTTAATATTAGCCAACTTATGTTAGCAAAGGAGAAATAAATTATGTACAAACAGATGATGATAAAAAATGATTTGCATTTAAAAAGAACTTTTACATTAATGTTCTAGAGTTTGAGAAGGTTTCTACCTTATTGCAAAAGGTTGCCCAATGGGCTACATTATGAGAAAAAAATATTAACCGGCAAGTTTCCATGTTTAAACTAATCTTATATGACTCTATATATCATAAACAAACTAAATGCCCCTGCCATCTTCGCGTAATTTTGGATTTCCATCCTTTGTCACATCATTGGTACCAAACTTCCCAATAGAATTGCTTGGATGCTCATTTAACAAATCATAACATGCCTTATGGAGTGGAGAATCATCCTAACAAAAAAAATGAAAACATTTAGTTTAATAAAATTACATATATGAGAAGCAATTGAATAAAGAAAAAAAAATGCCTAATCTATTTAAATTCAACTGCATATTAAAAGAAAGTTATTCTCAATAATACCATGCTTTAAAATATGATAAATTACAATTCAAATTGAGTCTCATGAGTTCTTTATATGTAAAGAGAACACTACAATATTTAGAAATTAGGTGTAGATAGACAAACAGTTAACACTATACTAAAAAAAGAAAGAAAAATATCAGAAACACATAAGAATAGCAACGTAAATAAGTACATGCCTGAGATGTGTTTTCATGGTAACTAAATGGTTGCATTCCAACCACTTGTCTTATCATACTTGACTGAAATGGCGAGTTTCCTCCTTGTAGCATATTTGGCAGTCCATAATATGGACTCATCCCGATGATATTAGGAGGGCAATTAATGTTTGGCCACATGATGGAATCTTCATAATTCTCTTTACCAATCTGTTGTGACTGTTGCAGTTCCAACTCCTACATTATGTACAATATAAAATTCAATATACTTAAACAATTAAACCAAATCTTAATTTCCTTGTGATACAAAATAAAGATTCCAACATTTAAGTTAAAACTCTTTTGTACTCCAAGCACCCTCAATCCCATAGTAGGGGTTGTACAAGACACATTCTCAACCTTAGTAGCTATCTACAAAATGTAAACAATAATAGTTAGTAAATACTATAAACAACTATTAATTTAAAATCAACAAGAAATATATTAAAACCTTCTTTTTCTTGAATTCATTTCTCTCACTTACTTTGGTTTTCTTTTTCTTTTTCCTTTCCTCCTTTTTTCTAACAACTTTTTCAACTATTGACTGCTTCCTTTTAGATGGTGGTCGTCCCTTTTGTCTAACCACTACTGGATCAAGTATGTTTTTAGTCTCTTTAGAAATTGCAAGATCATCTCCACATGAGGTTGAATCTGTAGGAATACCTATACAATATTTTATTTTGATTAAGTAAATAAATTTATTAATAGAAAAGTGCAATCCTAATACATAAGTAGGCACAAAAATGATGCAAAATAAAATGATAAGACAAAAAAAAAAAAAAAAATCAACAAACAATTAATACCTGTAGAAATGGGTTCATTATTTCCATAAACAAGTTTTTCTTGTTTGAACTCTCCTTTTAATTCAAGAATTCGTGCCACCACCTTCTCACACTTATCTTCAGAATCTACTGCCAAGTCTGCAACCTCATTGAAGACTTTGTACATTTTATCAAAGCGCTGTGTTTCAGGTTTGACAACCCGGTTGTCATAGTTGATGCGAACTTTGGTGTGGCTCCTCTTAATATTTTTGCACCATCTTTTCAAGATGTACTTGTTTGGTACCTGTTCAATCTTCATGTGAAAGAGCACCGTAATTTGATGCCTACATAATATCCCCCTAAATTCAAAAAACCGGCAATTACAATTTACTTCATTGGTATCCTTGTTAAAATAAACAAGGAAGGTTGCATGTTGGGAATTTTCTCCAAATGCTCCATCTTCACATATTTCATATTCTGAAATGACACCATCTTCCTTACATGAAGAAAAATTACAACAAACCTTCCCTAGCAACTCTTTTCGAAACTCTTTGTATTTTGCTGTTGTGTAAACACTTTGAAATTGTTTCTCCATAGCATAATGAGTAAAACATGGTATGGATGATTGAAATGAATTGAAATCTTCAGTATTTTCATTTACCACATTTTTTGCCAAAGCCTTATCATATTGTTCTACAAATTCTTTCAAGGTTGTTTGATGATGTACATACCCATCAAAGAATGCATTTATGCTTTCACTCCGCTGTGTGGTTGACATTCCTGCCCAGAATGTATCCTTCACAAAGGCAGGCACCCAATAATACCTTTCATTATACAACTCAAGTAACCATTCATGGCTTTCAAGATGATATTTTTCAATGAACCTACCCCACCTTTCTTCAAATTCCTCTTTTGTTAAGGAATCATAAACAACATTTTTCAAACAAAATTTGATTGATTTATATTCTCTATATCCTTTAAATTTTTCAGGCAGCTTTTTCAAGATATGCCACAAGCACCATCGGTGTCGTGCTTTTGGAAAAACAATATGTATTGCTTTTTTCATGGCCTTGTCTTGATCTGTAATTATTGCACTAGGAGGAACTCCAGACATACATGTAAGCCAAGACTCAAATAGCCATCTAAATGTATCTGTATCCTCACCTGAAATCAATCCACATCCTAGCAATATTGATTGTCCATGATGGTTTACCCCAACAAAAGGAGCAAATGGCATGCTGTATTTGTTAACCAAGTACGTCGTGTCAAATGTAACCACATCACCAAACTCTTTAAATGCTTCCCTACTTCTTGCGTCTGCCCAAAATACATTCTTTAATCGACCATCTTCAGTAAAATCCATCATGTAAAAGAAATTTGAATTGTCGGCTTGCATTTTTAAAAAATACTTATTCATTGCTACAGCATCTCCTTCCCCGAGCTCCAAACGCTTGACTTTATCCATGTGGTTTCTACAATCTTTCTCTAGAAATGGCAAGTTTTCATGCCCCCCTGCCTCAACCACCAATGAATTGAAACTCTTGTTCATTTTAATACCAGCTTTGGCATTTAACTCAAGTTGTCTTTTCACATGTGGTTTTAATACTCTATTGCATTTATAAAATCGGGTTTTGCTTGGACTTAATCCATGATTATGGTCAAGTTCCATGGATTTCAATATCCACCCATCTAAGCATCGAATCATATTAAAATGAGCTTTGCAACCTGTTCTCGATTGTGGCTGTGCTTTAAGTGAGTTGCTAGCTTTAATCTGTTGCTTTCCAGCACGATTACAAGCTACAGTCAAAGACTCCACCTCCCCATCATTTCCCTTTCTAGATGTTCTTTTAACCACTGCAAAACCCTTTTTATTACCATATCTTGTAAAATATTCCATGATATCATCAATGGAACCAAACAACATTCCTACACAAGGATCCTCCACTTTATCTTCTATCTTTCTTGTTTCCTCTTTTTCATTCTCAACATTATCTTCATTCAACTCATTATTTTCCAGATCCATTGTATCCTTCATTTTATTATCACTATTGTGCTCATTCAACTCTACAAGCCTAGAAGCACTTGTTATTTCTTCTTCCATGTGTCTGCAATATACATTATATAATGCACAGTATTTTAAAACAAAGTATGAAAATGGAATTAAAAATAAATAAATAAAACCTACTAATAGTCTCTACCTGTAATAAGCGGAAAGCACAGTACTAACTCACAGCAGGATCTTCAAGTTTAGCAATTACCTGAAACATTCAAGATGAAATAAGTCAATAGATTCTCATAACCAGATATAACACAAAAAATGGAAGGCATATAACGCAAGAAATGTAAAAGTCTCCCATGCTGTATGATGGTTAAATTAGTGAGATAAATGATAATAATTAGTTAATGTAGTAAAGGAAGTAAAGTCTAATCAAACAGAAGAATTAAGTAAGATTTTTAAGTTTTGTTAATTAAAACAAAGCAAAATAAGAGTAAAAATGCGCCACAAATACTCTCCACTCTTTGAAAACTTTCAGGCATTTTCTGTTGCTTATATTTACACCTCAATAGAAAGACCGAGTCCACACTTGATGACAAGGGAATGCACTTGCATCCCAACCTTTGCCATTCAACTCTTGCTCATGGCTCATGCCTATAAATCCTTCCATGAATCTCCTTACCAACATTTACATCACCTAAACTAGCACAAGCAGATAAAGCACCAACATACGTAAAATTATTGGGATCACTACCATCGTTAACCATAAATCTGAAACAATTCAAGGCTTCATCAAGATTTCTTTCAGGCATTGTATCAGACACTTTGCGAGCATCATTTATACCTCAATATGTTCTTTAAAAAAAAAAAACGTTTAAAAATTTTAATGACATTTTTATGTGGAAAATAAATAAATAGAGAAGTCCAATTATTATTATTTTTTGTTGTGAATGTAGAGAAGTCCAGCTTTCTTTCAATGATAATGAAATGTTACCGAGCAAGAAACAACAAAATTATAATCACAACTGAAGACTTAATACCACTTAAAAAAACTGAAGACTTGTTATAATCACAGCCAGAAATTTTTACAGAAATTCAACCCATTTGGCTAACTTTTACTGTCAAACAATGAAAATGAATGATGAAATCTTTAATCTTTTCACCATTTTGCATCCTAAGAAGCAAAAATACCCAAGCAGCAGTAAAATGGGTTCTGAAAAAAAAAATAGTCATTAGGACCTTCTGAACATTCCGCAATTTGAGATGTAAGGAATCCCAACAAAGCCTCTAAGCACAGAGCAGCCTGCATTACAGATGTATACTAAAGGTGAGTATATATAAAAGCAAAACCAGAAAATAGCATGATAAACATGTCCGGAGCAAAAAAAATAAAATCAAGAAATTCAGAATAAACCGCCTAGTTTTTCAGCTAGCACAAAAGCAGGTGATATTATATGGCGTAACCCAGAAAAACAAGTGTAAAGAGAAACCCACAAAACAAATGGGGAAGCAGCAGTAAAATGGGTTCTGAAAAAAAAAAAAAAAAAAATCATTCCTTGCCGTAGTGTTCGTTCCTAGTTTGAAAACAGAGTGCAAAGAGAAACCCACAAAACAATGGTGATTTACTATATTCTTAACACTTCTTCCCACCAGAAATCCACAAAACAAATACAAAACAAAAGGAGAAAAATCACCTCTCTGTCGTAATCCCATTTTTCGACGATGTGCGACGGCAGGGAGAAGAAGTGAGCGTCTCTGCCCTCTGCCCTTTGCCCTCTTCCTCTGCCTCTGCCCTCTGCCCTCTGCCTCTATCTCCGCCTCCACCTCCGCCTCCGGTGTGTGAGAGCAAGATTCTTCCTTCTACAAAACCCCTAAATATGCCAATGTTTTAAATTTCATCTGATTGTTTGTTTTGATTTCTTAATATTTTTATTTTGTTTTGAATTCTCGTTTTATTTTTTTGTTTTCTTTTCCTAATTATATTATTTAAGTTTTCCTTGTCAGATTATTTAAGCTGTGTTGGCAGTGACAGGTAAGCAATGTTGTAAAAATGTTGTAAAATTGTTGTAGGCGTAGCATTTTTCTAATGAAAATAACACAACACTATATGGACTGAGATGTGGCATTTGCTCTCTTTAAGGAGATTCAAGCCCTTGATTAGCTAATCTTTGTAACCAATATATATTAGCCCATTAATCACCACAATTAAAAAAAATAAAAGAGTCTCTCTCTTTTTCAATGTGAGATTAAACATTTCACTAACTCCTTATCTTCTATATTAACTCACATATCTTTATATTTATATTTTCATATTAATCCATTTTAATTATATAATATTAAAATGCTCCAACAATAATAATCTCAAAATTACACTAATTTCCTGGTCAATTGTAAACTTTTGGTAATCAAGATTCAAACTTAACATGCCGTGCCAAAAATATGGACGGGATGACAATTTGTCAACCATTAAGATCCTAAGATATGATGACAATCTAGTGTGCAACACAAAAATCCATTCCTATATAAAGTATATAGTATTATTGAATGAGTCATGTTTGATAGGCCAAGAATGTATTGACTTCTTGTGATGAATTAATTGATTAATTAGCTAAGTTTATTAATTAATCAAATTAACATGCAATTGTATGTGGCAGCAAAAACAAATCACCAATTAACTAAAGTATGCATTGGAAAATAAATTGACATGGTGATTTATTTACGAATGGGGAAAACCTATACGGCAAAAACCTCATTGGGCAATTTTAAGGTCACTACTCTTGAGAATTCACTATTATCAAAACAAGCGATTACAAGTAAAGGAATCCCAGTACTTTATACGAACCTACAGTTGAACCCTTACCCCAATACCCAATTGGACTTGTTCTGTAGTGACAATCTCTCCTTTCAATGCACGGCTCCCAGTACGTGACTAACAAATTGCGTGGATCCCAGTACGTGACTTGATCACCAACTTGAAAAGGATGTTGGTTGCAAAATTCTTCTGTTCATCACACGATGAAGATCATGAAGTTGCTTGGTCACAGAACCCTATGATGTACAAACACAGCAGCTTCTTCAAGAACTAGGGCAAAATTAGGTTTTCAGTCACATTTTTCTTCACATTATGGAATTGTGCTCTTGTGCAACTTGTGTCACCTCTTCCAGCCCTTAAAATAATCCTTATATATGTTTAGGGTTGTAAGAAAAGAAAGCCCAAATATACATTCACGGATTAGACGAAAATCAGAATAGAAAATCAGAACTTTATAAATCTCAACAGATACCTTACCTATTGAGCAGCTGTCGAGCCTCGGGCTGAAACAACTCTCTTTAAATCTCGATAGATGCTAGCTGTCGAGCTTTAATGAATAGCACTTTTTGACTTGGTTCTTAGACAGGCTTGCATGACTTTAACACTTGAACTTGAAACCTTATTTCTTGAAGTATTAAATTCATCCTAGATCTACCAAATTACAAGTAAAGTGCGTTTTGTCAAAAGATTAGCTATTTACATAAAATGTTGACATATGTTCCTAACATGAATCACATATATCCTAACAATCTCCCCCTTTGACAATTCGTGATAAAACCACAACTAACAAATGAACATATGAGAGAAGTCATAAATCACTCAACTCACACTCACTTATTAAATACAATAAAATCTATCCTAACACAAACTCTTAAAAAACTTTACAAGAAGAGAGTTTATGGCAAGTAAACTTTGACAACCTGTATTTCTGAAATACTTTAAACAAAACTCATCAAAGCATCATAGTGTGAAACAGAAATAAAAGATTGCATACACTATATAAGAAACATGTGTATAAAGAAAGAAAAAAAAACAACACATGGAGAGATAGGTGAAAGAACATACATCAATATATATAAACCAAATATAAGTACAATGTATGTCAAACTAATCACAAGACCAATATACAAGATATAATGTATCTGAAATATAAAGAAATTTTGAAAGCATGGAAGATATAAGAAGAAGATATAATCCAATGGTAGATTTGTCAAAATTCATCTCCAGTAGAAACATATTATGTAAGGTTGTAATCTTATGCTGCAACCAATTTTGTAGCTAAACTTTGTCTATTTTTTTTATAAATAAAAACCTTCTTTATTTTTTAAGAATTTATTATTATTATTATTTTGCATTAGGAGAATTACACATATATACACACACACACACACACACACACACACACACCATTTTTTTAAAGACGAACGGAAAATTGTGGATTTTATGGCTACAAGTTAGAGATTCTTATTGTATTTTTCATTTTTGAAAAATAATATATATTTTAAATATTTTTCTAATATTGACTTGTATATATATGTTTAAACATATAAATTGACATTTATTATTATTTAAATTTAATTAATTTTTTTATAAGTTTCATAACATTTAAATTATTTTACAAAAACTCTTGTTCTAAAATGTTTAAACTTTAAAGAATGTTAATTGTGATCAATATGATTTGAAAAATAGTTCACAGCTTACAACGCTGGCTAAATATTATATAAAACCTAATTAACTTGATGTAAATATTTTATTACATATGATAAAATAGCATATGTTAAATTATGTGATCAGGATACTTTATGTAACGACCTAAGGAAAAGTGCTAATCACATCTGTGCTATACCTTAAAAGGACTAATCACAATTGAGATTCCTTGTAGTTGTTAATAAAGCCTAGATCTACCTAATAAATACCTAATGTGAGACTCATCACACACCCACACACATCACACAATCAATGCCTTAATTGTGATTAGTCCTTTTGAGATATAGCGCAGATGTGACTAGTGCAGATGTGACTAGCGCTTTTCCTTGGGTCGTTACATATGGTATCAGAACTGGCCTAGTAATTCCATGTGAGCTTAGGGACACTACCCCACAAAGTGGCCCATAACAAGGACGTTAGGGATTTAAATGGGGGAGATTATGATACCCCAATTTGATTGATTGTGTGATGTGTGTGGGTGTGTGATGAGTCCCACATTGGGTATTTACTGGATAGATCTAGGCTTTATTAACAACTACAAGAAGCCTTAATTATGACTAGTCCTTTTGAAGTATAGTGCAAATGTGGCTAGCGTTTTTCCTTGGGTCATTACACTTTATGTATAATCTGTTTGTGAGTGTTTATATATATATATATATGATTTTAAATTATCTGAATGTATTTAGTTTGGCCTTCTTATAATAATAATAATAATAATAATAATAATAATAATAATAATTATTATTATTATTATAACTGCTACACCACTTATCATATGTGACCTAATTTGACACCAACCCTCTTATCTGTCATCACCCATATCATAAAATTGGATTTCAATGTATCATGCTTTGAAAAATAAACAATCAAAATGGAGATTTCAGGGAAAGTCATCTTCATATTTACCTTGAAAAAGAACAAAAAAAAGAAAAGAAAATAAGATTTCATTTGATTAATTAAAAGCAGTACAAAGCAATTCCAACAAAAGAAAAGAAAAAATGCAGTGAGCTTAAGTATAATAAAAACCAGATGTATGCCAACAATATATGCAATCTCCAAACCTCAACATAAAATATTCATTGAAACGGCACTTGCCCTTACAGAAGGTGGGCGAGATTACTGAGCCAACTCACCAGAATCAGTGGTTATGAGAGATTTGTATGTACCTTGAGGTTTTGGAACTATATAAATTGGGAGCTTAATATACAAACTGAAGAGGATCCGAATAACCATAGATCATTGGGATGTGAGTATGGGGGGCTGTTTGGTTTTTTGAAAACTATCACTCATCACTCCTCACTCAATTTTCTTCACTCATCACTTATCACTCATTACTCATCACTTATCACTTAAACTACCCCAATTTCCTAAACCCCACCCATTTGGCACATATTTTCAGCTTCTCATCACTCAATGTTTTCTACTGTTTGTGGGACCCATACCTGAGCACTTGGTCAAATATTTCCTAATGTTCATGTTATTTTCAGCTTCTTATTTCTTATTTCTTTTTTTTTTTTTTTCCTTCAACCCCCAATACCCAAACTCACCGAACCCAAATTGCTCTCAAGCACCATTCATCGCCTCCCTCTTCATCCATTCACCGAACCCAGCACCCAATTCAAAAAAAACTATCACCGTGCAAACCATAAAACATCAAACCAATCCACCATAGCAGATCCTACCATTCACACCACCAATACCTTCAACACCACAACAAATTACACTATAAAGCTTAGAAAGAACTAAAAGAGGGAAATCAAAGAAGAGAAACGATCATGAGAAGTGAAGAAAGAAAGAAAGAAAAAAGAAGAAAAAAAGAAGAGAACCCAAGCCCAGAAACCTAGTGAAAAGGAATGGAAAAAAAAGAAAAAAAAATTGCAACCAAACCTAGAAACCCAATGTGAAAAGAAAAAAAAAAAAAAAAAAGAACCCAAGCCTAGAAACCCAGTGAAAAGGAATGGAAAAAAAAAAAGAAAAAGAAAAAGAAAAAAAGCTTTGCAACCAAAACCAGAAACCAATGTGAAAAGGAAAGAAAAGAAAAGAAGAAGAAAAAAAAAAAAAAAGAACCCAATCCCAGAAACCCAGTGAAAAGGAATTGAAAAAAAAAAGAAAAAAGAAAAAAAAACCTTTGCAATTAAACCCAGAAACCAACGTGAAAAGGAAAGGAAATGAAAGAAACGAAGAAAGAAGAAGAAGAAGAAGAGAATAGAGAAAGGTGTGTCCTAGACCTAGTGTGAAAGACAAAAAAAGAAAAAAGAAAAGAAGATAATGTGTGTTGGAGAGAGCAAAGCGTTTGACCGTGTGTCCCTTAATGTGTGTATTTACAAGAATGTCATCATAACTCTGTCTCCATAACTTAAAAACACCTAAAATGTGTTTTTAGTTTCCATAACTCATCACTCAAAAATCAGAGAATTGAGTGATGGAAGCAAAACTTGAAAACAAATCTAAACAAGCTTTCTCTCCATGGGTCCCATCATTTTTAAGTGGTGAGTGATGGAAACAAAGTGATGAGTGATGGAAACACAAAACACAAAAACCAAACAATCCCTGGGCTTCCCATTATCCCATATGAATTGTCATTGTTAAAGGACATTACAGCGTCCCTAATACTAACCATGTATATAATAATTTAATTTTTCTCAGTTGTATATACATTGTTTTAAAAATTGAATCATTTAAAGATCCGAAAAGAGAGTGGTTCTCGATTTTATGGTTTGACCAAGGTTGGACCGATAGTCAAACTGATGACATCATAATTAGTAAAAAGAAAATGATTATTTTTTAAATTATTTTTATGTAAATTTTCATATCTTATACTAAAATAATTGTAAAATAGAAAGAGCTTTTATAAATATTTTTTTTATAAATATTTTTTTAATATATAGTTTCAACCTATGGTGTCCACTTCTAATGATAGCTGTTTATCATCAGACTAAGATATCAATCGGTTTTTGGTATACAACATTATCCACGTTAATGTCCCCCATTGTTCAAGTTGTTGCTTTTATATATATATATATATATATATATATAATTAATTAATTAATTTTATGGGAAAATGTCTACTAACTTTTTTTTTTGGGTTTCATAAATTAATTTAATGTGAAATGTCTATAAGATCTCTATATTTATTTGGATTTTTATGCAATTTTTAAATTTTTACTAATTTAATATATTTATTTATATTTTAAATAATTATTAAATTAATTATGTCGTCATCATAGTTCAGTCTCGGTTTAACCTCGGTTCAATCTCAAAAACCTTAAATCTTTCTCTTTTTTTGGTTTATTGAACGGTCCGGATCTAAAAACCATAATAGTGTATATAGACTGACTCCTTAAACTAACCATCAATGATAAAAGGAAAGAAGGTTTAACAATAATACTATTATAATAGACAAATTCCATACTACTTTAGTTAAGTCTTTCTCTTTTTGTTGGATACTGTAATTAAAAATACTACTTCTACGGTCTATCTATTCATTAATTTTTTTTTAAATTTTTTTTAAAAAAGCTTCTTCTTCAACATATATATGCCAAAAAAAAAAAAAAAACATTTAAATATAACAAAATGGGTAATTTTTTTTAAAGAGTTTTGTGAAAAATGGATCGTTTTCTAAAAACGTTTTCCCTCAATATAAATGGAGGATTAGTTTACTTATATCCATCAAAAGTTATCATATGCTCATCTTTATGAACATTTGTATTTGATAATAGTATGTAATAAATTTTCATGCAACATCTTTTTGCATGATTGATTTTGCAAACTTTCAATTACGAAGTAAAACAGATAATGCTGAAAAAGATAAGAAAAACATTGTTGTATTTTCTAAATGATATTTAAGAATCCCAAAGTTATATTGTCATCTTAGAGCTATAAGTATAAGATTTGTTTTTTGCGAACGGGTAATAATTACCAATTCTCTAAAAAACTTAAACTATTGAGATATGGTAAATTTAATTATATAATTTTAACACTCTCCATACATGGGGGCTTAAACTACCTTTTAATAGGAGAGTCAAATAAATGAGATTTTAAAAATGAGTGGTTGAATGGAGAAGATAAGGATTGCTCTAATACTATATTAAATTATCGATTATCTCAAAAGCTTATTTTAATGATTCTCCTAAAAATTTAAGCTATTTAAAATATGATATATTTAATTATTTAACCACATAATTCTAACATGGGAGAGTATTATAATGGGACATGAGTCTTGTATTTTTGCTGAAGCCAAACAATCCAACAAAAATATTTAAAACCTTTCCAAAACTTACCTAAATCAACATTTGGTAGACATGCTTGTGTTTGAAGTTTAATATAGATTGAGAGTTCAATTTGTTACATGCTTAAAATGAAATTCCCCTCCCCACCCCCCCCCCCCCCCCCAAAAAAAAATGCTAATTGGTCTAGTAATATAAACAAGATATTGTCCTGTCTTAATTTCAATTTTTATTTTAAAGTTTTGCTCTTGTATCTACTAAAGTTTTTTTTCATTCATGTCTTTAAAAATTTCATTTCCATTGAATTTTTTTTTATTCACTTTGGAAAAAACTTTAGTAATTTATATTGAAAGTGAAAATTTTCAAGATTTCATTATGAAGATAGTAAAATATGAAGTTTTTTAATGACAAAAATTTGAATTTCATATTATGAAAGATTAACCATTGAGCATAAATTTATAGGATCCTAGAGTTTTTTTTTTAAAAATTTTTTTTTAATGATATATATTTTTTGTATATATCTAACATTATTATACTGTACAACTTTTTATACTCATTTGAGTTTAAAAAATTAGAATTTTTCCTTCAAAATTATTAATAAGAAAACATTTTAAAGTAAAATTTGATAATTTTGTCTGCAGTCTGATATGAAGATAGGCGTCTTCGTGGACAAGGATGACATGGTATTTGGGTTGGTTAAAATTGGGTTCAGGTTAGTTAACTCTATTTTGCTTCAGGGGCGGCGGGGGCAATTAATTGTACCAAATGAAAACGACTTGGTCAAGATTTAAAGCAGCAGCAAATTTCCATAATAAAGTTTTGAGTGTTCTGAGGTTTTGACTCAAAAGTCAAGGAGTCAAGTGAGTCTTTCCACTGCGCGTCATTGGAGAAGATAAGTGGCAAATTCCCCTTCGTGATCTCTGGCCGTGGAACGAAGGGATTTTCCAATGCACATAACTAATATACCATGTTTCATATGGGTACCCTACCCACCTTGCTCTAATAATTTTAGCCTGTTTTCACAGTTCTTTCTCATCCAATATCCAAGTCAACTACCTGTTAATATATTTTTTCTTTGTTATGAAAATAAGTGAGAAGAAAGTTATACTATTAAAATCATGGTTCTCAAACCTGGACTAGATCGTACAGTCTGATCTAGTTAATCATGAACTCATCGTCATTCTAGTTCTTTTAACTCTAAGAACTTCTATACGTGAAAAAAGCATGGAATTGCTTGAACCGCCATGGTTCTCAAACTTGGACTAGATCGTACAGTCTGATCTAGTTAATCATGAACTCATCGTCATTCTAGTTCTTTTAACTCTAAGAACTTCTATATGTGAAAAAAGCATGGAATCGCTCGAACTGCAGTTAGATCATATGGTTTTGAGAATCATGGCCAGTCAGCAGTTCACCCAATTTCGTTTATTATTTTTTTTTTAAACTATATTTTGGCCAGAAAACAGATCTCAACCCATAAAGAATTTGAATATAAAAAATAAAATAAAAAATTTGTGAGAGAGAGAAAAAGAAAACCGATACTATATTTTTCTGATCATCTCCAACTCTAATTTTCTTCTTCTCCTTCTTGGCAACACTTCTTCCAAAAGGCAGCAGCTAAAAACCAATACCTCATGACCTGGTGAAGCCCTAGATTAATAGTGAGTTTTGACTATTCACATAAGTCTTTTGACGATGCGAGCCACACTCAAGGGAGGAAAGACCACGGCACCCAAGATGAACACAAAAAGAAGTCTTTAGTTAAGACTAAATACCTAGCACTACAAAAAACATGGGATAAGAATCTAAGGGGGTGTTTGGTACATGTGTCTGAAAAGATGTGTTTTGTTATTTGAAAATATGTGTGGAAATACATGTGGGTGAAAAAGTATGTGAAAAAGTATGTAATATTATTTAAAAACTGAAAACATGTGATGAAGTTTGTTTACCAAACAGCTCCTAAATGTACAGAAAGTGCAGCTACACTTATCATTGATTCACATTCAATATTAGTCCACCCAAGGCAAAAGTGCTCTGGCCAGGCTTGACAATGCATTAAATCTTTTTCTTCTCATTACTTGTATACCATACATGCCACATTAATCTAAGTGTTTAAGGTATATTTTCCTAAAAGTAGATAAGTTGACGTAAATGATACGTAGATGAGCACATTATGCAACATTTTTTTTCTTTGATTATTCTTATGTTCTTATAAATAGATTATTAAATTTATTTTTAAAAAGTCTTCTTTATTTTCTAAGAACAAAACCCTTTTTTTTTTTTTTTTTTTTTTTTTTTTTTTTTTTTGCATTAGAAGAATTACAGATATAAACCAAAAAAAGAGAGAGTAAACAATTGTGAATTTTATGGATAAGAGTTAGAGATCTTTATTGTATTTGTCATCTATGAATATATATATATATATATATATATATATATTTCTTTCTTTCTTATATTAACTATAATAAGTTTAGAGATATATAGTGTCCGTTTGACATGATTAATTTTGTCAGCTTATTTTATTATTCAGCTTATTTTTATTACTATTCATGGGGTGCACTGCACTTTTTGATACTATTCATGGGTTCTACTATACTATTTCAGTTAACTTTTACTTTTATTTACAGTACTTTCAGCAAAAAGTTTTCAGTTTCAGCAAAATAAGCAGATCCTAAACAGGCCCATAAAGTGAGATTTATTATTGAAATTATTAAAAATAAATTAATTCTTGTATATGTTTCATAACTTTTAAAACTATTAGTATACTTTAACCATATAATATCTAAATCATTTATCAAAAAATCTTGTTCTAAAAAATGTTTAAACATTAAAAAAATGTTAATTGTGATCAATATGATTTAAAAGATAATTCACAGCTTACAAAATTAATTAGATGAGAAAAAAATATTTTGAATTATATAAAACTTAATTAGTTTGATATAAATATTTTTATTATATATGATAAAATAACGTATATTAAATTATGTTATCGACATACTTTATGTATAATATGTGCATGTATGTTTGTATATGTATAGTCATCACGCATTTCATAGACTTACATTCCAATATATTATCATGCTCTGACAAATAAACAATCAAAATGGAGATTGCAGGAAATGTCACCTTCATATTTATTTACCTTGAAAAGTTACCCAAAAAAAAAAAATTGAAAATAAGATTTCACTAGATTAAAAGCAGTACAAGCCAATTCCAAAAAAATAATAATTGTAAGCATAATGTACGAACACAGGAATTGGGATGTAGGTTCTCAAAAAAAGAAAAAAAAGAAAAAGAAAAAAGAAAAAAAAAGGGATGTGAGAATTAATGGGCTTCCCATTATCCCATATATATATATGAACCGCCATTGTTAAAGGACATTACATTTGCAGCCTTGCAGGGTCCCTAAGCTAACCATATTATGTAATTTATTTTTTGTTAAATAACCATATTATGTAATTTTCTCAGTGGTATATAGCCCTTTAGATTAGATTTATCTGTCAATAATATTGGGATCGTACAACTACAGGCATAGGCGTGTCCATGGAGGAGGCTGGTCAAATTTAGTTTCTGGTTGTTGGCTCCATTTTGGCTCAGGCTACCTTTTCCGTGGGAAATTATATCAAATTCACACGACATGACCCCACTCTTCTTCACGGTTCAAACAAGCCACACAGATTTCCACAATATTCTCTTTTTGACTTCTCTGAGATTTTGAAGAGTACCAAAATGGGAAAAAAATAAAGTAAATTAATTGAGTGAATCTTTCGGGTTCCCACCGCACCTAATGCAAATGGGAAAAAAAATTAAGTAAATTTAATTGAGTGAATCTTTTGGGTTCTCACCGCATAATGCATAGGATGATAACCGATGAGAAGAAGGTATTTAGTATCAAATGATATTATATTAGTTATATAAAAATTTAATAAATAAAAGATATGTATATAAAAAATAACTACTTATTAACACTTTTGAAAATAGTTTTTATTTTATATTTTTTGGTGAAACACTCCTAAAAATAGTTGTGACATGTTAATATAATTGTTTTACATCCATATCTTTTAATTATTGATTCGATTGACGTGATATAATTTGATACTAAATTCATTTGCTCATGTTTCAGCAAGTCGACAGACATTGACAATTATTTACACTAAAAAAAAAAAAAAGTAAAGTTTCTTTCAAGTTTCCACATCATGTTGTGGAAAACGGTATGAACTATGTATGATGGGATTTCCTATCATATCATATCCCATGCAATGCGTAGAGACCATGTTTCAACAACTCAACAATTAATAACACCAAAAAAAAAACAAAAGGGAGTCCGAAACTTTCGGTGGCTTTAGACCACGTTTCCGATGAATACCCCCGTTTTTGACAAGTCTTCTTTATCCAATTTTCACGTCCACTACCGTGTTAAACAGAAAACCCACATATTATATATATATAAACAAATCCGGAGTTGTGAACCAAGAGCACAGGAAATTATACAAACACTTTGTTTTAGTTTTTTTGAGATGGCTTGTGTCTCTCTGTTTGTTTTCTTTCTTCTCTCACACCTCTTTCTGCTTCACTCAGCTGAAGGAGTAAACAAAACACTCCCAAATTGTTCACCCTTTCAATGTGGAAAATTCGGTATCATTGACTTTCCATTCACCAACAGCTCTCAACCATTTTCCTTTTTATTGCCTATAAAATGTGACGAAATACCTCCAACGATCCAACTGGGGTTGAGTAGAGGACAATATGAAGTTATAAATATCTCTTACACTAACACCAAACAATCTACACGTATCAAGGACCCTTTACTTTATAATGACTTGGTTAACCAAAATTGCGAATCCTTGACCAATTTTACCATTCCCAACTCTCCATTTATCTCTTTCAAACTCACCACACCCAGTCTGACCCTCTTTAAATGCAATCGCACTCTTGGTATTACTTCCCCTAGAAATTTTACAAATACAAGCTGCGGAGACTATAATCTCTACTATAGCCATTTAAGCGATAACTCTCCCAGTTTTCCTTCTGAATGTTCTATTATTCAGCTCCCAAAAAAAGAGCATTCAGATAATGATACACTGTTTTCAATCTTAAGTGCTGAGTTCGACCTTGAAGTGCATGCATCTGATGCTTGTAGCAGATGTTATGGTGGAGCAGGTCTATGTGTACTTGACAAGAATGGAAAATTCCAGTGTGTCATTGCAGAGAAAGGTATAGACATCGAATAACTCCAAAAATTTTGGGCCTACACACATATATTGAAAATGCATGTAAAGTTCTTTACATATAATTTATTTACATTTTTATGTTATGGTAAATCTTAATACAAGTGCTGCAAGTATTTCTGTTTCATGCCATGATGCATCCTAAGGGGCATCAGACACTCTAGCATCACCCGAACGCACCATACATGATGCATCTTAAGGGGCACCATACACGCAAGCATTGCCCGCCCATATGGGCCGGTTTGGATTGGGTTGGGCATGTGCTAGACCTTGATTAATGATGATGAAGACATACTCAAGTTTTTTATAACATTTAACATTGCAACCTGTGGATCTGCTTTTATAGTAGTTATAATGAGTCAAATTGTGGTCTACTCAATAATCCCCCTCACACAATAACATTTTCACAACCTTGACTTTGATACCACTTATCAGACTATGAGTTATGTCACTTCATTTCAAAATCAATTAGTGATAAGAAAAATAAACTCAAGTCTCTATGGCATTCAAGGTCACATCTCCCAATATATTTAGATTAACTCCTTTTAGATTGTTTCTCACAAAAAAAAAAAAAAAAAAACTCCTTTTAGATTAAAAGAAAAGTAAAAAAGAATGAACTTTCTTGTTAAAAAATCTATATCAAATAATTGTAGACAGAGATAGACCCAAAACTTTGAGTTAGGGGAGACGATTTTACTATTAGTTGTGTACAGCGGTTTCAACCTCTGATTTTGCTACTTAGTTGATGAGATTTTTTTTTTTTTGTGTGTGTGTGTGTGTGTGTTGGGGGGGGGGGGGGGGTAAGAACAAAATTATTGTTTATTAGAATTTTTTAAAGGGCAGGGTTATTTATTTTGGATAAAATTAGTTAATTGAGCTTAATTTTTTTTTTTAAAGTTTTATAGTTAATTTTTGCTGTTGAGTTTTTTTTTTTGGCTTGTATATTTTGTTTTTGATTTATAAATTTTTTTATGATCACTAAAATGAGGAAAATACTAGGGTTACAAGTTTTTTTTTTTATTTATTATAAATTACTGATATGATAAGTGGTTACTAGTAAGTAAAAAAATGATGTGAGTAGTGTGCCCATATGTGAACCAATAAGAATTTGCTACTAAAACAATTTGTAAAAATGTTATAAAAAAATTTGTGAATATAGTGTTATTCTTAAAAAAATCAATGATATTGTTTAAGGGAAACAAAATGCAATTTTATAAAACAAAATTGCTAAAATTAGTACATATATATAACAATATTAAAAAAAAAAATTTGGGGTGGGGGGGGGGTGCGCGGGGGAGGCAAAAGGCGGTTCTATCCCTGATTGTAGACGGATCTTCCTTGTTCTTTTTTAAATACTATTGGGATAATAATAATAATAAAAACAATTCGGCTCCGTTAATTTAACATTAAATTTATTATTATTATTCAACTAACAGTGATGTTCTTTGGTGCTTTAGATACAAGGCGTCAGAGATTGAAAGATATGGTGATAGGTACGTAACATACTTCTTTAATCAAATTGTATACTAATATACACATGTTTGCTTGGATCGCCTATCCTATATATATAGAACTCAAATGATTCCGTATGGAAGTGATCTAATTTGTCTTCAACACAAACTGTGACCCCTTTTTAGCCCCTTCACATAGTATGTCTAATAATAGTAATTATCAAATCTTTAAAGAATGGTATATTCATGCAATGATATAAGGTTCTGCTATCAGTTTTTTATCGTTCAATACGATGTACTTGTATCAGTTATATGGATGGAATCCATTGGTACAATAGCTACATTTTTCATAGTTCATGATTTTCCATCAAGGCTCCCTATCTCCTGTCAATGAAAACCTAACTCCTTTATTATACTTAAGGTACTAGATGCCAAATCATCCTTAGCATTTGCTTCTTCATTGTTAGTCTTTTGTCACCACAAAGAAAATGCATTTTTATTGAGGGGATCAAGACATTGTAAAATGCAATTTTATTGAGGCTCAAGACATTATCAATAAGTAGTTCGAGTTACTCTCATGTCACCACATAACTTCATAATCTCTATTTTTTTTTATTACAGTTACAATCACTTTATCTACTGGAATTGGAGCTCTGGTGGTTATAGTCTGTTACTTCAGGAGAAAGTTCTCATCAATTAAAAGTATTAATTTTTGGAGGAAGAAAACTGTAACTCATAAGAGCGTCGAGGCCTTTCTAAGGAATCATGAACCTCTTGTTATTAGAAGATACAATTATTCAGATATAAAGTCAATGACCAAGTCCTTTAATAATAAATTAGGCCAAGGGGGCTATGGTTGTGTCTATAAGGGGAAGTTACAAGATGGTTGTTTTGTGGCAGTGAAGGTTTTGGAAGAATCAAAAGCTAATGGAGAGGAATTCATTAACGAGGTTGCAAGTATTAGTAGGACTTCCCATGTTAACATTGTCACTCTTAAGGGCTTTTGCTATGAGGGATCTAAAAGAGCTCTTATCTATGAGTTTATGCCTAATGGATCTCTTGAGAAGTTCATATATAAAGGAAATCCTTCAAATTCTAATCATCAACTGGGGTGGGAAACATTATACAACATTGCAGTTGGCATTGCACGAGGCTTAGAGTACTTGCATAGAGGTTGCAACACACGAATTTTGCATTTTGACATAAAGCCTCACAACATTTTATTAGATGAGAACTTTTGCCCAAAAATTTCTGATTTTGGCCTTGCAAAAATATGTCCTAGAGAAAAGAGTATTATATCAATGGTTGGTGCAAGGGGGACCACAGGATACATAGCTCCGGAAGTGTTTAGTAGAACCTTTGGAGAGATCTCTCACAAGTCAGATGTCTATAGCTATGGAATGATGGTTTTAGAAATGGTGGGAGGCCAAAGGAATGTTGATGTTAGTGTTGATTTTTCAAGTGAAATATATTTTCCGCATTGGATTTACCAGCATCTTGACCTAAATGAAGATTTAGGACTACTAGGACTTTTAAAGGAAGGAGATGAAGATAGTGCAAGGAAGATGATAATAGTGAGTTTGTGGTGCATACAAACTAACCCCTCAAACCGACCATCAATGAGTAAAGTGTTGGAAATGTTGGAAGGGAGTCTCAACTCCTTGCAAATCCCCCCCAAACCTTTCTTGTTTTCTCCACCAAGAAGATCACTGATGGAGTCTTCAACCGTAGTGGTGTCAATACAATAGGACTCTTTGTCCTAGATAGAATATATCTCTTCTTTTAGGGAAACATTGAATCTAAGAGGTATTGAACTTTGTGAAGTGTATTTATTTTTAGCTTGTCAATGAACATCTTTTCATTATTGCATAAAATATTTGATGAAACCTTTATGGCATTCGCAATGAAATCAGTAATGTTGACAGTCTAGTACTAATTGTACTAATTGAGAACTACAGTATACTTAACATTACAATCAACGCAAATAGTATCATAGGCAAACTATTAAGTTTTAGATTGGAGGATACATTTCATATCTTTTTTTCCCTTTTCATCGTGGAAAGTTGTGGACCTTATTTCTCTTGAGCGTTAGCTATTTCAAATTTTTATTCTTCAAACTGCATAAAACGTGAAAAGTTGTGGACCTTGTCATAAAATATTTTATCTTGCATAGTTTAAATTCCTCACTAGAATTTTGTCAAAAAAAATCCTCAATAGAATGCATCGGTAACTGAAAGGGATGGTTTTTAAACAAGTATCTAACTCTTCAAACTGATGGGTGGAAGTACCTCAACTGATGACCTGTCTGAGAATGCCCCATTCGGCAACCATCTGCCTCATGAGAGACCCATCAGGCATCACCCGGTTAAACCAACGGTTGGCTTGCACGTGAAGACCGCCCAATGAAGGGCTACACATGCCAATGGTGGGACACGGTGGGCCCCACGAAAATATCCACACATACCAGCAAATGGAATGAACATGCCGACGGACGGATGACCATATCGATGGATGAGTGACCATACTGACGGTTTAGCATGATAGGTACCACCAGTCCTTGCTTGTTCTTCACTCACGAATTTTTACATGGAAATAACTTGTACACCATGCCCAAAGACCCTACTACACGTTCATATTTTCTTTATATGAGAAGAAAAACCCTAAGATTTTAGAGCCTTAACTCTAAGATCTTCCCTATAAGGCAAGATCCTTCACTCTAGGGATCTTGGTCAGGCTCCACACCACTATATAAACACCAAACCTCATCTTCTTCAAGGTACGCAGAAAATCCTTAGCTCTCACACTATTGAATTCTTGAAGATCTTTCTTTCACTGACTTAACCTTCAGAGGGTCTTTGGCTAGCACCCCATTGATACTCTTTGTTGGTTCTTGGATTTCTTGTTCCTCAAGTACCCCATTGGAGCACTCATGGACAATTAGCTCACTGACGATTTTTATGCATCATTAGTAATATTATTAAAACTAAAAATTTTAACAAATATCCAATTAATGGATGTAATGTCAACGTATAT
The DNA here is from genome assembly GCA_030820535.1 of Quercus parvula. Taxonomy (NCBI): domain Eukaryota; kingdom Viridiplantae; phylum Streptophyta; class Magnoliopsida; order Fagales; family Fagaceae; genus Quercus; species Quercus parvula. The sequence goes on from JAUAME010000010.1 coordinate 10,182,750, forward strand.
AAAGCTTAGTTGAACATATAAATTAATTTATTTTTTAAAGCCAAATTTTGTTTTCGGTTGAGATCTTGTAGTAACAATATTGCTCCCTGATGCACAAACCTTTTTAAAAAAAAAATAATTACAACATGCTTTTAACTCCGCAGTTTGAAACCTTTCCCCCATAAACCCCAAGCACTTTGTGCATGAACCTTGATTCCTTATAAGAACCTTGCATTTTCTCTATTGGATCATCAAAAGTTATGGCTCTTCTACGGTTCCTTCCAAATCTAGACTCACTTAATTAAATCCATTCTCAAGATCATGATTGGTGTTAGGTTTCTTTTGTGTTGGCATATTCTATGCCAAAGTTTTCTTGTATTAAACATTTGATTAATTTGTATATTGTGGATCAATTTGTAATTGGGTTGGGATTTCAAGAGCTGAAACTGAAGTTGGACAAAAAGGAATTTTGATCAAGCAAATATGATTTGCTGTTCGGCTAAAAGGGCCTGTGAGAGAGTTTGAAAAGAAGTTAAGGCAGTGATCTTACGGGACACTTGGTAGACCGAAATGGTTAGAACCTAAGAGAATTTTGTTACAAACTCCCTAGCTATTCCAACCTTAACTCTGCTATTGATTTAGGAAAAACCAAAATTTTGCCCAACAGTATGTATTTAAGATATATGTTTTCCAAAGCTCAATAGAAACTATTCATTAGTAGCGAGGGCAGCTTTTCTAGCAATTAAAGTTTCTCCATGGTTCTAGCTTTGCTATTATTGAAGGTGATTCGGCTATTGTTGTTAAAGCTTTGTGAAAACCCTAAGGGTGTCCCGTGGTCTCTCTCTAGTATTGTAGATGATATCAAAACTCCTCTATAATTTTGTTGCTTGGGTCATTGTCCATGTTGGCAGAGATGTTAATATTTTGGCCCATAGTGTGGCTTTCTTGGGCTATGTCCTATTTACTGATGGGCTAGTTGCCCTCTCATCTCACCCCTCAACTATTTTGGACTTAGCATAGAGATATGAGCTTGGTCCTTCTGGTGTTTTTTATGAAATAAAATATGATTATTCAGCAAAAACAAACCCTCAAAAACTATTCATGTTCATAGAAAGAAACGGCACACTTTCTTACCCCCATAAAAGTGGACTAGATTAAAGTATTAAACCCTCTTAATTAGAAATGTAAAAGATATGTTGAGATTACTGAACCAGCTCATTAGAGAACAAGCGGTTATGAGAAATTCATACGGACCTTGAGGTTTTGGGAGCTTATTGGCTATATTGGGGTGATTTAGGGGAGGATGGAAAAGAAGCATAGACAAATAAGTAAGAAGAATGGTTTTTAGCTAGTTGAGAGGGGAAAGTGAGAGATTTTGATGGGGTTTAAGTGTTTTCTCTTCGGACCCACCAAAAATGAATCATTCAATTTGAGGAGAAACGAGTAAAAGAAGGGTAATTGTAGTCAAATGATTTAACTACCCTTGATTGTTTATCTCTCTTTTTTCTTTGGGTTGGTTGTTTGTTTTTTATTTATTTATTTTTGGATTGGGCATGATGACTTGTTTTTGTTGATTGTTTGCCTTTTCTTTTCTTTTCTTTTTAATTTTTGGCAGTTTGCTTTCTTTTCTTTTCTTTTCTTTTTTCTTTTTTAAACTTGGCATGAATGGTGATTGCTTTTTCATTTTTTGGTTGGTTGGTTGTTTTTTTTTTTTTATATGAATTTTTTTAAATAAGGAAATATGAGTAAATTTATATAAACTATTTTTTCCATTCTCTCACTTTTCTCCTCAGCCAAACCAAAAAAAAAAATTCCTCCACTTTTTCATTCACCCAACCAAACACACGAGGGAAAATTAATCTTTTTCCATTCTCACCATTTTTCATTCCTTAACCAAATAGGGACGTAGGGTCTATTTGGGTGGGGTGATTTTAAGAGGGAGAGAAAAGTAAGGGAAAATGGTTTTTATGGGTGTTTGGCTATAGTAATTTTAGGAGAGAAAATTAGTGAGGTCTAGGTGTTTTTTCTCCGGGCTCACCAAAATGTATTATCTCCAAATTAGGAAGAAAACTAAAAAGAAGAAAATTGGGAACAAAAAACTCCCGCTTGTGGACCATAATAACCCTGTTGCAACTTTCACATGATTTCTTTCATTTTCTTCATTGGTTTTTTTTTTTTTTTTTTTTTTTTTCGTCTTTTCTTTTCCTTTGGATTTTTCTTTTTTTGTTACCATATGTTTTTGGTTTTGTTTTTTCTTCTTTTTTCTTCTTTGCTTTTTGTCTTTTTTCTGGTACTTCTCATTCTTGTTTGTTTTTTGGTTTTGTTTTTGGGTTTGTTTGCCCCTTTTTTTTTAATATATATATATATATATATATTTTTTTTTAATATTTTTTTTTAGAGTAAATTTATACAAACCACATTTCTATCTTCTTATTTTTCTTCTCAACCAAACACCATGAGAGAAAACTTAATTTTTTATGTTCTTCTACTTTTTCATCCCCTAACCAAACGAATCCTTAATGTATGAACCAAAAAGGAATAACCATAGAATGGGGATCAATGTAGGTATGGGCTTCGCATTGTCCCATATTAATCCCCATTTTTGTAACCATATTATGTAATTTTCTCAATGGTACATGGTCCATTTAGATTTATCTTTCAATAATATTGGGATCATACAACATGGATTCTGGAGGAATGGCACCACAGACAATAGGCTTGTCAATGGAGGACAAGCCTATTAACTTATCAATTCACAACACACTCCAAATCAATGCTCTTATTTTCACATCAAAGTTAAAATATAGGAGGAATGGCCCTATATTTTGACTTTTTTTTCATTTTGGTCCCTACATTTTAATTTTACCACTTTTAGTCCCTAAACCAATTAACGCGTGTTATTTTCGTCATTTCCGTCAGTCAACCGATGGAAATAGCTGAGGTGGAAGTCAGAGCAATTAAAATATTATAAAAAATGCCACATCACCATGACACATCAGCATATAAATTTAAAAAATTAATTTATTAATTTTAACTAAATAAAAACATAATTAAAAACAATAAAATCAAACCCAAACCCAGAAAAATTTTAAAACCCATAAACCCCTTTTCATATCTCCTTCTCCGATCAAAATATCAAACACACAAACCCCAAAACCAAAAAAGAAAAGAAAAAATGTGGTTTGAAGGATGAGAAGGCGATCGAGCTGGATCCGAAGGACACCGCGGCTCACATACTCAAGGGCTTGGCTCTCTATCTCCAAGAGTTCAAGACCTCGGCGCTCGACTTGCTCGACGCGGCTCTGTCTCCTCTCTGCGCGAAGTCATTGACCGGGAAGGACCGAGGCGATGCGTTTTTCAAGCGAGCCGAGTTGAAGATGGCTATGGCGGCTAAGGCTCGGCACGGCAGAGAGAAGCGAGTTGACTTGGCAGTGGACGATTTGAATGAGGCGGTGAGCCTTCGTCCTGATCTTGGCCACAATAGAGCTCGCCGATCTTGGCCACCGTCTTAGCGTGGGTTTGGTGACTTTTTCAATGGTAGTGGTGGTCATGTTCTAGAATTTTTGTGGGTTTTTGAGCTGAAGTTCATGTTATGAAGAAATGTTTTTGATCGGCGGGGGTGGTGGTGGCTTGATTATGTCGGTCATTGTTGGTGGGATCTGGGTTTGATTGTGTTGGTTTGGGTTTGATTGTGTTGATCTGGGTTTGTTGTGATTGGTTTCTTGATCTGGGTTTAATCTGGGTTGGTTTGTTAACTGGGTTTATGGGTTTGATTTACTGAGAATTTGGTGTTGATTGTGTAAGAATTTGGGGAAGAACATGAAGAATTCGATGATCTTGATTTGTAGTAGATCTGCTGGTGCTGGGTTTGATGATCTCTGAGGTGTTGAATTTGAGTTTTTTCATCTTGTTTTCATTTATGTCTTAGTGATCTGGGTTTGAGTTCTTGGGTTGCTGGGTTTGTGTTCTTGTGATGGGTTTGAGTTCTTGGTTGCTGGGTTTGATTTGTAAAGAACATGAAGAACAAGTTGTAAAATGAAGAACAATCTTAATTTACATGAATTTTAGTTTTTAATTATGTTTTTATTTTTTTAGTTAAAATTAATAAATTAATTTTTTTAATTTATATGCTGATGTGTCATGGTGATGTGACATTTTTTATAATATTTTAATTGCTCCGGCTGCCACCTCAGTTATTTCCGTCGGTTGACTGACGGAAATGATGAAAATAACATGCGTTAATTGGTTTAGGAACTAAAAGTGGTAAAACTAAAATGTAGGGACCAAAATGGGAAAAAGTCAAAATATAGGGACTAAAAGTGCATTTACGCAATTTATTTATTATTATTTCTCTCTCTTCATCTCTATCTCTCTATCTTCTCCCTCTCTTCAACCCAAATCCACTCACGGCACCACCACCACCACACGAGCTTCCCCACTCATGGCACCACCTCCACCACCACCACACCAACACCACAATAGACCAGAAATCACAAACCCACAACAGATTGGAAATCACGATCCGATCTCAACCCATACCCTCAATTGAAAACCTTGTAACCCACAATCCCATCACCATCGTGACCCACTCTCATCTCTGAAGCCGATGACCACCATTTATCGCCACAGTGATCAGACCACCAACCAAAGAGTGCAAACGAGAAAAAGGGAGGAGCAAGAGAGGGAGAATCATCAGAGGGAGGAAGAGAGACAAGCAAAAAAAAAAAAAAAAAACCATTTTTAATGTGTTGATAGTTGTGGTTATTGTTTATTGTGTTGGATATATTATTTTATTTTATTGTTTATATTATTTTAATGTATTGAATGCTTAATGTGTTGAATGCTAAAATAATACATTTGATGTTGGATGTATTATAAAATGGGGTGTTAAAATAGATAAAGTAGTATTTTGAGTTACTAAAAGCTATATTTTTTAGCAACTTTGTTGTGAATGCTCAAGTCAAGTTTGATGCCACATATGCTAATGTGGGTTGTGGTTGATGTGGTGTTTTTAAAAAGTTTGACCAACTTGGAACTCAACCCAAACTTTTCATATATTTCATTTTTAGGAGTGAATTTTGAAAATCTAGTTATTGAATTTCATGTTCCTTATGTTTTAAATATGTATATCAAATTTCGTTTAAATCGGATGTTATTTACTTTTCAATCAATAAACTTATTTTTTATACACAAGTTTAGATCATAAAAACTTGAAGTTTTTACATTTGTTTGATGACATAGCCATTAATCCTTAATTTCCTTAATGACATAGCCAGTGGTGGTTACATCCTTTCTCTATCCTCCTTGTGTTTCCATCCACCTCATTTCTTTGTTTGTTTTACCTCGTTCGAGACTCCATCTTTAAATCAACTTTAAAATTTCAGGCAATTAATTTTTAGATCTCCTCTCTATTTAAATTTTAACAAAGTTAGTTAATGCAACATCTATAAAAATAAAAAATAAAAAAAAATGTTAATGCAACAAATACAAAGTTAAAAGTTACTATAGAAGCTGTAAAAGTTTGAAAATTAAATAAATTTTAATAATTAATTCTGTTAAAATTTGAATAAAGAGTAAATCTGATGATGGAATTCTTGATTTTTAAATTAGGTCCAGGTTGCCTCAATTTGAGTCAGGCTTTTTTTCATGAGTAATGTTAGGGACACATAAAATGCCATAACTTTTGCCACAATTTGCCACATGATGAGTTGTGGCAAAAGTTGTCATTTTTCACGGGCAATTAATTATTAAATGTACCCATTGCGCATGACTTCACACATTTTCGTGATTTGGGAAAAAAAATTACACCCTACCGTGTGTTTGGTTGTGCATGGAAAATTTGGTCAAACTGAAAACCATTTCATTGACTGTAAAATTCAGCCCCCATAACTGGAAAATGAATTACACACGCGTTTTACCTTCAAATCATTTCTAGACTTAGACACCTAAAGAGAGAGAGAAAGAACAAGAAGAGAGAGTAGAGTGAGTGAGCTAGAAGCACACACAACCCCAGATCGCACCACCGCCCCCAACCCCAAATCGCACCGGTCTCATCACACCCCAGCACTGGTGAGATCGCGCCGCCTAAAGCACTATTGAGATCGCACCCATGACCCACCCATGCCCGATCTCTCTCTTTCTCGATCTACCTCTCCCTTTCCCTCAATTGTTGATCACTCTCTCTTCCTCCTTCTCTCAGTTTGACCAAATTTTTGAGTTTAACGAATGTTTTGTTTTGATTTTTGTTTCTTTTAAGTTTATAAATTTGTTTCGAAGCTAAGAAAATGGCTGACAAAATGTGAGAAACTAGTAGAAAAATAGCATTTTCAGAATGCAACAAAATACCTGAAAACATTTTCTAAAACAATTTTCATAATGCAGCCAAACACTTGAAAATATTTTCCTTTCCCAAAAATATTTTTATCTGAAAATATTTTACACTTGGAAAATATTTTACATATTGCCAAACGCAGCCTAAGCCGCAAAGATTTATAGGGGATTTTTGGCATTTAGCTTAATTTTGCAAACGATTTTGTTAGTTGACAGGTTTTGCAAACATATTAGCTAAGTAGCATCTCAAGTCTTTGAGACTTGTGATCAATGTAAGACTCGAGTTCCTTCAAAGAAAATCAAGAGAAAAAAAAGCTTACAACCGATACAACTTATTCTTTCTAGATCGGATTCTTCTTCCTCTCTTTAGATCAAACCCAAATCTAGATTTGCAGATCTAACCGTGTGGTTTTTGTGGAGGCCGAAGCTGCTTCTCTCTTTCTTCTTTTTCTTTTGTGCTTTTGTGTAAGCCGTATGATTTCTATGGAACTTGACTCAAGTTCCCTCATTAAGCTCGAGTCTGTGTGACTCATGATGCTATTTACCAAATATGTTTGGTTTTCTTGTCAACTAATGAAATTATTAGTAAAATCAGGCTAAATGCCAAAAATCCCCGAGATTTCCACAACAAACTTTTGAGTGAACTTTGGTTTTGACTCGATTCAAGGAGTATAGTGAGTCTTTCCACTGTGCGTCAGTGGAGAAGATGATTGGGAAATTCCCCATAGTGGGGTCTCTGGCTGTGGAACGAAAGGGATTTACCTATGCACAGACTATGTTTCAAATGGGTACCCTATTAATAAGAGAAACTACATATTATATAGCGAAGGAAGAAGAGAGAATAACAGATTCTTGTTTGTGAATTGTGAAACTTGTTTTTGCTAGTGAATCGGGGGAATTTTTGGGATGGCTTATGTCACTCTGTTTGTTTTCTTTCTTCTCACACACCTCTTGCTGCTTCACTCAGCTGAAGGGGTAGAGAGAACATACCCAGATTGTTCGCCCTTTAATTGTGGAAAATTCGGTATTATCAGCTTTCCATTCACTAATATCTCACACCGATTGTGCGGTGTACTGCCAGTAAATTGTGATGAAACACCTCCGACGATCCGACTGCCACTGGAGCTGTGGAGTGGGAAATCTAAAGAAGTTTTAAACATCTCAAAAACTAACTCCATACAACCCATACGTATCAAGGACTTTTCGCTTTTGGAATACTTGAACACCAACAAATGCCAATACCCAACCAATTTTACTCTTCCCAATACTCCATTTCTCTCTGTTAAACTCACCACACCCAATCTGACCCTATTTAAATGCAATCACACTCCTAATATTACTTCCCCTAGAAATTATATATATATGAGCTGCGGCAACTATAATATCTACTATAGTTTTCCTCGTTTAGCTTCTCAATGTTCAATCATTCAGCTCCCGGTAAAAGTGCACACAGAAAAGAAGAAGTTAATTTGAATGCTGAGTACGACCTTGAAGTATATGTATCTGATGCTTGTAGCAGTTGTTATAGTAGAGGAGGTCTATGGGAACTTGACAACAAGCGAAAATTTCATTGTGCCATTACAGAGAAAGGTATGAACTTCGGAATAACGCAAAAATATTTGGTCCTACAGTTACATACATATACTGAAAATGCTTTTGGAGTTCTTTCCATATAGATTTCTTTACATTCTTATGGTAAATTCTAATAAAAGTGCCATATCATATTAGTTTTTAAATTAGGTTATGATAAATACAAATGACACCGTTAAGCTTCCAAAAGTTTATGCATTTTGCATAATTATGGAAAGAGAACTTTCAACATATGTCTCCAAAGATACAACTAGAGCGGAGAGGAAGACGATACAATATTGAAATGATCTCTCACTTTGATATCATATCACTATGAAACAATAAACCGGAGAGTTCCATAATGAAATTCGTGCGTTTGATGATACTTACAATTGTTATAGCAGAGGAATTTTCATTGTGCAAATTTGGGGAAATGTATTGAAATGGGGTTTTCATATTAGCAAAACTACTTATAAATTTCGTTGGTTTCTATGTATTAATTATTATGTCTAATACATGTATATGACTTGCTGCTATTCTGTTCTATTTCACAATCCCCATACCTCTCTTCTGCAGCACTAGATTAAGTAGATTCAGATTGGCAATTTTAGGAAAATAGAAATAGATTGAACTTTCTTTTTATAAAATCTATATTAGATAAATGTAATCCGATGTTCATTGTTATTTGTTAAATACTGTTGAGATTTCAAAGAATACCAATTTTGCAGCTTTTGATACAGGGAGTAAGAGATTGAATGTGATGGTGATACATAACATAATTTAATCAAATTTTTTGTTGATACTAATATTCACATGTTTTCTTGCACAAGCTATCCTATGGAAGTGATTTAGTGTGTCTTCAACACAAAACCTGTGACCCCCATTTTTTTGCCCCTTCTCACCGTGTATCTAATTATCCGATCTTTAGAGTATTATCCATGCAATGATATAAGGTTCTGCTATCAGATTTTGGTAATGCCTCCATTTGCCCCTTTTTTTTTTATCATTCTATATTATCGACTTGTATGTTCGGAAATCCATGATACAAAAGCTAAAATTTTCACAGTTCAACGATATTACTCCAAGGGAGGCTCCCTTTATTCTACCTTGGGTAGATGCCTAGTCATCCTCAGCATGTGCTTCTTCATTGTTAGTATCCTGTCACCACAAGAATATGCAATTTTATTGAGGCTCAAGACACTACCAATAGGTAGTTTGAGTAACTCTCGTGTCACCACATAACTTCATAATCAATATTCTTTGATTACAGTTACAGCCACCTTATCTACTGGAATTGGAGTTATGATGGTTATAATTATCTGCTGCTTCTTGAGAAAGTTCACGTCAATTAAAAGAATTTATTTTTGGAAGAAGGAAACTCTAACTCATCAGACTGTTGAGACCTTTCCAAGGAATCATGGACCTCTTGTTATTAGAAGGTACAATTATTAAGATATAAAGACATGACCAAGTCCTTTGATGATAAATTAGGCCTAGGGGGCTATGGTAGTGTTTATAAGGGTAAGTTACAAGACGGCTGTTTTGTGGCAGTGAATGTTTTGAATAATTCGAAAGGTAATGGAGAGGAATTCATTAATGAGGTTGAAAGCATTAGTAGGACCTCCCATGTTAACATTGTCACTATTAAGGGCTTTTGCTTTGAGGGTTCTAAAATAGCTCTTATCTATGAGCTTATGCCTAATGGATCGCTTGAGAAGTTCATATATAAAGGAAATCCTTCAAAGTCTAATCAACAATTGGGGTGGGAAACATTATACAACATTGCAATTGGCATTGCACAAGGCTTATACTTGCATAGAGGTTGCAACACATGAAATTTGCTTTTTGACATAAAGCCTCACAACATTCTCTTGGACGAGAACTTTTGCCCGAAAATTTCTGATTTTGGTCTTGCATAGATATACCCTAGAGAAAAGAGTATTATATCAATGGTGAGTGCAAGAGGGACTACTGGATATATAGCTCCCGAAGTATTTTGTAGAAATTTTGGAGGGATCTCTCACAAGTCAGATGTCTATAGCTATGAAATAATGGTCTTAGAAATGGTGAAAGGCCAAAAGAATGTTAAGGTTAGTGTTGATTTTACTAGTGAGATATATTTTCAACATTGGATTTAAAGCGTCTTGAACTAAATGAAGAATTAGGACTGGTTGGCCTTTTAAAGGAAGGAGATGAAGATAGTGCAAGGAAGATGATAATAGTGAGTTTGTGGTACATATAAACTGACCCCTCAAACCAACCATCCATGAATAGAGTTATGGATATGTTAGAAGGGAGTTTCGACTTCTTGCAAATGCCCCCAAACCTTTCTTGTCATCTCCACCAAGATCACCATAGGTTCTTCCACTTTAATGATGTCAATACAATATGACTCTACGTACTAAAATGCACCTCTTCTTTCAAGGGAAACATTGAGTTTAGTAAGTAATGAATTTTGTGAACTGTATTTATTTTTATCTTATCAATGAACATCTTTTCTTTTCTGATTAAAATATTTGATGAAACCTAACTTTATGACCTTCGCAATGAATTAGTAAGCTGAAAGCCTGTAAGTCCAGTAGTTATTAAGAACTGTGGTTTAAAATAAACTAACCATAATATAGTTACCAAGACTACTTTCTCCACACAAAAAAAAAAAAAAAAAAAAAATACCAAGACTAAAATTTGAGTGAGTATACTGTAAATTAAAACTAAATGGAGAGTGCTACATATATTTGACAATACATTTTACCAAAATAAAGAGACAATACAAAGAACTCAAATTCTATCATAGACCATCCTTGAAGTTTTAGATTGGAGGATATATATATATACAGCATATCTGAACATATAAAAAGAAATACAAATTTGTTTTCAGGTGAGATCTTGCAGTAAATTTTAAATTTTAGATCAATTTTAAAAATCAAGGCAATTAATTCTTAGATCTCCTCTCTATTTAAATTTTTACAAAATTAGTTAATGTAGAAAATAGAGCATAAGTTAAAAAGTTAATATAGAAGGTATAAAAATTTGAAAATCAAATTATTTTTAACTATTAATTCTGTTAAAATTTAAATAGAGAGTAAACCTGATGTTGAAATTAACTTGATTTTGAATTTTTTTTTAAGAAGAACTAGATTTTGAAAGTTGGGGGATTATATTAACACAATTAATAGTTGAGAGACCAAATAAAATTTTACTTAATACTTGTCCTTTGGGTCTTATTTTTTTAGGGGCAATTAATATTGTACCCATTTGCACACTGACTCCACACATCTTCACGATATTTACTCAAACAAGCCAACATCAAAGTTTTGAGTGTTCTGAGGTTTTAAAGAGTCAACTGATGAGTGTTTCCACCGCACGTCAATGGAGAAAGATGAGTGAAAAATTCCCCTGAAGTAGGTTCTCTGGCTGTGGAACCAAGGGATTTCCCAATGCGCATACTAATATATACTATGTTTCAGATGAGTAATAATTTCAATGTGGAACCAAGGGATTTCCCAATCCACCATGCTCTAATAATTTCAAACTGGTTTCACAAGTCTTCCTTGTTTAATTTCCAAGCCAAGTAGCCTGTGAATGAGTGTTTGGTTCGTTGTGATGTGCCATTAAAGTTTTTAGTTTATTTTATTTTTCTGACATTTCCATAATTTAAAATTACAAAATATATCACATCATCTTAATCTTATTATCTTCCTAAACAATGTAATGCTATATTCTTGTATTGAGATTACATTAATGTAAGATTACAATAATGTAATATTATGGTATAATATATCATCGTGGCGAATCAAAGTGGGTACCCCACTTTGTTCTAACAATTTCAGCCTGTTTTCTTGTCTCAAGTCTTCCTTATCAAATTTCCAAGTCAACTACTAGGGATGGCCTATAACTATAACGATAGTTGATAACTACCTTGTTAATCAGATAAACTACATATTATATTATATATTAGGAAGGAAGAAGAAAATGAGTTATACAAACGGGATTTTTTTTTTCCCATTTAGCATTATTTTAGCAACAATTTCGTTAGTTAGCATATTTTTGAAACATTTTGGCAAACTAACATCCTGAGTTTTTTGAAATCGATTTCAATTGCCGAAATCGAGTCTTATGCACTCGATTTTGATGCTCTAGAAGGTTGATGTGGAAATTTTTATACACGTAGAACTCAAGTCTCACGCACTCGATTTAGTTTTACTGATCTAAGGAACAGACAAGAACTGAGAAGAACGAAGCAGTAAGAAGGAGAAGAAGAAGAAAGAAGGAACAGAAGAAGAGGAAGAAGAAGAAGAGACCCACCCCATAAAGTCACTTGCAAAACCAAACCCACCCACAGCAAAACCAAATCCACCCCTCTATTGCCATCTCTACCTGCAAAACCAAACCCACCTGCAAAAAAATCTTTCTTTCTTCTTCTCCGTGTTTCTTCTGCGTGTTCTCTAAATCCAAAGCCTAAATTGAGTGTATTAGACTCAAGATCCACATGTACAAAAAATTCACATTAGCCTTTGGCAGAGCATAAATTGAGTGTATTAGACTCGATTTCCTTTGTTGAAATCAAGTCTAACAAACTCGAGATGTTAGTTTACTAAAATATTTCAAAAATATGCTAACTAACGAAATTGTTGCTAAAATAATGCTAAATAGAAAAAAAAAAATCCCAAAACACATTTTAGTTTGCTAGTGGATTAGGAATTTTGGGATGGCTTCTGTCTCTCTGTTTCTTTCTTTTTGTTCTGTCACTTGTTGTGCTACTTTACTCAGCTAAAGGAAACAGAGAACACTCATATTGCTTTCCCTTCCAATGTAGGAAATTCGGTAACATTGGATTTCCATTCACCAATATCCCACCCCCCTTTTGAGGAATATTGCCAGTAAAGTGTGACAAAACACCTTCGACGATCAAACTGCCACTAGGTCTGTGGAGTGGGAAACCATATGAAGTTATAAACTTCTCTTACAATAACACCACACAATCCACACGTATCAGGGACCTTTCGCTTTGGGAATACTTGAACACCAGTAAATGCGAATACTTAATCAATTTTACTCTTCCCAATTCTCCATATTATTGGCCAGTTATTGGATGGATGGAGAGTAGAGTTGAGTTGGCCAGATAAAAACTTTTGCTCAAAATTTTCTGATTTTGGCTTTGCAAGGATATGTCCTAGAGAAAACAGTGTTATATTTATGGTTGGTGTAAGAGGGACTACAAGATATATAGCTCTTGAATTATTTTGTAAAAGTTTTCGTAGGATCTCTTTCAAATTATTGAAAGTTCAAATTAGTAATTTAGCTTAAAATTTTATACTTGAGGAAAGTTGCTTCCAATTGAGATTAAAAAAAAAAAAAATGTTGTGGAAACGCTTAAATGCATGATATTTGCCGTGACTAATCTTATAATATTTGGTACATATGGGACAACCAAAAGTTTAGGGGAAAAAATTGTGAATTGTCTTTAAACATATAGGAGGAAAGTGTTTTTATTTTTTAAAAGAAATTATTTTTTTTGGATCATTATGGTAACTAGCTTGTAACTTATGCATATGCATGGATGCATTTAAAAATAAAAACATCTTTGCTATAAAAATATAAAATTATTAGTTGAATTATTAGAAAAAAAAGTAAATGTAATAAGTTGCATGTTAAAATTCTTGCCTAAATTTAATACTACTTATGATCATTTTTTTATTATAATTTTTAATAAGATAGAATGTGTAGTAATTTTTATTGAGTAGATATATAATTGGTTTTTTTTTAATAGTTCATTAATATTAGACTCTTAATTAGTATTTTCACTATTTTGCACTTATTAACTCACTTAATACAAAAATTAAAAAACTTAAGAGCACTCACAGCAGTGAAGCTAAATAGCTATATCGCTATTTTAGCTCCACCAAAACACCAAAAACAGCCACACAACAGTGGAGCAATTCCTATGTGCACATCTATCTATAGATGTGCACTGTAGCTGAGAGCTAAAAATAATAATAATTTTTTATTCCTCAGCCGGATTAAAATATTATTTTTTCCTTTTTTTTTTTTCTCTTTTTCTTTTCTTCTCAGAACTCTTACAATCTCTCAACTCTCTCTCTCAACTTTTAGACCTCTCATGCCACCGCCCCCTGACCCATGCCACCGACCCACGTCGCCAACACACGACGCCAAAGACCCAGCTCCAACCATCGCAACCCCCACCACCCTCACCACCACATCAGTCACAAATCCAACCATACCCACACTCATCAAACCCACCACCATCAATATCAATCACCACCTCCACCACCATGGCAACCCCCACCACCACCACCATCACCACATTAATCACAAACCCAACCACACCCACACTCATCAAACATCGACAAAACCCACGATCAAAATGGTTTCTTCTGCAACTTTTTTCCTTTGAACCAAAAAAAAGAAAAAGAAAACCATGAACCAGAGGTTGATAGAGGCATGGTGGTGTACCTAGTGGCGTTGCTTTAGTTGGGCTGAGCGGAACTGAAGCTTGTGTCTTGGACAGAGAAATAAAGAGAGAACAGTTGAAAAATGGAGAAGGGAATGGGCACAAAAAGTAACAAAAAGATAAAACAATAAAAAATAAGAAATGGTTGAAAGTTAAAAGGTGTGGCTGAGGGTGGATGAGATAAGAGGAGTACGTGTGTGGAGGAGAAAAACAAAGAGGAAAAAAAAAAAGCAGAAGGAGAAGAAAGAATCGTGTATTTGGATGAAAAAAAAAGATAATGGGAAAAATAAAATAAAGAATAATAAGAAATTAAAATTAAGAAATGTTACCATAATATTTTTGCAATAAATTTTAATTGGTAGGTTATTACTATCTAATATTGGTGAGAAAAAAAAATAATTTTTTTGATGGTGGTGGTTGTGGCAGTGACAGTGGTGGTGGCAGTGGTTGTGATTATTGTTTATTGTAGAGAATATATTATTCTATCATGTGGCGTCGGCGGTGGAAGAGTCGGCGGCGGCGGCGGTGGTAGTGTCAACGGTAGCAGTTGCGAGTGGTTGTGATTGTTGTTTATTGTAGACAGTGTATATATTATTTTATTGTAGTAGATATATTATTTTATTGTGTTGAAAGCTAAAATAGATCCACTGCTACGGTATGTGTGTAGGTAAAATAGATAAAGTAACTTTTGGTGGAGTTAAAAAGCTAAATTTTTAATTTCACTGCTGTGAATGCTCTAAGTAGACACATGACACAAAATTAGCCCATAATTAAAACCTAATTTGAAATTTTATAGAATTTTCTCTTAGTTTTGGTTTTAAATCATATATATAGATAGAATGACACCATTAGATACATCTGTCCGTGGACAAGGACGATGTCATGTGGGCTGGGCTGGTCAAAATCAGGTCCGGGTTGCCTCAATTTGATTCAGGCAGGTCCTTTCGGCCCATTTTTTTTCATGGGCAATTAATATTGTACCCATTGCACACGGCTCCTCACACCTTCACGATTCCTAAACAAGCCCACAACGTTTTTTGAGTGCTCTGAGGTTTTAAAGAGTCTTTCCACTTGGAGTCAATGGAGAAGATGAGTGGCAAATTCACCTCTGTGGGGTCTCTGGCTGTGGAACCAAAGGGATTTTCCAATGCACCGACAATATGTTTCACTTTTCTCTAACAATTTCAGCCTGTTTTCCAAGTCTTCCTTATCAAATTTCCAAGTCAAGTACCCTGTTAATCTGAGAAACTACATATTATATTATATATAAGGAAGGAAGAAGAAAATAAATTGTACAAAAACGTTTGTTTTGATTTTCACATTGAGAAATAGAAATAACTTTGTTACTGGTATGCTTCCCATGCTTAGTTCACACCCACAAAGTTGTTTGTGCATCTTGCATAGTTTTTGAAAAAGAAATTTCAACATATACCCAAAGATCCAACTGGAGAGGAGTGGAAGGCAGTGCAGATTTGAAACCATCCGTCTTATCCACCTGAAAATTTACTCTCTTCCACCCCAATGTTCAACCATTCAGCTTCCCCCTTAAATGCAAATGGGAGAAGCAATAAATTGCATGCAGTGTAATTGAAATTATGTGTTTGATGATTGTTACAGTTGTCATAATAGAGGAATTTTCATTGTGCCAATATGGAGAAAGGTATTGACAAGGGAACACACACGTGTATTTGCAAAAATGCTTATAAATTTAGTTGTTTCTATGCATTAATTATTCATAATGCATGTTTTATGACTAACTGCAATTCTGATTTATGTTATAAAAGAAATGTTATGTCCACAATATTCTTATAAAAAATCATAAGTTGCAGGTTGTTATTTACTGTTATTGGTGGGTAAAAAAACTGTGGGTTTAAATTAAAACTAATTATTTATGATTTATTGTGAAAATTTTGTGAATGTAGTAGCACCTCTCATGCAATAATTCTTTAACTTTCTTTTTATAATTGATCTTTGTTAAATACTATATTTCTATAAAAGAAAAATACTACCATTTTGGCTCAGCTAATCTGTTACATTCAATTTTTTTTCTTCTTATTCAACTAATAGTAATGTCCTTGACAGCTTTTGATACATGGAGTCAGAGATTGAAAGTGATGGTGATAGGTAACATGCTTATCTAATCATTTTTATTTATTTATTTTTATGAATAAGCAAAAGTGGAAAAAATACAGCTCAAACAACTCAAAGAAACAAGCAGCCAAGCCACAAACACTAGGTTGATAAAGCAACCCTATAGAAACCCTAGACACACATAAACCCCAACCCACTTAACCTCAAATACAAAAAACCATCAACTAAAAGGGCATACAGCTCAAACAACAAATAGATCTCCCAAACCCCATACATATCTTCAACAAATAGATATCCCAATCAAAATTTTTTTATATTGATACTAATATCCACATGTTTTGTTGGACAATATAACCTATAGAACTCAAATAATTCCATATGGAATTGATCTAGAGTCTTCAACGCATAAACTGTGACCCCTTTTTCTACCCCTTTTCACGATTTATCTAATTATCAAATCTTTTAGAGTATTATCCATGCAGTGATATATAAGGTTCGGCTATCATTTTTGGTAAAGCCTCCATTTGCTCCATTTTTTTATCAATCAATACGATGTACTGACTACTTGTATCATTCAAAAACTAAAAGTTTCATGGTTCATGATTTTCCTTCAGGGCTCCCTATCTCCTATCAATTAGAACCTAACTCCTTCATTCTTTTTAAGGTACTGAATGCCAATTGATCCTTAGCATGTGCTTCTTCATCGTTACTCTCAAGTCACCACAAGAAAATGCAATTTTATTGAGGTTCAAGACATTATCAATATGTAGTTTGAGTTACTGTCACCACATAATTCCATAATCTTTGTTATTTTATTACAGCTGCTTTATCTATTGGAATTAGAGTTCTAATGGTTATAATCTGTTGCTTCTGGAGAAATTTCTTGTTAATTAAAAATACTAATTTTCGGAAGAAGGAAACTCTACCTCATCAGATTGTTAAGGCCTTTCTAAGGAATCATGGACCTCTTGTTATTAGAAGACACAATTATTCAAATATAAAGACAATGAACAAGTCCTTTAATGATAAATTAGGCCAAGGGGGCTATGGTAGCGTTTATAAGGGGAAGTTACAAGACAGATGTTTTGTGGCAGTGAAGGTTTTGAAAGAATCGAAAGGTAATGGAGAGGAATTCATTAATGAGGTTGCAAGTATTAGTAGGACCTCCCATCTCAACATTGTCACTCTTAAGAGTTTTTGCATTAAGGGTTCTAAAAGAGCTCTTATTTATGAGCTTATGCCTAATGAATCTCTTGAGAAGATCATATATAAAGGAAATCCTTCAAATTCTAATCACCAATTGGGGTGGGAAAAATTATACAAGATTGTAATTGGCATTGCATGAGGCTTAGAGTACTTGCATAGAGGTTGCAACACACAAATTTTGCATTTTGACATAAAGCCTCACAACATTCTTTTGGATGATGATAGGCCAAGAATATATTGACCACTTGTGATATATTAATTGATTAATTAGCCAAGTTTATGAATTAATCAAATTAACATGCAAAGCGTGTGGTAAAACGGAATGGGGAAAATCTACACGACAAAAACTCCACAAGGTGATTTTAAGGTCATCACTCCCGAGAATCCACTTTATCAAAACAAGCGGTTACAAATAAAGAAATCCAAGTACCTTATACCAACCTACAGTTGAACCCTTACCTCAATATCTAATTAGACTTGTTCTGTAGTGACAATCTCTCATTTTCAAAGCATGGGTTCCAGTACGTGACTAACCAACAAATGTGCGGATCCCAGTACGCTACTTGATCACCAACTTGAGAAGGATGTTAGCTGCAAAGTTCTTTTATTCATCAAATGATGAAAATCATGAAGTTGCTTAGTCACAAACCCCTATGGTGTACAAACATAGCAACTTCTTCAAAAGAAAGAACTAGGGTAAACTAGATTTTCGATTACACTTTTTCTTCACACTTGTAGAATTGTGCTCTTGTGGAACTTGCATCATCTTTTATGGCACTTAAAATAATCATTATATATGTTTAGGGTTATGAGAAAAGAAAGCCCAAACATACATTCATAGATTGGATGAAAATCAGCTCTGAAAAACTGAACTTCATAAATCTTGACAAATACTCTATTTGTCGAGCAGCTGTCAAGCCTCGGACTAAAACAGCTCTTTTAAATCTCGATAGATACTAGCTGTCGAGCTAGCTGTCAAGATTTAATGAACAACATTTCTTCACTTGATTCTTGGACAAACTTGCATGGCTTTAACACTTGAACTTGAAACCTTGTTTCTTGAAGTATTAAACACATCCTAAATCTATCAAATTACAAGTAGAGTGCTTTTTGTCAAAAGATTAGCCAATTACATAAAATGTTGACGTATGTTCCTAACATGAATCACATATTTCCTAACATATGAGAATTTTTGCTCAAAAAATTCTGATTTTGGCTTTGCAAAGATATGCCCCGGAGAAAAGAGTATTATATCAATGGTGGGTGCAAGAGGAACTACAGGATATATAGCGCCCGAAGTATTTTGTAGAAATATTGGAGGGATCTCTCACAAGTGAGATGTTTATAGCTACGGAATGATGGTTTTAGAAATGGCAAGAAGGTGAAAGATTATAGTTGTTGGTGTTAATTTTACTAGTGAGATATATTTTTCACATTAAATTTACAAGCGTCTTGAACTAAATGAAGAATTAGGACTATCGAGCCTGTTAAAGGAAGGAGATGAAGATAGTGAAAGAAAGATGATAATTCTAATAGTGTGTTTATGGTGCATACAAACTGACCCCTCAAACCAATCATCAATGAGTAGAGTGGTGGATATGTTGGAAGGGAATGTCATCTCTTTGCAAATCCCTCTCAAACCTTACTTGTCTTCTCCACCAAGAGATCACCAATAGGCTCTTCTAATGTAATAATATCAATATGACTTTACTCACTAAAATACACCTCTTCTTTGATGAACTTTGTGAACTGTATTATTTTTAGCTTGTCAAGGAATATTTTTTCTTTGTTGCTTAAAATATTTGATGAGATCTGACTTTATGGTCTTTCACAATGAGCTAGCTGTTAACCCATGTAATACACAAGAAAGAAGAAAATGTTTAACAATGATACTATTATAGTCAACAAATTCCATACTCTATAATTGAAGTTCTTTTTTTTCTTTTTCTTTTTTTTTGAATAGTATAATTTAAAAAAAAAAAAAAAAAAACCTTGTACTACATTTATATAAATGACAAATGCATCAATATTTTTTTTTTCTTTTTATTACTTTTATACCATAAATAGCTAATTAATTAAGAGTGATGTTTGAATCCAATGTCCGGTTACATTGGATCTGTTAAAATTATAACACATGTCCACTTTTAAACACATGTCACTATAGTGTACTACATGCATTGAACTTAAGCCTCACCCATTAATCAAAATGTTTTAGGTATATTCTCTTAAAAATAGATAAGTTGCTTCTCCAAAAAACAAAAGGATAAGTTTATATAAATGATTGGTGTAACATTTTTTTCCTCCTCTTATTATTCTTATAACATATTCAAGATATAATATATGTTTCTATCTTTATCTAAAAAAAGATATATGTTCCTATAAATTGATAATTTTTTTTAGAAGAGACCTATAAATAGATAATTAAATCTTTTTAATAAAAGTCTTCTTTATTTTCCAAGAAAAAAACTTTTATTATTATTCTGCATTCAGTGAATTAGAAATATAAATACTTTTTTTCTAAAGAGGAATGAACAATTGTGAATCTCATGGCTAGGAGTTAGAGATTCTTATTGCATTTGTCATCTATTAAAAAAAAAAAATAGTAATTGTCTCACATTACTTAAGAAAATGTGTTATGTGTAGTATAACTTGCTCCACCTTCCCTTAATGTGTTGTGTGTAGTATAACTTGCTCTACCTTCCCTTAAAAATTACCATAACTTTTTAATGGAGTTGTGACGTGTCTTTGTATTAGAACATCTTTTCCTCTTCCCTGTGTGTATTTGTTTCTCAATATATATATATATATATATATTTTTTTTTTTTCCTTAAATTGACTAGTATAAGTTGACTTCAGAAATGTAAAACCACGTTTATAAAAATCAAGTTCTAAATATTCTCTAAATTATTTAATAAAAAAATCAAGTTCTAAAATGTTTAAACTCCAAAGAATGTTAACGACGCAACTCACCAGAACTAGCTGTTATGAGAGATTTATATGGATCTTGGGAGTTTAATGTACGAGCAGAAGAGGAATAAGTTAATAACAATAGAATTGGGGATGTGAATATCGGCTTCCCGTTATCCCATATGAACCGCCATTGTTAAAGGACGTTGCTGGGTCCCTAGGCGTTTCCGTGGAGGAGGAGGATAGCATGTGAGCCGGTCGTATTTAGGTTCGGCTTAAGCTCCATTTTGGTTCAGGCCCCCGTTTTTCATGGGCAATTAATTGTACCGAATCACACGATTCAAACAATGCGGGACCGAAACAAACTTTTGACAGCTCTGAACTTTTGAAAAAGAAATAAAAAATGAGTACAGTGAGTCTTTTCACTGCGCGTTAATGAAGAAGATGAGTGGGAAATTCCTTAGTGGGGTCTATGGCTGTGGAAGGAAGGGATTTCCCAATGCACATACTATGTTTCAGATGGCTATACCCCGTTTGGCCAAAATGGTTAAATACTACTATTTACCGAAATATATATCAATTTATCACTGTTTTAAAAATATGTAGAGATCTTTACTACATTTTTAAAACACGAGTTTGTCATGTAACTCAAGTTGATCTTTGAAAAATTTTTCTTCAAAATTGCCGGAAATTTTTTTATGGAACTTGAGTACAATGAAAAACTCGAGTTCTCCAAACTCGAGTATTCAAAAAGTAGTAGACCTCTACATATTTTTGAAATAATGATAAATTAATATATATTACAGTAAACAGTGCTATTATGGCATCTTGGCCTACCCCGCCTAGCTCTAATAGTTCCAACCTGGTTTCACAAGTCTTCCTTTTTTTTAATTTCCAAGTCAAGTACAGGCTTGTTAGGGCAACTACATATAGTGGAGGAAGAAGAAAAGAAGCTATCCAAACACTTTGTTTGAGTACTAGCTAGATTCTTGTTTTTGAATTGTAATATTCGTTTTTTGCTAGTGAATCGGGAATTTTGGGATGCCTTCTGTCTCTCTCTTTGCTTTCTTTCTTCTCTCACACTTCGTTCTGCTTCCCTCAGCTGAAGAAGAAAAGAGCATACACCCAAATTGTCCGTCCTTTCAATGTGGAAAATTCAGTACCATTGGCTTTCCATTCGCCAAAAGCTCACACCCACGGTGTGGTTTACTGACAGTTAATTGTGACGAAACAACTCCGACAATCCAGCTGCCACTGGGGCGGCGGAGCACAAGACCATATGAAGTTATTAGCATCTCTCACATTAAAACCACACAATACATACGTGTTAAGGACCTTTCGCTTTGGGAATACTTGAATACCAACAAATGTGAATACTTATTAGTATTTACCAATTTCACTCTTCCCAATTCTCCATTTATGTCTTTTAAACTCATCACACCCATTCAGACCCTATTTAAATGCAATCGCACTCTTCGTTTTACTTCCCCTAGAAATACTAAAAAAATGAGATGCGGAGATTATAAAATCTACCATACTCATTCAAAAAAGGTTTCTCAGAGTTTTCCTTCTGGATGTTCAACTATTCAGCTCCCAGTACAAGAGCATTCACATAAAGATGAACTAATTATAACTGCTGAGTTCGAGCTTGAAGTCCATGTATCGGATGCTTGTAGCAGTTGTTATAGTAGAGGAGGTCTATGTAAACTTATTGGCAACAGGGGAAAATTTCATTGTAACATTACAGAGAAAGATATAGACATCGGAATAACCCAAAAAGGTTTGGATCTACACATATATTTAAAATGCATGTAGAGTTCTTTGCATATAAATTTCTTTACATTCTTATGTTATAGTAAATCCTTTACATTCAGAATTAGTGTATTAGAAATACAATTAACTTTGTTACTGGTGGGCTTCCTATTCTGAAATAGCTCACACCCAGAAAGTAGTTTGTGCATTTTGCATAGTTATAAAAAACAGAACTTTTAAAATACCTCCAAAGATCCAACTAAAGAGCAGTGGCAGACAGTACAATTGTGAAATGATCTCTCACCCTGATATCATGTTACTATGAAACAATAAAACAGAGAGTTTTATAGCAGTGTTTATGTGTTTGATGAATGTTCCAATTGTTATAGTAGAGGGATTTTTCATGGTGCCAATTTGGAAAAAAGTGTTGACATGGGAATTTTCAAATTAGCAAAAATTCTTATAAATTTCGTTGGTTTCTATGCATTAATTATTCTTAATATATGTATATGACTTGCTGCTATTCTGTTCTATGCCACAATCCACATACCACTCTTCTGCAGCACTAGATTTAGTAGACTCAGATTGACTCCTCCTTTTAGGAAAATAGAAATAGATTGAACTTTCTTGTTATAAAATCTATATCAGATAAATGTAGACTGAAGTTCATTGCTCTTTGTTAAATACTGTTGAGATTTCAAAGAATACCAATTTTTGCTCTGTCAATATGTTGCATAAATTACTATTTTTTTTTAATTATTCAACCAATGGTAATGTTCTTTGCAGATTCTGATACCGGGTGTAAGAGGTTTAAAGTGATGGGGATAGGTAACATACGTCTTTAATCAAACCTCTTTTTTGTTGATACTAATTTTTACATGCTTTCTTGGAAAGCCTATTCTATAGAACTGAAATGATTCCATATGGAAGTGATCTAGTATGTCTTCAACACTTAAACTGTGACCCCTTTTTAACCCCTTCTCCCGGTGTTATAAGGTTTTGTTGTCAGTTTTGGTAATGGCTCCATTTGCTCCATTTTTTATAATTCACTACCATGTACTTGTTTGTATGAAATCCATCGGTACAATAGCTAATTTTTCATAGTTCATGATTTTCCTCCAAGCCTCCCTATCTCCCATCCATCAAAACATATATCCTTTATTCTGCTTATAATACTGGATGCCAAGTCATTATTCTTGTGTCACCACAAGAAAATGCAATAGAGCTTCAAGACATTATCATCATTTAGTTTGAGTTATTGTCGTGTCACCATAATACTTCATAACCTCTATTCTTTTATTACAGTCACTTCTTTTGCTGGAACTGGAGTTTTGATTGTTATAATCTACTGCTCCTGGAGAAAGCTCTCGTCAATTAAAAGTATTAATTTTTGGAAGAAGGAAAATGTAACTCATCAGAGAGTCAAGGCGTTTCTAAGGAATCATGGACCTCTTGCTATTAGAAGATACAATTATTCAGATATAAAGATAATGACCAAGTCCTTTAATGATAAATTAGGCCAAGGGGGCTATGGTAGTGTTTATAAGGGGAAGTTACAAGACAGCAGTTTTGTGGCTGTGAAGGTTTTGAATAATTCAAAAGGTAATGGAGAGGAATTCATTAACGAGGTTGCAAGCATTAGTAGGACCTCCCATGTTAACATTGTCACTCTCAAGGGCTTTTGCTTTGAGGGATCTAAAAGAGCTCTTATCTATGAGTTTATGCCTAATGGATCTCTTGAGAAGTTCATATATAAAGGAAATCCTTCAAGTTCTAATCATCAATTGGGGTGGGAAACATTATACAAGATTGCTATTGGCATTGCACAAGGGTTAGAGTACTTGCATAGAGGTTGCAACACACAAATTTTGCATTTTGACATAAAGCCTCAAAACATTCTTTTGGATGAGAACTTTTGTCCAAAAATTTCTGATTTTGGCCATGCAAAGATATGCCCTAGAGAAAAGAGTATGATATCAATGGTTGGTGCAAGAGGGACTACTGGATATATTGCTCCCGAAGTATTTTGTAGAAATTTTGGAGGAATCTCTCACAAGTCAGATGTTTATAGTTATGGAATGATGGTTTTAGAAATGACAGGAGGCCGAAAGAATGTTGATGCTAGTGTTGATTTTACTAGTGAGGTATATTTTCCACATTGGATTTACAAGCGTCTTGAACTAAATGAAGAATTAGGCCTACTAGGCCTTTTAAATGAAAGAGATGAAGACAATGCGAGGAAGATGAAAATAGTGAGTTTGTGGTGCATACAAACTGACACATCTAACCGACCATCAATGAGTAAGGTAGTGGAAATGTTGGAAGGAAGTCTTGACTCTTTGCAAATCCCCTCCAAACCTTAGTTGTCTTCTCCCCTAAGATCACCGATAGATTCTTCCACTGTAATGGTGTCAATGCAATATGACTCTATATACTAAAATACATCCCTTCTTTCGAGGGAAACTTTGAGTGTAAAAGGCAATGAACTTTGTGAATTGTATTTATTTATAGCTTGGCAATGAACATCTTTTCTTTGTTGATTAAAATATATGATGAAACTTGATTTTATGGCCTCACAATGAATTAGTAATGCCAAAAGTCCAGTAGTATAATTGAGAATTGCAATTTTTGTTTGTTTGGGAATAACTTATTTAGGTTTTTGTTGAAATTTCTTTTGTTAAAAACATGCTAAAGTATACTTGTACTTTAAAAAAGTAAGAAAAAGTGAGGTTTTAAAAAACGCATAAAAACCAAAAAGCAAAATATTAGTTTATAAGCTGGTCCCAACGAACAAAATTACCCATACTAAAACTGGAGTATACTATAATTCAAAACTAAAATGAAAGTGCTACATATTGGGAAAAAAATTTATTTTAGTAACCATAATTTTGGACCTTATCATAAATTATTTAATCAATATTGCTTATAGTTTAAATTCTTCCATTGAATTAATTGGAAATACCATTAACCTGTGTTTGGATGAAAATTTTGTTAAAAACACAAATGATGGGATTTACATCCTCATTATTTAAAATCCCGTCATTTATAAATTTCCTTACTTCTTGACTATAATATTTGTAGAAAATTTAAAATGATGGGAATTATAATTTTCAAGTTTGGACATAATCAGAATTTGTTGAATCCTTCAGTAGAGTATATTGGTTGGATCAATTAAAAAAAAAAAAAAAGTAGTTTCCATATTTTGAAAAAGAATTAATATTTCAGTGATAAGTGCATTATTATTATTATTATTATTTAGAATACTAAGTATTTTTAATACACACGAAAAGATGAAAGAAGTTTTTTTTTTTTTTTTTTTTATTTATTTCAATAGATATCCAAATTTATTATTTAGAACATGGGTAGTAGATGTAATGTCAACGTATATACAATATAACTGATGAGATTTTAATAGTAACAGTATTGCTCCAAAATGCATGAACCTTGTTTTCCTGTAAGAAGCATTCAATTCCTCTATTGGACCATCACAGGATATGGCTTTTGTACGTGTATATATGTACATATCCATATTCTTGCTCGTTCTTTATTTATTTATTAGAGAGATGAAACATGACCAATAACATTTAACCCAATTCTATACTCTTAATTAGACACAATTATTTATTCAACTTCATACATATATACACCCTCAAAAAAAAAAAATATACATATATAAGCTGTAATTTTTTGGGGGGAGACGTGTTAGGTTGGGGTTATGGAGTGAACATAGTAAACATTGCCATCAGAGATTTAAGCATTAATGTTCTAGACTATGGACTCATTGTTGGGTTACACTTTCTTTGGGCTAGTTATTTAGGTGATGGACTTATTAAAATAAATGGTCCATAGTTTAGTTAATAGGTCCATAGATTAGGCTTACCCATATATTAGAAAAATTATTAGGTACTCCCATAGTATCATAAATGCGTACTCTCTCCTCTCACATGAATGGTGGGTCCCACCATAAATTTAATTAGTGGGACCCACCATTTATGTAAGAGAAGGGAGCACGCATTTATGGTACTTCGGGAGTACACAATAATTTCGCCATATATTAAATCAAACGCTCTTGCTTCATAATAAGTAATTAAAGTTTCTCTAAAGTAAAGGTCTTATTTACTAGTTATTGTTCTATTTCTTTTTTCTATAATTATACAAAATCTAAGCTGTTTTTGTATGCAATTTCCTTACTATAGGTAACCGGAGGTAGCGAGGAGCAGTAGGAAAATGTGGGACAAGCTTAAGTTGTTTTTGTTCATACTGCTACATTTGCTTTGGCAAAAACACACACAAATTGTGTAAATTCGTAACAATATGTCTAGGATATTTTTTCTTTTGTAAATTATATTATAGTAGTAAAAGTTTGAAATTGGTCATTATTAATGTTTATATTTTGAATGTGGATATTAAATTTTGATCAATGTGAAAGAGCACATCCAATTTTTTTTTTTAATGAAAAATAATTATTTCAATAGTTACAAACTGTTGAAACTTATCTCAAAATGCCCTTTATCAATGGTTAAGTGCCTGGTGATAAAAGAGTAAAACTTTTTTTAACGGTTGTATAGGCCGTAGAAAAATATTTTCAACACGGTTTTTAATAACAGTTCTCTACATTCACTCCAACCGTCGAAAATACTTTTTTCGTCGGTTTTAGTACCTTTTTCAATGGTTTCAACCATTGAAATTAACAAAATTTCTTGTAGTTTAGACACAAGTATTTATTCAACTTTATACATATATAAACTTTTTTTTTTTTTTTTGGAGATAATTTATAACCTACAGCGTCAAAACTCTTTACCAGTTAAGCTAACTAAAACTCAATTTTTGTGAGATAATTTATAACCTATGGTGTCAAAAATCTTTATCAGTTAAGCTAACTGAAACCTCCTTTTTGTGTGTGAAATAAGTTATAGTTTTAATTGGATTGGATTTCTATTAGCTCAATATTTTAGGGCCATTATTGGGGGTGGAGGAAAGAATTAAAACCCACCTATATATTTTTCTTTTAAAATCATCAATTACCATTCTATAATTTAATTGCCTTTTTGTTGGTGGATGACATAAGTACTGGTGCTTAATAATGTTAATGTTGGTGCAAACACAATAATAATGGAAATAAGACAACACTATTTGGACTAAGGCGTGAGACTCGCTCTCTTTAAGGAGATTCAAGCCATTGGTTGGCTAATTTTTGTAACCAATACATATCAGCCCATTAATTACCACAATTATTTTTTTTTTTTTAAAGTCTCTCTCATTTTCAATATGGGATTAAACATTTCACAAACTCCTTATCTTCCATATTAACTCACATATATATATATATATATATATATATATATATATATATATATATATATATATATATATATATATATATATATATATTGTCATATTAATCTATTTTAATTATATAATATCAAAATTACACTAATTTCCGGGTCGGTTGTAAACTTTTGGTGATCAAGATTCAAACTTAACATGACACGCTAAAAATATGGACGGGATGACAATTTGTCAACCATTAAGATCTTAGGATATGATGACAATCCGGAGTGGAACACAAAAATTCATTATAGTAGAAAGTAAGTAGTATTATTTAATGAATCATGTTAAAAGGTACCCTTAGAATTTTTTTTTTTTTTTTAAGAATACTAAGTATTTTAACACACACGGAGATATGAGAGAATGTCTTAAAAAAACACTAACAGTGGTATATATCTAAAAAAGCCTTAGAACATTTATTAATATATCATTTTAGAAAAATTTTAATACAACTTTCATGAAAAATATAAAAAGTTGTAAAATAAATCGTTTGTTATATACTTAAGTCTTTTGCCGGTGCAAGCCACACTAAAGGTGGAAAAGACTATGGCGCAAAAGAATCTGAAACACAATGATTTAACCACATTTCCAAAGATTATGAGAAGCAAACAGCCTCTCTTTTAACCCATACACCCAATAATTAAGAACACGAAAAAAAAAATTCTTTGATTAAGACTAATTAACCAGCCTCAATTGTAGACTTAATTTTCCTAGGAAAGACCTTCTTTTCTATGAGAGAATCCTAGGAAAGACTTCCAAATGTCCAGAAAGTGCATCCACACTTATCATTGATTCACATTCAATATTAGTCCACGCAAAAGTGCTCTAGCAATGCTGTTACTCCTACATTGTCAATGTTTTCCACTTTGTGTAAATGACAAATGCATTAAATATTTTTCTTCTTATTACTTTTATACCATGCACAGTTTTCATTAATCTAAGTGGTTAAGGTATATATTTTCCTAAAAGTTTATAAGTTTACATAAATAATCAAAGCAACAATTTTTTCTCTGATTATTCCCAATAAACTTTTTCCAAAATTGGTTTACTATTGTGTGCCCTAAGGGCACACATTAGTAAAATCCTTCTTATAAATAGATCAATAAGTATTTTTTAATAAAAGCCTTCTTTATTTTTTAATAACAAAACTTTTTTTTAATCATTATTTTGCATTAGGAGAATTACATATATAAATACCATTTTTTTAAGACGAATGAACAATTGTGGATTTTATGGATACGAGTTAGAGATTCTTATTTATTTTTCATTTTTGAAAATAATATATATTTTAAATATTTTTCTAATATTGACTTGTATATATATATATATATTAAACTTATAAAGTGACATTTATTATTATTTAAATTTAATTAATTTTTTTTTATAAGTTTCATAACATTTAAAACTATTAGTATACTCCTAACTGTATAATGTTTAAATTATTTGACAAAAACTCTTATTCTAAAATGTTTAAACTTTAAAGAATGTTAATTGTGATCAATATGATTTAAAAGATAGTTCATAGCTTACAACACTGACTAAAAGTTATATAAAATCCAATTAACTTGATGTAACTATTTTATTATATATGATAAAATAACATATGTTAAATTATGTGACCAACCTACTTTATGTATAATCTGTTTCTGTGTGTTTATATATATATATATATATATATATATATATGAATTTAAATTATTTTAATATATTTAGTTTAGCCCTCTTATTATTATTATTATTATTATTATTATTTAAGGGACTTTTCCTGTTTGGATTTTTCATTTTTTTTGTTCAAAAATGCCCCTACACTCCTATGTTTAAGTAGAGACAAAACTAAATGATTATCCAGTAAAAATGCAACTCTAACTCCCACTAAAACATTGCCTAAAAAATAAGACTGCTCTCTTGTTGATTTTTTTTTTTTTTTTTTTTTTTGAAGCTACTCTCTTGTTAATTTGCAAATTGTTTTATCCACTTATAAATTAGATTCTTAAAATAAAAATTATATATATATATATATATATATATATATATATATAAAATAAAAACACAAAATTTTTTTTGCTACAAAATAAGACCACTAAAATAAATAAATAAATGCCTCATCTCACACAAGAAGTACATGTGATGAGACTAGTTATTATTATTAGTTTGGCCCTCTCTCTCTCTCTCTCTCTCTCTCTCTCTCTCTCTCTCTCTCTCTCTCTCTCTCTCTCTCTCTCTCTCTCTCTCAGTACCAGAGTTCTTCAGCAAAATTTAAATGATAGTCAAGCTTGAAGCTTATGGACATCTTCCTTTTCTCACCCCAAATATGAGTTTTTTCCAGTCTCATTTCACCCAAATATATGAAATTTTCCTCAAATCTCATTTCATTTTACTACAAATATAAGATTTTTATCTCATTGGTTTCCAGTTTTGTTTCTTATTCTTCAATTACAAGAACCAATTTAGCTACTCTGATTTTCAATTTTGCTAATTGAAATGGAGGTTTTCGATTTTTCTTTCATTTTCTTTAATTTTTTATTTTTGAAGCAATCAGGCTGAATTAATATCTAGTTCCCCGTTGAATTAGCTAGTTCAATTCGATTTTTAAAACCATAGGTATATACATGTATGGGCAAGACTTAGGTACAGTACTTAAGTACTGTTCCCTAGGTTCCCCTCTAAAGATTTTGCCATATGGATTTTTTCTTATGGGATGAAAGTGTATTTTTTAGTTAAATACCCACATGACTGAATCTTAAGTAAGAAATCTAAAGAACAGCCCTAAAGTACGTACCTTAATTTTGTCCTACATGTATATACATAGTCCATTACATTACATTTATCTTTAATAATCTTTGGATTATATAGGCATGAGCATAGGCATGTCCTAGGACCTTTAAGGGATGAAGATCAAAAAAGTGCAAGGAAAATAGTAGTGAGTTTGTGACTCTGTAGTGTATAGTGTCCTGGGCCTCAACTCTCACGGTTCATGCCTAAGCTCTGTAAAAAGAAAAACAAAAAGAACAAGAACAAGAACGAAGAAGATCCCTTACTGGCTGTTGACGGCAACCGTGCGACTGGAAAAAACTGAAAATGTGAGATTTGAAATTTTGAACTAGTCTGACTTTGGGTGTTTTCACTTTCAAGAGAGAGAAGTAGGATTTGAGAAAATGATGTTAGATGAGAGAGGAGATAAAAGTGAGATTTGAAAGCTCATTCACGTGGGTACCAGTGGATTTGTGGTTGTGAACTATTGGGATTTTTTTTTTTTTTTTTAATTAGGCAAAAATGCAAAACTGACCCTTTAACTTTCACCGTTTCTCATTTCAGTCCTTTAACTTTCAGTTTTGTCAATTCAGTCCTCTAACTTTCAATTTTTGTCAATCCAGGCCTCCGTTACAGTGATGATCAGGTAGCTCCCATCGCAAGGCCTCTCGTTCCAGTTCTAACCCGTAGCAACTACTCTCGTCACCCTCTTAGATCACAACCGTTGTGACCCTAGCAATAGTCCCTTGTCTTCCACACTCCTCAATCAACGTCGCAGTCTTAATATCCTTGAGCTTGGATCCAGAACTAGCCTAGTTGGAATTGCCGTAGCTGCTACTCTCGATGCTAATGTCACGGTCACTGACCTCGCTGAAGAGAACACCGCCGTTTTGGCTGCGAATGATGGGACCATCCACGTGGCGCCGCTGAGGTGGGGAGAGGCTGACGATGTGAATTTGATTAGGCGAGACTTTGATCTTGTACTGGCCTTGGATGTAGTGTATCACGCTCCCCTTAATGTTTTTTTTTTTATTTAATATTTTTCTTATTTTCTTTTAATTTTGAATTTATTTATATATATTAAAAAAAAAAAATCTACAAAATGGCGTCGTTTTAGGGGTTCTAACGGCAACTATTAATTGAGTTGTAACAGAGCCTTGAATTGACAAAAATTAAAATTTAGGGGACTAAATTGAAATAAAAAAATGGTGAAAGTTGAAGGGTCAATTTTACAGTTTTGTCTTTTAATTACTTACAGTTTACACGCCACATAAGATTGGAAAGGAAGTTTTGGACCTCCCTACTTTGTTTCTTGGTTAATTTATTTAGTGATCATTCTAAATTTTAATCAACAGACCCAGCAATTTGTATATTAATTTAATAAATTAATGTTTATAATGTTACCCACTGTTCAAGTTGCTGCTTTTTTTTAAATAATTAATTTCATGGGAAAATGTCTATTAACTTTTTTTTTTTTTTTTTGGGTTTCATAAATTATTTTAATGTGAAATGTCTATAAGATCTCTATATTTATTTGGATTTTTATGCAATTTTTAAATTTTTACTAATTTAATATATTTATTTATATTTTAAATTAATTATAATATCATCATAGTTCAATCTCAGTTTGACCTCGGTCTGATCTCAAAAATATTAAACATTTCTCTTTTATGGTTTATTGAATGATCTAAGTTTAAAAATCTTAATAGTGTATACAAATTGACTCCTTATACTGACCATCAATGATATCAGGAAAGAAGGTTTAACAATAATACTATCATAATCGATAAATTCCATCCTACTTTAGTTAAGTCCTTTTCTTTTTGCTGGACATTGTAATTAAAAATACTGCTTCTCCAATCTATTTTTTTATTACTTTTTTCGAAAATTTTAAAAAATTTTCTTCTTCAACATATATATATATATATATATATGCATAAAAAGATCATTTAAATATTAAAAAATGAGTAATTAAAAAAAAAAGAGTTTTATGAAAAATAGATCGTTTTCTAAAGACGTTTACCGTCAAAATAAATGGAGGATTAGTTTACTTATGTCCATCAAAAGTTATCATATGCTCATCTTCATGAATATTTGTATTTGATAATAGTATGTAATAAATTTTCATGCAACATGTTTTTGCATGATTGATTTTGCAAACTTTCAATTACGAAGTACTAGTAAAACAGATAATGCTGAAAAAGATTTAAAAAAAACATTGTTGTATTTTCTAAATGA
Source organism: Quercus parvula (assembly GCA_030820535.1). Taxonomy (NCBI): domain Eukaryota; kingdom Viridiplantae; phylum Streptophyta; class Magnoliopsida; order Fagales; family Fagaceae; genus Quercus; species Quercus parvula. The sequence continues at coordinate 10,215,373 of JAUAME010000010.1, forward strand.
TATTTAAGAATCCCAAAGTTATATTGTCATCTTAGAGCTATAAGTATATATAAGATTTTTTGTTTTTTTTGTTTTTTTTTTTTTTTTGAGGATGGGGTAATAAATTATCAATTCTCTAAAAAACCTAAACTATATTGAGATATGGTAAATTTAATCATTTAACCACATAATTTTAACATTCTCCCTTATATGTGGGCTCTAACTACCTTTTGATAGGAGAGTCCAAAAAATAAGATTTTAAAAATAAGAGGTAGAGTGGAAAAGATAAGGATTGAATTCAGAATTTCTTGCTCTAATATTGTTCGTTTTTAGACCCCTTAAAACACAATCAGATTAACCTAGATAATTAGCCAAGTGATTACTTAGTCAAATTATCAAAATTTAGGTTAACACAAATATCATATTATTGTAAAGTGTGGAAAATAAAAAACACAATAATATGATAACCTAGGAAAACCAAACCGGTAAAAAACATGGGGAGAATTTAACCTAACTATCCTCAAGGTAAAACTGAATCCACTATGAAAGAATTGAAGTTTACACAATAGCAACTTAGACCACTAACATCCTATTGCTATCTCGAGTAGGAAACTTACTACCTCGAGTAGGAAACTTACTACCACGACCACGTAACAGCTCCGAGTCCATAGACTACTTCTTTCTTGGATTCCCAGCAAATACAAGCACTCCCGCTTGTGTATCTCTAAGCCCTTGAATCTGCAACTGAATCGATCACCAAGTTCTTAACATAATCTTGAAACTTGGAAACCCTAAGTATGTGTGAATGCAATCACCTCTTGATCTCATAAAAGATTCACACACACAGCATATGGATCATCCCCAAAACGTGGCTAGAGTTTTCCCTTTTATACTTAAGACAAAACATAAAACCTTACACGTCAAACGAGCTTAGGCTGAGTTGGAAATTCTGCAAAAAAAACAATCTGCACTACTTTCGATCGATCGAGTCTCATTCTCGATTGATCGAGTCAGACAGAATTGCATAATAAATTCTGCAGTAACTCGATTCCAACTTTACATAAAAAAACAAATACTTTGAGCAAGTCTAAACAAGACTAAAACGTTTTAATCATGGTTTGCCAACATTACAAATTAAAGTTCTAATATATTTAAACCTAAAGTCTTAGAACCCAACAAATATCATATTAAATTATCGATTTTCTTAAAAGCTTATTAAATTACCAATTCACCTAAAAGTTTAAGCTATTGGGATATTATAAATTTAATTATTTAACCACATAATTTTAACATGGGAGAGTGTTGTAATGGGATATTAGTCTTGTATTTTTGCTGAAGCCAAAAAAAAAACAAATATATATATATATATATATATATATATATATATATATATATATATATATATATATATATATATATATATATATATATATATAAATTAAAACCTTTCCAAAACTTACCGAAATCAACATTTGGTAGACATGCCTGTGTTTGAAATTTAATATAGATTGAGAGTTTAATTTGTTACATGCTTAAAATGAAATTTACCACCAAAAAAATTTGCTAATTGGTCTAGTAGTTATATAGACAAGATATTTTTTTGTCTCAATTTCAATTTTTATTGTAAAGTTTTGCTCTTGTATCTACTAAAGTTTTTTTTTGTCATTCATTTCTTTAAAGATTTCATTTCCATTGAAATTTTTTTAAATTCACTTTGGAAAAAACTTTAGTAATTTATATTGAAAGTGAAATTTTTCAAGATTTCATTACGGAGATGGTAAAACATGAAATTTTTTAATTGCTAAAATATTAATTTCATATTATGAAAGATTAACCATTGAGCATAAATTGATAGGATCCTAAAGTTTTTTTTTTTTTTTGGTATATATCTAAAATTATTGTACAATACAACTTTTTATACTCATTTGAGTTAAAAATTAGAAGTTTTCCTACAAAATTATTAATAAGAAAACATTTTAAAGTAAAGTTTGATAATTTTGTCTGCAGTATGATATGAGGATAGGCGTGTTCGTGGACAAGGATGACATGGTATTTGGATTGGTTAAAATTGGGTTCAGGTTAGTTAGCTCCATTTTGCTTCAGGGGCGGCAGGGGCAAATAATTGTGCCAAATGAAAACGATTTGGTCAAGATTTAAAGCAACGGCAAAGATTTCCATAACAAAGTTTTGAGTGTTCTGAGGTTTTGACTCAAGAGTCAAGGAGTCAAGTGAGTTTTTCCACCGCGCGTCAATGGAGAAGATAAGTGGCAAATTCCCCTTCGTGGTCTCTGGCTGTAGAACGAAGGGATTTTCCAAAGCACATACTAATATACTATGTTTCATAATAATTTTAATCTGTTTTCATAGGTCTTCCTTATCCAATGTCCAAGTTAACTACCTATTAATATATTTTTTTCTTTGTTATGAAAATAAGTGAGAAAAGAAAGTTATACTGTTAAAATTATGGTTCTCAAACCCGGACCAGATCCAGTTAACTATGAACTCCTCGTCATTCCAGTTCTTTTAATCCTAAGAACATCTTTATGTGAAAAAAGCATGGAACCGCTTGAACCACAATTAGACCATACGATTTTGAGAAACGTGGCCGATTTTAGCAGTTTGCACAGTTCCCTTTTTTTACTATATTTTGGCCAGAAAACATATCTCAACCCATAAAGAATTTCAATATAAAAAATAAAATAAAAAATTTGTGAGAGAGAGAAAAAGAAAACATAGAGCCAACTTACCAACATCATTGTTACTTTTCCAGTAGTATATTTTTCCGATCATCTCCACCTCCCATTTTCTTCTTATTGGCAACATTTTGCCCAGAAGGCAGCAGCTAGAAACTCATCTCCTCATAACTTGTATAGCTATCTTCTTGAGTAGTGCACTAATAACTTGTATAGCTATATTCTTGAGTAGTGCACTAATAACTTGTATAGCTATATTCTTGTTTGGAAAATGTTAACCAATACTCTTAAGGCATTAGTTTAGGAGCTATTTTTAGAAACATTTTATTTGGAGAATGATAAAACAATAAAATAGTGTCAAAACTTTCCTATTATGATTTATTAACAATTGTCATTGATGATATTGTAAATCATCAGTCCTGTAGGTTCATCCAGATGGAGCTGAATCCTCGCCACTGATCTTGCAAATGTAGAATAAAGGCTTTCCTAAGGTGGTCACCAGTGTGGTGCCTACCACAACGTCTCTGATGCCAAAATTAGTGTATAGAAGCTTTTAGAGAGAAGTAAGAAAGTTCTGAATATCGAAGATAATTGTGTAAGAGTATTTTTGGGTGAAATTATGTGTCTTGTTTGTCTTTGATGAGTGCGTATATATAGCTTCATAGTTTCTAGCTGTTGGTGCCTTAATTAAGGTTTTAGTGACCTTCCTGTAATGCCTTAGGGCTTATTAATGTGAGTTTTGATGGGCCTCTAATAGCTAGTTGTTAACTGTTCGAGGCATTGAATCCTTTTATTAATAACTCACCTACCTTCATCCATGCCGTGTCGAGGTGGACGAATGTATTTGATGAGGTTGTCCAAGGAAAGAGAGTTCGTCAGTCCCATCAGCTGCCCCCCAAGTTCTGTGGTCACCATGGTGTGTCAAGACAATCATCAAAAGATGAAAGGTTTTCTAACCAGACATGGCTCTTGGGGTTTTGTTCCACATTTAATGCGCAGTGGCAGCGCCACACACATCGTGGCCACATGGCATGTTCTGATCAGTGGAGTTAATGCCCCATTTGTGTGACTCTTAGGTTTCCCGCTGAAATTCAGTTTTTTGTGCATAGTTTTTATACTTCATTTCTTTCCTCTTTCCCTTCACTTTTTCCAACTCTCAATCATTGCTCTGTGCTCCTTCTTCTCCAATCTGTTCTTGTAATTTTCTTTGAGCTTTTTGCATTCTGTGGTTGAGCTTTAGCATTTTGTGGTTGCTTCCTCTAAGGTATGTTTCTTTTTTCCCTTTTCCTTTGTTTTTCTATGGCATAGATAAATTGTGCTTATAAATTGTGCTTGGTTTCTTATTTCTTTTCTGTTTTGGGGCTTTTAGGATTATTTTCTCTCTTCCTCTGTTTTCTGGTTTTCCATGGTTAGTAGCTCTGAAGTTAAGATAGCTTGCCCCTTAATTTCATTCCTCTTTGCGTGTTTGGGGGCTTCTTTAGGTGTTTCCTGTACCTTTTTCCCTTTAGTTGAAAACTTTATCTTTGAGGGCTGTAGTTTAAGTATTGTGTTGGCTGATTTGTTCCCCTTGCTCTGTCAGTCAATTGATTGGTTTGGGGGTTTAATGAGTGAGCGAGGAGCAATTTCTGAGGTGAGATCGAGTGAGCTTGAGACCGGGTTGTCATCTAGCGACGATCTTGTGAAGGTGGAGGAAGACACTGTAGTCTCCGTCCTTCGAGATGTTAGGGCTTTCTCTGCTCTTGGGGAGGAGTGTAGCCTAGACGTTGAGATACTCTCTAGGTTTAGTAATAGGTTTTAATTTCATGAGATGGTTAGGGTTCGATTTCCTCGAAAAGAGGAACGAGCTTATCATTTTTCACCTAAGGAGGTGTGCTTCTACGAGGCTGCCTTCCTAAGCGAGCTTAGATTCCCTGTCCACCCCTTCATCATGGAGCTTTTAAACCACTTCAAAATCGCTCCCGAGCAACTTCTGCCGAACTCCTAGCGGATAGTGGTCAGTTGTATAGAGATATGGCTGGCCACCACTGAGGGAGATATGATCAAGGTTGACGAGTTCACCTTCTTGTACCATTTGAAAGAATCCAAGGAGTACGGGTACAACAAGCTAGTGCCTTGGGTTAGGGAAGCTAGGATCGTTAGGGGCCTGCCCTCGTCGTTCCAGTATTGGAAGTCCCTTTTCTTTTTTGTCTCTAAGGATGAGTGGGAGACCCCTTCTAGCGAAGTTTGGGAAGACATCCCTAGGTTGCTCCATTGGTGGGGAACCCCGAGTCTAGGTGCATCGTCTTTCCGCCAATCCTTCATCATTATTATTTATTGTTTCCTTGCACATGTTTTGTCATTATTAACTTTCTTGCTTGTTGTCTCGTGCACAGTTAAGAGACGGCCAAAACTTAAAAGCAGATACAGGCAATGTGTTGAAGTAGCCATCGAGTACGCTAGGACGATTGAAGACTTTGACAATCTGGTCGATCCTCAGACTCTAGCTCTTCACTACCTTGGTCCAAAGCCCTCTGTTATCGTCTTGTGAACTATAGAAATTGAGGAGAAAAAGAGTAGGTTTTTGTTAAATTCATCGTTGCTACTCATTTCCTCTCTCTCTCTCTCTCTCTCTCTCTCTCTCTCTTTTCTTAACAAGTGTTTTGTTGCAGGGATGACGACCAAATTTAACTAGGGGATGTATGCAAAGATGAAGGGTAAGAAGAACGAGCCCCTCTCCAGCATCGAGAAAAGGACGTTGCGGGTTGTGGAGAAGGGCGTCTCCGTCACTCCTCCTCCCCCGTCACCAAACCCTTGAGGACGGCCTCCCCGACTACCTCAGTAGAAGAAATCACTCTTCTCTGGAAGAAGCCCTGTGTGGACGACATGGGGAAGGACAAGGCCAATTCTCGTTCGTCCACTGTTTTTGACGATACTAGCCTTGCACTGGCGAGGGCACAAAAGTCTTTTTCTGCTGAGGAGCTAAGGGTCTCCTCAGGTGTGCCCTCTCATGAGATTGTGGGTTGTCATATCCACAAAATCATCCAGGTATTGTACTTATGCAATTTTACCCTTTTCTTTTTCTTTTTCCTTTTGCATTGTCTTGAATTTTGGATTTCCTTCTCAGGTGCTAGGGCAGAGCCTCCACATTACTTCTGAGTACCTTACTCATGAAGCCAAAATTGCATCAGCGGTGTCTAGGGTGGAGGTTCTAGAGGCAAAAAATTCTAAGCTAAAGAAAGATATTATTGTTGTTATGGACGAGACCAACACCATCAAGGAGAAGGCCAAGGTTTTGGGGGATGACCTCAGAGCAGAGAGGCAACTAACACTGGAGAAAGATAAGCAATTCTAGGCTACGAAGGAGAAGGTGAAAATCGTTGCTGCTAAGGCCGTCGAGGCTTTCCAGCAAATTAAAGAGTACAACATTGTACTCTTTAGCTAGTATTACAAGGGCTTTGAGCTCATCTGTCAGTACTTGGTCAAACACCCCTCTGGAGTAAACCTGGAGAATCTGGACATGGAAGTGGTTAACCAGGAGATGCCAGCGGACAAGGCCTCCCAATCCACTGGTCCTGCTGAAGATGCTCCTGGGGATGCTCCTTTGCCTCCTCAAGATGGTGATGATACGACCACTGCCTAAACCTGCCTTATGTTCATCTGCCTTTTTACTCTTTTTTGTAGTCCTTTTTTTTGGGGGGGGGGGGGTGCCTAGTGTGTTTTAGGCTTTTTGATTCTACTTTCAAAAACATATTTTCATTCTAATTTAAGAACAATGTTTTTGCCCAGTGTTTATGGGCTTTTAATTATAATATTGAAACAATGCTAGTTGCCTGTTGTTTTTAGGCCTTCAATTATATCAGTAATTCTGTACTTACTTGTTTTCATTCTTGCCTTGCATGATACTTTGTGATTGCATGTGATCTCTGTCTGCTTCATTCCTTTAGTTATTTCCTCTGCATCAGTAACTTGCATTGTTGTTACTTAGTTAAAATTTTTGTTGTGACTCATACTCATTGAAATGGTCTTAATCCGTCAGTAACTTACATCCGTCGAGGTGGAATCTTGTTACTTAGCCAGTTTTTTGTGACTTATATCCATTGAAGGGATTTTGTCATTCCTTGGATTTGTCAGTAACTTACATCCGTTTAGGTGGAATCTTATTACTTAGCCAGTTTTTTGTGACTTACACCCATTGAAGGGATTTTGTCATTCTTTGGCTTCGTCAGTAACTTACATCCGTCTAGGCGGAATCTTGTTACTTAGCCAAGTTTTTGTGACTTACATCCATTGAGAGGATTTTGTCATTCTTTGGCTTTGTCAGTAACTTACATCCATCTATGTGGAATCTTATTACTTAGCCAGTTTTTTGTGACTTACACCCATTGAAGGGATTTTGTCATTCTTTGGCTTCGTCAGTAACTTACATCCATCTATGCGGAATCTTGTTACTTAGCCAGTTTTTGTGACTTACACCCATTGAAGGGATTTTGTCATTCTTTGGCTTCGTCAGTAACTTACATCCGTCTATGTGAAATCTTGATACTTAGCCTTTTTTTTTCTTTAATGCATCACACTGGCTGAATAGTTCTTTTATTGTTTTATGTCAAACATGAATACATTTGTTGGCTATATCTACTGATGGTATTGTTTCAAATGCTCAATATTTCATAATCGTGGCAGTTTCCTCCCGTCCAACGTCTCCAGGTGATAGCTGCCTTGCCTAAAGTAATGGGTGACTTTGGAGGGTCTTTCCTAGGTTGGGCTAAGCTTTCCCTAAGTTGGGTTTTTAGTTGTAAGTGTGACTTTGCGCAAGACGAGGTCTCCAATGTTAAGTCGTCTGAGCTTCACTCTTTTGTTGTAGTACTCGAACATCTTCTGCTGGTACTCGGCCATCTTACGTGATGCTCTGTCTCTGGGTTCATCCAAGCAATCCAAGTTGACTCTCAGTTGATCATCATTGCCGCCTTCGTGGAAAGCTTCCCGTCTCAAACTGGTCACTCCTACTTCGGCTTGAATTACTACTTTGGTGCCATAGGTGAGACTAAAGGGGGTCTCTCTTGTTGGGGTTCTTGCTGTAGTCCTGTATGCCCATAAAACGTTGAGTAGCTCTTCAGGCCATGCTTCATTTGCCTCGTCCAGTCAGGCCTTAATGATCTTGAGTAGGGTCTAGTTCGTCACTTCCATCTGGCCATTAGCCTAGGGGTGACTCAGAGATGAGAACTGGTTCTTGATTCCTAGCCCCGAGCAGAATTCCCTGAAACCTTGACTATCAAATTGCCGCTTGTTATCTGATATGATCGTTCGTGGTATCCCGAATCAACAGACTATGTTCTTCCACACAAAGTTCTAGACCCTCGCCTTCGTTATGGTTGATAGTGCTTCTACTTCAACCCATTTAGTGAAATAATCAATAGTTACTAGTAAAAATTTTACCTGTCTATTACCTTAAGGTAATGGGCCAATGATGTCAAGTCCCCACTAAGCAAACGGCCATAGGGAGGATATTGTCGTCAATTTTTCAGAAGGTATACGTTGGACGTTTCCAAACCTCTAGCACTTATCACACTTCTTGACGAACTCCTTTGCGTCCTTCTGTAGGGTAGGCCAAAAGTAACCCATTCAGATAACCTTGCTACTCAAGGACCTTGGGCTAGCATGATCTCCACAAATCTCTTCATGGATCTCCTCCAGAATATATTTGGCTTCCTTCTCATTGACGCATCTAAGGTAGGGCATGGAGAAGCCTTTCTTGTATAGGGTACTGTTTAAGATCGTGAACCTTCTGCCCTCTTTTTGACCTTCCTCGCTTCTTCAACGTCCTGTGGGAGTCATCCATCCTGAAGGAAGGACAAGATTGGGGTCATCTAGCTGCTTTCACTCTGGATTGTGAAGGTGTGGACTTCTTCGATGTTGGAACATTTTTGGACTTCAATCTCTAGGTCTTTACTTGTCGATCCTCCTTTTGACAACGACTGTTTTGCCAACTCGTCTGCCCCCATATTCTGGCTTTTGGGGATTTGTGTAAACTCTACCTGATTAAACTCTTGTGTCAAAAACTTCATCAACTTTAGGTATTTTTGCATCCTCTCCTCCTTTGCTTCAAATTCCCCCTTTATCTGGCCTATGACGAGCTTTGAATCTCTTTAGAGGAGTAAATTTTTTACTCTTAATGCTTTTCTGACCCTTAATCCAGTCAGTACCCCTTCATATTCAACTTTATTGTTTGTGGCTGGAAATACTAGCTGAACTCCATATTTGAGCGTCTCTCCTTCGGGGGTAATGATAATGACCCCTACTCCGCCCCTTTTTTGGACTGACAAACCATAAATCTAAATCATCCACCTTTCTACCTTGTCTATATCCCTCTCCTCGTCGGGAATTGTAAATTCAGTGATGAAATCTGCCAGTGCTTGCACCTTAATAATTGTCCTAGGGTGGTATTCTATGTCAAATTGGATGAGCTCTATAGCCCACTAGATCATCCTTCCTGCAACCTTGGGCTTATTCATTGCCTTCTTTATAGGTTGGTCCATCATCACCAATATGGGATTCGCTTGGAAATAAGAGTGCAACTTGTGTGAAGCGACAATCAAAGCGAATGCAATCTTCTCTATCCGTGGGTATTTGGCTTCTATCCCATGGAAAGCTTGGCTGACATAGTAGACTGGGAGCTGTCTTTTGTCCTCTTCTCAAATCAAGGCGACACTCACAGCTATAGCTGACAATGCTAAGTATAAATATAGGTTTTCTCCCTCCTTGAACAGACTCAGGAGGGGTGGATTGCTCAGGTATTGCTTGAGTTCCTGGAAGGCTTTCTCACATTTGTCTGTCCAAACGAAGGCCTACTTTAGTGTCTTGAAGAAGGGCAGGCATTTGTCCGTTACTTTCGAGACGAACCTGCTGAGCGCTGCTATCCTTCCTGTGAGCTTTTGGACTTCTTTCACCGTCCTAGGTGACACCATCTCCAGTATGACTCGTACTTTCTCTGGGTTTGCTTCTATCCCTCTCTGGGACACCATGAACCCTAAGAATTTCACTGACACCACCCTAAAGGCGCACTTGCTAGGGTTTAACTTCATTTAATATTGTCTGAGAGTTATGAACGTCTCTTGAAGGTCATCCAAGTGAGTAGACTCTTCCTTACTCTCTGACGAGCATGCCGTCCACATACACTTCCATGTTCCTCTCGATCTATTTACTGAACATCTTGTTTACTAACCGTTGGAAGGTTGCTTCTGCATTTTTCAGCCCGAAGGGCATCACCTTGTAGTAGTAGAGCCCTTGGCTTGTGATAAAGGCAGTTTTCTCCTGGTCTTCCTCTGCCAGCTTTATCTAGTTGTATCCTGAGAATGCGTCCACAAAAGTCAAGAACTTGTGCCCTGCTGTGGAGTCCACCATCTAATTTATCGTTGTGCTTGCTCACTTCCAAGTGTAGAAGATCGTAGCAATATAATTCTCGGAATACCGAGGTCAAATCACAAGGAGCAGGATAGATTCAAAGACAATATAATTAAACAAAAATTTGGGTAAAGAAGAAAAATATTTTTTCTTGGTGATTGTTAACAAGAATAATAATAAAAATTGATTTAAATCAATAATGTAAATGCCAAGGCATCGGGGTGTTTTCCTATATCGATATGAAATTATTTGTGATTTAAGAAATTATATATTTCATAATTGATTATTCTTATACAATTAAATACTTATGATTTGGTTGAACTAAGACAATTCAAGAATACATTATAACCTAGATTAATAATACGGTTAGAAAAGTTTTTAGAAAAACTCATTCACTTTAAAACCTGATTTCTATTTGAAACTATTAGAAATTCATCTAAACAATAAGAAAAACATGATTGAACATATTGAAAGCATGAAAGAACTAATACATCAAAAGAAATCTAGTTAAACAATCAAATATGTTGTTGATAAAATTCTAGAAAGAATCACATTGAATATTCATACCGTATAGAAGAAATATAACCCCTAGCCCTAGCAAAGAGTTTAGGCTGCCAGTAGAGAAAGAAAAATACAAGTTTTTCTCTCCAAAATTCTTTTTACATAGCCTCCCTTCCAAACCCTAACATCCAAAGTGTCCCAAAGAAAATAAAACTTTTACTATTTTAATTTTCGTCCAGGTTTACAGTAATAACTTGTGAGTTAAATTTGGCCTTCAAAAATTGAGAATTTCGAAACACTCAAAACTGGAAAGTTGTAGATATTTAAGTCACAGTTCCAACCCATCTGGACTTGTATCAATTGGATTTTTGAGGAGAGAGATATGCCTAAAATACTGATCAATGCTCGAATAAAATTTTTCCTTTTCAGATTCTGCCTCTTTGATTTCTTTCCTTTTTTGAAGCTTACAATCATGGTAGATGGTCCAAGCACTCCAGCTGCACCTCCTTAGACATTTAAGTATGGTTCTTTAGCTCCACTTTAATTCTAATTTGACCTCCATTCTTTCACAAATTCCTATAAACTCATCTTTCTCACATGATTTCCTGAAAGTAGAAAATTACACACAATGAATAACATCTTATTCAAGAAATTATGTAAAGATAAATAATAGAGACTAATGCAAATCATGGCTTAATTATACAAATTAAGCATAATAATAAGCAAATAATGCTCACATAAATATATAACAAGTATACATTTTAAGGCGTTATCACCTAGGCAGGGGGAAACTGTCCTTTGGGCAGGCCTTGTTCAAGTCTGTGGAGTCCATGCACATCCTCCATATTCTGTTGGCCTTCCTTACGAGGACGACGTTGGCCAGCCAGTTCGGGTAGTAGACCTCACAGATGAAGCCCCCTGCCAGTAGTTTATTTACTTCGTCCATGATCACCTGGTTTCGTTCTGGAGCAAACACTCGTCATCTTTGCTAGACGGGCTTTTTCTCGGGATCCACATCTAACTTGTGTTGGATAATCTCTGGGGATATGCCTAGCATGTCTTCATGGTTCCAGGCGAAAATGTCCAAGTTCTCCTTGAGGAATTGGACTAGCTTCTTCTTCGTGTTTGAGCTCATGGTCGTCCTTACTTTGGTAGTCTTCATTGGCTCCCCGTCTACCAGCTCCATAGTTTCCAGAGCTGATACTTTCTCGTCTTCTTTTTCCTCAATCATCCACGTATGGTTTTCCTTGGCTGCCAACACTGCTTGGTAGACTCCCTAGCCAACACTTGATCTCCTTTTACTTCACCTATACCATTTTCTATTGGGAATTTCACCTTCAGGCAATAGGTGGACATGGTTGCCTTCCAGCGGTTAAGTGTGGGCCTTCCAATGATCACATTGTATGAAAAGGGACAATTTACCACTAAGAAATCCAATTGATGAGTCATCTGTCCCGGATACTATGCCTTTGGGATACACCTTATCCCCATTGAAGCTGATAAGAGGGGACTTAAAAGGGCTTAGCCTTCTTGGATCTAGCTTCAACTGTTAGAAGGCGGAGAGATAGATGATGTCCACAAAGCTGCCATTATTCACAAGGATTCTCCTAGTGTTGAATCCTTCTATCGTGAGCATTATGACTAAGAGGTCGTCATTAGGTTGCTTCACTCCTCTAGTGTCTTCCTCAAAGAAAAACATGCCCCTGTCCGTTTGTCTCTATTTCAAGGAGGGTATTCTGTGGACGTTGTTCACTTGCCTCTGATATGATTTCTTGAAGGATCTAAACAACCCTTCTATGGATGGCCTGCCTATGATTGTCTTTATCTCCCCGATCACGCTTAACGGACATTAGGACGTGTGGTCCTTGTCCCTTGGTGAGGCTTCGTGCTTGTCCTTGTCATTGTCCCTGGACCTACTAGGTTCTCCCTTCTTCACAAACCTCTGCAGTTTCCCTTTTCATATGAGTTCCTCTATTTGCTCCTTCAAGTCTCTACAATCCTCTGTGTAATGGCCGTGATCCTTGTGGAAACGGCAATACTTCTTCTTATCATGCATGTTAGGTGATGAATGTAATGGCCTAGGCCATTTGAGGTAGTACTCATCTTTAATCTGTGCTAAAATTTTGTCTACAGGCATAACTAAAGGAGTGAAGTTTACCATTCGAGGAGCTTTTTCGCCTTTCCTTTTCCCCCTGTCGTTAGTCTGACGATCTGAGCACTCCCTTTTCCGTTCTCTACGGTCGTCTCCTTTCCTTCCCTTTTCACTAGTTTTCTCTACGTCTTTTATTGTGGCTAAGGCATCTTTGGCGTTCATGTACTTCTGTGCCTTCAAGAGTATCTCTGCCATCGTTTTTGGAGGATTTTTCGCGAGTGAAACCACGAACTCCCTGGATTTCAATCCAGCTTTAAAATTTGTTAGTTGCACTTGTCATTAGCTTCATCTACCTCTAAAGTTTCCCAAGTGAAATGCTTCATGTACGACCTCATGGTCTCCTTCTCTCCTTGTCTGATGGTGAGTAAGTGGTCTACTGGCCTCCTCAGGCACTATCCTCTGACGAAGTGACGTAGAAAAGAACTGCTCAACTGCTCAAAATTGTCGATGGACGATGTTGGTAACTTCATGAACCATTCCTTTGCAGCTCTTTTAAGAATGGTGGGGAAAGAGCGACACAATATTTCGTCGGGGGCTGTTGGAGACCTAGTGTTGTCTTGAAAGTGTTAAGGTGGTCCAAGAGATCCTTAAGTCCATCAAACGGTTCAAGCTAAGGCAAGCAAAACTTTGACAGTACTGGGCATTCCAGAATTGCCATCGTAAATGGGGAATTCGTCGTCCTGACCATTCTATCCAGGTTTCGATCTATTTTCCCTTTAATGGCGTTCTTTAGCTCGTCCATCTCCTTTTTCATTTCCCGAAGAAGATCTAAGCTCGGTCCATCTGGAATGGCTGGCCTTCAATGGTCACTCCTTCTTTGACTATCTCCCTCGTCTTCCTAATTGATCCTGGACCGGTTCTCCTCTTGTTGAAGTCACAACCTCATCTCTTGGTTCTGTCTGCTGAGTTCTTCCACACTAGCTATAAGTGTCTGGATTTGCAAGGTTAGTGCTGCAGAATCTTGGTTGGACTCCATCTGAATTTAGGAATTGACTAGAACTACGCTTTCGAACCCAAGTGCGTAAATATCGTCCCCACAGACGATGCCAAACTGATGATGCTGTAAATCGTTAGTCTTGTAGATTCATCTAGATGGAGTTAAATTCTCGTCACTGATCTTGCAAATGTAGAACAAAGACTCTCCTAAGGTGGTCACTGGTGTGGTGCCTGCCACAACGTCTCCGATGCCAAAGTTAGTGTATAGAAGCTTTTAGAGAGAAGTAAGAAAGTTCTGAATATCAGAGATAATTGTGTAAGAGTATCTTTGGGTAAAATTATATACCTTGTTTGTCTCTGATGAGTGCATATATATAGTTTTATAGTTTCTAGCCGTTGTGGTCTTAGTTGAGGTTTTAGTGTCCTTCCTGTAATGCCTTAGGGCTTATTAATGTGAGTTTTGATAGGCCTCCATCGGTTTGACAGCTAGTTGTTAACTGTCCGAGGCATTAAATCATCTTATTAATGACTTGCCTACCTTCATTCATATTGTGTCGAGGTGAACGAATATATTTGGTGAGATCATCCAAGAAAAGAGAGTCTATCAATCCCATCAGTCCTAAATACATTCATTAAAATAACCCATCTTGTTTTTGGTAATTGTGCCCACTGTTTTGCCTGACAAAACCACTGACTCATGACCTCGTGAAGCCCTAGATTAATAGTGAGATTTGACTATTCACATGTCTTTTGACGATGCGAGCCACACTCGAGGAAAAGACCACGGCATCCAAGAAGAACACAAAAAGAAGTCTTTAGTTAAGACTAACGAGCCTCGACAGTGGACTTAATACCTAGAACTACAAAAAATCATGGGAAAAGAATCTAATGTCCAGAAAGTGCAGCCACACTTATCATTGATTCACATTCAATATTAATCCACAACACAAAAGTGCTCTGGCCAGGATCTGAAAAATTCATTAAATCTTTTTCTTCTAATTTGTTGTATACCATACATAGCCATTAATCAAATCGTTAAAGGTATATTTTCCCCAAAGTAGATAATTTGACGTTAATGAGAAGAACACAAAAAGAAGTCTTTAGTTAAGACTAACGAGCCTCGATAGTGGACTTAATACCTAGAACTACAAAAAATCATGGGAAAAGAATCTAATGTCCAGAAAGTGCAGCCACACTTATCATTGATTCACATTCAATATTAGTCCACACAACACAAAAGTGCTCTGGCCAGGATCTGAAAAATGCATTAAATCTTTTTCTTCTAATTTGTTGTATACCATACATAGCCATTAATCAAATCGTTTAAGGTATATTTTCCCCAAAGTAGATAATTTGACGTTAATGAGAAGTACATCAGCACATTATGCAACATTTTTTTTCTTTGATCATTCTTATGTTCCTATAAATAGATTATAAATTTTTTTTTTTTTTAAAAAAGTCTTCTTTATTTTCTAAGAACAAAACCCTTTGTTTTTTTATTTTTTTGCATTAGAAGAATTACAGATATAAACCAAAAAGAAAAAAAGAAAAAGAAAAAAAGAGAGAGTAAACAATTGTGAATTTTATGGATTAGAGTTAGAGATCTTTATTGCATTTGTCATCTAAGAAAATATATATATATATATATATATTTCTTATATTAACTTGAATAAATTTAGAGATACATAAAATGAGATTTATTATTGAAATTATTTAAAATAAATTAACTTTTGTATATGTTTCATAACTTCTAAAAATATTAGTATACTTTAACCATATAATACCAAAATCATTTGACAAAAATGTTGTTCTAGAATGTTTAAACGTTAAAAAATGTTAATTGTGATCAATATGATTTAAAAGATAATTCACAGCTTACAAAATTGACTAGATCAGAAAAAAATATTTTTAATTATATAAAACTTAATTAATTTGATATTAATATTTTTATTATATATAATAAGATAACATATGTTAAATTATGTTATCGACAAACTTTATGTATAGTATGTGCTTGTATCTTTGTATATGTATAGTCATCACGCATTTCATAGAATTACATTCCAATTTATCATGCTCTGACAAATAAACAATTAAAATGGAGATTGCAGGAAAAGTCACCTTCATATTTATTTACCTTGAAAAGTTAGCCAAAAATTGAAAATAAGATTTCACTTGATTAAAAGCAGTACAAACAAATTCCAAAATAATAATAATTATGAGCATAATGTACGAACATAGAAATTGGTAGGTTCTCCCAAAAAAAAAAAAAAAATGGGATGTATATATGTATATATTTCGTATATTAATGGGCTTCCCATTTTCCCATATATATATATGAACCGCCATTGTTTAAGGACATTGCTTTTGCAGCCTTGCAGGGTCCCTAAGCTAACCATTTTATGTAATTTATTTTTTGCTAAATAACCATACTATGTAATTTTCTCAGTGGTATATGGTCCTTTAGATTAGATTTATCTGTCAATAATTAAATTGGGATCATACAACTGCAGGCATATGCGTGTCCATGGAGGAGGCTGGTCAAATTTAGTTTCTGGTTGTTAGCTCCATTTTGGTTCAAGCTACCTTTTTCATGGGAAATCAATTTGCTTATATCAAGTCTACACGACACGACTCCATTCTTCTTCACGGTTCAAACAAGCCACGTAGATTTCCACAACATTCTCTATTTGACTGCCCTGAGATTTTGAAGAGCACCAATTAATAACACTAAAAAAAATAAAAAAAAATAAAAAAAGGGAAGTCTGAAACTTTCGGTGGCTTTAGACCATGTTTCCGATGAATACTCCCGTTTTTCACAAGTCTTCTTTCTCCAATTTTCACGTCCACTACCGTGTTAAGCAGAGATGAGAGAGAACCCACATACTATATATTACAGAGTAGAGAAGCAAGAATACAAGAAATTATTATACAAACACTTTGTTTTAGTTTTTTTTTTGGGATGGCTTGTGTCTCTCTGTTTGTTTTCTTTCTTCTCTCACACCTCTTTCTGCTTCACTCAGCTGAAGGAGTAAACAAAACACTCCAAACTTGTTCACCCTTTCAATGTGGAAAATTCGGTACCATTGGCTTTCCATTCACCAACATCTCTCAACCATTTTCCTTTTTATTGCCTATAAAATGTGACAAAATACCTCCAACGATCCAACTAGGGTTGAGTAGAGGACCATATGAAGTTATAAACATCTCTTACAGTTACACTAGCACCAAACAATCTACACGTATCAAGGACCTTTTACTTTCTAATGACTTGAGATACCAAAAATGCGAATCCTTGACCAATTTTACCATTCCCAACTCTCCATTTATCTCTTTCAAACTCACCACACCCAGTCTGACCCTGTTTAAATGCAACCGCAATCTTGGTATTACTTCCCCTCGA
Source organism: Quercus parvula (assembly GCA_030820535.1). Taxonomy (NCBI): domain Eukaryota; kingdom Viridiplantae; phylum Streptophyta; class Magnoliopsida; order Fagales; family Fagaceae; genus Quercus; species Quercus parvula. Next base: position 10,232,414 of record JAUAME010000010.1, read on the forward strand.
AATTTTACATATACAAGCTGCGGAGACTATAATCTCTACTATAGCCATTTAAACGATAACTCTCCGAGTTTTCCTTCTGAATGTTCAATTATTCAGCTCCCAAAAACAGAGCATTCAGATAATGATACACTGTTTTCACTCTTAAGTGCTGAGTTCGACCTTGAAGTGCATGTATCTGATGCTTGTAGCAGATGTTATGGTGGAGCAGGTCTATGTGTACTTGACAAGAATGGAAAATTCCAGTGTGTCGTTGCAGAGAAAGGTATAGAAATCGAATAACTCCAAAAATTTTGGGCCCACACACACATATATTGAAAATGCATGTAGATTTCTTTACATATAAATTTATTTACATTCTTATGTTATAGTAAATCCTAAGACAAGTGCTGCAAGTATTTCTGTTCCATGCCATGATGCATCCTAACGTGGTCCCCCCTCCCCCTCCCTCCAATCATGGCCCTTTACCAAAATCTAACACAAATAGCATCACAAATCATCAGCCCACAAAATTTAATAAAAATTTGGCAAAAATTAATTTAAAAAAAGAGAAAAGAGACCAATAATATAGTTGTATAGAATAGAAAAATAGAGTCCAAGAGTCGAACGAGAAAATGGATAGAGAGAGAGAGAGAGAGAGAGAGAGGCGGGGAGCTGCAACGCAGACGAACCACAAACCAAGATCGCGCCGCCACTAGTTACTCCTCTGTCCTCGCCTCGCCAGATCTGTGATTCTCAACTCCAATCTCTCAAGTATTTCTCTCACTTCAAAGCCTATTTCTAATTTTCTGTTTGTGAATTGGTGAGTCTCTGTATTTTTGCCAGTGACTAACGTATGTGTGTGTTTTGCTAAGCTGAGATGTGAGAAGCAAGATGTGGGAGTAGCCAGTAGTAAGGTAAAGTGTGGCAGACTATTTCTATGACTTTGTGTTTTGGAGACGAAGAGTTAAAGTAGTTAAGTTGTGTAAGAGTATGCTAATACCACCGAAATTGGACACAATTTTGAGATACAACTCATCACATGGCGAGTTATGATTGGTAAAAGTGTATCAATGGATCATGAAGGGACACACCTTTGCCAATAACAACTCGTCATGCGACGAGTTGTGGCACAAAATTTTGCCCAATTCGATGATCTCAGTATTACTCAGTTGTGTAATAGAAGAGTAGTGTGTTATAAATTAAGAAAAATGTTAGAAATACAAAATTTTTTACAAATATTTTTACAAACTGTTGATTGGTAAATAAAAAAATGATGTTATTGATGGACCCAGATGCAAACTAATAGAAGTTCACAACAACAATAATTTGTAAAAATATTGTAAAATAGTTTACACATATAACATTACTCATAAATTTATGGTGTTGGTAGTGGGGCAACAGTGTCTGTGGGGGCAACGGGTAAGTGATAGTGTGAGTGTGGACCATGTGCTTGAATAATTTATATAGAGTATTCTAACTATTTCTAATTAATACACTATTCTAGCTATTTTTGAAATAGAGTCAAAGAACTAAAAAATTAAAAATGTAACACAAATATAACAAATAAAATTGTCACACTTGCCCACATTGCTAACTCATAATGCTATAATTAATTGATTAAAAACTAATAAATCTATAAATTGGGAAGTATGAAATTTATAATTAATGCATCATGCATATCAACTACATTATTGTATTTGTCTTTACATAGTGACAATAATTAGTCCTTTTGGTGAAATAATAAACGTAATTCTTACTTGATTTGTGTTGTTGTCTTTGTTGGTAAATAATTGCATTGTAATGTATTAAGAAATAATAATTTTGTTTTGTATTTTTGTTTATAATTTGTTAATATTAATGCTTATTTGGAGCTTTATGATTTTTTTTTTTTTTTTTTTTGCTTATATTCGGGCCCCCTAACTAGAAATCCTAGTTTCGTTCATGCTTGCCCGCACTATACATGATGCATCCTAAGGGGCACCACACACACAAGCATTGCCCGCCCATACGAGCTGGTTTGGATTGGGTTCAGCATGTGCTGGATCATGATTAATGATGATGAAGACATACTCAAGCATTTTATAGCATTTAACATCATGGCCTGTGGGCCTATTTTTATGGCAGTTGTAGTGAGTCAAATTATGGCCCACCCAACAACCCCCTCTCATAATTATGCTTTTGCGAATCGAACTTATGTCCTTGGCTTTGATTCCATTTTCCGGAACATGAGTTATGTTACTTTATTTCAAAACCAATTGATAATGAGAAAGAAAAACTCGAATTTTTTATAATGTTCGACATTGGATCCCCCATTATATTCAAATTAAATCCTTTTAGATTAATAGAAAAAATAAAAAAGAATGAACTTTTCTTGTTATAAAGTCTATATCAAATAATTGTAGACGGATCTTCCATGTTCTTTTTTAAATACTATCAGGATTATAATAATAAAAAATAACAATTAAAAAAAAATTGGCTCTGTTAATTTGTTACATTAAATTTTTTTATCATTATTCAACTAAAAGTGATGTTCTTTGGTGCTTTAGATACAAGGCGTCAGAAATTGAAAGCGACGGTGATAGGTAACATACTTCTTTAATCAAATTGTTTTGTTGATACTAATATACACATGTTTGCTTGGATAGCATATCCTATATAGAACGCAAATGATTCTGTATGGAAGTGATCTAATCTGTCTTCAACACATAAAATGTGACCCCTTTTTAATTTAGCCCTTCACATAGTGTGTCTAATAGTAATTATTGTAAATTCATGCAATGATATAAGGTTCCACTATCAGTTTTTTATGGTTCAATACGATGTACGTACTTGTATCAGTTATATGGATGGAATCCATTAGTACAATAGCTAAAATTTCCCAATAGTTCGTGATTTTCCACCAAGGCTCCCTATCTCCTGTCAATCAAAACCTAACTCCTATATTCTGCTTAAGGTACTAGATGCCAAATCATCCTTAGCATTTGCTTCTTCATTGTTAGTCATTTGTCACCACAAAGAAAATGCATTTTTATTGAGGGGCTCAAGACATTGTATAATGCAATTTTATTGAGGCTCCAGACATTATCAATAAGTAGTTTTGAGTTTCTATCATGTCACTACATAACTTCATAATCTCTATTTTTTATTTTTTATTTTTATTCCAGTTACAATCACTTTATCTACTGGAATTGGAGCTCTGATGGTTATAGTCTGCTGCTTTTGGAGAAAGTTCTCATCAATTAAAATTATTAATTTTTGGAAAAAGAAAACTGTAACTCATAAGAGTGTCGAGGCCTTTCTAAGGAATTATGAACCTCTTGTTATTAGAAGATACAAATATTCAGATATAAAGTCAATGACCAAGTCCTTTAATAATAAATTAGGCCAAGGGGGCTATGGTTGTGTCTATAAAGGGCAATTACAAGATGGTTGTTTTGTGGCAGTGAAGGTTTTGAAAGAATCGAAAGGTAATGGAGAGGAATTCATTAACGAGGTTGCAAGTATTAGTAGGACTTCCCATGTTAACATTGTCACTCTTAAGGGCTTTTGCTCTGAGGGATCTAAAAGAGCTCTTATCTATGAGCTTATGCCAAATGGATCTCTTGAGAAGTTCATATATAAAGGAAATCCTTCAAATTCTGATCATCAACTGGGGTGGGAAACATTATACAATATTGCAATTGGCATTGCACGAGGCTTAGAGTACTTGCATAGAGGTTGCAATGCACAAATTTTGCATTTTGACATAAAGCCTCACAACATTCTATTAGATGAGAACTTCTGCCCAAAAATTTCTGATTTTGGCCTTGCAAAATATGTCCTAGAGAAAAGAGTATTATATCAATGGTGGGTGCAAGGGGGACCACAGGATATATAGCTCCGGAAGTGTTTAGTAGAACTTTTAGAGAAATCTCTCACAAGTCAGATGTCTATAGCTATGGAATGATGGTCTTAGAAATGGTGGGAGGTCGAAAGAATATTGATGTTACTGTTGATTTTTCAAGTCAATTATATTTTCCACATTGGATTTACAAGCATCTTGAACTAAATGAAGAATTAGGACTGCTCTGCCTTTCAAAGGAAGAAGATGAAAATAATGCAAGGAAGATGATAATAGTGAGTTTGTGGTGCATACAAACTGACCCCTCAAACTGACCATCAATGAGTAGAGTGGTGGAAATGTTGGAAGGGAGTCTCAACTCTTTGCAAATCCCCCCCAAACCTTTCCTGTTTTCTCCACCAAGAAGATCACCGCAAGATTCTTCAACTAAAATGGTATCAATACAATAGGACTCTCTGTCCTAGATATAATACATCTCTTCTTTAAGGGAAACATTGAATTTAGGAGGTATTGAACTTTGTGAACTGTATTTCCTTTTAGCTTGTCAGTGAACATTTTTTCATTATTGCTTAAAATATTTGATGAAATCTTTATGGCCTTAACAATGAAATCAGCAAATGCTGACAGTCCAATACTAATTGAGAACTACGGTTTATGTGACAATACAATGAACACAAATAGTATCATAGGCAAACTATTAAGTTTTAGATTGGAGGATACATTTTATATCTTTTTTCCCTTTTCATCGTGGAAAGTTGTGGACCTTATTTCTCTTGAGCATTAGCTATTTCAAATTTATATTCCTCAAATTGTATAAAATCTAGAAAATTGTGGACTTAATCATAAAATATTTGATCAAGAATGCACATATAGTTTAAATTCCTCAATAGAATGGATTGGTAATATCGATCATTAAAACTAAAATTTTTAAATTATTAAAAAGTGGACTAGATTAAATTATTAAACCCTCTAAATCAAAAACGTAAAAGATATGTCAAGATTACTGAGCCAACTCACTAGAGAACAAGCAATTATGAGAAATTTATATGGACCTTAAGGTTTTGGGAGCTTAGTGGCCATTTGATTGGGGGTGATTTGAGGGAAGTTGGAAAAGAAGCATAGAAAAATAAGGAAAAAAATTGGTTCTTAGCTGGTTGAGAGGGGAAAGTGAGAGATTTTTGTGGGGTCTAAGTGTTTGCTTTCTAGACCCACCAAAAATGAATCCTCCAATTTGAGGATAAATGAGTAGGAGAAGGGTAATTGCAGTCAAATGATTTAACTACCCTTGATTGTTTGCCTCTCTTTTTTCTTTGGGTTGGTTGTTTGTTTTTATTTATTTATTTTTGAACTAGGCATGATGACTTATTTTTGTTGATTGTTTTTTGCCTTCTCTTTTTCTTTTGTTGGCAGTTTGCTTTTATTTATTTATTTTAACTTGGCATGAATGGTGATTGCTTTTTTTATTTTTTTGGTTGGTTGGTTGTTTTCTTTTCTTTATATGATTTTTTTTAATAAGAGCATAGGAGTAAATTTATATAAACTACTTTTTCCATTCTCTTACTTTTCTCCTCAACCAAACAAAAAAAAAATCTCCCTCCACTTTTTGATTCACCCAACCAAACACACATGAGGGAAAATTACTTTTTTCCATCCTCTTACCATTTTTCATCCCTCATCCAAATAGAGACTTAGGGTTTGTTTGGGTGGGGTGATTTTAGGAGGGAGAGAAAAGAAAAGAGAAAATAGTTTTGAGGGTGTTTGGTTGGAGAGATTTTAGGAAAGAAAATTGGTGAGATCTAGGTGTTTTCTTTTTAGACCTACCAAAATGTTTTCTCCCTAAAGAGAAGAAAATTTGGAACAAAAAATCCCACTTGTGGACCATAATAACCTTATTGCAACTTTCATGCGATTTTTACCATGTGTTTTCGGTTTTGTTTTTTCTTCTTTTTTTTATTCTTAAGTTTTTGTCTTTTTTTTTGGTACTTCTCATTCTTTTCTTCTTCTTCTTCTTTTTTTTTTTTTTTTTTTTTTTTTAAGGTTTGTTCACCCCTTTTTTTTTTCTTTTTTCTTTTTTTGGGAGTAAATTTGTATTTTCTATCCTTTCATTTTTCTTCCCAACCAAATACAAAAACAAAAAAAAAAAAAAACAAAAATATTTTTGTCGTTCTACTTTTTCATTCCCCAACCAAACAAAGCCTTAATGTATGAACCAGAATGGAAATTGATGTACATATGGGCTTCCCATTGTCCCATATTAATCCTCATTGTTAAAGGACACTGCAAAGTTTGTAACCATATTATGTAGTTTTCTCGGTGATATATGGTCCATTTAGATTTATCCACTACAAAAAACACACTTTGGAGCTACGTTTTTTGGAAACCGGCTATAAAAACGCAGCTATAGCCTATAGCTGTGTTTTTTATTGGCTATAGCTGCCTTCTTCAAACGCGGCTATAGCCCTCGTTTTTTGTAGTAATCTTTCAATAATATTGGGATCATACACCATGGATTACGGAGGAATGGCATTGCAGACAAAGCTTGTCAATGGAGGAGGATGGCATTGGGCTAATCAAATTTAGATTTGGATCAACTCGATTATAATTCATGGCCCCTTTGCAAGGGCCCTTAACTGTACAGAATCTACATGACTCACTCTACACGTCTTCCTAATTCTTAAAAAGTAATTATTATATGTTTCCAAAGTACGGTGGTATGATATTTTTTTCTCTCATATTCATAATGGATCTCACTAATTAAATTTATAATAGGATTTATAATTTCAAAAAATGTAAAAGGAGGGAGCACATATCAAATAATTTTCCTCGTGAAAATTAATCCAATTACACAAGATTAAAGAAGATAAAAGAAAAATAGACACAGAATACTATTTGTCTATGTCCACATATGACAACATAAAAAGTTCCACTATAAAAATATGTAGATTATAATATTAGCACATAGACACTCTCACAACATCCAAACCTTAAATACATCGGTCCTCGGAAGCACCTTGTTATATTTGACTATAATATTATTGCACTATATTTCCTATACGACTAATTCTCTCTCGTTTCTCAAAAAAATAAAAAATAAAAAAAGTCCAAGTCTTTCTCTCATTTGGACAATGGCTTGGCAACATGTATATAAAATAGCAAGGGGCGGTGCTTATATTTGTACACGAAGAAGCAAACCAAATTGTACATAGTTTTCATGCGCTTTTTATACACGGCGAACTCAATGTTCTAGATTAACTAGGATGGGGTCACACATCAATTGACCAAGCAAGCGACCGACTTAACAAATCTCCACCATGACATGAACTAATACCTCCGTTGCCGCCACCATAGCGACTATCACAAGTTAGAAAAACCAACCAAATCCAAACAAAAAAGAGTTAAAAGAGTCTTTCAACTGCGTGTCAATGGGGGTTGATAACGAGCAAGGAACTTTCCTCATGTAGTATGCAGGGGATTTTCCATGCAATGCGCATGTCGTGTTTCCAACAAGTCGACAGATATCGACAATGTAATTAATCTACACTTTAAAAAAAAGGAGTCTGAAGCTTTTTGTGAAACTTTCGGTGACTTTAGGCATGTTTACGTTTCAGATGAGCAGGACACCGGCTTTCACAAGTCTTCCTTATCCAAATTTCAAGTCTATTACCGTGTTAAACAGAGAACCTACATGTCATTATATAAAATATGGAGTAATGAAGCAAGTAATTAAGACAAGAAATTATACAATTACAAACACGTTGTTTAAGTTTTATTTTGGGATGGCTTGTGTCTCTTTGTTTGTTTTCTTTCTTCTCACACAACTCTTCCTGCTTCACTCAGCTGAAGAAGTAAACAGAACAGTCCCAAATTGTTCACCCTTTCAATGTGGAAAACTTGGTATCATTGGTTTTCCATTTACAGATAGCTCAAACCCACTTTGCGGTTTATTGCCAGTAAAATGTGACGAAATACCTCCGACGATCCAACTGGGGTGGAATAGAGGACCATATGAAGTTATAAATATCTCTTACACTAACACCACACTGTTCACACGTATCAAGGACCTTTTACTTTCCGATGCCTTGAATACCCAAAAATGCGAATCCCTAACCAATTTTACTCTTCCCAACTCTCCATTTATCTCTTTTAAACTCACCACACCTAGTCAGACACTGTTTAAATGCAATAGCACACTCGGTATTGCTTCCCCTAGAAATTTCACGTATAGGAGCTGCGGAGACTATAGCCTCTACTATAGTCATTTAAACGATAACTCCCAGTGTTTTCCTGCTCAATGTTCAATTATACAGCTCCCCAGAAAAAAGCATTCAGATAAAGATGCTCTGTTTTCACTCTTAAGTGCTGAGTTCGAGCTTGAAGTGAATGTATCTGAAGCTTGCAGCAGTTGTTACTGTAGAGGAGGTCATTGTGAACTCGAACAGAATGGGGAATTTCAGTGTGACATTGCAAAGAAAGGTAGACATCGAATAACTCAAAACACATTGGACCTACTTGTACACACATATATTCAAAATGCATGTAGGGTTCTTTTGAATATATATATATATATATATATATATATATTTCTTTACATTCTTATGTTGTAGTAAATCCTAATACAATTACTGCAAGTATTTCTGTTCCATGCCACGATGCATCCCAAGGGAAATCACACACGCGAGGGTCTGATTATCTAGTTTTAACTTTTTTTATTATTTGTGCGTACTATTCTTTATCCAAAACAAAATGCTTATTTGCTACACCATTTCTAGATCGGTGCAAGTGTGTATATAAATAGTTGTCCCTCAATCATTCCAGACAAAACTTTTGTATGCACCGGGCCATATGCTCTTTGTCTTTCTAACGGGGCGGGTCCCACAAGTGTGAGGCCCACCTATCAATGAGACAAAGGTCTCATATACCCAGTACATGAGATACCTTCTTCTCATTTGAGCTAGTTTTTACATTCTTATTTTTGTACATAGAGCTAAAAACAGAAAAAGATATAGTTCTATTTATTGTACACTTAAATTTTTGTGCTTCTTTTGTGTCCGGTTAATCACTAAATATTTGGAGATAAATGTCCAATAAAGTTAAAGAATTGTTGTTAGGGGTGAAATCAGTCACAATCTATCTATTTGTGTGCGCTGCTTTTTTGGTCCATAACAATTTGTCAATTCACTAATTCACATATTTTGAATTGGTGCAAGTGTTTCTATAAACTGTTTGCCCTTCATTCATTTCAAACAAATTTTGCATTCGTATCCTTGTGAATAGAGTCAAAGAGAGAAAGAAACAAAATTCTGTTTGGTGTGCACTCAAATTGTTGTGCTTCTTTTATATGTTGATCATTATATCTTGGGAGATATATGTCCAAGAGGCTCAAAGCATAGTTTTGAGGGGTGAAAATTTGTTGTAGAAATTTGTGATGAAGAAGATAGAAATAGTAGAGAAAAACATGAGAGTTTATGTTGTTCGATCTTGTGGTCTACATCTACTGGACAAGAGCCTAAAGGGCCACATTTTCTCATACATTTTTTTCCTTTTAGAAATGAAGATATCTAAACCTCTTTGAGTATCAAGTTTGGCTTTCCTCCATTACTTTTTCAACTTGACCATTAGTTAGTTTCTTCTTGAGATAAAATGATGTAATAGTGAGTTTTAATCTCCATATTTTATATAGTTAATCAGTGATGTGGCAATTTCTCATTCAAACAAAAGGAGATTCCAAATAAAAAAGTACTAGAGGTAAGTCAAACCCTTTGAGTATCTGATTATTACCTCGTACGTGTGCAGACCTCCCATCTCACACACACCAAGTTATTATAGGGGTAATCCCTTGGGAATGGCCCCAAGATATTGGCTAAAAGTTTTGAAACCAAGACTTCATGAATATCATGAGGTCTTAAGAACCATTAAGCCAAACCTTTGGATTCTTATACGCTTTTCTTAATAATACATGTATCCATATTTATTATGGGATTATATATAAAAGTTAAAAATAATTTAAACTTCAATTATATATTAGTTGTCTCCATCAGTGTTCCGAATGGTGAAGAGAGTTCGAAAATTACTATGAGGAAAAGAAACAAAAAGAAAGAAAGAATTAAACCAATAACATTGTTGATTATGATGATTTTGGGGAAGATAGAAAAAGGAAAGGAAAAAATAGAAGAGAAAATGGATGGAAGGAGTGTTTGGTTAGGAGGAGAGGAAGAAAGAAAAATAGTGGGACCTAACTATTTTCTTTTTGGACCGACCAAAACTTAATGTCACCAAATTGCGGAGAAAATGAGAAATGCATGTTATGGATGAAATTCCCTAGCAACCAACAATTTTTGTCTTTTTCTTTTCTTTTTTTTTTCTTTTTTTTTTTTTTCCGTTTCTTCTATTCTTGGTTTTGGTGCTTATCTCACATCTTGTCTTTTTCTTCTTTTTGTTTTTATCTCTTCTATTTTCATTGGTTTTTTTTTTTTTTTTTTTTTTACTCATCTATTTTGGATCCTTTAGCTTGTGCTCTTTTTTTCTTTCTTTTAAATTTGAAGTGTCCATACCAAAATTTTTAAGTAAAACATGTGTTACCTTTTGTTTTAGGAATATAATTATAAATTCATTCAAACTTCATTTTCCATTCTTTCATTTTTCATCTCAACCAAACAAATAAGTTTTTTATCTTTCCACTTTTTCATTATTCCTACCAAACACATATGAGAAAAACAAAATCTTTTTTATCTTCCCACATTTCTATCTCATCCCTATTCATTATCCTCTCACTTTTTCACTATCCCAACCAAAATGACCCTAAAGAAAGGCAAAAAAGGTGAGGGTAGAAAGCATACGTTGTAGTGTTTGGAGAAAGGAGCCAGGGGAAATGGAAAAAATGAAAAAACAAATGTTACTTTGACTTTGATGAGGTATTGATGTGATGTTGGCAGGTAAGTGGAGTAAATAAATGAAAAAAAAAAAAAGTTTTAAATTTGTATTTGGTTTTGGCTTGAGCTTAGTAGATAGTCCTATGATCCTATCTAAATCCACCCAAACTAAGGTCTAAACCGAATAAAAATACTGATTTTATTGTTATAAAATTTTATATAATAATAATAACAACAACAACAACAACAATAATCATGATGGTTGGATAAACTAAAATTGAGATTATCACTCAATAGATAGCAATATAAAAGTTTTTTTTTTTTTTTGTAATTTATTTTAAATATTTATATTTATCTTTTAACTGTATATATGAAGCGATAAACTCAAATGGTACACCAATATATACCGGTACCAAAATATTATAGTATAATGAAATGGTCACTGGAAAGGTATTCAAAACATTGGTCTCAATCTCACAAACATTTCCTCTAGCGATTGGTCCCATTATTTTCTTTTGATTCAATGTCTTGATTTGTCTTTCAATGACATGGAAACAAATTTGTAGATTAATACGAAGAAAAAGAATGGACTTTCTTGTTATAAATTTGTATAAGATAATTGTAGACTGATCTTCATTGTTCTTTGTTAAGTACAGTTGAGATTTAAAATTTTTAAAAATAAAATAAACGATTTAGTTCGGTTAATTTGTTACATTATTATTATTTTTAATTATTCAACTAACAGTGATGTTCTTTAATGCTTTAGTTACATGGAGCCGGAGATTGAAAGCGACAGTGATCATAGGTAACATACTTTCTTTAATCAAATTTTTTGTTGATACCAACTGTCCGTTTAGATACAGCTGAAAACTGAAACTGAAAACTGAAAAACACTATAATAAAATAATTTTTAAATGTGTAAATATTATTTGTGGGTCTATAAACAGTGCACAAATGCACTGTTTATGGTTGAAAAAGTCAGCCTTTATGGCTGAAAGCAAAAAAAAAAAAAAAGCTGAAACGTGTTTTGCACCCAGACGTGGACGCAAAACACGCAAACCAAACATACACTGATATGCACATTTTCGGTTGGATCGCCTATCCTATAGAAAAATGATTTCTTATGGAAGTGATCAGGTGTGTCTTTAAAACAACATAAGTCAATATCAATATTATATGTAGCCTTAGGCTACAACCTTACTTAATATATTTTTATTATATATAAATTTTGACAAATCTACCATTGGATTAATTACATCTTCTTCCTATATCCTTCATACTTGTAAGATTTTTAGAAAATTAAAATCAATAGTTATGTCATCAATAAGTTGTTTAAATTGCAAGTTTTTGTAGTTTAAAATTATGCATAAAACATAAACTTATAGGTTATGTAATAAATAATATCTAATTGACACAAAATTTAACATGTGTATTAAAAGTGTCAAAAACAAACAATTTAACGGTTAGATTTTCAAAATATATAATAATATTTATTTTATTAAGTTACCACCAATTTTTCAGTTAAAATTTATCTTTTTTTATCCCTTCTCACAGTGTATCTAACTAGCTATCATGCAATGACAATCGGTTTGGTAATTGGCTCCATTTGCTCCTTTTTTTGTTCAATGCGATGTACTTGTATGTACAAATCCATCAGTACAATAGCTAAACTTTTCACAGTTCATTATTATCCTCCAAGGCTACCTAAACCTAACTCCTTTATTATGCTTAAGGTATTGGATGTCTAGTGGCAGCTTTAAGAAATTTTTTTCTATGGCAGTCATAAAGAAACTTAAATTATAAAAAATATAATAAAAAAATAAATTCATATATTAATTAACAAAAAAAAACACATAAATACATAAAGTCTTACAATTTCCTTTTATGAGTTTTTTTATTTTAAAATTGTTGCATGTTAATATCATTACCAATGTAGCAAGCTACATATCTTTCGAAATTTTAGTTGAATAAAATTTTTCTTGCTTTTTTTTTTTTTTTTTTTTTTTTGGTAAGGGCCAAATATATTGTTAAAGGAACAAATCTTTAATGACAAATTTTGGCTACAAACTTAGTTGTAGTCTTAGGCTATAACTCTCACTAAATAAATTAACATTATTACATATTTTGAAAATCTAACCCTTGAATTGTATATTCTTTATGTTCTTAAAACACATGTAAAATTTCATGCTACTCGGATGTTATTTATTATTCAAGGTGGAGTTGCCCTTGTGGATGCCAAGTCATCCTTAGCATTTGCTTCTTCATTGTTAGTTTTTTGTCACTACAAAGAAAATGCAATTTTATTGAGTTTCAAGACATTATCAATAGGTAGTTTGAGTTACAGTTGTGTCACCACGTAACTTCATAAACTCTACTCTTTTATTACAGCTACTTCATCTGTTGGAATTGGGGTTCTGATGGTTACAATCTGCTGCTTCTTGGGTATGTTCTCGTCAAAAAAAATAATTAATTTTTGGAAGAAGGAAACTCTAACTCATCACGATGTCGAGGCCTTTCTAAGGAATCATGGACCTCTTGTTATTAGAAGATACAGTTATGCAGATATAAAGACGATGACTAAGTCCTTTAATGATAAATTAGGCCAAGGGGGCTATGGCAGTGTCTATAAGGGGAAGTTACAAGACGGCTATTTTGTGGCTGTGAAGGTTCTGAAAGAATCGAAAGGTAATGGAGAGGAATTTGTTAATGAGGTTGCAAGCATTAGTAAGACCTCTCATGTTAACATTGTCACTCTTAAGGGATTTTGCATTGAGGGTTCTAAAAGAGCTCTTATCTATGAGCTTATGCCTAATGGATCTCTTGAGAAGTTCATATATAAAGGAAATCCCTCAAATTCTAATCATCATTTGGGTTGGGAAACATTATACAAGATTTCAATAGGAATTGCACGAGGCTTAGAGTACTTGCATAGAGGTTGCAACTCACAAATCTTGCATTTTGACATTAAGCCTCACAACATTCTTTTGGATGAGAACTTCTGTCCAAAAATTTCAGATTTTGGCCTCGCAAAAATATGTCCTAGAGAAAAAAGTTTTATATCAATGGTGAGCACAAGAGGGACAACAGGATATATAGCTCCTGAAGTATTTTGTAGGAATTTTGGAGAGGTCTCTCACAAGGCAGATGTCTATAGCTATGGAATGATGGTTTTAGAAATGGTGGGAGGACGAAAGAATTTTGATGCTAGTGTTGATTTCACTAGTGAAATATATTTCCCACATTGGATTTACAAGCGTCTTGAACTAGGCAAAGAATTAGGGTTATTGGGCCTTCTAGAGGAAGTAGATCAAGAAAGTGCAAGGAAGATGATAATAGTGAGTTTGTGGTGCATACAATCTAACCCCTTGAACCGTCCATCAATGAGTAGAGTGGTGGATATGTTGAAAGGGAGTCTTGAACCCTTGAAAATCCCCCCTAAACCTTTTTTGTGTTCCCCGCCTAGTTCACCTGCAGATTTCTCAACTATAATGGTGTAATTACAATGTCTTCTAGGGAAACATTAATTGAGGCTAGGAGGTAATGAACTCTGTGAATTGTATTTATTTTGAGCAATTCAAGAAAATCCTTTTCTTTACTGCTTAAATTATGTAATGAAACCTGGCTTTATGCCATTCACTATGAATTAGTAATGTTGCACGTCCTGTACAAAAAGAAAAGGTGATATTGCAAGTCCAGTAGTAATTGAGAATTGTGTTTATTACAAAGTATGTGACATGGTTTGAATTTGGTTACTTTCTCTTATTGTTCACGGAAACCACCTAAGCCGACTTTGTTTTGTGTTTTCAATTTGAATCATTTTGCTTGTGCAGCACTTCACCCAACAAAAGAATTTTTTAAATCAATTCCGACTCTAAGAGCATCTCCAATAGATTAGCTATATCTATTTTTTGGAGAGAAAATCCCATTGTTCACACTCCAATAGATTCTCTAAATGCAAAACTTTTCCAACTATTTTTTGAAGTTGCTACAGTGCTTCTCTAGATATAGAGAACACTATAGCAACTCCAAATGAGTTTTTCTACTTAAAAAATTCATACATCTCAATTAAAAAAAAAAATCATTCTCTCTCCTCTCACAACTACAAACACAACAACTACAAACACAACAATCTTTCTCTCAAACATCTCTAAACTCAAGCATAATCAGATTATCAGAATACAAACTCAAAAACACAATTTTAAAATTAATCAAATCATATATAAAAAAAAAAAAAACAGAAGATAGAAGTCATCTAACCCATCTAGACTGCGTTGGGGACAAAGATGAGTGACGGCACAATGACCCATCTCTCTTGTTCTTTCTCTGTATACCTCTTTTCTTTGTTTTCTTGTCGCAAAGAGAGCTAGTGAATGTTTTGGAATCAAGGAGAGAGAGAGAGAGAGAGAGAGAGAGAGAGAGAGAGAGAGAGAGAGAGAGCTGGAGAAAAAAAGAGAGAATGAGAGCTCACTGGAATGTTCTTGAATGAGGGAGAAAAAGAAAATAAAAGAATGAGGGATAAAGATAGCGGACATGTGTGTGGAGGAGAAAAACAAGAAAAAAAGAAAGAAAAAAAGAAATGAAAGATGAAAGTGAAATGAAGAAAGGAAAATGCCACAATATTTTCACAATATTTTCACAATAAATTTTAAGTAACAAATTGTTATTAGTTAATATTAGTGAGTACAAAAATAATTTCAGTGGTGGGTTCAAATTAGAACTAGTAATAACTTTCCACATAAATTTTGTTGTAAAAATATTGTGAAAAATATTGTGGACGTAACACTTCTCATTAAAAAATATAGTTGTTAAAAAAAGAATAAATAATGAAAGAGGAAATAATATTTAAATGAGATAGAGAAATGATAGAAAATCTATTGAAAGATATATTTGAAAAAATAAATAGGTAAAACTTAAATATCACTATTCACTATCCAAACAATAAAAAATATAGAAAAGTAGTTAAAGATGCTCTAATCACCCGTCAATACCAAATAATCTTCATTTTCCCTATTACCGTTACTTTATACATTTACACACTATCTTTTCAGTTTTCAACGTTAGAGATGAACCTAATGATTTCACTTGTGTCTGGCATTAGCGTCAGCACTGTCACATTTCTCTGAAAGCTTGAGGTTATTTAGTTATTGCAGAACGCTACTAGAACCCATACATGTCACAGTTCATTGATCCTATTCTATTCCAATCCGGGAACAGGATGTGGGCATAAATAGTCATATTTTACCGTGAAACGGGGTTTCTTCCCAGCCCAAAACAATCACATCCATCTCAGTGATGTTACCATTATAATTAAGTTCTTTTTTATTACATTTTTTTTTTTTTGTCTTATTTGATTTGAATTTAATTATTCATGGTCAGGTTCACCAGATTTAGTTAAGTTTATTACTATTTTAAAATAAGATCACAGATGGACGGTTTTAGTTTGCTTGATGATCCAAGAACTGCATTTGCTTTGTGACATCTGAACAAGGTATACTACAAAAAGTCCAAGCAAAAAGAGCAAGATATATATAGTAGCACAAACCATATATATATATATATATGCATTATATATGCCACATATTCAACAAGACAAACATCTGTTACCCAAAAGAAGAAAAAGGAGGGACAAGACAAGAAAAACCTATTTCTAAGTCTTAGAAAATTAACTAGGTAGTTAAGTACAATCAAAATGTGATCTGAAACCACTCGCTAAACTAATAGTACTTCAAAGAGCTTTGTTATATATGTAACATTTCAAGGAGTTCTAGGCTTTTCAGGACTGGCCCTGTTATGGTGCAACGGGTCCGGACCAGAGGGAACATTCCTTAACTCATAACCCACAAAGCTTCCACCATTCACACTGGTTGGTGATCCTTGCAGGCCAACCTTCACAGATTCCCTCTTCTCCTCCAAACCGGCAAGCACCTGTACAAATGGAGTAAATGCTGCTGTAACATTAAAATCTTGTATTGCAGTAAAAAATATAAGCAGAAAAAACTAGGAGAGAAACCACAATTCAAACCCTTTAGAAGCATATATATGTTTTAAAACGGACCTTTCTGTTCTGAGTCATCAAGGAAACAGAAGGCTTGGTGTAGAAGCACCCATACCCAGTATTGCAATCTGCCAAAAACAGCAACTTCGATTACTAAATAGCTAATTTTTTTTTTTTTTTAAATGACAACTATCTTATAATTGTCTACTTTAGTATGTTTGTGTGTGCGTGATAGAGAGAAAGAGATGGACCAGAAGCATCCTCCATGAGCACAAAACACAAAACCAGAAGGAGAGCCAAACATGTAAACATGGATCTTGAGGCCATTATCTTATTAGGGTATTGCAATTGAACCTAGGATGAGCTATAAAAAAACTACTAGTATAGTTTTTAAGAGCAAGATGGGTGAGACAGTGAAGAAATAGAGAAGAAACAATCCTAATTTATAGAAGGTATTGAAAGATATCCACATGAAAATGATTGCTCATGCAGCCACTTGGGGAGAAATGATTGACTTTTGTAGAGATTATATGACACAGTGAGTCACAGTCACAGACCCAAACGACATATTTTGATTATTTTCCTCAACCTAACCAATATTCATCAAATAAAAACATCTCCATGGATATGACAGCGCCGTCTTCAGTGACGTCCCTCACAGCAACAGTACTCTCTCTCTGTCTCTGTCTCTGTCTCTCTAAGCACGTGCCAAAACCATCCTAAGATCTCACCTGGAACTCGTTGATCTAGAAACTGACGTCAATTTTTTGGGCATAGATATACTAACAATGTCAAATACCAGGAGTACGATCATATGTATTCCGTTATATATGCCTTTGTAGCTGCAACCGATAACAGCAAGTGCTAATGCTCTGTTCAGCCTAGCTAGATAGATAGCTATGCTAGTCTTCTCGAGCTGCGCAAGTGCCTCTAGCTAGGCTCTAGCAGGTTGCTATGCTCTCTCTCTCTCTCAGGATATATATATAGCTAAGCAGTGGAGCACGTACGAGTACAGCTGGGAAGGGCTGAGCCTCAAGAGTCAAGAACTGGCCAAGTGGTTACATATGATCATGATGGTATACACTTAATACGGCGTTAATGTAATCGAGGAAAAGATTTTGCATGATGTTTTTATGGATTGATTGATGTGCTTTTCTCCTTTTTTGCTTCTGTGTTCTTTGCTTTGGTTTTGATGGAGTTCTACTTTCTAGCATTAATGCACAAGACGCCCGGTAGCCATGGAAGCAATTAGGTAATGTTTGTTTACGTGGAAAGGAAAGCAAAGGAAGGTGATACGAAAGTGTACGTATGTATAGTGTTTTGCGCGTCTAGTGTTCAGCAGTTTTTGGTGAGTCTTGTATATTGTTCACCAAATTT
This sequence comes from Quercus parvula, assembly GCA_030820535.1. Lineage (NCBI taxonomy): Eukaryota > Viridiplantae > Streptophyta > Magnoliopsida > Fagales > Fagaceae > Quercus > Quercus parvula. Next base: position 10,250,475 of record JAUAME010000010.1, read on the forward strand.
ACAAGTACTCTTTTTTAGGGAAATAATTTTAAAACTTATTATTTATATAATTAAAAATTATTTTACTATAACATTTTTAATTTTCAATAATAAATAGTATCCAAATAAACACAAAAGACTTTATTTTGTTTGGTTTAAATGAAATAGTAAATACTCTTACACGTACACTTGTATAGTGTGCACTTCGTATACATCGTCCATGCACATTGTTCATATTTTCTAAGCATATTCATATTTATCACTTAAAATATGTGATGAGTACTAACAATTAATGTACACTAGTCAGAGTGCAATAATCAATGCCCAAAATGAAAATAAAGAAAGAAAAGAGAATAGAAGGCAAAAGTTTTTTGTTGGGCCACTTTTTTTCTAGTCCCAAAATTACTATTATACATATACCCTTTAAAATGTTAAACTTAGTAAGTGTTTGGATTGCACTGAATGTTTGTATTTATACATTTTGTTGAAAAAAAATGTAGGTCCTAGGGCACTGTTTACATATCCACAAAAGTTATTTAAACACAAATTTTAATATAAATTTTGGTCTCACAGTACGATTCACATATTTAAAAATTATTTTCGTACAGTGTTTTCAGTTTTCAGTAATAGGCGACATCCAAACAGACCATTAATTTCTTGTAAAATTATTTTTATATCTTTATTAATTGATAATTTAAAAAGATAAAGTGTCCATCTTTTCAATTTTCTTATATTTTTCTTTTGGATCATGTTAACGGAAATTATAAGGTACCCATTAATAAAAAAATGTTTTTTTTCAAATTTTTGACTAATTTTCTAAAGTATAAAGTTAATGAAGTTAATTTTTTAAGTTTTATATATCACTTCAACTGTATTTTCAACTTCCCTCTTCAATTCATGTCAATTTTTATTAATTAAACCTCACAATAACTCATTTTTAACATACACCTGACGTGCCGTTATTTTTCTTTTTTCTTTTATCTACCCTTCCCTCTCCTTCTCTTTCGTGAAACCAAACATGGCAGGAGACCAGGGGATACAATACAGCTGGGATGAGTACTGGTGTGATGATATACATTTGATGATGGCAGTATTTATGTGATTTTATGGATGATTTTGCATGATGGAATTAGGTGACTGACTGATTGAGATGTAATTTTTGCTTCCATAATTTACTGTGTTTTTACTTTTTATTAACGCAGAAGATGCGGTTGCAGTCAGACTTTTGGGACATCCCTGACATGACATCATGCTTTAGATTTGGCTGGCTGCCTCTGCTATCTGCATATCTAAATCCACCACAGCAGAATTATGTATGACGTGGGCTCTTTGGGGTGGCATAAAATAAAATGACCAAGAAAAAGCCTTCAGTCCTTCTTATATTTGTTTTCATTTATGGTCATGGTATTCTACCTAGAAAAATTATTGAATACTCTATAAGTATTATAAATATGTACTCTTCTTTCTCACATGAATTATAAGTTTTCACCATAAATTTAATTAGTACAACTCACAATTATATAAGAGAAAGAGTATGCATTTATAATATTCTAGAAGTATCCAATAATTACCGTTGGACCTATTGGTATAATTAGTTCATTACTACCGGCAAATAAAAATCTTGTTCAAGAAGGTCAAGCTAAATATGATCATATATATACATTCACACACGGACAAAGCCATGGTTTGACTTAGGGGCAATGGCCATCCCAATTTTTTTTTAAAAAAAATATTATTCTATATATAGGTACTAATTTTAGCAATTTTATTTTATAAAATTACACTTTTACCCCTTAAAAATATCATTGATTCTTTTAATATTATTATTATAGACACAAATGTTTATATAATATCTTTACTAACTGTTAAGGTAACAAATTCTTATTGGTTTGCATTTGGGCTCATAACTTACATTATCAGTAATTTGTTAAGCCTAGTCAACCAATTTTACCTAAAACAAACAATCTAAGCCTTTAAAAATATTTAAACAACTAGCACCAGAGCGACTAAGTAATAACAAAGTCGGAAGCCGAAGTCACTGCACACAATTAACAGCAAAGTTGTCCTTCTAACTCTAAGTTCGGGCTCCGTCCCTGTATATATATATATATATATTGTGACGGGCAAAAATTAAACAAGCTAACTTTTAACCTCACACAATTAATTTATAGATATGGGGTGTCAATCAACCTTGATTACCCTTGTTAGAGTGAGTTAATCTTGAAATAAGAGAATAAGTGCTTGGAATAAATGTAAGACAAAGAAATTGAATAACACTAGTCTTGGATTGATTAAGTTATGTTTCTCGGTAATGGTCCGAGGTATAGGTTTATACTTGTTCTTGGATTACAATTGTGTTACTTTCTTTTTTCCTCTCTTCAGATGTTTCATGCCCCTCTTCATAGAGGCCTATCTGCCTTATATAGTCACCCAGGTTGTATCTTAGCCTTCCATTTGGAGGGCTAGGGTTTATTTCGCTTGATACTTGTCCCATCAGGGTCTTACTAGAAGGTTTTTACACCAGCCTGTGAGCTGTAATGACACTATTTAGGCATCGTTTCTTCATTAATGTGGACAACTAAGTGAGTTCAGAGCATTGAATGGGGAGATGATGGATGTTTTATCTGTATTCTTCCCTTTCTTGCCTAAAGGCCAACTTTCCCTCTCTTCCTCGATTCGTGTCCAATGGTCTTCAGCATTGGATTTCGGCCCTTCCAAGGTCATGTCAGTATCCTCGGGGTCCTCGGGTATTCTAGTTTCCTTGGGCTTATGGTTGAGCTGTCGTATTTGCCCCAAGGATTCGTTGATAGTATTTTCCAAGTTGTGTTCTTCTGGCATTGATCTCTTCTCATTCATTCATGTCCTCAACTTCTCATCCACACACACACACACACACACACACACACACACACACACACACACACACATATATATTACTCATTGATTTATATGTGATAAAATTTATAACAAAATAATTTTTCTATGATTCGAAGTAAATAAGTTTTTTCATAATTAAGTTAAAGTTGTTGTTTTATTATATTAAAATAATTTATAATTGATATTGTAAGGACACGGTTTGAGTCCTAGGCCCAAAAATGCAAAGGATCTAGGCCCAAAGATCCCAATACAACGAATTTGTAGAGAGTGGGTTGGAAAACTAGGTTCTAATGAGTTTGATAGCAATTATAGTGGATCCAAGTGACGATAAAGTAAAAATAAACTAGTTTTATCTAAGAAAATCATCATCAGCACAGTTTGAGGAGATCAATTCTTGTATATAATCAAAGTTGATTACAAGTCTAGTCCTCGTTGCTACAGTCCTTCTTTTTTTAATTCCCCGATCCCTTTCTCTTAGGACTTCCCTTCTATTTTTTACTATTTTTATTCTTTCATCCCTGCCCTCCACGTGTAAATTAGATTGTTGGTTTTAATCCTTGTCACATCAGCTCCTTCCTCAACACCTTCTTGAAGTCTTTAGGGAGTAGATGTAAGGCTGAAAACTATTGTTCAGGTATCACTTCCTCATTAATGCGGCCAGAGAGTTAACTGCAGAGCATTCAATGCGGTGGTAGCAGCTTTTCCTTAGATATTTCCTAGCTCCCATTTGTCCTATACGTTCACAATGCATATCCTTATCAATAGAACTTCCTGGAACGTCACTCTGGATGACAGAACACACTTTCTAACCTCTGCTTTGTTAGCTAAGGAGATTCTCCTCCTCGGCATACCTCCCCCGGCCTTCATAGTCATAACTTGCTCGTGAAGTTCTAAATCTTCCTTACTGTTGATCTGTTCTCGGACCACTAAGCTTCCTTGGACAAGCTCAAGGCCCAACATATATTTTTGGGCCCCTTATCCCTACAGATATTATACTAATGTCATAAAAATATTACTTTCCAAATATATATCATTTAGACAATCACTCAAAAGGATTTTCTTTTTCTTTTTTTATTCGAGGCTAGTTTGATACAATTTGAGTCGTAAGATAATAACTCCAAATGAATTTTAAAAAATAAAAATATATATTTAAATTTATGTATTATATATATATTTTAAACCATTCTTCTCACTTTTTAAGATGAAAAACTATTAATCAAGTTTTTGTAATCAGTTCTCTTAACATTTCATTTTTAATTGATTATATTATTAATTTTCTTAATCTTTCTTAGGCATAATCAATCTTAGATAGAATTTTATTAATTTTAATTTTGAAATAATTTTTTTTATAAACAGCAATAACAAAATTTCTATAATTTTCTTAGACAAGAACATGCACTTTAAAAACAAAAATTCAAGGTAAAAAAAAAATTAATAAAAGCGTTGGCAATCATGATATTAGAATATATTATTTATTGGATTGAGAGCGTATAGAGTACAAGCAAATAATAACATTATTTGGTTTGGTGGCCTCATCTACAGTAAAAAGTTTTAAGATGCTACGTACATCTTTACCATATAAAATTATTGTATTACATTGAGTTATTGGGGGTATATAGTGATTAAACTTAGTCTAATCATATACTAATCTTAGGATGTAGTACAACTGGAACGAAATATATTGTATTAATTTAAATTAATATCTATAACATCACACCTCAAATTCAAGGTAAAACTTGATGAAATCTTGAATTTGGAATGCAAGATTTTGGTGGCACCAAACAACGATAGTCAGTGTCAACTGTGGCCAAATGACGATTGCAATGCATGGATGATGGTGATGTTAGTTGCCGAAATGATGACATTAGAATATGAAAACATCGCAAGTAGCTAGATAATGGTAGTATATATGATATCTGCAATGATAATATTGGTTATTAGCTATATATATACAACTTTACTAGTGATTGTTCGACAACTATTTTGAGAGCACTCTACCTTTCTGAGGTTGGCCATGATACCATATTAGAATTATTTATGGGATTGATATATTGAGAGAGAGCAGAGAGAGAAATAGAGAGTAAAAAGAAATATTAATGTGGATAGGCCTGGACAACTTACATCCATAACAAAAGGCTTAAGATGTTACATCTTTACTATATGAATTTTTTGAACCTATTGGGGGTATGTATAGAGAGATTTATATTAGGCTAACTAGTTCATGCCAAAAGCCTTGTAACTCGTTGGCTTTGATTGGTTCTTTTTATAAAGAGAACTTATGATCAAATTTCTCATCTTTCCTTTTTTTTTTTTTTTTTTTGGGGAGGGGGATGGTGGGATTATATGAACAATTAAAAAAAAGTAGGTTAATTATACTAATTCTAAGATGCAATACAAGTACTACAGTATTACAAATGGTACAAGTACATTGAATCTTTTTTTTTTTTTTTTTTTTGGGAGAAACAAGTACATTGAATCTTGATTAACATATATCGCTAACATAAGAGTTTTTTTTTTTTAGAGAGAGTTGGAAAGTTCCACACAAAAGTTTGATTAAAAAAACAAAAGTTAAGTTGCAAATAATTATTTTATAGATGAATTCTAATTTTGTAGCTTTCTTTTTATTTTGAATAGGAGAAGTTGCTTTATTTATTATAATGGCTTGATAAGATTGGAATGCAAGACTTAGGAATTTCACTGAATAATTAATAATCAATTGATTATGTGACTTATATTGAATAATAAGATTTTTTTTTTTTTTTAATACAAGATAGAATTTCTACTCTAGCCTAATTTAAATGTATATGTGTGTGAAGCTCCCTCCTTAAGACTTAAACCTCGACCTTGCCCCATACATCCCACAAGCATTTATACTTATGAAGTGACCACTGCATCAAAAGTGCGCGGTCAATGAATAATACATTCAACTCAAATTAAATTTTGGACTTAATTGGTAAAATTTCTTATCATCAAATATGAAATTTGGAATTCAATTCCCGCCTATATCATAAATCAATTGGTATATCTTGGTCTAATAATAAGAGCAATTATCATGAAGCGAACGCCGTAGATTTGAAATACTATCCTATCAACAACACACTCACACACAAAACTGGGATTAAGTTTTCATATACTAGAGGTCATTAATTTAAATCTCTCTGACATTGTTTGATTCTTTCCATTAGAAGGGCCTAACAGGTGTGTCTGGGTGGCGAACTTTTGTACCTCTTTTGCATCTTCTGGTATTTTCTTGCGTTACCCATAATACTTGATCTTTTTCTTCCTTTGAGACACCCAAGAAGTTCTTACTAGCCGTTTTATATAATATAGTATGATCAATAATGTACAATTGTAAGTGTGTGTGTGTATATATATATATATATATATAGAGAGAGAGAGAGAGAGAGAGAGAGAGAGAGAGATGTAAATATATTTTCTTATAACTAAAATACTATTACTACTTCTGGATTTAAAATAGAAGATTATAAATTATAAAGCCACACGAGGGAGGGAGGTGGAAAAAGCTTGAAGAAATTTATAAAATGGGTGATACAGCAAACTGGCAAAGGTTTCCTATCATTTGACAAAAAATGAAGAACAAAAAGAAAATAAGAAGAAAAAAAAGTGATAAGCTTGGCAACTCAATGCGCCCAGAAAAAAGACATTAGAATTCTTGAAGCAACATGCATGCTATGCTGAAAGATTCAAAAACTGCTCTATTTTTCCTTATTTCAGATTTCAGTAATAATATTGAATCCGAGTAAATTCACACCATCACACTATTTTATTTATTATCTCAATCATGTTTACCTTGAGGTTCTAAGACCATTTATGTTTCTCTTTTTGAACGTAAAATATACACAACAGACACCCATTCATCTTTAATCGTGTACAACATCTGGTTCTAGACCCAATTGCTTTCTTGTTTTCCCCACAAACAGATCCTTGGACTTGATCATGCCAGGAATACATCCAATAATTGTTGTGAACGGGAATTGTGCCACCGCTTCTGTCCTTCCAAGCGAAACAATTGCCACTGCTGAACTAGCCTTATAAGTTGCCATTTTGCTTTCTCTTCCTCCCATCATCAATATTTTCAAGTTCTTAGCTGCCAATAGAGCATGTTTGTGTGCCAAAAACCCTTGTTTGATTTCCTACAGCATAGATTGTCATGAAACAGTATTGCATCAGATTTGCTAGCAAATCACATACTCATACTCCTCTTATTGGAAGTCAATTTGTTAACACACATAACCAACTTGTATTTTGCAAGAATACATCCACACACACAAAAAAAAATACAAAAATACAAAACTAAACTAAACTAAAAGGGCACATTCTCCAGTAATAGAATCAGAATGCACATGTTTAAGATATCATGCACATTGAATGTACTGTATCTCTACACATCAAATTTTTTTCAGTCATATTAAACATAACTTTCTGAGATTACACTTTTAGGTTCTTTTCCCACATTATAATCTTTAGTCATATTCATTTAAAACTGTATTGGATACGAAAATCATATTATGTTGCAGAATAGACCAAACAGACTATAATAGACCAAAAATATGGACCAGCATAAAAGTTGACCACATAGACACTGGCTACAGCCAAGATGGAATATCTAAGCCAAACAAAGCTGGAGCTGAACAACATGAACAACACTTTCTTAACTAATGAATTATATTTTATTTCATAAAGCAATGATGTCATCAACAATTTCCCTACTAGTTTTTAAAAAATTTCACAAGCTTGTCAAGTAGCCTTATTTAACTTGGGTTGGGTAGCAACTCAAATTATCATAAAAAAACCCTGTCTTCTCCCATGGCATACTCTTTTGGCCTGGTTCAATTTTTTTCCCTATTTTTTTGTTGTTGTGTATCATGTGTAAGTGTCTGTCTAGTCACACTATTTGTTCAGTTTAGAGCAGATAAAATTGTGGTAAACATAACTATACAAGCAGCTAATCAAACCCAAAATAATTAGAATGTGGCAAAAAGCACTTACTAGAACATCAGTAATATCTCCAATCGCGAATATGTTCTTTCGACCCTTGACTCTAAGACTCTCGTCAACCCTCAACCTTCCCTGACCATCTAAGTTATTTTTCAACATAGTTTCCTTAAGCCATGCTGAACACAATGGTATCCCTGTGCACAGAAAATGGCAATCTGCTCTGATAGTTTCTCCAGCTGAAGTTTTATACATCTTGATTTCATCTGAATCAGAGCCCAAATCGACTTTCTGCTCCAATTTCACTTCAACTCTCTTTGATTTCAACCAATTCATAGTCCTGTTAGCAGCTCTTTGTCCAATAAATTCCATCAATCTCGATCCCTTATGCACCAGGGTAATATTCTTACCTGGGAAATCAACAGCAATTTCTCCAGCAAGTTCAACACCAGTGGGGCCTCCTCCAACAATTAAAATGGAATGAGCTGAAAAAATCTTTTGATTTTCTGCCAGTGCAAAAATTTACATTAGTTAGGCCCAGGTAATGTCAAAGCAGTGTATGGATGCACCTTCGTCTTAATTTGATATAATTTTCTCAATGCAATATAATTGAAGTTACTTATAAAAGTCTGAATTAAAAACAGGCATATAGTCAAATTCCATTAATTAATTGTTTTGAACTTTAAAAATATTCCTTTCAAGGCCGTTCAAAGGTGTGACAGATGGCCTTGTAGCCCAATATACTGCTCTTTTCAAAAGATGGAGGTTTGACCCATTATGAGTAGAGAATTATAGGATTAGAGAAAACAAATAATACAAGATGTTATAAGAGTTTTTGTGTTCAATTTTTCTTTCCATTATATAAAATGCTTAATGACCTTGAGAATGCCTGCTGCTGCAAGTAATAGGTTTGTTCATTTACCAAAAACTAGTTTGTACCTTAGCAAGCAACCTGCTGTGACCTTGTCTAAGATATTGATTATCGACATGAACCAGATAATGATTGATTTTTTGTTACATAAAATGGCTTAGGGCTTAATTTCAACTAATCAATGTAGTTCTGCATTAAGTAATTGTTAAATTACTGATTGTCTCAAAAGCTTAAACTATTGAGAAATGATAAATTTAATCATGTAACCACATAATTCTAACACCCCCCCTTACATGTGGGCTCAAACTACCTTTTAATAGGTGAGATCCAACACATGAGATTTTAAATGTAAGGTAGAGTGAAGGAGACAGGGATTGAAGCTCTAATTCTAACAATAGCCACAGCTTAACCTGTTTCCTATATGTCTCGCTTATAAACTGTCATAGTACAGGAAATTCTAAGTAACTAATGCAGCCATCTTCAAACCAGAGATATGCAATCTGCAAATCATCTCAGCAATCAAGCTAGCAGTTAATAAAAATGAAGATAATGGTTCAGTTCTTTTATAGTTTTACCTGCTTTGAATTGATTAAGTCTCTCAGTCCTAGTTTTGGGGACAGCATAGTTATGGCCAGTAGCAACGACAAGATAGTCATAGGCAATCGAATGACCGTCTGCAGTCAAGACTTCAGTTTCAGTGATATTGACTGCACTGGATGTAATGATTCGGCCATTGGTGAAATAATCTTTATGGTTGATCACCGACCTTGCAGCAAATGATGGCTCCACCATTGACCTCAAGCTTGCCCATGGAATTTCAAAATACTCCTTCCTGATTCAAATTTGTTTTCACATAGCATCAAAGATGACGACAGCTCTGTACATGGAAAATTCTACAAGGCGGCTCAATATAACGATCTAAACCAATCAACATTTTAGAATTATGAAACACCCTTCAATTCAATGTCAAATTCAATGAAATTCATGTATTAGTTGTCTCCGCCCCAATTCATTTACGGATTTTGTGCTTCTTTTTTTCTACCATGAGTCCTCGACTTCATCTTAATAATACATTTTTCAGCAAATACTAGTCTGAATTCTGAAATTTAATCTCACAATATGGAATCAAACCTTTCCTAAACCTCCAATCTCTCCAAAAACCCTCCGCCCCGACACGGGGTTTATCATTTACGAGGTTCAATTGTCAATCAAACAAATGAATTTCAAGATACAAACTACATCACATATATTCACACTCAAAGCAAAGCATCAACGATCAACTAAGCTATGCAAATTGCATAACCGCTACAAACATGTATGGTAGTAGGAAAAACACACACTAAACAGAACAATGTTGTGTCTTCAACATACAACTGAATCATAGTAACCCAGATTGTTTGTTATTTATGTAAAGAGAAAGAGAGAAACTTACGGATCAATGAGGGTGACATCGGCGAGGAATTGGAGGGTTTTAGCGAGGAGGGAACCGGCTACACCTCCTCCAATAATGACCAATTTACTCTTTTGCCCTTCTAACTCTTGGCCCTCCATCTCCGACCAAGTTCCTTTTTTTTTCTTTTTTCAGATCAGCTCTGCTATTATTGGCTTATTGCTACTATAATCTTCGTGGATTTTTTCTTTCTTTTTCTTGATAGAACTTCGTGGATATTTTTAGTGTCGGTGTCCGAGGATTAGGTTTCTAACTGCCTATAAATAGTACAGGGGAGAGGAATCATTTCGAAGCAATAGGTGTCAGCTCTTTTTGTTTTTTTCGAGATATTAGAAATAAAATAATAATACTTGGATTTGTTTAATATTGTTTACTTTGCCTCAACTATCGTATGCTATTACGTCTTATTAAAAAAAAAAAGTAATCTATATTGCTATTTCGGCATCTACTTAGAGTGTGGACTAAGTTAAAAAATTAAAATTATTGTATTATTTAATTTTTTTTTATTTATAAAATTATTATATTTTTTAGTATTATTTATAGGTTTCATTATATTATTTCAAGTAATTTTTACTTTTATGTATAGTATTTTTAGTAAAAAAATTTTTGTTTTAATAAAATAAGTTGTATCTGAACATAGCTTAATTCCACGTCCCCACTAGATTATAAGATTAACAACTAATAAGTTTTTTCTCATTAAAATAAAATTATAAAAAAAAATTCATGCCTATATTAATTTATGTACTATTTTTAAAAATTTTATGAAAAATAAATAAATATTTTTTTTACAACTTTTTTTTTATACTTTTCATAAAAATTGTATCAAAACTTTTCTATAATAGTTTATTAACAAATGTCCAAATACTTTTTCTTAAAAAAAAAAATACCCTAAATACATTGATTTATAAACTTTTTTATGAAAAAAGAAAAAATTATTAATTTTTTTAATAATTTTTTATATTTTTCATGAAAGTGACAATAAACAAAAATCTTATCCTAAGAGCACTTGTTAACCAGGAAAAAAAAAGTGTATATATGTGTGTATGTGTGTGTGTGTGTGTTTTTAAGACGTAAAAAAAAATATAAAAAAATATTAGACAAATGAACTCAGGTCTACAACTTGTGTGTGCATATATTATTATTATAATAATTATGGTGCATGTGTCGTTTACACTAAAGATTTATAGGTTTTATCAGAAGCAGCCGTCATAAATTGAAACTTTCTCTAAAAAAAAAATTATGACACATGAGATCTAAGGAGTAAGGACTAACCTCATTTATTTGTGACTCCTATATATGGATTTTTTTTCCCCCTAAAATTTAGTTATTAGGAAACTTCTATATGGATTTGATTAGAATCTTACACTGTTTGGTTGGAAGCTTGGAGCTAACTTAAGGAGGAAAAAAAAAAAAAAAGTGTTTATCTCAAACGCGTTTGGAACTAGGGAGGAAAAGATAAAAGAAAAGATAATACTATACTTATTCTCTCTCTTTTTTTCTTTTTCTTTTTTTTTTCTTTTTTTGCTTTGCAAAGGAAAGAGAAATAAAAAGAAATATATATGTATTTCACTTTTATATCTTGATAAATAAATAAAATGAATGAAAAGAGTTAATAGGTAAAATTGTATACCCTGTTTGGAAGTTTAGAAAGGGAGGAGAGTAGAAGGGAGAAGAGTAGTGGGGAAGAGAGTAGAGGATAATGGTTCCCCTTTACCTTGTTTGAATGTTTCTAAAATTAGTAAGGGTGAAGAGAATAATTAACTCTTCCTCTTGTTTGGGTGTTTTAAAAATTAAGATGGAGAGGGGAGAAAATTATTTAAATTGACAAATTTACCCATATTTGAATTTTTTTTATCTAATTAATAAAGCAAAATCTTTTTTTTCTTTCTTTTTATATGTTCTTTCTGTTTGGATCCCAAGAAAAAAGAAAAAAGAAAACTTCGTATGCCACGGCCGCAGCCACAAATGTCGAAACGCTACATTGCAGTCATCGGCGCCGGCAGATAGTCTCTTGATGAGTTCCTGATCATCCGATTGGCAATCGAGCTGGAGAATCGAGTACCAGTCATGGTGGTTGTTCATGCGCTTCTCGACAGCCAAGATCTGATCTAAGCTGTAACACCCTGACCCAATTTTACAATTAAACTTTGTGTTTAAGTGGTTAAGTATTAATTATATTTTAAGCCACTTACTTACTAAAATTAATATAAGAGTATTTAATAAACATATTATTTTATAATGCCATTGAATAAGAATTGTAAAGATTATAAATAATTGAAATGACTATTTGTATTATAAATATATACTAAGTATGTACAAAATTATATTAAGTGGTTAAGTTATGAGATACACACACACACACACATATATATATATATATATATATAGTTGTTGGTGTTTTAACTATGCATGATGCATGAGATATTATAGTGGAAATTCCACCCACATGCAATCAATTGAAATTTAACACATGTAAAGCCAAATTTTCAAGCATGTGAACAAACCCAAAGACCAAGACTTGGACATACAATCACCAAGCTCCACCTCACCTCTTCCTTGACTTTCTCAAACAAATAGAACATTCAAGAACCTCTCATTTCCCACGGGTCCATGCAAAAATCTGAATTCTCACTTCACTTTTGTCTCTTTTTCTCTTAAGGAAGGTGCTAGGAAGCTCCCTTGAGTCTTCCTCTCAAGTCCACCGGTTCACACACCCAAAAGAAAGACAAAACCCCACCCAAAAGTCTTCCCCTTATCTCATTTTCTTGGCTGCCCAGACAGAAAGTCCAGCAGCAAGAAGGAAGCCTCTTTCAACTCTCTCAAGCTCTCTACCTCTCATACTTTCTGTTCCAGCCACTAGGAAAGGGAATCCCTTCATGTAAGTCTACATATATATATATATATATATATATGCTGTTTTAAGAAGCTTTGAAGTTGTGTTGGTGTTTTGTTGAAGGTAGATTAGGGTTTTTCCTAATTAATGATTCTATATGATTAAAGAAGTAAGAAAAAGTTAGGATGAGTATTTTTGATGTTACTGCTGGGATTTTTATTGTGTGTATTTTTGCTCTAAATGGTTAAATGACTATGTGTAAGTGTTGTATAACATGTCTAATGAGTGTATAAAAATCCCCATATGAAAACACCATCGTTTGATAATTGTTTGTGAATTTACAAGAAAACGTTACAAAGCTGTCACTGTGACAGATTCTGTGTTCATGCATGATAAATTATGTATTAAATTGCATATAGTGAATTTGGAAGCTAGGGATATTTTCTGTGGAGTCTAAGATACATATGGTTGTTATGGAAGTGGTCTCACAGCATTTGGATTAATATAAAAATAATGGGTTAATTTATAACTTGCATGAAATTCTGTCAGGACAGATTTGAGTATGCCGTCTTGCGTGATTTTTAGTAAATCATGGGTTTATGCTTTGACTCCGAAATTTTTATGGTAGATACGGGACATACAGGGGAGTAGTTCTGTAAAATTTCATGACAATTGGACACGTGTGGACAGCCTGTTTGTATTTTACAAATTGGGCGTATGCTGCTGAAATGCGCAGTGAACCACATATGCTACACCTGACTTTGTGGATTTAATTCGCAAGTTAGGGTGAATGTTTTGAGCTATAATTTAATATGCTCATCCATTGGTATGTTAGGATTATATATAAATTTTATGAATTGGTTTCTCTTTGATTTGGGTGCAGAATGTATTTGATGATTGTATTATGTGTTTTGGGGAACTTTATGTGATGGGCATAGGATTTTCTTGGTTCTAAGATATAGGTTTTGAGATGAATGTGTAAGTTTATGATAAGGAGTAATGGATAGTGATAAGTTTTGATATTTGGTTTAGGTGTTACCAGTTCCTCAGGTCTAAGCTCCTTCGACTGTAGGCTCTCGGTTCCTCTGCTTTCAGGTAAGGGATAAGTTATATGGGCATTTGGTAAGTCATGAGGTTACTTTAAAGTATATTATGCATTAAAAGGTTTTTGATTAGAAATATGGCATATAATCATTATTCTGACAAAGATATGTTCGTGAGCTTTCGAAACCTTATGTATATGATTTAAGCATATTGATGCTATTACTGATTCCACGAACATGATGTTTAAAGAAAAGAACGGAAATGCTAATATTGTGAAATATTATGCAAAATAAGAAATTTCACTATGATGAAATGTTTTCGGGTTATGTCCTCTGGTGATCTGAACTCTGTTAGTAGGGGTTAATTACTGGCTTTCCATGGAAAATGTTATATGATTGGCCATTAAGTGGGACTGGCTCTGCTGTACCCGCCCCTTGTTGGTTACGGCCAACTTGTGGGGGAAGTCAACCTACCCCCATGGTTGAAAGATATGTATTATGATGTGATCCCGGGAATACCTGGCATTGTGGAGAATGCTGGATGCCTAGCACCGTGGTGCTAGAAGCCTCCCAAATAAGTACAGACTTATCAGATATGGACTAACCAATAAGTTATTTATGAACAGCTATATTATGTTATTAATCATGAGAGAATTGTTTTGTTTAAATGCATTATGAAAAGTTAAAAGCTCTCATGAAAAGAAGAAGCTTCTGTTGAAAATGAAAGCTGTTCATTAAAGATAAAAGTTTTTGAAGTTCTGTTGTACTATAAAGGTAAAGCTTCTGATGAAAGTACAAGTTTATGTTTAAAAGTTATCAGATATTTGTTCTTATGAAACGTTAAGTTTTATGACAATGAAAGTTATAATATTTTACGAGAAGAAGTTTATGAAGAAAAGTTTTGTTATTCTTTAAGATTTTTCTAGCTAAGACAATGTTACCAATTATCTGATTTAAATAAAAACGATTATTTCATAGTAAATATATATATATATATATATATATATATATATATATATATATATATATATATATATATATATGTATGTATGCGATTCTATATAATCAATATTCTAATTGGTGACTTTGTAAGAAATGAAAGAAATTCAATCTGAAAGGTTTTGGTAATATTATTCTGATAAGAAAAGGGAGAACAATTATTTTCCTATGGAAAACATATAAGTTATTATTATGAATAGTATAAAATATTATGCATGAAAAGTTGTTCTCCTATTCGAATATTTATAGAATGAAATAATCTGATTTACATGCATTCTTATTAAATTCTCATATATCTTACCTTTACTGAGCTGTGTAGCTCACCCCTTCCACTCTTTCAGTTAGCAGGTTTTATTTTGAAGCAGAGGGAGCCTTAGTCAAGTTTGGAAGGAGCTGGTTTTAGTTCTATTTGTATAGATCCTAAATAAGTATTTGATGTTTAGTTTTGTGGTGTGGTGTATTTTAGGATCTAATAAAAGTGTGTACCTTAAAGTATTAAGAGATGTATTATGTGAAATTTAGAATTTGAGTAACTAGTGACTTATGTTATTCTTTGGAGTACAATGTAGATGCTCTGAATATGAAGTGGGAAAGTTATATCATTTAAGTAAAGCCCTTTAAAAAAAAAAAGAATTTAAAGAAAGAGAAAAGCTTCCGTAAAAGTTTTGTTAAAAGTTAAGTTGGTTCTTGTTAATATCAGGTTTAGGCTTGATATTAGCATGCCGGTCATGGTCACAAATCCGGGTATCGGGTTTGGGGCGTGACATAAGCCGTCCAAGAGCGGCTCGGTTTCTTGGGCTAAGATCGCAAAGTCGCGCGAACCGGTGAGATCTCAGGTTTGGAGGAGCTTCTCGAAGATTCCAAGTAAGGGTCCGGCTTCGACTCTGTTTGGGTCTTCCATGTTTATTTATTTGTTTTTCTTCTTTTGACGGTGATTTATTTTTGGGGTGCTTGTGATTGGTTTTTCGTTTGTAACTGTGGAGAGTTGGTGTTGATTCTGAGTTTCTACAATTTCTTCATAAAATGATTTTTTTTTTTCATTCACCTTAAATGTTCTTAGGAAACAAACAAATATTATATAATCAATTTGTAATTTTGTTAATTTAAAAATGGTAAATTGGAAAATTCATTTTGTCATTAATTTATCTACTCTATTCTCCCTCCAAATCTCTCCAATTTGGGGGAATTAAAAATAAGGGGTTAGAGGTAGTTGAAACCCCTCCAAATTCCTTCCCCTTCTTCCTTAAAAAACTTCCAAACAAGATAATTGAATTACTCTCCCTCCCTTTACTCTACTCCCCCTCCCTTTACTCTACTCCCCCTCCTTTTTTTAACTTCCAAACAGGCCAGTAGTTTAGGAGCCAAATAGAGTCAAATAAGGCAATTGAAATTTTTTTTATTACTCATTTCTTTTCATTTCTGTCCAAATTGGACAGATCGTAAAAGTTGGATCCTGTTGATTGAGTTTCCTTCACTTTTTGCTCTCTTTTCTTTTCTCTCATACTATTTAAAAAGCAAAAACTCAATCCTTTCCTTCACCATCCTCTTTCAGTTGTTCCAAACGCCATGTGAAGGCACATAAAAGTTCAACACAAAGGGTGCGCCCACATTATACAATTTAGAATCATAGACTATAGCCCTCCAAAAATGAAAATTAACTAGTTTTGGCAAAAGGGAGGGAGAGGGAAGAGAAAAGAAATGAAAAGGAGAAGAGAATAATTCTCCTTCATATTATTTGATTTACAAGGTAGAAAATAAGGGAAAGAGATGGGTCTCATGTACAACTCTCTCTTCTTACTCATTTCCTTCCAATTTGGAAGGAAACAAAAAAAGGTGAGCACTGAGCCCCATGAAAATTTGTTCCCTTCATTTTCCTTTCCCTTCTTCAATTTCTTTCCAAGCAAATAAAGGAGTTTTCTTCTCTTCTTTTTCCTCCCTTTCTTTTCTTTCCTTCCATCCAAAAATAGTGACCAATTACAAAGATAATTATGTCTTATACAGCTGAAAATTATATTTTATTAAATCATTGGCCAAACATGTTTTGATTATACAATTTTGCCCCTCTAAAAGTGGAGAAATTATACGGTTCTTATGGTGGGCCACGTCACTTGTTCATAATTTTACTAAAGACTCCAACTTGTTTAAAATTGCTGAGTCAATAGTCAATTTCTGTTTAAAATCTAATATTTTTCATAATTTCAATGTGGGGTCATGTTTGTGCATTTCTCTAAAATTAATGGTCAAATGAAACTGTAAGTTACGTTTATTTAGGTTCTCTCACTTATCTCTTAATATCGTATTAGCTGTTAATCTTTTAAATAATATAATATTAAGAACCTATTATGACTTGTGCTTAACGTGTGGCCATGTGCTTATGCTAATGGTCCTCATCTTTTTGCCAATGGTCCTCAGTCTTGTCACTCTTGTGGCCAAGTACACGTAGTGCTAGTCAAACACATTACACACACACACACACATATATATAGAAAAATGTTGAAAATACAGGTATTTTTATAAAATAAAAAATTACAAACTGTTGATGTGGTGAATAGTTATTGGTAAATGAAAAAGTTATGTACTTATATTAGTTGTGAGCCCAAATGAAAACTAATAAGAAATTAGCAACACAATAGTTTGTGACTTTAACATTATTCATATAAATTAGCATCTTCTGCAATCTAATCCCCAATATTTAGCCTTGTGTATCATATCTCCACAACCCATTGAAAATCATGCTTTACTTATTATTTTGGAAATTAAACTAGAAATTTTAATTTATTATTTTTAAAGTTTAAAATCTTAATTTTTAATTAGTTACACCCCCTAAAATTATTTTAGGATATTGTGTATGATTCTTGTATTTTTTTTTTTAAATCTTTGACACAGTTTACATCTTCAATGGTAAATTTCTCTCTCTCTCTCTCTCTCTCCAATCAATCAACAAAATCTCATTCATTTTCTTCATGCTATTTTGATAGTTCCAAACGCTTGTTAAGGCACATGATAGTTCGACATCAAAGGGCGAGCTCTCATTATAAGGTTCAAAGGTCAGACTATAGCCCTCCAAAATTAAAATTATTGTCTATGTTTGGCAAAGAAAGGAACGGAAAAGGGGAATAGTTATCTTTTGTTTGTTTTACAAGGTAGAAAGAAGGGAAAGAGATGGACCCCACCCCATGTACAACTCTCTCTTCTTTCTTATTTCCTTCCAATTTGGAAGGAAAGAATGGTAGGCCTCATGGAAGTCCATTCCCTCCATTTTCCTTTCTTTTTCTCAATTTCTATTCAACCAAACAAAGAACATTTCTTCTCATCCATACCCTTCTTTCCTTTTCTCCCATTTTCTCCATCCAAACATAGCTAGAAAATAGGGATTTCGCTTCAAGGAAATTACAAAGACAATTATGCATTATATTTATATGGCTGAAAAATATAATATTAAAAGATATTGAAAATACATTGTTTTACTTAAAATTGTACTTTTAAGCCATGCGAGTTGAACTCACATTTTAAGACTAGATATTGTGGGTTCAATCCATATTTTACATCGACATAAGCAAAAGTAAGTTAGCAATAGTTGAAGGGATTTCAATTTCAATCCCTATTTGAAATTGCGAGTCTAACTCATGATTTTTATTTGAATTCAAAATGCTTGTATTTTTTTCAACATTTTGACAAAGCCCCTCTCCCCATTTTCTCTCTATAACCTCATCCATCATGATTGATTTGTTTTTTTACTGAATCTTATGCAAAGGGGTCTCACTTGAAATTGTGGCTTCATTTCCCAATTACTATAATCTTATGCAACCCAGATAAAGCATGATTTAGGCCTCTGAGAATGTAAAATGGTAATTAGGGGGGTTTTACACACCCCAATGCTAATGTTCGAGGTTATATTTATACAACCTTACTGTAGCAAGTTGGTAAAATGTTTTAGCAATAGATACTCGGATAAAACTAGTTTTAGGTGTGTGTGAGTGTAAAATAACAATTTGGGAGGTTTTACACCCCCAATACTACTGCTCTAAGATGAAGGTCCCTAAAGTCACTTCTTAGGCAATGGTGTCATGGTGTGGGGCTCAAAACAATAAATCTAGTGACATAAAGTTTTTTATTACTGTTAATGTGGTGTGTTGTAATTAGTTTATAGTAAAACTAACAACTCAATAGGCTAACAAATTGGGAAAAATATTATGAAATTTTTTTCCTTTTTAACCTTACCCCTGTTCAAAAGTTGATATTATAAGAATATGCTTATATATGCATGAGTTGCTAGCCTGCCGACAGGCTAACTCTCAAACTCCAATACCCAAACAACCATAGGCCTTCAGGATTCTGGGCCTTCTGGCTGAAGAATTGACCCTTCCAACCTCCTACAAGAATAATCAGCCTCAAGACAATCTCAACACATTAATTGTTACTTATGGGCCTATGGGCTATGGCTTGGGTTTGAGTGTTTAAAACGTTGCCCCTATCCAAGAATCTTAGACATACCCTTTTTTTTTATGAACAGGAATCTTAGACATGCTGGACCTATAATTGGGTCAAAACTTTATTTTTATTAAAGGACTGCCTATAGTACGGGGATTGATTTTCATTTGTCATGAAGTCGAATGCTCGGAGAAAGTCAGTTTTTAATTTTTAAAGCAATTAATGAGGTTGGCCAGAAACCAAATTTCAAACGTTTCTTTTTTAATGTTAGGTGTAAGTAAGGAGATTCATTGGCCAATCTCTGAACTATACCTCATAGAGGGATGTCATTGGCCAAACATGCTTTGATTCTACAACTTTTTTTTTTTTTTTGGAGAATCATTGATTCTACAACTTTGTCCCTCTAAAAGTGAGCAATGGTGTAAAAAAAAAAAAACTAATTTTTATTTGAATAATAATACAATTACGAACTATTTTACAATATTTTTAATTATAAATTATTGATATGAAATTTTTTTACTATTCTAATCTGAGTCCACTACTAACATCATTTATATACTTACAAATCAACACTCATCACATCAGTTATTTGTAAAAATAGTTTGTAGCTTTAGGGTTCTTGGGCAATGGGTAGCGGGATAAAACTAATATTTTCATTGGGAGGCCATGGCTGTGCAATTGTAAATTACATCTCTTGCATCCATGCACATTATTTGGGTTCTCTCACTTATCTCATAATAAGGTATTAGTTGTTAATCTTTTAAATAATATTGAGAATCTATTATAACTTGTGATTATCGT
The DNA here is from genome assembly GCA_030820535.1 of Quercus parvula. Classification (NCBI taxonomy): domain Eukaryota; kingdom Viridiplantae; phylum Streptophyta; class Magnoliopsida; order Fagales; family Fagaceae; genus Quercus; species Quercus parvula. The sequence goes on from JAUAME010000010.1 coordinate 10,270,715, forward strand.
GTGGCCATGTGATAATCCAGGTAGTAGGCGTGGTTTGAGGTTGAGGCCAAAAGAACCATCACGTTTCTGTATCGCACAAAATCTACGTTATTTTGGAAAGGAACATGGCTACTAGTTTGTCCAACCACTCTATCCTCACGACAGTGGAACTGTAATGCCCTAGTTGTTGATATCTTCGCATCAAACATTTTAGTATGTACAAAAAACCCAGGCCGCCATTTTACTCACATGTAGTGGATTATATGCTGTCAGCAGCCAGCTCTGTCAATACAGTAATCGCTACCTTACTCCGCGGAGGGACCCAATGAAGGTAAGTCTATTACCACAATCATTTTTACTACAATTTTGTCGCAACTCATTTATGTTACGACTTGTAAATAGTTAAATTATAGATCTACCATTTTTTTATACCATTTATAATTCATCATGTAGACGAATTGTGATCAAAATTGTAGAAATTATTATAATAATAGACTTACTTTGGACCCAACATATCTAGTTGAGCTAATACACCTACTTGACCAACGTATTTGACCCAAAAAAAATAAACTATATTCGTTTGGTAGAAACTTATTTGATTTTATAAATAATAATAAAAAAATTATATGTAAAATTTCATTAATGGCCTTTTAGAGTTTAAAAATTGTAATATATTTTTGTAAATAACTAATGCACCACTTTTATAATTATTTATTACTTTTATATCATATATATTTAACGCTTTAAAACAATTCGTATGTACAATATATTTCTAAAAATAGATAAGTTTATGTAATTAACTAATATATCATTTTTCTTCTTCTTACTATTTCTCAATGTTTGGATTATACAATGAAGCAAATGAGTGCGTTGATTGTCTTGCGAAACAAAATCACCAACAGCAAGTTTTGACTATATGTGAAACTTGCCCTACTTTTATTTATCCATGTTATGTAAGCGATATGATTGGTCTAGAGAGTAATAGACTGTGTGCTCGAAAGCTGGCTATAACTATTGATGTATAAACGTTGTTTATAATTAAATAACACCTCCATTTTTATAATTTAAAAAAAAAAAAAAAAAAAAAAAAAAAAAAAAACATGTGCAATTGTAAGTCGAGTTTGTAAGCCTTTAGCGTCTATAAGTTGTATTTGAAAATCAAGTTAAAGACATAGTGACTACTCAAAAAAAATTGCTCTAAAACCTGTTCAATCTACTCGCTCAACTGTAGACTTGACTGCAAGCTCGACACCACTGAACGGATTGAGCCTCAAGATTTTAGAATTACATATTTAGGCCCAGCGTGATTTAAGGCCTTGAGATTCGTGCCCTACATGTCCATAACATATATAAGGCATACTTAGATCATCATAAACATAAAGAGTGGATAGATTGCTTTGGGAAATCACTATTTGGATAACTTTTGGTAAAGTATTAGTTGCTCAGAGGAGACAACTTTTGGGTGATCAAAGTCCAAGCACACGGGGATATGGAAGAATAATCTCATCTTGAGAAATAATGCTAGGATATTTCTCAAATTCTTCATATTTTAAATATGATTAAATACTTTCGTATGACTTTGTTGATATCATGTTTTGAAAAAAAAAATCGTAAAACAATAAAATATGTGATTATTTTAAACACTTAAAAAAAAAAGTTATACTACAACTATATTTTAAGGGAACCCCTGCTCAGTTGGGTGAGTTGGTACCTCCCATCCAAGTCATAAGTGTTTGGAGGAGTAAGGAGAAGTAGGTTCAAGTTGCTAAGTTGCAACATATATATTATGTAAGTATTTCTAATAATTTTTTTATTAAAAAAAAACTATATTAATTTTTGGGGATTATCTTTCCTCTCTTCTTCTCTTTGTATCAATATATATGGTATTATTCTCAGTAAGAGTTATTACATTTTCTTATTATTTTTTTAGTTAATGTAAGATTCAAAAACTAATAATTAAATCTTTGAACTTATTCCCTTATAGATTATGGTAATTGGTTTTGCCCCCATTAATTAAATCTCTAAAATTATTCTCTAAACTGATAATAAAGTTTTTATATATATATTTCAATATGGTAATTGGTTTGCCCACAACTAGATTTAAGGACTTGATGATGTCATTCCAGTCTAAGCCTTATTAAGTTGTTTAGAGTATTGATCAAAACTGGTTGGCAACCATCAAAGACAGCAAATATCCTTGCACTGCATCTTGGGAAGCAATTTAAACAAAGATTGCATTCTTATTTCTTGCAAAGCTGGTATGGTTAACAAAATATATCACATACCTTCATGCGCTGGCTTGCAATAAACATAGGATAACAACAGGGGAAAGCATACTAGCTAGTTAAGAGAGTTACTTAATTTGGCTTCTTTTTTTTTTTTGGTAGAAATAATTAACTGGAGAGAAAAAATCACTTACTTGTCTAATTTTGAGTGATCTTTCACCAAGTGTATTTGGTAGACTATTCATAACCAGATACAAAATTGAGATAATGAATTTTTCTAGGATGTGAACTCCCTCAAAAAAACTATATACTTTTGTACTCACCTTTTTTTGTAGGGTCATCTTATTAATTGCAATAAGCTATCACCGGATTGAAAAACTAGAAGGTTACATAGGATTGACTCGGATCATTACAAATGCTGTTTGAATGACTTAATACAAATAAGAAATGTTATAAAAAATTTAAAAAAAAAAAATCATTTAAAACGTAGTTCTTAATTTGTTGTGTATGGAACATTCCTTTATATATATGCATCAGTTTTTGTTTGTAGGAGATTAGTTTATGAGTCTGTTTTATGATCTTTAATTACAATTTACAACTAACATATTTATATTGTATTACAACTTAGGGTGTGTGACCTAATAGTAAAAGACTTAGTTGAGGTCAACATGAATCCTCAATAGCACGAAGTTGGCTATCAAAATGTGCCTAATGCTAGTAAGAGTAAGAAGTAACAACCCAATAAGATCGAAGTTATGGTTAACCCACTTAAGGTGGTGCCCATGGCCTTTCTAGGGAAAAAAAAATATTTAAATTGTGTAAACGTCTCTACTATTTTTAAATTTAGTTGAATGACACAAGTCATAACTAATTTCGTCCATATATATATATATACATATATAAAATAAAAACCTCATAATTGATTTAAAGAAAAAAAATAAAAAAGGACTTTTTTAATTACACTTCAACAATAAATGTGCAACCAACTTTAAGTTGAAGCATCCAGGCCGACCATGTGACATTTTTACTCCAACATTTTTGGTTTTAACAGTGATTTTATGATGAGACAATTTGGAAAAAAGTTTATAACTACAAAAATTTTCACGACTTTTACCACAATTGTGATGTAGTAGTGTGATTAGTTGAAAAAAAAAATGGTAGTTCTATGTGTAAGTGGTGATTAACCACTCACAATCTATCATGTTAAAATTATAGTAAAAAAATTGTGAAATAATTTATAATCCTATAACTACTCAACAATTTAAGTAGATGAATTTCACAACTCAGTCACATACGATTATTAATTTTTGCAAATCACTTACCATTGGATCATGTCTTTATTATATTTAAGAATCTAATTATCTACCATATCCTCTCTCTCTCTCTCTCTCTCTCTCTCTCTCTCAATGTTATGTTGTGTACTCATAATATCTGTTGAAAAGATTTTGGTTCTATGGTAGTTCAGCGGTGTGTAAAACTAGCACAGTTAGGTTAACTTCATTAAATTGTAACATAATTTTAGTCGAAAAAGTAAAAACATAATGAAAGTTGGTTAAGCTTCTTATGGAAATTTGATTAACATGGAAAGCCAAATCATCTAACTCTAACCACTACCTTGCACTCACACAAATTGACCAACCACAGCCCACTGGTTATGATTTTATTAAGGGTCATGCTGATTTTACACAATCAGCTTTATTTTATTCTATTTTTTTGATGCTGACAAATCACAGTCTTCATGGTCATTGAAACGCACTTAGATTTATGGCATAGAAAGTGAGGTCGTACCTTTTTCTTTCCCTTCTGCACCAACTTCCAACCACCTCTCCTTAACTTAAAAACTTGAATGGTAATGGTACTAAATTTTTTTTATAAACTACAAACTCTACAAAGCTAATTTTTATTGGGTCTAGCTAGTTCATGAGTGCCCTTGTGACTATTTTAAGAAAGTTGTTAGGGTTTAATTAATAGTTGTTTTTAAGATATTTATTAATGAATTATTTTAAAAAAAAATTAATACCATTTATTTGAGAAATAGAATAAATTGTTACAACATTTTTTTTCTTTATCATAAAAAATTTCCTAAAATAAGTTACTATTAAATGTCTTTAGAGCATCAATTATTTTTTCTTAATTAAGTTTTAATATCATTTTAATGAAAAATATAAAAAATTGTCAAAAAAATTAATTATTTTTTATTTTTTTATAAAAAGTTTTTAAAAAGATTTCTTAATCTAATATTTTTAGCGCATCCGTTAACTTTTTCCATGATTATTATTATTTTTTAACTATCTTAGGCTGAGAATTATGTAACATTAGTTAGTATTAGTAATTTTTTTAAGAAAAAAAGAAAAGAAGGAGAAGAAGAAGAAGAAACAAGGTAACTTAGGCAAAAATTAATTATGAGTGAAGCACGTGAGGAAAGTGTGAAGGGGTCCCATGAACAAGAAGTGCTATAATAATAATACACTAAATACTATGCCACTTTTCCCCAGATGTCTGCGTCGTTTTCCGTAATTGCATGTGCGCAAGTTAGCGGATTCCATTCCTGTGAATAATCCAGTAGCGCCGGAGCGTAAGAAAAGCTCAAGCTTTTAGCTAAAAGCCGAAATCAATGTGTTATGTGTGCAAAAGTTTTGGCATTGTGGCCAACCAATACCAACAATGTCAAAAAGGCAATATGGCATTTAGCTCATGGGTCTCATTAATTCATAAGCAAAAAATAAAAATTCCCTCTGTGCTTTGATTTTAAGTAACACTTACCTGGCGCACGTTAGGACTTATAATAGGTAGCGGCAAGCGTTATGCCACGCACATGGTTCTGAAAACAGAGAGAGCCTACTGACACCTTGCTTCTTTTAATGCACCCTTATAATATGCTTCACATTATCTTTGTGAGTGTATAATACTCTAATCATTTGCTTCAAAATTGTCAACTCATGGTAATCTACACAAATTACTCCTAGTCCTACTAGTAGGCACTTTTTTTTTTTAAAGAAAAAAAATGAGTTGGAGGCTATTCACGTGGTTACATTGTCTGAGCGTTACTATAACAATACTCAACTCGTGCCCAAGATGCAAATGGATAGGACACTTACAAAGTGTTAATGGGCATACTTGAACCCACGCAATGTGCATGAAAGTCGGAGTCATTTTCCATCAGGCTACCAACCATGTGAGTGTAGGCACTTTTTTTCTTCACTACTTGATGAGAATATAAATTAAGAGAGAGAGAGAGAGAGTGTGTGAAAGAGCCTAAGTTTTTATGGTTACAACTAGCTACCAGTTTTTTTGGCTAGGCATTTACTCTTTAGAAAACTTGGCATGAGGTTCCTATGAGTATAAAAATAATAATGAGAGAGAGAGAGACTCTGTACAAAAATAAATGAGTATACCAGCTGGGACTGTCGGCGTGAAATGAAGCAAAACCATAAGAGAGAGAGAGAGAGAGAGAGAGAGTAGTGGCATAGTTGAAGATTTTAGTTTGAGATCCTGGTTAACCGCTAACCATACTTGCCAGTTAAAATAACCACCTCCTTTCTCATAATTTCAGATATAAATATATAAAATTTAAAAAATAATAATAAAGATAAAATAAAAAAGGAAAGTAGTAGGAGTGTATTTCTTTCTTTTTATTGTTTCTAAGCAAAAACAGGGTAGAGTGAACAGCAAGGCTAGTACAGTGAAGCACTCGTACAAGATTTTTTTCCGAGCTCGTTGCTGGCTATTACTCCGAGAATGAAAGTAAAGAAAAAGAAATCCTGAAAACTGAATTGAATTGAATTTGAAGTAGAAGAAAATTTGAGGGAAACACAATTGTTGTCGGTGGTGGCTATTCTAACAAATCCAGTCATATGAGCAAAAAGGAATTCATGTAAAAAGTGTTGGAAAAGGAAAATGGTATGAAAGCTGAGGAAATATAAGATCGCTTTTTTTTTTTTTTTTTTAAGGAATAGATTCGATTTCCGATGGAGTCTCGCATGGATCAGTACGAGATCATGGAGCAGATCGGTCGAGGCGCTTTCGGAGCCGCCATTCTCGTCCACCACAAGGCCGAGAAGAAGAAGTAATGCCTCTCTATCTCTCTCACTATCAATTTCAGTGCACTGTGTAAATATACATTTTCCATAGACTGAATTGAAATCCGTGAATCTTTTTTTGTTTGTTTGTTTCAGGTACGTGTTGAAGAAGATCCGGCTAGCTAGGCAAACCGAGCGTTGCAGAAGATCTGCTCATCAAGAGGTAGCTTCAATTCTGTTTTGTGCAGCAATTTTGGCATGGATAATTACTTTAATTTTGCGAATTTTGGTGAGTAACTGTAGATGGCACTAATTGCGCGAATTCAACACCCTTACATTGTCGAATTTAAGGAGGCGTGGGTCGAGAAGGTGAGGACTATCTTGTGTATTTATTGATTATATGATCAAAATTGTTCTGTATTTATTTATTTTTTTTCCTGAATTAGAAAGTCCATGTTTTGTAGGGTTGCTATGTTTGTATTGTCACTGGATACTGTGAAGGTGGAGACATGTGAGTTTCTTCTCTGATTTTTATTTACAAACGTCAAATAGAAGGTTTTGATTTCTGTCATTTACATGCAATATCCCACATTTTTTTCTTTTGCTTGAATTGTTAACAGGGCCGAATTAATGAAAAAGTCCAATGGGGTTTATTTTCCAGAAGAGGTAGTTTTTCTTTTCAAATAGAAATTTATTTATTTTTTATGTTCGTATTAGAATTCAATATCTTTAGGTTGATAATTGTGAACATTTCTCAGAAACTCTGCAAGTGGTTCACGCAACTACTACTGGCAGTTGAATATCTGCATTCAAATTTTGTCCTACATCGTGATCTAAAAGTATGTGTACAAGCTGGTCGCTTTTCTTTTTCTCCCCGTTGGGTGTCATCGTTGTACATGCTAATTTGTTTGTTGCTCTCTTGGCAGTGTTCCAACATCTTTCTAACCAAAGATCAGGATATTCGTCTTGGTTAGTTTGTCTATGTTGTTATTGTGTTGTGATAAATTTGAAACTGATTTATGATTTAGTTCTGTTACTTATTTATACTGATGTTCCTTGTTATTGTGTTTTGTTTCTGTATAGGGGATTTTGGACTTGCTAAAACACTGAAGGCAGATGACTTGGCCTCTTCGGTATGTGTACTTTATATGGAAAATTCGTTTTTTCATATGCAAAAGTTTGGATGGGAAACTCAATGTTTACATTTGACACCAGGCTATAACATAATGATCAAGTCCATGCATATACTAAACAAGTCTAGAAGTAAAATTGTTCACTTATCTGTTCATAATTTATCAAAATAAGTAATGTTATAAAGACAAGCCTACCTAAAGCTAAGGCAAAGTCATTTCAATAAAATTACGACTTTTATAAATTTTGATATTGCAAATCTCTATTCAGTTTTAGAGGTTGATAAATGACAAGGACACTTTATCTTAAATTTCAATTACCTTTTTATCAAGGTTAGAAATTGAAAATTTTAAGTTGTTTGTCCAAATAACTCTACCTGAAGATGGCTTAAAATTGCTACATAAATATATTAAAATTTTCTCGTTCATAGCTTCTCTATTGAAAACTTATCCATAGGTTCCTGTTTTGTGAACATCTATATAACTTTGTCCTGATGCTCATTCTGTAAATGTAAATTCAAAGTTATTCACCTCTTATATGATACTACAGCAACATGGTAATAGAACAAAAGTAAAAGGAATTGTTAATGTTTGTGTTTTCTCTGTGGCATTAGTTAATGTTCTATACCTTCTTGTCCAGGTAGTTGGAACTCCCAATTACATGTGTCCTGAACTGCTGGCGGATATTCCTTATGGTTTTAAATCTGATATTTGGTCTCTAGGTATGTGTTTTATATCCTATTCCAGTGATGTTCTTAAGTCTTGTTGTGCTACACCTTAAATTGTACATTGTTGACACCAATCAAAAAAATTGTACATTGTTGACCAGGGTGCTGTATGTATGAGATGTCTGCTCATCGTCCTGCTTTTAAGGCTTTTGTAAGTCCTTTGACTGAATTATATTTCTTGTATTTTGATATTTTATAGGAATAGTTTTCGTTGGTTAAGACATTTTTTTAACATCTAGATTATGATAAGATGTCTCTTTTGATGTAATAATTCAACTTAACAAGAACTTACTATATAATTTCTACTACCAGAGTCACCAATTGCGGTTTGACTACAATTTCCTTTTGTTTAAGTAAATTGAACCTTGTCATGCTCTTTGATTTGTTTCGTATATTGGTAAATTGTGTTTAAATGAGCAATACAATGGAATATCATGAAATTAGTTTGTAGAAGTGCTCCCGAATGAGAAATTGTTATCCAAAATTCCTAACAGTCAGAATCACAATAAAACCCTCCTCTCTTAAAATGTTTTTTTTGGAAGCTTTTCACAGAATCATATAGTTGGCAAACCATCTGAACTGCTATTTACTGACTTTACTCTGACTATCTGTAGATGTTAGACATGTCTGTCCATGTTTTACCCAGCCTTTGCTTTCTTCACAAATAGATACATACATTATGATTATGTGTATATATAATGTATGTATTATATTTCGTTTTGATAAAAAAAAACAACTCATCCACCTGTATGGGGAGGGCTCCATAACTTCACCCTCCAACCCTTGTTTATGGCAGAAGGATTTGGTCAGAAGAAAACCGGCCTTTGCATTCTGAATATTTTATGTTTTGAAAAAAAAAAAAAACAATGATTTAGTTTATGAACTGTTTTGCATTTAGTTCATCTAATTAAATTTTATCACTTTGGGAAGTGCTCAACGGTGTAACATATGATCTTATACGCTTTTCACTCTTTGGAAAGGCTTTTCTATAAATAATTATCTTTAGTTTATGATGACCTATTTTCACTAACTCACTTCATTTTAATTATTGTTATTAGATGTTTGATGTTGGCATTATACATCTGATTTCAGGATATGGCAGGATTAATTAGCAAGATAAATCGTTCCTCTATTGGCCCTTTGCCATCCTGCTATTCCCCGTCCTTGTAAGTTCCAGTCTGCTGTTTTTAAACTTATTACACTTGAATTTTGATTATATGCAACATCATCATAATTACATGAGCATTCAATGTGTTACTCTGGGTCTGTGCAGTGAGTAGGCAATTACTTTGCCTGGCTGCACGTACAGGCCCCACCACTGGAGCCTAGGTGTCTTTCATAGCAGGTTAGATTGCATTTTTTATAAGATAGTGACTATGCTCTTGCTTTGCCTCACTGTGCCTTCAGGTCCCTGTTCTGGAGCCTAGGAGGTGATGGTAACTGGTAGATTGAGTGTGTGTATATATATAGATTTCTATATTGCAAGTGTTATTAAGATTTAAATGTCTAGGTTCTCATCTAACACCTCTCATACACCTTTGTGGTAGATGGATTTTGAAAACTTATGTGATCTCATTATGATATAGTGGATTTTGTTTTGAGCCTAGTAACTCAATTACTTAAAAAAATTTGGTTGGTGAGTTCATAAAAGAGGTTGTCCATTTTCTTCAATATTGGGTGTGGCCATCTATACAATGTTCAAATCATATATTATATAAACAATTTAGATTCTGCCTCCATTATCCTTTTACAATATATACCGTAATCTATTAAGCTTATTTGTTATTACAAACCTTCTCTTCCATTCCTGTGAGATTTCTGTTAAGCTAATTTATATTTTGGGGATTGACCAACATTTTAAGGGGTTAGAGATGGGCATAGAAATTGCTGGTGTCAAACAAGTATATATGCTGGTCAAAGAGAGAGTGGCAGTCACTGGCATTGGTGGTTAAAACTAAAAGCTCTCTGATGAGAGACAAAGAGAATAGTCAGGGCTATCTATGGTGTGTGGATGTGGGTGTGTGTGTGTGTGTGTGTGTGAGAGAGAGAGAGAGAGAGAGAGAGAGAAGTGAGAAGAGGAGGTGGGGGGTTAACCAACATTTGACTAAAATTCTTTAGTAAATTGGGTGACTTGATTTCCGCTTATTGTGTCATGTACTCAATTTCACATACTTCATCATATGCTATTAAATATTGGGCACTGTAAAGCATTATAAACAGTTTCTTTTGAATTTCACAAACAGGAAAACACTTGTCAAGGGCATGCTGAGGAAAAACCCTGAGCATCGGCCAAATGTAAGCTTCTATGCTAAATTTGCTGTGTCAAAATAAAACTATTTCATTAGCAGTACTTCATCTAAACATTTTGGGTGTGTACCTTGGTCAGGCATCTGAGATTTTGAAGCACCCGTATTTGCAGCCTTATGTTGATCAGTATCGCCCATCTTTCAGCCCTCCGACAGCATGTTCCCCAGAGAAGCCTATCTCTGGTGGTCGTAATTCTCGGAGAAATATGGCTGAAAGCCAAAACAGTGCTAGTTCTAGCAGTGACAAAGATAGTTTGCTCTCCAGTGAAAAATACATTCCAGAAATGGTCTCTAACTGCAATAATAAGGGCACTGACACAGATTTGGCTTCTATTGATGATGAAGATGTCTCTGAGAAGCTCCTGCTTTGTGAAGAAGAACATGGGCCTAACACATGCACTGTCAAAAATGATGTGCAAGAGGTGATGAAACCCTCTCATCATGAACTGCAATCCAATATTGAATCAAGGCCGCCAAAAACCATTAAGCATATAATGATGGCATTAAAAGAAGGGAAAGTTAGAGAAAATAGTTCCCCAATGAGGGGCAATCGAACAAAGACTGTAGCTGCATTGACCCAAAGAACAAACGCAGAAGCATTGCCTAAAGTGCCCAAACCTAGTGCTGTTGCTCCTGGTTTCAAGTCCAATGCAGATACCCCAGCAAAGGCATCCTTTGATTTTGCAAAGCGGATTCAGGGATCACATTCTTTAAAGCATCAGGTACAACTGCGATTTATATTCTCTGTTATGGTTTCGTTACATGAATTGAACTGATCAAAGATAGATTGTGATTTACCTCTGCAGTTACCTGTTATTGACTCGTCACCTAAAACAAAACCCAGACATGACTTGACTCCTCCATCTGGTCCTGTAAAACAAGTTGTTGAAGATGGACCTGCTACTAAGTCAAGGCAAAGAACCCCTCCTAGTTTGGTCAGACAATCGCCATTTCTGGTACGGATGAAGCAAGTGGAGCTTGATGTTCCAAATGCAGTGAGCAGTTCTGTGAAGGTAGGGCCAAGTGAGATGCCCCATGAGGCTGAAAAGACTCATGCAGTACCTAAAAGTTGTTCAACACATGTTTCTAGGCACATTATACAGGAGCCACTAAAGTCTCAAGAAAGAGGTTCAAAAGGAATGCAAACAGATGGTAGCAATTCATTGTCATCTTCAGTGTCAATTCAAGGATTTGAGCTTTGTGATGATGCAGAAATTCCCTTGATTGACATGAAAGAACAGATACTCCCTAATCATGAGAGTATCACTCATACTGAATGTATAGAATCACATCCAGCCAGCTGCTCACCTGCTTCCCAGTTGCATGCGCATTCTGAGATGTCTGAAAATATGGCTGGGGAAAACCATGGACATGATAAAAAATCTGTAATGTGCTTGGTCCAAACCTCAGGGGACATCATAGATCTTCAGAATACCACTCCTGTTATTGAGAAATTGAGTTCAAGTGTGGTTCAAGAACTCCCAGTCCTGAGCTCTGAAGAAAGATTTGTTTGTAAAGATGATACCCCTGTAAGCAGGCCAAGTAGTAGGCATGATACAGTTATACAGTCAAAACTTACATCTACATCCATTGGTGATGACAAGTTCACTGTAAGGGAACTTTTATCATCAGTAGCAGAGACTACCCCTTCAGTTGTGTCTCCCCCTTCATCAAGCCAAAAGAGTTTGCAGCTGGATAAAGGAACCATTTTGCAAAATCCAACAATTGAAAAGCCAACTGCCTCCCATCTTTCCCCAGTTTTTGATGATGTCATACATGTTATACGGCATAGTAGTTTCCGTGTTGGAAGCGAGCAGCCAGTACTGGAAACGGTAGAGATGGGGGTTCAGAATATGGATGTTAATAAGCTGATAAATGTAGTGAGGGATGAAATAGAGATGAGAAACGTGACTGCTTCTGCAACTTTTAAATCATCAAGTGGTACTGAAGCCTTGAGTTTGAATACAAATGTTTCTGAGAACTCTGGTCTCAAGGAAGTGGATGTGAGAGATGCTGTTCCTTCAGTTCTGAAATCTGATACCCTAGAGCCAACGAAGCCCAACCCCCCTGTGACCGAAGAGGAAACACCAGTAAAGGAAATCTTGGATGTTAAGTCTTTCAGGCAAAGGGCAGACGCACTTGAAGGGCTACTAGAATTGTCTGCAGAGTTGCTGCAGCATAATAGATTGGAGGAGCTTGCAGTTGTTTTGAAGCCTTTCGGAAAAGACAAGGTCTCCCCAAGGGAAACAGCTATTTGGTTAGCAAAAAGTCTTAAAGGAATGATGATTGAGGACAGTGGGCGGAGTTCATGATGTATCAAATCTGTGGTAAGCTTGCTCTGATATGATGCTTTATGTAATTGCTCTCATAGTTCTTAGCTCTTTTTTATGCTTTTTGCACATTCAAGCTCTATTTGAATTTAAAGAGAACATGCAGGACTTTTACTTTTATTTTTTATTTTTTTTTTGGGCAGGGGGGGTTCCTTATTATCCAATTCTTTCAATGCCTTCTTCTGTTGTACATAGTGACCATACAAGTTAATAACATTGTCTTCAAGTCAAATATACATATATATGCTTTAGCTTGTGGTCTATGTAATTCAAGGCATTGTTTTTTTTTTTTTTTTTTTTGATCAGTTGTAATTCAAGGCATTGTAATCAATGGTCTTGGTTGATAAAACATAATGATCAATGGTTGGAGAAATTGGAGAACCAAAAAGTAAATGTTTAGGTGTAATTTGGAAATGGATGTTTTAAATTATTCAGAAATTAATGTTTTAGTTAAGATTGAAGTCAGCTTCATTCTACAATCAGTTTTAGCCAAATTTACCCTGATACTTATGTATACTAGAGCTCTTGGTACTTAATTTTGAAAATCTAACTGAGAGTGAATTCCAAATAGGCTCTAAATGAATAGCTTGGGTTCGGCTTGAGAAAAAAGCTTGTTTATGCTCGTTTATTTAGCAGACAAGTCAAGCTCAAGTTTAAGCTTTCCTATCAAATGAGTTAAAACTCAAACATAATAATATATTCATGAACAAACTTGTAAGTATGAGGCTCAATTTGAATATAGATGTGTTGAAATGTACACATGTATAAAAATATACTTATATAGACAATATTTGATTGTATAAGTTTGTAAATAAGTTCACAATATATAAATTGTCATTTCTAATTCATTGATAACATAAATGGTTCATTTCATTGAAAAAATTATTTATAATTTTTAACATGCAAGGTTGATGGATCTAATTTTTATTAGTTCATAAATGAAAATCATTTAATTTAATTAACTTAAACAATATAATTTCAATGATAATTTAGTTATTAATTTTTAACATAGATTTGTGAAGGAGTAAAAAATTTTAGTTGCGTTGTTTACTGTATTTAGGAAAAGAATAAGTTAATCTAGTAGTTCATGAATAAGCTTGAACATGTAATCTAACTTGGTAATAAGCTTGATAAAATTAAACAAACCAATTTTGAACTTTTAATATTTGACTCATTTTCAGCCCTAATTCCAAATGATCTAACATGTGAATGTGTATATATTATTTAAAAATTATCCTTCCCTTCTAGGTGTTTTTTGTATAAAATCTCTTTAAGGAAGAGGGGAAGTTTGGTGAAATGAAATTAGAGTGTTTAGTTATTTTCAACTTTCAAGTGAGGATTGGAGATTTCTTAAGAGCTGCAATTGGGATTTTGCATGCTGATAATATTTGCTTCTCAAATTTTCAACTTTTCTTTACTAATTTAAGTGAAAATCCCCATGATACTTGTATAAAAGGCCATTGACCCTGGAACATTTATCAGCAACAAGGTAATTGTTTAGAAATGGCTTTCAAAAAGAGGCATTCTGGATATATTTCAATTTTCTCTATCTCTTAAGGGATATGTCAAAGTTGGAAGAGAATAAAGGAGTCTTCTTTTTCTTTTTTTGAATGAGAATCATGAGTATATGACACTAACTTAATTCTGGAGACAAATTCATGATCTGTGTTAGACTTATAGCTAAGTAATTAAATTCATCATTTCCTAATAGCTTAAACTTCTGGGATAATAGGTAATTTAACATGGTATCAGAGCAGGAGATCCTGAGTTCGATCCCTGATTTTACTCTACCTCCCATTTAAAATGTTAAATTCCCACTTGTTGGGGAAGTTTAGGCCCACAAGTGATTAAATTCACCATTTCCTAATAACTTAAGCTTTTGGGATAATCGGTAATTTAACGATCTGAATATAAGATTATTTACCCTTTATGTAGATTTGATTGTGAATATAAACTCCTTCGGACCTTTGTTGGATGCCCTTTCTAGCATTCAATTGTCCCATCTTTTTCCACTCAACAAATTTTTTCCCGGATTTTGCATTTGTTGCTTCATCTGTATATAGCACATCAAATTCAGATTTAAGCTATATTACTCTAAATATTCTGTTGCTGGTGCATTTACCATCCACATTGGCCAGGTTCACGATCATTTATGTATAGATATTGATGAGTTAAATCATATACTGTTAAGAAGCCATCTGTCCCTTTTGACTTTGTCTTGATTACTCCTCTTTTCCTGCTTGAGTGAGGAAACAGAAAGTCATCGTTTCCTTAATTGCCCAGTTCAGCCAGGATGTGTGTTATATAATGGAATGTTTGTCTGAGATTTCAATGATAAGTATGGCAGAGCAGCTGAGCAGGCTGACTTGCATGGTTTGATTATAAAAACTTGGACTTTGGCTGTGAATTATGACATGCAAAACAAAACAATCTTGTATACATAAATGAAGAACAAAATTTTGATCTCGTACTTTTTCTAATTTAAATATGATTCCAAGCTCAGATCAGTATGTATTGTACTGCTGCTGATTTAGGAATTAATTTTCTAAAATGTGCCTGTGCAATAAATTGATGGCGAAGACTTTGGCGAGTCAACCAGGGTCATCTACTACGAAAATTGGGTGCCATTTATAAGTCAATTAGTTTTTGCTTCTGTGATGTTGCTTTCGCCCCCATTATTACTACAATTGATTTAAAGCCTCAATTCAAATCAAACACGTTTGTATGTGGCTTTGTTCAACTATAATCAGATCATACACTATAGTGGATGGATTTCCTTTTTTAGTTTTGAGTGTATGTCATTGTCAAAATCCTTTTAAACTATCTTGTATGTCATTTTTATGCGCACTTTAAGGTGCATTATTATTAATTTATTATTACCTTTTTGATTATTCACTCTTGGCTGCTGGTTATTATTACAACAGTACCTACGCGGTGATGAGGGAAGCACACACTGCTATTTCACATTGGAAGGTTTCTGTTTTTAACTATAAAAGGAATCTCACGGGAAGTTACTCATAGGAATCTCACGGGAAGTATGTGTGTAATGTATTAAGAGCTTCCCATTTAGAAGAATTGGTACGCGTAAACTAATAGTGATAGCAAAAATACGAAAAACACTTTACGCGTTACAGTGCATATAAAAAGCTTGCTATCGTTCCCTTCTCTTTCTCATCCATTATTTCATTGATTTCCATAACTGAATTGTCTGTCACAGAAAAAGAGAGAGAGAGAGAGACAACATCAGCAGCTTTAGCCGTGAGTACTTTCTATAAGCTATAACACAACAACCAACATACTCAATGGTGTCCCCCAACAGCTATTCAACTCAGCCCTCAACCTCCAAGGATTCTGCTAATTACAACTTCCTTCGCCGTTTGATCTTTGTGCTGCTCTCTTTTTTCGTCATAATTACCCTTGTGATCTACATTGCATGGCTTATTCTTAAACCACTACCTCCGGACTTTGAAGTCGACTCTTTCACGGTCTCTAATTTCACTGTTTCCGGCTCACAAATAAGGGGGAAATATGATATCCAAGTCACTCTGAGAAACCCCAACAAGAAAGTAGACTTGTATGTCGAAATTTTCAATATCCGTGTGACTTATAGGAGAACCCGTCTTTCTCAAAACTCAAAGGCATTTGGGCTTTTGTTTCTGGAGAAGTTGAATCAAACAAGTGTTAAGGCCGAGTTGGACTCGAAATTGAGTCGTTATGTGAGGAAAAATGACTTGGAGAACTTGGGTCAGAACTTAAGTGGGGGTGTGATTTGTTTTGATGTGAGGATGCCTGTTTCAACAACATTTACTTATGGAAATTGGCCTAGAATGGAAAGATTAATGCTCGTTTATTGCAAGAATCTGAGGATTACATTCTCGTCTTCTAAGTCGGTTGGGAAGCTCGTAGATAGAAGAGAGAATTGCATAGTATCTTCTGACTAAAGATATGGGGGTCATTCTTTAGTTTTCTTGCATAGTCAAAACATAGGTTATTAGTTCATTTAATTAGTTTAATTAAGTGAGTTGCAACTTGCAAGTTGATTTGTTTCTCTTATTTTTTTAAGGGTTGTGCTCATTAACAGCAAGACCTTTTTTTAGTATAATTTTTTGTCTTTTTCTACAGCTTTATGTCATTTTTTTGGGGTATAAGGCCAACTTTGTAGAGAGAAAAAATGTTAAAATAACCAAAATGACTAATTTTTATGTCATTTTTCTTTTTTTTATTTAATTTTTTTTATTAAATAGGACCCATTTTAGTACTATCTTAATAAGCACCTATGCAGTTCTGGTTAACCTTTGCTATTTTTTTTTCTTTTTTTTTAAAATTGTGAATTCATTCATTTGTTGTTCATATATTGGGTGTGCCTGGCTAGATTACCTTTTCAATTTGTGCTATCACTGGGTCCGGTTTATTACTTCGCATGTAAAAACTATAAATTAAAGATACCATTCTTTATTCTTTCACTATTTCTTGCACTTTCTTTTCCTTTTTTTGCCTTCAATATTGTGTAGTTGAAATGATGTCGAAATGTTATGGAAAATGATTTATACAGGTGATGGACAGTGAAAGAGAAATGAAGCCAATAATGCTTCCACAATTCAATGCAGAATTGTCTCTGCAACTTCTTTTAATCGAGTAATTATTAGATATTTTTAGAGTATGATTTTTTTTTTAATATTTATGATAAATTTCATTAATTAAATTTATAGTAAAATTACAATGAATGTGAAAGCAGAGAGCATTGTGTCATTGTATTATGAAAATACTTAATAATTTTCTCTTTTATTCACTCCAAAAACAATAAATTATGGTGCAAAACCCATAATTTACACACTTCAATAATCCAATACCAACATGCTACATCAACTTTCACAAATTAAATAATTGAAGTCACATACAATCATTCCCATAGGCAGAAATAAATTGTACATGGGGCCATGACCCTCCCAAAATTTTTATAATCCTCTTAATAGTGGGTAAAACTAAGATCCCAACTCTGTTTTTTAAAGTGACCCCCCCCCCCCTCCTTTTTCCAGGGCCCTTCCCCAAATTCCAGTTCCTTTCACTAGTTTTTTCCATTCTCTTCCCAACAAATCAATTTCTAACTTTTACCCTTAACTTTTTGTCTTTTACTGACTTTTACTATCACCGTCCTTTAGAAGCTAAATTCAACTTTTCCTACTAAAGCAACTACAAATTTTAGTATAAAATGTTTACAAACTAATGTGTCAATAAAAGTAATTTGTGGATTTCAACAATTTAATTGATGAAATTTTTAATCACTTTATTATGATTTGTGACACATCAATTTGTAAGCATTATATAGTGAAATTTAGAGTGTCTTTATTATCATTCTTTCCCAAAACTCTTACAATATTCTTCCACATTCCAGCCACCCAAAAGACTTTCCTTTCCTCATCATTGGATGCTCTCTCTCTCTCTCTCTCTCTCTCTCTCTCTCTCTCTCATTACCTCTTCCTTACTATGTTTTCACATAAGAGTTTTCTTACCTGAAGCTAAGTGAATCTTGAGTAGTACAAAATTTTTCATTCCCCTTTTCACTTCTACTTTACTTCAATTTTTATTTATTTATCATGATTTTTCTTTGTTAGTTTAATTTCTACTTAGTTGGGAGGTACAAAATTGATTTTGAATTTTTTTTTTTTTTTTTTTGACCATATTAGTCTTATTTGGGTCATCTACTACGAAATTTGGGTGCCATTTATAAGTCAATTAGTTTTTGCTTCTGTGATGTTGCTTTCGCCCCCATTATTACTACAATTGTTGCCTAGTCTCAATTCAAATCAAACTCGTTTGTATGTAGCTTTGTACAACTATAATAAGATCACACACTATAGTGGCTGGATTCCCCTTTTTACTGTTTTGAGTGTATGTCATTGTCAAAATCCTTTTAAATTCTCTTGTATGTCATTTTTATTTAAGGTGCGTTATTATTACCTTTTTGACTAGTCACTCTTAGCTGCTGGTTCCGAAACAAAAATACACGACAAATCGTAGTAAGATCGGAATCCAAAACGTGCCTACGCGGTAATGTGAGTGAAAGAACACATTGCTATTTCACATTGGAAGGTTTCTGTTTTTAACTATAAAAGGAATCTCATAGGAAGTTACTCATAGGAATCTCATAGGAAGTTTGTGTAATGTATCTATTGGCTAAAAGAGCTTTCCATTTAGAAGAATTGCTACGAAAAACACATTACGCGTTACATCTGCATATAAAAAGCTTACCTATCATTCCCTTTTCTTTCTCATCCATTATTTCATTGATTTCCATAACTGAATTATATGTCACAGCAAGAGAGAGAGAGAGACAACATCAGCAGCTTTAGCCGTTAGTACTGTCTATAAGCTATAACACAACAACATGGTGTCCCCCAACAGCTATTCAACTCAGCCCTCAACCTCCAAGGATTCTGCTTATAACAACTTCCTTCGCCGTTTGATCTTTGTGCTGCTCTCTTTTTTCGTCATAATTACCCTTGTGATCTACATTGCATGGCTTATTCTTAAACCACTACCTCCAAAATTCGAAGTCGACTCTTTCACAGTCTCTAATTTCACTGTTTCTGGCTCACAAATAAGGGGGAAATATGATATCCAAGTCACTGTTAGAAATCCCAACAAGAAAGTAGACTTTTCTGTCGAAATTTTCGATATCCATGTGAATTATAGGAGAACCCGTCTTTCTCAGAACTCAGAGGCATCTCGGTTTCTGTTTCTGGAGAAGTCGAATCAAACTAGTGTTAAGGCCGAGTTGGACTCAAATTTGAGTCGTTATGTGAGGAAAAATGACTTGGAGAACTTGGGTCAGAATTTAAGCGGGGGTGTGATTTGTTTTGACGTGAGGATGCCTGTTTCAACAACATTTATTTCTGGAAATTGGCCTAGAATCGAAAGATCAATGCTCGTTTATTGCAAGAATCTGAGGGTTACATTCTCGTCTTCTAAGTTTGTTGGAAAGCTCATAGACAAAGGAGAGGATTGCTTAGTACTTTCTGACTAAACATGGGGGAGTCATTCATTAGTTTTCTTGCACAGTCAACACATAGGTTATTGGTTCATTTAATTAGTTAAATTAGGTGAGTTGCAACTTGCAAGTTGCTTTGTTTCTCTTATTTTTTTAAGGGTTGTGCTCATTTAGAGCAAGACCTTTTTTTAGTATTATTTTTTGTCTTTCTACAATTTTATGTCTTTCTTTTTTTTCCGGTGTAAGGCCAACTTTGTAGAGAGAAAAATGTTAAAATAACCACAAAAAAACTAGTTTTTATGTCATTTTTCTTTTATTTATTTGATTTTTTATTAAATAAGACCCATTTTAGTACAATCTTAACCAGCACCTATACGGTGCTTGTTAACCTTTGCTTTTTTTCCTTTTTTTTTTTTTTTTTTTAAATTGTGAATTCATTCATTTGTTGTTCATATATTGAGTGTGCCTAGCTAGATTACCTTTTCAATTTGTGCTGTCACTAGATACGGTTTATTACTTCGCGTGTAAAAACTACAAATTAAAGATACCATTCCTTATTCTTTCGCTTTTTCTCGCACTTTCTTTTCCTTTTTTTGCCTTCAATATTGTGTGGTTGAAATGATGTCGAAATGTTATGGAAAATGATGTATACAGGTGAGGGACAGTGAAAGAGAAATGTAGCCAATAATGCTTCCACAATTCAATGCAGAATTGTCCCTGCCACTTCTTTTCATCATGTAATTATTAGATGTTTTTGAAGCACGAATTTTTTTTTTTTTTTAACATTCAGGGTAAATTTCATTAATTAAACTTATAGTAAAATTGACAATGAATGTGAGAGCAAAGAGCATTGTGTCACTATATTATGAAAATACTTAATAATTTTCTCTTTTATTCACTCCAAAAATAATAAATTATGGTGCAAAACCCATAGTTTACACACTTCAATAATCCAATACCAACATGCTACATCAACTTTCACAAATTAAATAATTGAAGTCACATACAATCATTCCCATAGGCAGAAATAAATTGTACAATCAGTCCCAAGGCCCTACCCCAAATTCCAGTTCCTTTCACTAGTCTTTTCCATTCTCTTCCCAACAAATCAGTTTCTAACTTTTACCTTTAGCTTTTAGTCTTTTACAAACTTTTACTATCACTGTTCTTTAGAGCATCCACATCAATGGATGCAAAATCATATAAAATAGAAAAAAACACCATTTTTACACATTTTGCCTAAAAAATGTTCTACATCAATGCTTCTAAAAATGTGTAAAAATGTGTATATCTCTATACGAGCTACAGTAACTGTGTAAATATACACAGTTATTGTAGTTCATCCATTTATTATTTTATTAATTTCACATTTGCTCCTTTTTTTCCCTTTCTTCTCCGTGCTCAACAAACTCAGTAACTTCTCCTCTCCTCATCTTCTTCTTTTTCCTCAAATGCACACAAACACATCCACACAGAGATACACTTGCTCAAAAAAAAAAACACAGAAATACACTAACACACCCACACACAAACAAACCCAAATGGACAAACAACAAAGAGACAGATCGGTGCTTATCGGAACAATCGGTGCTTGTGGATCGGAGCTAGGGAGATCTTGGTCAGATCTGATCTGGTCGGATCTAATCGATGCTTGTGGATCGGAGCTAGGGAGATCGGTGTTTGTGGATCGATGCTTGATCGGGTCTCGCCTGATCGGAGCTATGGATCGATGCTTGTGACCGAGATGGTGTGGATTAGACCGAGAGGGAGAATTGATCTGTGTTCAGAAATGGGTATAGAGATGGGTAGAGAGATGGGTATAGAGAGAGAGCAACAAATAAATAAAAAAGGGTAGAAAGAGAGAGAGAGAGAGTGCACGTATGTAAAGGGGTTAGTTGAGAGAAATAATAAAAAAATTGAGAAAAGTGATTATTTAAATAAAAGATGTGATAGAATAGATGAATTGATGTGGGTGTTTTGTAAAAATTGGTGTGTAAAATAAAAAAAGTAGGTTTTTAGTGTAAAAATGGATGTGTAAAATACACTAACTGATGTGGTTGCTCTAAAAAGCTAAATTCAACTTTTCCTACTAAAGCAACTACAAATTTTAGTATAAAATGTTGGCAAACTAATGTGTCGATAAAAGTGATTTGTGGATTTCAACAATTTAATTGATGATTTTTTTAATTACTTTATTCTGATTGGTGACACATCAATTTGTAAGCATTATACAGTAAAATTTAGAGTGTCTTTATCATCATTCTTTCCCAAAACTCTTACAATATTCTTCCACATTCCAGCCACCCAAAAGACTTTTCTTTCCTCATCATTAGATGCTCTCTCTCTCTCTCTCTCTCTCCATGACCTCTTCCTTATTTTCACGTAAGAGTTTTCTTACCTGAAGCTAAGTGAATCTTGAGTAGTACAAAAATTTTCATTCCCTTTTTCATTTCTACTTTACTTCAATTTTTATTTATTTATCATGATTTTTCTTTGTTAGTTTAATTTTTACTTGGTTGAGAGGTACAAATTGATTTTGAATTATTTTTTTTTTGACCCTATTAGTCTTATTTGATAGAATTTAAATTCTATTTATTTTATGGCTGCTTATAATGAATCAATGATTTTGTTATATTTAATTTTTATTAATATTATATCTTCTTGTAGATGTAGTCTACAAGTGATAACCTTGTCGTAATGACATCCATTATAGCACCCTATATATGTTTGCATTTCAAACTCCACCCCACCTCACCTCCCCTACTCTCTCTCTCTCTCTCTCTCTCTCTCTCTCTCTCTCTCTCTATATATATATATATATATATATAAAGAATATGAGAAACTTAGGAGGAAATAACCTTAAGATGGTCAATTAAACTATAGTTGTGTTAGTAATTTCAATGCTAAATAGAATTACACTAATTAAATTTTTTTATCAATAATCTACTTATATATACTTTGAATTTTTCTTAAATTGCCAATCAATATGATAGTTTTACCTCAACTCTCAAACCAAAATTCCTAGTTATACCCCTAATCATTCCCCACATCAAACTAAAAAACCAACAAACCAAAATTAAAATCTCACTCTCCTCTTAGAACTGAAGAAAAATCAAACCTTATCTTGCTAAAAAGAGGCATCTTTAGATTAAAACTTTCCTTTTTTAAAAAAATTTAAAGGGGAAAAAAAAGGCACGATGGAATGGGATTTAATTTGTCTTTTGCTGGACGTAGAGAGACTCTAGCTAGCTACCTTTTTAATCCATTTAATATTCCATGCAATTGTACAGTTAACAACGGACAATAAGTTAATAAGTTAACAATGAGGTAGGTAATTACATTCAACGGTCTCATTTGTCTCTCTAAATATATAAATTTATAAGAAAACTACCTTATATTTAGTTATTTTCATGAGTTTTAACTTGTGATTCTGAATTTTAATATTTATCAAAATCAGCGATCCCCCAAAAAAACAATGCATAATTTGAATATTATATTGAACGAAGCAAAAATAAATTGTGGGAATTAGATATAAAATTTGCTTAAGTTATTTTTGGATAAAACATGGGTTAGCAACACTCATGAGCGAAAGTGAGGGGAAAAAAAAGAAAGAAAAAAAACATGGGTCAGCAGACTCAGCATAGAACTTGATGAACCCAGAGAATCGGGGAACATTCCGTCAGGTTTCCTCATTTGGGAGTTGCTGTCTGATCATCATAACGCTCATTGACTAAAACTCAACAACGCAAAGGATGGTAATTGAGCAAAGAAGCTCTAGGTGATGAAATTTTTTATTTGACTGTATTATTATTATTATTTTTCCCTTTTTATTGAGATAGAATTGACTTTGTATTAAGCTTTAGCTGCAAACTGTCCCCTATATTTTCTAGGAAATCTTTCAGTTGGTTGTAAATCCCGAATCTAAGATATTCTAAAATTCTTGGATTACCATTTTGTTTTTTGATATTCATTTTTACACTCATTGTAAATGCTGATATTAGAAATGAACAAATGACTATCAAAGTATCAAGTATCAACCTTTATCAACCCAAAAAAAAAAGCTGTACAATTAGGTTCTTCAAAGTCTAATTAGTTGTTTCTTAAAAATAAAAAAAAAATTGACTATTTGTTCATCATTAAAGAATTTTTTATATCACTAATAAGACTTTTATAAATAAGTGTCCTAAGGATACTAGTTAAGTTATATTTAATCCTCCATTAAGTAAAGCCTTTTTCTCTCTATATGAAAACAAATACTCACACATAAACCACAATTAATTTAGGAAAATTCTATGTTTACACTGTACTTGTAAATTGTAATATATATAAACTTACATTGTAAACATACAAAAAAGAAAAATATTGTACATATTTGTAAAAAGTGGTAAATATTTGACACTTTTTGTGTCTATCATATAAATTTACATTGCAAGTACAATATAAACATATAAAGGTCCAAAAATTTAAATATACAAAATTACAAACTAATAAATTATTGACAAGTAGGTATTATAATTTATAATTGAATGTTTATTATTTTTTATTTGGTACGCTTAATACACTTCTTATCAGGACCCAAGTGATTAGAGTTTTCAGAAGAGTATATTGAATTACTCTCAAATTTTTAGAATATCCTAATTCTCAACCTATCTTCTAGTAGACCAAGCAAACAAGATTGAGGGTCTGAGATTCCAAGGAAAAAGAGAGAGATAATATCGATTCTTTTTGTTGAGCAGAAATGGAGGAAGATGAGGGTTTTTACGTGGTGAATTTGGAAGATAAAAATAAACTTTTGAAATGCCATAATCCGAAGCATAATTACAGTGATCATGAGCTCCAACTGGCTGATCTACCCTCACAACCAATCCAAGACATGAAGAGAGAGACCACCATATCCAATGCTACAAAATCCAACACCCCTCAAACTGAAGAAAATAGTTGGGTCAATTGTCATCTTCTATTGTCCATTGGCTATGGGCTCTTCATGACCTCTATTTGCATTCTTATGTATCCATCTATGGTTGATGATTCTCCATTACTAGAAATCTGAGTTGATTTTGTGTTTCTCTCACCCTTCAACATCATGGCATCTCAATATACCACAAGTTGCAACGTTAGCTTCTGTGTCACAAACCCTGGCAACCAGGCAAGCTTTTCGTGCAGTAACATTGTTGCTTCAGTTTTCTTCAAGGAGAAGCTTTTATTAATTACAATGCTTGCACCCTTTTATCGATCAGGGCACTAAGGACCAGACTTTTGTTAACGCAAGCTTAAATCATTCACATGTACTTGTTGACAATTGGGTCCTAAATGCTGTTGATGAAGCTGAGAGGAGTCATGGTTAGGCTGTTCTTTTAAATGTAAAGGTAGAGACTTTGGTTCATCATAACCCTGGAACATCATGAAAATGGAGATGACGTATGCAATCTGAATTTGCTGCTTGAAGATTGATAGTGAGGCTTTCCTTTTCAATTCTAATTGAAAATCTTCTCCATGGTACTTTTTTTGCGTAGGAAAGTAAATAATGACTAGCAAACCAGATGTCTAATACAAGTTTTTATACAATAAATTTCCATTTCTGAGATTTTTCATGTAAGGTCTACTTTGAGACATTGGATCGATGTGATAATTAACTCTTCTTTCCTTTTTCTTTTTTCTTGGTCGCTGAGATATCCAACTTCTGCTTGATCAATTTTTTTTTTAAGAATTAATATATCATATTGTGTTTGTGAATTATTAGATCAAAAAGAGTGTCTTTACTAATCTCTATATATATTTATTAAAGAAAAATTAAATAACTATTGTGGACTACAAAACCATAAGATTAGTAGCACTATAAATCAATGACATTTCAATCAAAAAAAAAAAAAAAAAAAGGAAGAAGAAGAAGAAATCAGTGACTTTATTATGCTATGATTTCCATGCTTATAGATTTTCCTGGTGGTGAAGGTTAACATGTATTGTATTTGTATATCATCCATGCATGGACTGAAACATTGGGCCGGTGGCACGTTTGATCTTTTAAGGTAAAGAAACAATGATAATAAGTTAATTTTCAGTTAAAGATCTGATCCCAGACCCGATGTCACTTTATAACCTCAAAGAAAAAACCATAAAATTACAAAAAGTTTTGACTCCATGCTAACTTGGTGATAAAGTCTTTGATCAACAATGACTAATGGGCTAAATCCCTTTCCTTCCAAGGTTAGGAACTAAAATGCCATATCTAAAGGGCCAGGCGTTAGGTAAGTATTGTTCACTAATGATAAGACCTAATCCCTAAAATAAAAATAAAAAGAAAAAGAGAACAACCCACAAAGTTACTTCTTGGTCATAATCTTTTGGACTGTCCAAGCATCCAGAGACGTATACTTGACATGATCAAAAGTTTTCCCAACTTTTTGCATTTTTGATTTACTATATAACTTTTTAAGTTGTTGAGAAAAGCCAGTGTCCTACTATATCACATAGAGGAGTTATTTTACCCCAAAAAAAAAAAAAATCAATGGACTACGACTGACTGATAAAGCAATGTCTTTTTTCTAAATGTTGAACTATGAGGTGTCGCACACTTGCACTAGCTGAGAAACATTGACAACATGAGGGACAACAAAGTCTAAAATCTAAATAAAGATCCTATTTAGGTTTTTTTTTTTTTTTTTTTTTTTGCACCAATGAGAAGAAAACATTTATGGAGATAATAAAAGTATATAAAAGATATCAAGGAATTAAATTAAAACAAACAATTATGAAAAAAAATATTACAAAATTGCAAAAGCCTATGAACTGATAAGACTTTACACTAGACAACAGAAGCTGGTTTTTGGGTCTTCAACCCAAACAAATTCTCAAATAATTTAGGAACCATAGGAGGAAGATCCATAGTCTGAGGTGCCATGAAATTGACAATCTTTTCATGAACATTATACCTGCAAAATTATAACGCACGAGAATAATATAAAATACACATTCAGATGACCACAACTCAAAATAGGAAATTTTTTGGGGCTTGGGAGGGAGTAGTTACCTTATCTTGCGACTTTTTGAGGCACGCCGATCAACGATCTTTCTCTTCTTAGTTTGCAACCTTTTCAAAGCATAAAAATCTGTGTAACAAGGAATAGTTAAAATCAAGGAGTCATTCACAGAATGTTTAATTAGTAGATTTCCTTTGAATACAATAGGACAAGTATGCAAATGATGTTCAACAAAAACCAAGTTCCATTTGAAAGTGTAGAAAAATATCTTTTAATTGTTTTTTTTTTAAATAAAAAAAGGAAAATTTTGTAAATTGTCAGCTGCGAGTCCATTTTCAGGTAGACTACATAGCTAAGTTCCAGAAAAACTATGGTAAAATTCATAGATATAGGTAATAAAATGATATTGACCTTGTCACTGGGTTCTCTTCAACTAATGGGCAGAATAAAATGGCACAGTATCAGGCAATTATGTCCATCCATCCATCCATCTTCACATCCAAAGCAGTGCTATAACCGAAATGGGTATGACTCATGAGGTATAGAAGAAAAACCCTCCCACCCCCACACCCCCACACCCTCTGCCCCCTTTTTTTTCCTCTTTTGAATACAGAAATTGATTCATTCATAATCAAGCAACAAAATTCTATGCAGTCATTTGGACAAACTTATTTTCATCATAAAATAAAATTTATAGCTTTGTTAAAGCATCATCTTTTTCTAGGTATAGCCGTAATTTTTTGTACAAAAAACAGAATAAGCTCAAACAAACATTAAGCAACACATCAACCTACTGCAACCAGCAATCCTCTTCCTTTTTCTAAGGCTTGAGACCAAGTGTTGGGATATTAAGAAGCAACATGTTCACAGAATGAGAATGTTAAGATAGATAAGTAGCAATACAAAGATAGTAGGGACACGCAATGAAGAAAATTGCTTAAATTAGTCATGTGCAAAGGAGAGCAATTAATGTACTAATGAGAAAAAGTGATTTGATTCTAGTTGAGAGAATAAAAAGATATAGCGAAAGACCTAAAATAACCCTAGTCGAAGAAGTAAAAAATGGCATAGTAATTAAGGAGATAACAAAGAGTACGATTTTGAATAAGATAGAATGGTGGAGAAGAATACATGTGGCCAACTCAAATTAGTCTCATGGGAATCCATCACTGACCCTAAAATTTTTGGCAATAACAGATTATTGTAGTTGTTGCAACTAACAAAAGAAGATGTCACAATATGAACATGAATACAGAAACTCTTATAGATCGAGTCCAAGAGCAGAAAAATAAATATACAAATTTCAAAATGCCACAATTTTACCAGATGATTTTGGGTCATTCGTCTCTAAGAATTCCTTCAGTAATTGTGTGTAGAATTCGGAGTCATCCAAAAGTTCTGGATCACCATCAGCTTGTACTTCCTATTCAAAGTAGGATATAGCAAACATCATAATGTGATGAGAAAAGCATAACTTTAATAATTTTACACAATCCTCTCCCTCATTTTACTTTTCTCTGCATAAATAAGACTGCATAATATCTAATGACATATGGCAGTCATCATTCAGTAATCCCCATCAGCATATACTTTTTACTCAAAGTTATATAAATAACATTTTATGCTTACAAAATGATAAGGTTGACAAATGTATCCAAGAGGAATAACGTCTCTCTAAGCTTACAAAAACATTTCATTTATTTAGTTTTTCACATAACAAATTATATATGTTACAAAATTAAGTTGCATTATATCTCATGAGTCATGACAATATGATTGCCATCATATTGAACAGAAGGAGTGAGGTGTTCTTCACACACAAATAATGGGTTCTATTTATGTAGCATCTGAGGGAACAAATGATATGCAAAAGAAGGCCATGGAGTAAAGTGAAGCATTATCAATAAAATAAATAAAATATATTACTTATCAATGAAATGTGTGAATTTGCAAGTCACCTAGCAGATCTGATCAGAGTTAGAAATTCAATTTCCATAGGCCTTCAAAATACACCCTTACTAAATCTTATTGATCTTTTCCTTAAATCATAAGTTATAATAAGTGTCCATTTCAATGAGTGGTGGATTAATATTAAGTTGTTTGTTCAGCTTATTTTGTTCATGTACAAGTTTATGAGTTCTACGTTTTCTTACTACAACTATACTTTTGCCCAGCTCATTTTTTAAGCCAATAAACCAATGAAAATAAGTTCTTCCAAACAAGCACTTAAATTTGGTACCCATGCAAACCCAAATTTTTTCCCAGAAAGAACCACCAGCAACCATTTCTGTTTATATTGCCTATTTATCTTGTTTTTCGACCATAACAAGATACCTAAAAAGTATTTTGGCATTCTGAAGGCATATTTGAAGAAGATTGGACTATCCAATGTGCTTATCATTAGAAAGCACAAATCAACCCACAGAGTGCACTATTGCAAAGATTGAAGTCAACACCATGAGTGACACAAAACATTCGAGGTTGTCTGTGAGTATCCCAAAATTAACTTCAATGTTAATGGTTCTGTTCGCCATGATAGTCCATTTTAGACAATGATTTGGTACCTTAAAACGCAATCCAATATTCACTCTCTTAGACATACAAGCACACGTATGAGAAAGATTTTATTTTTAGAGAATCTGGTATTTAAACAAATTTCCATAGTTTTGCTCTCAGGTGGGGTTCTGGAATCAAAATGAACATTCTATAATCAACTCAAGTAGACACACAAAAGTAGGATTACCTCTCCCTTAGCACTATTCACCCTGTCAGGATCCTGCCATCAACATGCCAGGTATTAGAATACAAATGTCAAATAGGCTAATTTTTATGTTATCTTGTCTATTTAATCTACACGTGTGTGTGGCCTTCATCTGAGTGTAAATATACATTCTCTCTTAAGTATAAAAAATAAAAATAAAAAGAAGAAAGAAAGAGAGATTATCTTACAGTTCCAAATACAGTGACTGTTGTTCTCCTCAGTTGCATCTGCTTGAGCATTCTACTTGGATCTCTCATATAATCAGCAACTTGCTCACTAATATTCTGTGTATGGAATAGAAGAATTTAGTGAGCCTGTTTTACACCTTATGGGCATGGTAATCAGCCTAGTCATAAGGCCTAACCTGATTAAAAGCATGCAGTTTTCCTTTAATAGCAGCAGCACCAGTTGCCACCTCTGTCTTCCTCTGCCATTTGTCTATTGATTTGTCTCTGAAGGAAGCTATTCTAAAGGATACAAAGATGAATAATACATTCAACGCCCAAATTAAGAAATTAATTGCACTAGTAGGCTTTTAATGCATGCAAAGATGATGTGATACAGTGATAGATAAACAACAGAACTAAAAAAAGGCAATAACGCATGAAACATGGGTATATTAGGGTAAACATTACT
Source organism: Quercus parvula (assembly GCA_030820535.1). Lineage (NCBI taxonomy): Eukaryota > Viridiplantae > Streptophyta > Magnoliopsida > Fagales > Fagaceae > Quercus > Quercus parvula. The sequence goes on from JAUAME010000010.1 coordinate 10,300,794, forward strand.
TTTAATATGTACTTTACTAAGATTAAGACAGGTCATTGGAGTCTTTTTTTTTATAAGACAGGTAATTGGATTCAGGTTGTTGAAAACAAAAACCAAAAAAACAAATAAAATTATTACCAACTTAACTAAGACAATTCTGCTCCAATACCAGGATTTTCCTCCCCTAGGTTTTCAATCTCAATAATGTGTATATATCCCAAAAAAGATACATTCACAGAAACCTCCATAACATTAATAGCAAAAGACAAATAACGAAGGTAGTATAAAAGAACAAAAAAAGGACTAACAGCCCCCCTCAAGCACTGTTCCAGCTCATTTGAACGTATCATCATCATCAGAAAGTGGCTGTTGTTATGTCTACCTAAGTATGTCACCCAACTCATTGGTATTGGATGAAGAATTCAAAAACTTGATTTCCTACTTTTTACGAAAGAAGGATGAGTTCAATGTTCAACAGATCATAAGTACATCTAGAGGATGATCAAAGTACCTCAAATGCAATTGAGAAACCCTTGACCAATCTTCGTCACCTTCAACATTCGAGTTCTTAGAAGTTTCTGAATGCTTGGATGATCTTTCAAAATTACCTTAAGGAGAGAAACCTTGTTAGGATAAGCAAGCTAAATCAATAACTTTTCATGCACATATGTAGTTTATTCTTGAACAGTAATCATGCACAAAAATCATAGCCTGAAACTAAAGCAATAGTACTATGTAATCCCAAGTCTTAAGCCTAACTGACAAGCTCTTGCTGGCTTTACAATTCAGTCAACATTTATCATTAGCTTTATGTTGAAGAAAGATTGCACAAGAAAATTGGAAATATCAGAACCCTTGCAGGAAAAAGAAAAAACAATAAAAATCAAAGGAATAGCAGAAATATTGAAAAGAATGCTTTAAAGATTTGGTATAATCTTCTCTATTCATAATATCTGACTTTTTTGTACAGAGATTATAAACTCTTTGAGAGATAAAAAGTATGATAAGGAACTCTAAATTTAGAAAATAGAATCTAGCACAATGGAAAAAATTTCATTCACAATGCCAGGTGAGTAGATAACCAAATAATACAATACAGAGAGAATTTGTTCAATACCATTTGAGGATTCAGCAACAGAAGGATTCTTCTCAAGCAAAGCCTGTCACAAAAAAATTATCACAAGATGAACAGAGGAAATATATTGACAGAAAAATTTATAAGGCCAAAATAAAGCATCAACTGTTGGTCATATTCTTTGAAGCTAAATGAATGTATATCAAATACATAAAAATAATTAAAAATTTCCAAAACGGCCATACCTCTTGTAGTTCCAATAGGGAATCTAAAGTATTCTTAGATGAGGTAATGAGATCTGAATATGCTGTATTGACACCCTCATCTAAATTACAGAATGAAGACCTAACTGGCTCCTGCAGACAATCCATCATCTTTAGACACTTTGTTATATTAAAGAGCTAGAATTAAGTTAAATAAGAGTACAATACCAAAAAAGACCTGGGGTAATCTATTTGCACTTGAGAATGCTTTCTGAACTAACAATCTGAGCTCTAGAGCTTTGTCCCAGAGAGCCTTCAGGAAAAAGAAGAAAGAAGTTTATCAATGTTTAACCACACTCATAAGAGAGGGAAATGATATAAAGAATAAACTAATTGCTTCAAAGAGTATAATTATTAAGAAAGGAAAGTAACAGTCAAGAACACTATTTTTAAAAGGAAAAAAAAAAAAAACACTGATACAACCAAAGGAAGGAAAACTAATGACTGAATCTGTAAAACCCACACCTTTTGATTCTTCACTGCCTGACCCTTAAGAAGATCTTCATCCTTGTGACGCTTCAAATCATTAAAAATATCTCTGAATGAAAATTGAAACCCAACAATTATAAAACGGCATACATTTAACAGATATGCATGGACATATATGTCATAACAAACATGCCTAATATCACACATGTGAGTAATTTAGCATCTGTATGCCACAAAGAAACTACCGACCAAACATTTTATAGATCCACCTTTCACCTAAACAACCATAATCATGATGAAAATGAGTCTAATATCTATACAAAAGAGAAAAGCACGGGTATGACATGAGGAATTTCTGAAAAATTATAACATGAAATAACTGGCACGACACTAGTAAGACAAGGATACAACACGAGTCGGCCCCTAAATGAAGTGTCCATGCCTACTAGGAGAAAAGTAACACGCTACAGTGTCACGGAAAAGAAGTCGGTTTGCTGAAACCAAAAAAAAAAAAAAAAAAAAAACCTTCCCAATTCATTGGAATATACCCTCCACATAGATTTTCCTCCAAATTCTAGGTAAAAATTACTTGGTACAAGTCCTCTAAGATTTCAAAAAATAATATAAAAACCCACACCCAGAAACTAAAAATCAATATGTTTCAATGTTATTACACACAAAATCAAGTGCACAACCAAATGTGATAAACAAATAACAGTCTTACATTTCCTGGTGCTTAAGATTCTTATACTCTTCTTCTAGCTGTTCCATCTCCTCATCTCCATTGTTAGCTTCTCCTTCATCTCCCTCTCCATCTTCATCTTCGTAATAAGCTTCTTCTTCTTCTTCTTCTTCTTCATGCCCCAACTACATCATAAATTGCTCAATTAACAAGAATCACAAACACAAAAACCAAACCCAATAACAATATTAATCAAAATTTCACTAATTATTGTAAAAATTTAAAATAGGTTTTTTTTTTTTTTGGCTCACAGTTAGATTCCCATTGTCCATGTCTTCATCGAAATCTTCGAAATCGCTGTCGATGTCTTGCGCTTTTTTCAACCGCTTCGAATGTAAACCCATTATGAAAACCTAAGAATTTCCCAGGAACCAAATAGTTTTCCAAAACCTTGAACGAAGAAGAAGAAGTTTAGCTGAGACCGGGTTTTATTAAAGATTTGGGCTGGAAGAGGAAAGATTTTGTAATGAGTTGGGCTGGGCTTGATCCAAGATAGGGATTTACTAGTAAGCTAATATAAAAACCAATTTGTTTTATTAACTGTAAATAAATTAATTAAAAACAAGAAGAGAATTTTCTGAAATTTAAATAGGGTTATTGTGTGGGTCAAAATTAAACAATTGTATAACTTTCACATTTTTATTTATGTTAATGTTGAGAGGTTCACAATGGAAGAATTAAAAATATAAATAAAAAATAGCAACAATGAAAGAAATATTGCATAATAAATTTGGTTTCAAACTCCAACTGGACTGAAGTTCATGTTGTTGGTGAAGCCGTGATTGTGCTCAAAACTGATGATGATTATATATATGTTTGTATAAATAATAGAATAAATGATTCTATGATATATTTTTCTATTTAAACCATCAATCAAAAACTTGCAATATCATTTTAGAAAAATATATATTATAATAAATAATTTCATGTACAAACACAATCATAACTGTAAGGGGCAGGCTTTGGTCTTGCTATCCAAAGCACGAGTGAATTAAAGCCCGAAGAGCCCAATACAATAAATTTGTAAAAGCGGACTAAAAAGTTAGGCTCCAACGAAATGACAACGACCTTAATGGGCTAAAGCAGATATGAGAATAAGGAAAAATAATGACTAGACAAATATGATGTACAGAAATTCTTCTTCGGCAATGTTCGAGGAGGGTAGTTCTCCAATATATCTTTCTTACATTTGATTACAGTTGTTGTTCTTAACGCTATGGCATTTTTCTCCACAGATTTTGTCCCTCTACCCTTTGGAGGGTCTCTCACATTATATAACTCCCTTCAGGTGATCCTGACATTCCATTTGTTGATCCTTTAGTACATCACTTAAGTGCTTATTCCATCAGACAACTTCTCTAGCCTCTTGTGAGTTGCGGCGGCCAAGACAGTATTGTTCAAGGGTCTTATCCACATAAATGCAACCAGGAAGTTTGACATGATGCATTAAATGTGGGGGGTACCACCACCCCTTCAGTCATGTCAGGACTAACCCCTCTCTGAATCCTTTTCTCAGCAGTAGGACCTCCTTTGGCAATGTGCCATTGACATGGCCTTAATGTACGAACATGTGGCCTCCTCGGCTTGGCAATGGACTCCTCGGCCATGGATATGACACGTGGCGCAAGTGCCTTATTTAAATTCTTGTACCCCACAATAACAAATATTTATTAATTGTCATAATATTTATTAAATAGTTCCGTTTAAAACTAAAATCATAATAAATAAATATTAATAACTACAATTGATGATACTCGGAAAAAATTGTAACTCTATACTCGTCCATGATGGGTCGTCCTGATCTACGACCTCAACTCGTGAAAGTCAGGACGAGGAGAACCCGTCCTTAGCCAAACAGGAAGGACGAGATTTTAGGTAATCTCGTCCTTAGCCTAACCTCGTCCTGAGTAAGCTAGGCGGTGAACATCACTGACCAGACATGGGACATCACACCTTTCCGTAATCGACAAAATTAATGGGAACCGTTGCCAACGACGGTTAGATCAATCGGGCCAAACGATATGGTACCAAAAACAGTTATAACTTACTGTTAAAACCGTCGACTTACATGAAGGGAGACGACTGTTCCGTGGGTGTGCTATAAAAGCACTGATCTACGAACAAGGTATTTCATTCAGAACTTCCATTCACTTTTCCTTAAAACAAAAATCACAAAGATACTAACTTTGCCATCGTAGGATTTTTGGCCGGCCTCCACCGGTCACCTTTGATTTTAGTCTTTGTTTTCAGGACTTGCTAGCGACCTTTGGTAACGTCGAAGACAGTTTCAGCCCACTGATCATCCAAGCATTATCAGTTGGCGCCGTCTGTGGGAAAGGTTATATAGAATTTTTAGATTCTTTGAAATTCTGTAATTTCTTTCACTGACAAAAGGCTGAAATGGTTCGAACAAGATCAAGGGTTACCAGTCCAGGCCCACAAGAGAGTAGGGACGCTTCCAGTAATCCTCGCCGCGACCGTCAGTCGGCGCCCGCCATGCAGCCATCTTCTGTCCAGCATGTGCAGTCCATGGCTGCCGCCATGGCAGAGTTAACCCGTCAGAACCAGGAACTGACCAGACAACTTAATTCAAGGAGACAGCATCGTGACGAAAATGTCGAAGGGCATACCTAGAGTCAAGAAAATACAAGGAACGCTGAACCTGAGAGCTAGTCAAGAGGTACCACTTCGCGAAGGGTACCGCATCTGGAAAAGGAGATGGACCAAATGAGAAGGGTCATGGATGAGATGAGAGAGAATATGAGAAGGGCAAATCTAGTGGAGGACTTAGTTCATAGGACTGACTCCCCTTTCACTGCACTCATCAACGGTCACCCTTTCCCTCCGAAGTTCAAGATGCCCTCCTTAGATTCATATGACGGGACGCGTGACCCATTCGACCACATTGCCACTTTCAAGACTACGATGCACCTCCAAGGGGTTCCGGACGAGATAATGTGTAGAGCTTTTCCAACCACCCTCAAGGGACCCGCGCGAGTGTGGTTCAGTAAGATACCCCCCAATTCAGTAAGTTCCTTCGAAGAGTTGAGCAAGTTATTTGTTAACAACTTTATTGGGGGACAGAGGCATAAACGTTCCTCGTCCAGCATGCTAACCATAGAACAGGGAGAAAATGAAAGTCTGCGGTCCTTTATCACTCGCTTCAATCGAGAAGCTCTGACAGTGGACGAAGTAGATGATAAGTTGCTGCTGGCGGCATTCCACAATGGCGTTAATTCCGATCTTTTCATTCATAAGTTGTATGAGAAAGAGCCTCAATCCATGGCAGAGCTCGTCCATTCGGCTCAGAACTTCATGAATGCAGAAGACGCGATCATAGCCAAGAAGAGAAAAAGAGCTGAAAGAGGGGAGGCGAATCCTGTACGCGGTACTAACCAGGGACCTCGTCCAAAAAAGGGACGTGCAGAAGATAAGAAAGACCGAGATAATAAAAAAGTAGGCCCTTCAGCGCGAAATCAGCAGTACACGCTGTTAAACGTCCCACTTGAGCAAGTTCTCATGCAAATCAAGGACGAGCCCTCTTTAAAGTGGCCAGAGAAAATGAAGGGAGATCCCAATAAGCGCAATCGGAATAAGTATTGTCGCTTCCATAGAGACCATGGGCATGACACTGACGAATGTTTCGACCTCAAGCAGCAGATTGAAAATCTCATTAGACAAGGGAAATTGAGGAATTTCCTTGGACGAGACTACAAGGATGAGAAGATGAAGACGAAGGTAGAGGAGTCATCACGGCCTCCGCTTGGAGAAATCAGAATGATTTTTGGGGGAAGTTTAACAGGCCAGTCATCCAAATAAAAAAAAACATATCTGAAGGTAGTACAAAATGTCCAACTTTCAGGACGATCTCCCAGGACGAGGAATCAAGACGAGCAGGCTATCACTTTCACGGACGAGGAATCAAGACGAGCAGGCTATCACTTTCACGGACGAGGATGCATCAAGGATACATCATCCTCATGACGATGCCATTGTTATTACCTTGCTTATCGCTAATTATTCAACTAGAAGGGTGTTGGTAGATAACGGGAGTTCGGCGGACATCCTGTATTATCCTGCCTTCCAACAAATGAACCTCGGACGGGAGCAGCTTCGTCCGGTGTATTCACCCTTGGTCGGTTTTGGTGGAATGAAAGTGCAGCCTGTCGGTACTATCTCCTTACCAGTGGTAGTAGGGGCGTATCCGTAACAAGTAACGAGAAATGTCAACTTCCTTGTAGTTGATTGTTCATTATCCTATAATGCTATAATTGGGAGGCCAACCCTAAATAGCTGGAAGGCAGTCACATCCACTTACCATTTGTCAGTTAAGTTCCCTACTGAACATGGGGTAGGAGAGGTCCAAGGAGATCAGTTGGCCGCTAGAGAGTGTTATTTAGCCATGCTGGCTATGGACGAGCAGACTCAGACGATGAACATAGCAGAAAGAAGAATCGTGGCAGAGCCCACAGAAGCATTGGAAGAAATTCCTTTGGACGAGGAAGATCCAGGGAAAAGTACCAGAATAGGGGCAGATTTGGAAGGAAAGATTAAGAAGGGTCTTATATATTTCTTGAGAAAAAATATTGATGTGTTCGCTTGGAGTCATGAGGACATGCCGGGCATAGACCCGAGTATCATTACCCATCGTCTGAATGTACATCCTTCCTTCAAACCTGTGCGACAGAAGAAGAGGGTATTTGCTCCGGAGAGAGACAATGCTATTAAAGAAGAAGTACAGAAGTTGACACAGGCGAAGTTCATTCGAGAAGTCTATTATCCAGATTGGCTGGCTAATGTGGTAATGGTCAAGAAGGCGAATGGGAAATGGAGAATGTGTGTGGACTTCACCGATTTAAATAAGGCCTGCCCTAAAGACAGTTATCCATTGCCCCGCATTGACCAGTTGGTGGATTCTACGGCGGGACATAAGCTACTTAGCTTTATGGATGCCTTTTCCGGATATAATCAGATAAGGATGGAGGAGGTGGATCAAGAAAAAACGTCATTTGTCACTAGTCAAGGCTTATTTTGTTATAAGGTAATGCCTTTCGGGCTGAAAAATGCAGGGGCAACATATCAAAGGTTGGTCAACCACATGTTTCGTCCGCAGATTGGGCGGAATGTGGAAGTCTATGTAGACGATATGCTGGTGAAAAGTCAGGACGAGGAAAATTATCTGGACGACCTACAGGAAACGTTTGATACATTCCGGCAGTACAACATGAAGTCAAACCCCAGCAAGTGTGCTTTCGGGGTGTCGTCGGGAAAGTTTCTGGGCTTTATGGTCTCACATAGGGGAATTGAAGCTAATCCTGATAAAATCCAAGCAATACTGGATATGAAACCTTCGCAAAATGTTAAAGAAGTCCAGTCACTCACCGGACGGGTTGCAGCCCTTAACAGGTTCGTTTCCAAAGCCACTGATAAATGTTTGCCATTCTTCAAAGTTCTTAGAAAAGCGTTTGAGTGGACGGACGATTGTCAGAGAGCTTTCGAAGACCTGAAAGCATACCTTACATCTGCCCCATTGTTAAGTCCATCCGTGTTAGGAGAAGAATTATATCTGTATTTGGCTGTTACCCCGCATGCTGTAAGTTCGGCTTTGATCAGAGAAGAAGGAAGAGTGCAGAAACCGGTCTACTACACCAGTCGAACACTTAGAGGAGCGGAAGCACGGTACCCACAAATTGAAAAGTTAGCTTTTGCCTTGATCACAGCCTCTAGGAAACTAAGGCACTACTTCCAAGCTCACATCATCAACGTCATGACGGATCACCCGTTGAAAAAAGCAATGAATAAGTTAGAAGCTGCGGGACGATTGATCCAGTGGGCAGTCGAGCTCAGTGAATTTGATATCAAGTACCTGCCAAGGCACGCGATAAAAGCTCAGGCTCTCGCAGATTTTATCGCAGAGTTTACTCCGAGTCACAGTGAGTCGGAAGTAGTGGAAGACAAAAAATGGATCATTCATGTGGATGGCTCGTCTACACAGCATGCAGGAGGGATAGGAGTTGTGTTGCAATCCCCTGAGGGAGATAAGCTGACGTACAAGGTGCGCCTGCAATATCAAGCAACCAATAATGAAGTTGAGTATGAAGCCCTTTTAAAGGGTTTGGAACTGGCCAAGTCCATAGAAGCTGAATCAGTACTTATTCTGGGAGATTCGCAGTTAGTCATGGGTCAGGTAAACGGGACGTGTGAAGCCAAGGAAGAGCGAATGAAGAAATATCTTGAGAAAGTACTGCAGTCAGTGAAGAAATTCAAAGAAGCTACCTTTGTTCAAATCCCAAGGGAGGAGAACATGGACGCAGATGCACTAGCAAAGGCAGCCTCAACAAATCAACTTATGGACGAGTTTGATGAAATCCAATATCTTCCTAGTATAGACATTCCTGACGTACTGCAAGTACAGAATAAGGGAAGTTGGATGGCCCCGATAGTATCATATTTGAAGGACGGAACTCTCTCGGAAGGAAAGGACGAGGCCAGGAAACTTAGAGTTCGGTTAGCCAGATACATCCTTCTGAACGACATACTGTATAAAAGAGGTTTTTCACAACCTTATCTTAGATGTTTGTCGCCAGAAGAGGCCAACTATGTGTTGAGGGAAATCCATGAAGGAGCTTGCGGAAACCACTCAGGAGCCAGATCACTTATACATAAGGTCGTCCGTGCAGGATATTACTGGCCAACTATTCAGGCAGATGTTAAAGCCTATGTGAAAGTTTGTGATCAGTGTCAGTGATTCAGTAACATCCCTAGACAGCCGTCGGAATACCTCACCCCCATGATGGCCCCATGGCCATTTGCTCAATAGGGTCTAGATATCTTGGGTCCTTTCCCAGTTGGAACCAGGCAGATGAAGTTCTTGGTTGTAGGAATTGACTATTTCACTAAATGGGTGGAAGCTGAACCCCTAGCAAGCATCACACAACAAAATGTGAAAAACTTCGTCTGGAAAAATATTCTATGCAGGTTTGGGGTGCCCCGAGTGTTGGTATCCGACAATGGACGACAATTTGATAATTCACTCTTCAAGAATTTTTGTGAACACTTCGGAATTCAAAATCATTATTCTTCACCAGCCCATCCCCAAGCAAATGGTCAAGCAAAAGTTGCAAACCAATCCTTGTTAAAAATTATCAAGACTCGTCTTGAAGGGGCAAAGGGAGTATGGCCGGATGAGCTGCCGGGTGTATTATGGGCATACAGAACGACTATCAGAACCCCCACAGGGGAAACCCCTTTCAAGCTGGCCTATGGAAGCGAGGCAGTCATACCTGCAGAGGTACATATGGCCAACCATAGGGTGACTATGTATCAGGACAAGGATAATGAAGAACAACTCCGTTTGAACCTCAATCTCATAGACGAGGTAAGGACAGACGCAGAGAAAAGAACGGCAAGGTACAAAAATCTCATGGTTAGGCAACATGATGCGATGGTTAAGCCGAGGCGATTCAACATTGGAGACCTCGTCTTGAAGAAAGTTTCTTTGGCAACCAAGAACCCAGCTCATGGGAAGTTGGGGCCCAATTGGGAAGGACCTTACAGAATTATCAACTCTAAGAGGCAAGGGTCCTACTACTTGGAAGCCCTGGACGGGAGGAAGTTGGAGCATCCATGGAATGTTGAACACCTGAGAAGGTATTATCAGTAGAATGCCAGCCTAAATGAAGGTTCCCCTGGACGAGTGTATATGAGATGGTTTATTATATGTATTTGCAGTGTGTTCTATAGTGTTATTTTATTATGGTATGGTTATGGACAAGGTGGTGGATTTGCTAGTATGTACTTAGCTTTCTATAAGGCACTAACTTATGAGTATGTGCCCCGCTTGTGAACAATATTTATGTTATGTACATAGTGTTGTGTGAATCCATAATCCCCATATTACTCTTGTTTAAATTTTTGTTCAAATCCGCCATTCCATGGACGAGAAAAGTCTCTGGACGACAGAGGTGAAACGCCAGTATGCCCTTCATTGCAAGGTATACTCGTCCAAATATAAGACGAGGTAAAAACCTTGGGCAAAGGATTTGAGCACCGTCCAACCCATGGACGAACAAATATTCAATATGTCCAACCCATGGACGATGAAATGCATACGTACTTACAAAACTTGTCAAAAATACTCATCCATACCATGGACGGGGAAATGAATATATCACCAAAACAATCCAACATGTGGACGAGACAAAGGTGAACTACAAGTTTAAAGATGTAATGAAAAATTACTATCCCGTCATGCTTTTTCGAAGACGAATTAAAACTGGAGTTCTAATAAAAATTACTCCTATGGACGAGCAAGAACTTATATTTTAGTAAGAAAAATTCTCGTTCACATAAACAAAGGAAAAAGAGTTGATCAAATTATTTAAGGGCGGACTACTAAACGTCCAAACACCCTGAATTTGTTCAAAGTCTCGTCCCAAAACCATGGACGAGACAAATGTACTTGAATTACATTTCCTTAAAAAAAAAAAAAAAAAACAAAAACAATAGAAAATAAAACTAAGTCTTCATGCAGGAGGGGGTAGTGTGCTGGCATCGTCCTCGATGTTAACGTCCTCTGAGCTTGTTTGAAGGAGAGAGCTAGTGGCAGCACCAAGGTTGAGCTTTATGATGCTGAAATCAATGTTGGGGAAGTTCTCTGCAGCGTCCAGCCTGAAGTCTTCAAACCCAGCTGCGTAGTTCTTGTCCAGCAGGTCAGTAAATTGCTTGGACGTCTGTAACTCTGCAACTGTGTCCTCCTTCGCCTTTTCAAGAAGGGCGTTTAGCTCATTATTCCTTTTCTGAAGATCGTCAAGACGAGTATCCTTTTCAAGGACATCCGTCTTGAGCTCTTCATTAAGGTCTCTGAGCTCTTTAGCTTCTTCCCTGGCCTTGGCAACCACCTCAGCCCACACCTTGCTCTCCTCCTTTACCTCCTTTATTCTCGTCTCCAGAAGCAGCCTCGTCTTGTCCAGTTCAGTGGCCTGCCTGGACGCGACAATGAACTTAGACATGGCCTGCGCGTTGAAATTTATGGGTCAGTGTCATTAATTAAAGACGAGACATGTGCATATATATATATAAAAAAAAGAGTTTAAGAGCTTATCTTGAAGAGATCATGAACACCAGAGTGCTCAAAGTCCTTCAAGGACATGTTGTAACACGCACCCACGTCCACATCAGTCACTGCCCTTGAGAATCTCTCCCAGGCTAAGTCCTCGTTTCCTAAAAGGTGTTGAGGAACTTCCTTGGGAGCAGTAGATGAGGTGGGTGCGTGAATCATGGACGACACCTTCCTGGACGGAGGATCCTTTGGCTCAGGATCAAGAGTGAGGATCTGCACAGGTGACTCCAGACTAGAGGCAGGAGGAGACTTCGCACCTTGAAGTCTGGAAGACTTATGCTTTTTATCTTTCCCTCGTCTGCTTGGGAGGTCACCCCAGTCGACTCTAGAGGATATGTTTTTCCACTTCTCACCTGTGGGTGGACGAGGTTGAGACTTAGCTCCCTCGTCCACAACCTCCTTGCCCTTGTTCTCCTTCATTGTTGCCATTCCTACAAGGAAAGACGTCAGTTTTCCTTTAAAAAAAATATAAAAAAAATATATATATATATATAACCAATGAAAATGACTTACGTCTGCGAGTAGTAATCTCGTGTGCAAGGGCTTCAGTAGAAGGTATAGGACCTAAGCCCTAAGTGGCAAGACGCTGGAGGCTAACTAATGAATGGAACGTCCTGTCGGTGTATAGATGAGCCTTCTGGATGCGCTCAATGTGAAACCTATCCAAGTGAGGTCGTCTAGCACCTGATAGAAAGTAAGGACGAGAAAAAAAGAGTTAGGATTTTTGAATTGTAAAAGATATTAGAAACTAAATAAAGTTGAGACGAACATACCTTCAGGACGAAGGTTTCCCAGTTCCCCAGTGTATGGAGGGAATGGGTCCCTGTCAACCTCAATGGGGCGTCTAGCCCAGAAACCTGAGACGAAGAAGAACTCCGTCTTCCAGTTCCTATCAGAGGTGACTAGGGATTTGATTAGTCTATAATCTTTTCTCCTGGCTGTAAATTGATAGAAGCCAAGGGACTGGTTAATCTCGGAGGGCTTGTAACAGAAGAGGAACTCGTCCACAGTGAGAGGACAGTTCCCCTCAAACACCTCCCTTCACAAAACTTGCATGGACACAACCAACCTCCATGCGTTAGGGTTAAATTGACAAATTCCTAAACCTAACCTAGACAATAACTCCCTAGCAAAACCGTTCAGAGGTAACCTAAGCCCTCCCAAAAGGTAAGCCTCATAAATACCTATACCAAAACGAGGCTGACAGCACCACTCTCCACGGACGGCTAACCTAGGGCTAAGCTCGTCTGGGATTTGATACCATGTTTTAAGTAATTCCAATTTCCTATCATCTGTCTTTGACTCTATACCTATAGCACAATTGTACACTACTTCTTCATCCTCGTCCTGAACTGTGGACGAGGGGGCACTAGTTCCAGCCTGAGCCCCGGACTCAAACCTCGTCTGTAACCCTTCCTGGAGAACCTCTAAGGGAACCCCAGGGACACCAGATATGTACTCGTCCGTAGTGTTCCCCCCACTACTACTACCACTACTACTATCACTGTCACTAGACCCACTAAAACTACTATGGTCAGAATACTCGTCTATGGCTTTATCTACACTATCGCTAGACGAGGAAAGAACAATTGACATTTTATGGAAAGTTTATAAGAAAACTAAGGACGAAGTTAGGAATATACCTGGATCTAGGACGAGGGAAACTTATGGACGCGGAATACTTCTAGACGAGGCTCTAAGACGAGAGTAATTGAACACGGAAATTTCAGAAATGAGAGGGGTAACGATGGAAATCAACTATTTGTAGGCAATGGGCCCTGACATCTGAAACGACATAAACGAATGAAAAGGAGACACGTGGCACTTTCCTCGGTTAGGAAAATCGACGTAATTTCCTGCGAATAAAATTGTGACACGTGTCACCAATTTGTTGGCAGAGTACCCAGAAGTCAGATATCTCTGGACGACCCATGGACAAGGGGGCAACTGATGATACTCGGAAAAAATTGCAACTCTATACTCGTCCATGATGGGTCGTCCTGATCTACGACCTCAACTCGTGAAAGTCAGGACGAGGAGAACTCGTCCTTAGCCAAACAGGAAGGACGAGAATTTAGGTAATCTCGTCCTTAGCCTAACCTCGTCCTGAGTAAGCTAGGCGGTGAACATCACTGACCAGACATGGGACATCACACCTTTCCGTAATCGACAAAATTAATGGGAACCGTTGCCAATGACGGTTAGATCAATCGGGCCAAACGATACGGTACCAAAAATAGTTATAACTTACTGTTAAAACCGTCGACTTACATGAAGGGAGACGACTGTTCCGTGGGTGTGCTATAAAAGCACTGATCTACGAACAAGGTATCTCATTCAGAACTTCCATTCACTTTTCCTTAAAACAAAAATCACAAAGATACTAACTTTGCCATCGGAGGATTTTTGGCTGGCCTCCACCGGTCACCTTTGATTTTAGTCTTTGTTTTCAGGATTTGCTAGCGACCTTTGGTAACGTCGAATACAGTTTCAGCCCACTGATCATCCAAGCATTATCAACAATAATTATCAAATTCATATTTAATATATTATACACAAAATAAATCAGAATAAATTTGTATTAATAACTATAATAATTTTCAAATTTCAAATTTTCTTTATATTTCTTGAAACTTCTAGTAATTGATTTTAAATTTTGTAAAAATTACACCAACCTTCCTTGAGTTTTATGAAAATGACACTTCGCTCCAAATGTTTGCATAAATAATACTCTACTATTGATTTCTATAATCACAATAGAATAAGTAGATTTTTTTTTTTCGTAACTTTCTTAGCATGCTATTATGTTTTTAGAAGAAAAAAAAATTATAAGCAAACTATGAAAGAAATGACACTCTCCTTTCTTGAGTTTTGTATAAATAGAATAACACTTAGGAATAGAGATAGATTAGGCCGTTTGTAACTTGTATTTTGTTTGTTTTCTATGTCTTAATATGATTGAGACTAGTATTATCCTCGTGTAATTGCATGAATTAATTAAAAAATTTATATAAAGAAGAAAAAAAAATTATTATCAAAACTATCATAATAATTGGTGAGAATATCTAAATTAATACTACCATAATGCATGCATACATACATATTAATTAAGCCAGTAGGAGTAGTAAGAGCCCAAGTTTTATAAAACAACTACCTGAATTCCTCCACGATGTACAATGCAACTTATTTTTAGTTTTCTTCAATATTTCATTAAGTTTTACCAAGAATCTTGTAACTTTCAATAGAGACATTCATGAATTAAATTCCCTAACTATCAATGTATAAAAAAATTTCAATAAATTTCCTTGTAAAAATTGTAATCTTTAGTTATTTTATAGACAAAATAGAAAGACACTAAGATTGCATGATATGGTAGTTAATATTGATAAGCATGTTTCATGCCTACTAAAAACATGCATATATCATTCAATCATTTTATTTTTTATTTTTTATTTTCTTAAATTCTTGATTGTGTGTTACTAATTTTTTCCCATTTTTGTTCGAGCTTCAATTGTTGCATGATATAGTGTTTCATTTGTTTCTCACATTTAAAAAAAAAAAAATTGTTTCTCATATAAATCTATAAAAATGATATTAAAATTTCATTATGCTATAGCAAAATAAATATATTTATTCTAACACACACACACACACACACACACACACATATATATACATATATATCTCACATGTGACTGAAAGAAGTTAGGAAATTTAAAGGATTAAGATTAATTTTAATGAATTCACAAATATTTAATTTTTTATGGTTTTTTTGTTAATTGTTGTTAAAGCAACTAAATATAAGTAAGAATGTCATATTCTAAATTTATTGTTATTATTCCAACTAAAAATTATCTCTTATATAGAGTTTATAAAAATAATCATATAAATTCATTTAATATAAATAATTAATGCATAACTATAGATAATTAATATATGCATTTACTCTATTTGTTAATTCAAAAAATTAATACTTTGATATAAATGCAAATTTTGTTGATTTAGAAGCCTAAATAAAGAAAATTTCAAAGAATGCGTCACATGGTAGAACTTTATGCTCTCCCGTATGAGGTTTTTACTTTTATATATACTAGCATGTAACTAATGCAAATGCATGGATGTATTTAAAATTAAACTAAATTTTTTTTATAAAAATATAAATAATTAGTCAAATTATTTTACCTACTTAGTAATGGACTGTATATAGTCATGGTATATTTATATGATTAGGTTTTTATAGTTTATTTATATTGAACTCCTCGTTTTTTACATTAAATTAACTCACTTGGCACAAAAATTAAAAAACTTACATTAAATGAGACATGTGATACAAAATTAAACTCTAATTGAATTCTAACTTTTACAATAAATTAACTAACTTGACACAAATTTTAAAAATTAGATTAGATGTGATACATGGCGTAAAATTAAACTCTAATTGAATTCCAATTTAAAATTTAATTTCAAATTCCTTTAACTCTTTGTTAATAGTGTTTTAGTTGGAATATAATTTATAATTTCTTAAAATTTTAAAAATAGAGTTTTATTTTTACCTAATTCATATAATATAAGATAAATAAAATTATAGTTAAGAGTAGAATTTTATAAATTCTTGAAGCCAGCTAAACTAAATTATACTAATAAATAAATTAATCGTGTTGTCAATAATATAGAGTTTAGGTCGGAATAGAAGACTGGTGAAGGATTAATAGAAAGTCGGTGTCCTCCTCTATATAAGGCCTGAAAACCCTCTTAACTCTCATATAATACTCTGTAAAGCTGAAAACCCTCTCCCCAATTTTTTGTTTTCAGCTTTAAGCCTTAACCTGTTGCCCAATTCTAAAATCCAAAACAAATCAAACATAAACTAAGCAAAAATCAAACATAAACAAGAATCAAGTATTGCCTAATGAACCAAGACCTAATGAAATTCACTGCAGTGACATAGAATTCAAGCATTAGTGCATTACCAAGTGAAACTTCACATCCATAAACAACCATTCGAAGCAAACTAATTTACAAAAACGAATATATATATATATATATATATATATATATATATATATATATATATATATATATATATATATATATATATATATATTTTTGGCTCTTCTTGCCTTTACCAACTAGTTCAAGAAACTTGACTACACCACAACCACTTGTGAGAAGAAGGCCCCAAATTGGCAGTAAATAACTATGAATCAATACTGAAGGGGTACTGAGAGAGTGAGAGCGAAGGTGGTTCGATGAGAGCTTGTCGCATTGGCCTGTAAGGGTGGATTGGCGGCGAATTGAAAGAGTGAGAGTGAATTGAGGCTTGAGGGAATGAAAGGTGTGAGGGACTGAGAGAGTTGAGGGTGGGTTGGTGAGAGCTTAAGGGCCGAACTTGTAACGAACCTGTAAGGCGGTGAGTCATTGACAACGCTTGAAGGCTGATGGTGAGAGTGAGTGAGGGTGAAACTTAAGAATAAGTGGGTGGGGGTGGGGCAGCTGCTGTTGCGAGTGGGTGGGGGTGGGGCGGCTACTGCGTGCGAAATGGGATGAGGTGTGCAGCGGGGTAGCTGTTGAGTGAGTTTGAGAGTTAGGGTTAGAATAATTTGAGAGTTTAGGTTAGAATAGCTGTATATATAGGTTTTTTTGGTAATTTTAAGTTAAACAAGTCGGGTCGGGTCTAGGTTCGGGCGGGTATTATGCAAAACCCACACTCGACTCGAACCCACTTCGGGTTTAATTTTAAAACCCCAAACTTGACCCTACTATTTCGTGAGTCGGGTCAGGTATCCGTAAGTCGGGTAAAAATTGTCATTCCTAGTTTATATAGATTGAAATTAGGATATTGTATAGTTTTTGAAATTGGGTTTTAGGTTTTCACTTTTGTTATCTTTGAAGTTGTTTTTATTTTATTTTTTGAAAATATATGTTCTTTTTGTTATGCTTTTAATTAAGTAATTGGTATTATATTTTAGGCTAAAATGCAAAGCCTACCCTCTAAGTTTCTTTAAAATTTATTTCAGTCCTCTAACTTTGCTTTTGTTCATTTTAGTTCTCTAAGTTTCATATTTATTCAATTAAGGCATTTCCGTCAAATTTTGTTAAAATTTTTTGAAAAAAAATTTGGAAAATACTTTTCAATCATTAATTGATTTTTTTTTAATTTAAAAAATTTGAAGAAAAATATAAAAAATTGAAAAATTAACCACAACATATAACAAAAGTTGATAGAAAAACCTTAATTGAATAAATTCGAAAGTTAGAGGATCGAAATGTACGAAAGCAAATTTGGAGAACATAAATAAATTTTGGTGAAACATAGAGGGTCAATTTTGTATTTTAGCATATAATTTAAATGGTAAAAGGAGTAAAAGGGAAATTTCTTAAGTTTTGAAGTCAAAAGCACAGCTGGATTAAATTTAAAGTCTAAAAAAAAAAGGATTAAATTTAAAGCCATAGCGGAAAGGAAACAAACAAATAAAAATATAAAAAAAAAATACAACAACAACAACAACTCCTCAAAAAATCACAAGCAAACCTTTTTTTTTTTTTTTTTTTTTTGAGAAACACAAGCAAACTTAAGCAATACCAAATATATACACTAATATAGCACTATAGTTTTAAGTCATGGACTCTTGAACCCTATAAAGCATCCCCTTCATTAGCAAACTCTTCTTATTCAATTCCTCTGATTTCTTAGCCCATTAACAACTCTACTTTTATGTGCCTATAAAATCATTATTTTTTAATCTAAAAACTGAAGCTTGTAGATAGAAAAATGAAAAATCTCATAACCCAACCTCTCTATCTCAAACAGATTCATTCTTTCTTGAAAATGTATTTTTCAATCTCATAATAAAAAATACGCGACACACAAAACAAAGAACAAAATTTTTAGATATTAAATTAAAGCCTATAGATAGAAAATTAACAACTTTACTTTCAAAAGAAAAAATTTCAAAACCAAAAAAATATTATACCTTCAAATGCTCAATCAGCCAATTAACCACCCTTGGCTAGAATTGAACTTCTGCGACCATAGTTGTGCAATCCCAAAGTGGCCTCCAACAAAAGCCATCACGGCCACATCAAAATAGCCTCTTTATATAGAATCCCAACCAAGAATCCTCCGTAGGCCGAAGGCCTCAACTCGTTTATCATGCCACTAGCCACTTCCAACCTCTCATCGTAGCATATCTCTATATTTAACTAACTGGTTGAAACATGAAAGCTAAGGAGAGCATATATATTAAACCACTTAATATAAGGATAATAAGAACATCTCCAACCGGTTTTGCCATCCTATCCTAATTTACCATCCCAAAAAGCTACTTTATCAATTATACCAAACCATTTTACAATACACCCAACATCCTAAAATTCTATTTTTTCCCCATTTTATTTAAATATTCTATTTTATTCTTTTTTTACTATTTCTCTTTTTCTATTCCTTTTCCTCTCTTTCTCCCTCAACCTCTAGCAGACTAGCATCAGTTTCAACACAGAGCCACACACACCTCCAAAGAAACCCACCACCGATGCCTCGTCGGAATCACAATCGTAGCCATCAGAGCTCCGATTCAAACCCATCGGAGCCCTCACACCAATCCAAACCTAGCCCACCTACCCACCATCATCAAAACCCACAATCATCACCGTTGTTAAAACCCACACCTCCAAAGAAACCCACCACCGATGCCTCGTCGGAATCACTATCGGAGCCATCGAAGCCCTCACGCCGACCCATCCGATTCCACCGTTGAGGAAGCCACGGGGTCTTGGGTCTAAAGAGAGCAGAGAGCAAATGAGAAAGAGAGAAGGAAGAGAGAGAAAAGAAGAGAAATAATGAGAGAGGAGAAAGAAATTCCCTGATTAAAAAGGGGAGAGAGAGTATTAAATTATTATTTTTTTATCCAATTCAGCTACAGTACCATCTTACATTTAGATGGTACTGTAGCACTATCTTAAAAAAATTTAGCCTTTCCCAAGTTTAGCCTTCCAATTGCTAAGCATTTTTTGGGCTTGTATGCCAAATGTACCTTACATTTGGCATATGGCAAGCCCACTGTTGATGCTCTAAGTAGAGTATAAGTTTTATTACAATAAAATAAAGTATAAATTACATATTTGGTCCCTATCATTTACATTATATTTCAATTTAGTCCCTAACATTTTAATTGTGTCAATTTGGCCTCTAACCTTTCAATGCCATATCAATTTAGTCCCTACCATTATCTTTTGGATGAAAAAGTTTGATGTGTCAAACATCCTGGATAAAAAAAAAAAATTTAAAAATGCCACATCAATTGCCACTTAGACTAACAAATCAGTGAGTTTTTTTTTTTTTTTTGAAATAACACGTCAGTTTTTTTTTTTTTAGAAAACCCAAATCAAATCTTTTTAGTTTGATTCAGAATTTTGCTTATTTCATTAAACGGGGGCAGACCCATGTAAAACACTATCTCCCTAGAATCCAAAATCCCTTCTCCTTCCTTCTGGCAGCACCTCCCTCTTCCAACGACATTAGGTTCGCCCCTCTCTCTCTCTCTCTCTGTGTACTAAGTAAACCAAATGACAATAGAAACATTCCTAAATCCCTGACTCGTCCTCCACAGTTCGCTATACCCATTTCTCTGCTCCATAGTTTCATCACAAATTTGTCTTTCATAGAATAAAATTTCTATTCAATCTGTTGGGTATTAAGAAAAAACAAAAGAGTTTGATTTTTTTCATTGAAAATGGTAGTTTTGTATTATTTTGTTTTCATTGTCTTTCACGATATCATATTTTCAATGTTTATACTCTAGTTGCACAATATCATGTGTACTTCTTAGTTTATTTTGGTATGTTGCTTCAAAATAGCACACATTAATAAAACTATGAAAAATAATTAATGTGATTAGGTTTTTATAGTTTATTTATATTGAACTCCTCGTTTTTTACATTAAATTAACTCACTTGGTACAAAAATTAAAAAACTTACATTAAATGAGACATGTGATACAAAATTAAACTCTAATTGAATTCCAACTTTTACAATAAATTAACTAACTTGACACAAATTTTAAAAATTAGATTAGATGTGATACATGGTGTAAAATTAAACTCTAATTGAACTCTAATTGAATTCCAATACTAAGAGGTTCTTTTATAAGTCCTCTTTTTATTCAATCTCTCGAAGTCTTTAGCCTGATTCAACCAATGCACTCCTTGGGCAAGTCTTTCAAATAAGGGTCCGTTTGGATACCACTTATTTTGTTGAAAACTGAAAACATTATAGCAAAATAATTTTTAAATGTGTGAATAGTGCTGTGAGACCAATTTTTAATAAAAAAATTGCTGAAAAAAGAGGTTTGTGGGTCCCATGAACAGTGCATGGGACCCACTGGTGTGACATAAAAAGTCTGTTTGGTACATGTGTTTTAAAAATGAAAATTGTTGTTTAAAAACATTTATGGAAATACTTGTGGGTAAAAAAGTATGTGAAAATACACGAAATGTTATTTAAAAACTGAAAATGATTATTTGAAAACACAAACCAAACACTGCCAAAGCCACAGAAATTGAGAAACACACTTCCAAAAATTAAAAAAAAAAAAAATTTGAAACGCTGGACGTGGAGACGCAGACGCCAATCCAAACACATACTAAGATATAGACGTTATAAAATTTTTATGCCTCTGAAACCTAAGTAATGTCAACTGATGAGCCAAGTTAACACCAAGTCACCAACTTTTTTATTTTTTATTTTTTAATCTGAAAACTAAAACATGTAGATAGAAAAATTGTAACTTTGAAATCCCATAGCCGAACCTCACTATCTCAAACAAATTCATTCTCTCTTGAAAATTTAGGTTATGTTTAGTAACAGTTTTTATTTTCTATTTTTAAATTTTTGTTTTTGGGAATAGAAAGAAAAAACAATTTTTTTGTATTTTTGAAATAAAAACATGTTTGGTTAGTTATTAAAAAAAAAAAAAGTTTACTAAAGGAAAAAGAAAAAGAAAATACTTAAATATGTTGCCACTAGGATTTGAACTCTGACACTAATTCATTAAATGAGATAAATTGATTAAATTAGACTCATGTTTTCATTAGCTTTTGAAAACTAGAAACTGAAAACAGTTTTGCCCTCATAAATTGAGTTTTGATAACAGTTTTTGTTTTCTACTCATTTTAGGTTCCTAAACAAATTTTTTAATCTCAAAATAAAAATAAAAATTTTAAAAACAAAAAATAAAGGGAAAAAAACAGTTACCAATTATTTTTCAATCTTGTAATAAGAAATGCACTACACACATAGCAAAGAACAAAATTTTTAGATCTCAAATTAAACCCTTTAGATAAAAAATTAACAACTCTACTTTTAAAAGAAATGTCAAAACCAAAAAAATATTATACCTTCAAACACTCAACCTGCCAATTAACCACCCTTGGCTAAAATTGAACTTTTGCGACCATAGTTGTGCAATCCCAACCAAGAATCCTCCATAGCCCCAAGGCCCCCAACTTGTGTATCATGCTACACAATCCACTTCCAACGTCTCATCATAGCACATCACTATTTAATTAACTATTTGAAATGTGGAAGGATGGAATATATAAATATAAAATATATATATAAATATATATATATATACCATAAGGGGGAGGGACACGGCGTTGGAAGTGGAAGCACAGTTATACAGTGATACCATAAAGGGGGAGGGACACGGCGTTGGAAGTGGAAGCACAGTTATACAGTGATAATAGTATAATTGGAAAATAATGCAAGTAAAAGAATGCAAGAAAATGCAAAGTTATAAGACCGGCCAGGTAGGCGGCAGAGCCAGCCAAGTAGGGGGTATAACTTGTATATTTAGAGTAAAGGAAAGAATTATAGAACCGTCCGTGATGGCGGTAATCCGACCAAAGTGGCGGTAGCAACAAATAATATAATGCAAGTAGTGAACATAATACTGAAATTACTTGTTATTGAAAGTAAAATTGAACACTTACAGTAGTAGTAGTAGTGATTACAAGTTGGAAATTGTTACAAGGCTTAGGAGTTACAAGCTTTGTAGAGTAGGAAGTGTAAGTAAGGATATTCTCACAAAGAAAGGCTCTCAAGGGAAAACTCTCTCTAAAGAAGAAGTCCTGAACTAAGCATAAAAAACACTTGCCTTAAATATAAGGGACAGCCCCCCTTAAATAGGCAAAATTTCGGAGTGAACAGTAACGGTGAATAGTACCAGTGAATAGTGACAGGTGAATAGTAACAGTGAATAGTGACAGGTGAATAGTGACAGGTGAATAGTAACAGTGAATAGTAATTTTTCTTTTTTGCCCAAAACATGGGGAATCCTTTGGGGAACCCAAAATTATTATTTTTGTAGCAGTTGGTGTCAGAGGAATTATGGCAAAGTATAGGGAATCATGATTCCCTAGCATAAGGAACCAAAATTGTAGTCTTGTAGCCATCTTTCCTTTCTTTTTAGGAAGTCACTCAATCTTTGTTAAAAGCAGGATATCCGGTATTTGCAATTTGAATTTTTGGAGCATGCTTGAAGTGATAGCACTTATTGGAGCTTTTGGAGCATTCTGAATATCGAAGCAAAGTTGAAGTAGTGGCACACCTTAGAACTTTTGACTGAAGTGTATTACGGACAAATGTTCCGCCAAATTCGGGATGTCTTGAAAATCAATCTTTTATTGGTCTAATCAGTAGAGGCAGCATCAGAAGGATAACCATCAAAAGGACCTCGTGGAGAACAGCAATCATGATCATGGGAAATGGTATATTTATTACAGAATCCACAGTAAAAAAATTGGTTGAAATACTGGAGGTTTCCCTGGGATGAGAAACTTTACAGGATTACAGTGGTTAGCCGACCTTAAATGAGCAACCGCATCAGAATATGGTCTGGGACCAAAGACAGCAATTCTTTCTGTGCTACCCATGAAATGGTAGTGTTTCCAGAGACTGTCGGCAACATTAATAATTTGGTTATTAAAATAATTTCTCCAGCATTCTATAAGAGTAAAAGGATCAGCAAAAGATAAATGAGTATTTCCTTCAAACCATGGCCCTTGGTGAGTATGACCATTAATGAGAATGAGATGCTTTGAAGGCTGGACTTTCATCCAGTTGTCTCGTTCCCATTGTGGTAACGTACTCCAACATCTGATGGTAACAAAAGGAGTATTGAATCTTTTAACTGACTCTTGAATAATTTGTGGGAGTTGGCTTGTTTGAAGGTGGTTTGTTAATCTCATGTATCTGACAAAACCATATTCAAACATTTGAGAAAGCCAGTAAGGATCTCTATCATATTCATCATCATCATCTGAAATATCAGCAATATATGAACCATCGTCAAAATTTATCAAAAGACCAGGAAATGGGTGTTGCTTTTCATATACTCTGAGACTACTCCCAAAGTGTTCTTCCCAATCAGCTTGGAGAAAAACATTATCATCTTCATCTAACTCATCTGGATCAGGAATAGTAGCAGTAACAAGTGTTTTGAAATATTCGAACCATAGATCAAAAGATCTAAACATAGCCTTGCTCTCCAGAATACGTAATTGTATATCTGTTGGCAAGTTGGCAACAGCACTTCTTAAAACTGATTGGGTCTTAAGGCTCAATCTAGCATAATCTGTGCCCATTATAGTCATTTTATCCTTTGAATGGATATCCTCTTTGCCAAAGAGTTGACTGAAATAAAGATCATTTGTAATATTTGGATGGGTAATATGATGACTTTTAAAGGCCTCATTTTCTAGAATGAAGTCATCTTCTGAAGCAAAGGTTTTTTTATAGTAGTGTGTGTAAACTTCATTTTGAGCAGTGAGGTTAACCAGGTGTATTTCAAGGGCTCGAAGTGTTTGTTGAAAAATATCATTGTCTTTTTCGAGAAAGGCAGATTGCAGGTTATCAAGAATGAGTTTAATAGAAGCTGGTAATTCTGAGTAGGTACCATTGTGGAATTGTAAATTTTTTGCTAAAACTTCTTGTAAAGCAATTATTATATCACCATTAGAGTATGTCACCTTTGCAGGGACATCTCTTTGAAGGGATATTGCTTCCCTGGATTTTACCCCAGAAGAAGCGCCTTCATGCATCTTAAAAGGTCGTCCCATCGGGAACCTTTCAGTTTGAGCAAAGTCCTGTACAGGAGCTTTTCCCTTCGAAGCCATAATAATCCACTTATTAGTGGTATAAGTATAAATATTACTAGTATCCTACTTATTAGTGGTACTTATCCTCGCATCGTCTTTCGATCCCTGCAAAGACGTATTGAAAATGTGAGGACGATTGATGGTATTAGTTTGGTGAGTATTATATGGACAAGAACTCATCATTATTTCTTGGACAAGAGTATGCATGGGAGAATCTTTTTTATAAGCCAGATTGTCAATATCTATTTCAAGTTTTGAAGCAAATTTGAATTTTATTTTTTGTCCAAAAGGATCAGTGGTAATTCCATCATGTTCAACAAGGAAGGGATATAAAGCATTTATAAAAGGTAAACCAAGAATTACTTTGTCAGTCAGGTTTTTAACAAGAACAGAAGGAATCTTAAAATTGACATTATTATGGCATATGTGAGCATTATTTAATTCATATTTAATTTTCATCTGAGAACCATTAGCAGAAACCAATCTTTCGGTTGATTTTTCAAAATATTTTGAAGGAATCAATCCTTCTTGGATACAATTCATATCTGCACCTGAATCAATCATTGCAACAACAGTGAGATGATAATCTGGAGAAATAACAATTTTCACTTTAGTAAACCATTTTGGAGGAATCAATTTATGGACAGGACTGAGTTGAAAATGGTCCACAATACCTTTTTCAGAAAGAAGAGCTTGTTGACCGGATTCGTCTCCATCTTGGTGCTCATCTTGTTCATTATCAATTTGATGGTCAAGACTTTTATCAATTTTTAACATTATTAATTCTTGTTTAATATTTTGGTTATCATCTTTAAGATTTTTAAACTTATTTTTTAAATCAAGCATTTCTTGTTTAACAACAGTAATTTCCAATTGGAGATCATTAACAGTTAAATCTTTGGATTTCTTTTTATTGAATCTTTCTAAAGTTTCTTCAAAGTTTATGGTTGATTTTAATTTTTTACTAGTTTCATCTTTTAACAAATTCTTCTTAAATTTATCCAAATATTCTTTTTGCAATTCAGGATTTTGAATTTGATTGATTAATTGGATAATTAATTTTTCATTTTCTTCACTTTTAGTGAGAGTATTAATGGAATTAATAACATTACAACAGGAATCTCGACAGCCAATTTTAATATTAGGGGAATCAGAAGAATCATCAGCAGATTGGTAACAAGAATCAGATGAAGAAGAAAAATCATCTTCCAAAGAATCAGAGGAATTGTGTGATTCAAGAATTCTGAACAATTCTTCTTGCTCTTTATCATTAATCTTTAACATGTTAAACTTATTTTTTAATTTACCAGGTTTTTTATTACAATCTTTACTGAAATGACCAGGTTTTCCACAGTTAAAACATTTACCTTTTCCTGGCATTTGTTTATCATATTTTTTGGAAACATTTTTCTTTTTAGCATAAAAATCATTGGGTTTGACAAAATTATTTTTGTATTTTTTATATTTGTTATGATTATAGTTTTTGTGAATTTTATCATGTTTTTTTCCTTTTTGCCTGGAAGGAGCAATAGGGGGCAAACCATATTGTTCACAAAAATTACCCATTTCATATTTAGCTTTTTTCTTATTCTGTAAATGGTATTTTAACAATTTTTCATCATTACACATGTTAATACCAAGTTTTTTAATAGAACTAAAAATATCACCATAAGTTAGGTTATCATAATCAATAGAATCATTTTTTCCCATTAACACTTGTTTTACCTTATGAGCAAAGATGGGAGGTAGACCGTCAATAAACTTTTCTTTCCAATAAGGCTTGTGACAATCTTTTCGAAGCATTACTCTGGAGGTAAAAACATCTTGGTACCATCTGTAATCAGTCATAGAAGGGCATTTTAAATTATTCAATAAATCAGAAACTCGAGATGAAATATTAGATGGGGTACCAACAAAATGTTTGAGAATGGTATAAATCAGAGTATTCACGCCATCTAGAATACCACGACCAATACTTTCATCAAAAATAGGCAAACCTTCATCATTCTTTTTGACAGCATTTTTAATGGATTCTTTGGAATCTTCAGTGAGATAAGAATCCCACCATCCTCGAAGAGTTCCAGAAAACCCAGTAACAAGCAAATTAACAATTTCAGGCTGATCTAAATCATGGTTATTTTGATAAGCAATACCAACCATGGACATATGACTCATTTTATTAATGATTTCTTGTTCAGACAAACCATCAATATTCCATTCATAAAGTTTATCAGCAGAAACAGAGAACTGTGTTTGAAAAACTCTTTCTTCAAATTGCACATCAGGAGGAGTAGGTTTTGAATACCAATTTTTTGTAAAAGACATAGGTTTTGGATTTCCAACAAATCTTTTAATTTTAGGAAAATCATTACTAAAAACCTTTGTAGCAGAAACAGAAGAAACAGTATCAGAATCAGTATGTTCATCAGAAACAATCTCTTTTTCTTTCTTTGAGATAGTACAAGCTGTATTTCTAGAAGTACCTTCAGTTTTAACCTTTAAATCAGCAAGCATTTTATCAATAACCTCAAGCATTTTAGACTGAGACGTTTTGAACATAACTTTCTCCCTTTGACTGGGCAAATCAATCAAAGGTTTCTCAGTTTTTACAGATTTCTCTGAAGCAGGTTTTTCTATGGAAACAGTCTTTTCAATAATTTTTTCTTCAATACGATCAAGCTGTTGACCAATAACATGCAAAGACTCATTAGTAAAGTTGTTTTGTTCAATAATACTGTAAATAGGGGTTTTATCATCAGCAATCTTAAAAGGAGTAGCATTAACTTCTGTCTTTTTATCTTGACAAGTTAGCACAATTGTCTCAAGAGGCGGATGAGTAGCCCGAATAGTAGATTTATCCTTTTCTTTAATAAAATTTGATTTTTTTATTACACTCAAATGTTGCTTTGAAACTTCATCATTTGACACATAATGGTTTTCAAGAAAATCAAAAAACAAAACATGATTTTTTAGTTGATTCATTTTTTCTAACCATTTACTTTTAACACGGTTTTTTTCCGATTGAGCAAAATTATTTTGGAAATATTTTCTTTTAATCTTGTTTTTTGGGAGCATAAACTCATCATATAAAGGAACCAGGTCGACTTTAAAACCTTCATTTAAAACAGTCAAAACTCTTAATTGTTTAACATAACCAGAAGGATCAATAGGAGGGAAATCTCTTTCGGAAAGACAAATAGAATTACCATCGTCTTCTTCTTCACTAGCAGGCTTGCCATTTGGAGAGGAAGATTCTGGTTTGGTGGAATAGTAAACATCGCTTACTTTATCATCTGAAATTCCTTTTAATTTTAAATCAACAGGTTTATCAAAATTCTTTTCCAGAAATTCATTGAGATCTTGATCTCTTTTAGAAATTTTGTCAGGTTTGAAATCAGTAGGTTTTGAAAAATTCCTTTTCAAGAATTCATTGAGATCTTGGTCACGTTTTGAAATACTTTCAGATCCAGCAAAGGAATGTCTTCCTTCGTTGATTCTTAAGGGTTGACTATTTTGAAAACTTATTTTAACAGTACCGTCAAGATATTGTTGAATATGAGTAAGATCAAGCTCATCAAAAATGGGTTTGGCAATAGGAGATTCTTGTTCCAAGAACCATTCAGTGGGAAGTTTGACGTCTTGCCATTGAATCATTTTTGGAATTTGAATTTTTGCATCAGGAGTTGAACATTTGATTAACATAGTTTTACCAAAAGGTTCTCTATGATTTATAGCACTAGGATTTAATTGAGTACCCAATAATCTATAATAAATCGATAAATCAAAGCAAAAGGTTTACTACCTTCTTCCATGTGATATCCAGATGAAGCAATATTTAAAGTCAAAGCCTTAACAATGTTAGCATCATCTAAAGCCAAAGTAAGATCAGGATAACAACTAAAGTAAACAGGACCATCATACAAAGAAACAGTAATCATACCAAGAATGCTATCTTTAAAGTGTTTAAATCTAGCATCACGTAAACACATAAGAACAGAAGCATTAATGCCCTTTCGGGTAAGAGGTTTGATAGCAACTTGAACCATACCAATATGCAGGTAACTGAACTTTTTAGAAGCAAGAAATTCACTAATATTCTTTTTAGTAAATAAGCAACATTTTTCATGAGTTTTTGAAATAGAGAATATTTGTTCAACAGTTCTAACTTTATAAGCAGAATGAAAAGTATTTTCAGCCCAACTTATTTTATAAACATTTTTTGTATCAACCTTAGGAATAGTCCATTTAGTAAAATCAGGGATCTCACTATCATCAACATTGTGATCTTCTTCATTTACAATATCAGGAGGACAACCAGTCCTGGAGCTGATAGAAGAGTTGGATCTCCACAATCTATCCATACTATCCTAGTTTTAACACTCAATTATCATATTTTTCTCACAACCGTTGCATTTCGTAACACATACCCTAACCAACCTTATACCTCTCATGCCCTACACGCCCTCTCTTGGCTTAAACGGGCCTTACAGTTCGGTTCTAGGAATTCACTTTACGACTAGGGTGGCGCCAACGACGGTAAGAAGGGGACACAACAACTGAGCACCAAAGTTTCGGGTAGACACAGACGGAGAAACAGAGAACACAACAACACTATCACCGGCCAGAAAAGAGTGGCTCTGATACCATAAGGGGGAGGGACACGGCGTTGGAAGTGGAAGCACAGTTATACAGTGATACCATAAAGGGGGAGGGACACGGCGTTGGAAGTGGAAGCACAGTTATACAGTGATAATAGTATAATTGGAAAATAATGCAAGTAAAAGAATGCAAGAAAATGCAAAGTTATAAGACCGGCCAGGTAGGCGGCAGAGCCAGCCAAGTAGGGGGTATAACTTGTATATTTAGAGTAAAGGAAAGAATTATAGAACCGTCCGTGATGGCGGTAATCCGACCAAAGTGGCGGTAGCAACAAATAATATAATGCAAGTAGTGAACATAATACTGAAATTACTTGTTATTGAAAGTAAAATTGAACACTTACAGTAGTAGTAGTAGTGATTACAAGTTGGAAATTGTTACAAGGCTTAGGAGTTACAAGCTTTGTAGAGTAGGAAGTGTAAGCAAGGATATTCTCACAAAGAAAGGCTCTCAAGGGAAAACTCTCTCTAAAGAAGAAGTCCTGAACTAAGCATAAAAAACACTTGCTTTGAATATAAGGGACAGCCCCCCTTAAATAGGCAAAATTTCGGAGTGAACAGTAACGGTGAATAGTACCAGTGAATAGTGACAGGTGAATAGTAACAGTGAATAGTAATTTTCCTTTTTTGCCCAAAACGTGGGGAATCCTTTGGGGAACCCAAAATTATTGTTCTTGTAGCAGATGGTGTCAGAGGAATTATGGCAAAGTATAGGGAATCATTTCCTAGCATAAGGAACAAAATTGTAGTCTTGTCTTGTAGCCACCTTTGGCATGCTTGAAGTGATAGCACTTATTGGAGCTTTTGGAGCATTCTGAATGTTTGAAGCAAAGTTGAAATAGTGGCATTCCGTAGAACTTTTGACTTCTTGAAGCAGGCATGTTGGCCTTTTGTGCAGGCCGGTCAAATATTAATTTCTAGTCTTCAGGATTTTCTTCATCATGTGCAAACCAATCTTGTGGATAAGGATAGATTTGGTAGTAGGGGTCTTTTGACACAGAGACCTGAGAGGTTTTTTCATCATCTGAATTGGTAGCATCTGAATTAGGAGTTTCATCATCCTTAACCATTTTAGATAATAGTGCATACAAAGCGTCAGGATCATTGCGGATTGCATCTAAAGGAGAACTTTTCTTTTTGGATTTAGTGGAAGATGCAATATTTTTTGTTGATAAGGAAGCAGGTGCATCAGTTGCAGCTGTTTGCACTGGAGTAGTAATCTTTAATGGGGAAACATGTGAAGCAAGGAAGTCCCTTTCAACATTGTTAATAATAGAATCAGTGTGAGAAAACCTATCCCACCATTTAACATACCAGCATCGTGCAAGAACATCATCTTCTTTGGCATATTGCCATTTTAGAATCCATGGGACTTTATATTTTTTAATAAAATGTAGTAGAGGGGGGAATTTAGCTCTATGAGTGTCAGGTTTGAACTTTAAAGAGAAATTTCTGAAACAGTCTGTCAATTGTGCAGGAAATATTTCAACGGCTGAACCAAACTGAGTCCACCATCGGATAAACCAGAGGGGGAAAGGAGAATCAAAATCTTTGTGAAAATTGACAAACCATGAGTGGGACATGGTTTCATTCTGGTGAAGCATGAATCTGAACCACGCTGTAATATAGTCATGGTAGGAGTAGGGAATAGGACAATTCGGTAATGACCTTGTAGTAGTAGGACAGGGGCCCCACATTTCCTCCGAAATAATGTGTTTTAAAGAAACACTGTGATAAATAACTTTTTCTCTATTATTCTTGTCTTTAATAGGATTGATTTCAACTGAATTTTCATGTCGTAAAATTGCAGAATAATATTGCACAGTCTTTTGGTTGTGCTCAGGGATCCAATGAAATAATGGAGGAAAGTAGCTGGTAGCAAGTCTAAAGGGATTAGTGATGGAGGCCCTATTGGGCTCTACAGAGAACAGGTTTTGAACATAGCGTTTTTTAACATATTGGGAAGCATTGGGGTTTTTAGGGAAAACAGTTTGAACAGGTTGATGACTATGAACCAGAGTATAGGGATCATAAGTAGAAGCTAAAACAGAAGAATAGTTAGTTTTGGGAATAGTTCCTAAAGTAGTGAAACGGTTAACAGTGTTTATGGGGGAAGCAGGCTGAACTTTGACAATTTGGTTGTTATTGTCAGGCGTCTTGTCACTCGACCTTCTACTTGCCATTATAACACTGTAGAAATTCACGGGTAAGGAAATCAGGGATGGCATTTTGGGATCCTTTAATATATTCAATATCAAAATAAAAAACGCTCAAAATAGCTTGCCATCTAGCAAAAATATGTTTTGAAGCAATATTTTCAACATCCTTTTCGATAACATATTTAGCACTTTTGCAATCAATTCGTAGTAAAAATTTTTGGTTTAATAGACCACTTTGAAATTTTGAAATACATAGAACTATAGATAAAATTTCTTTTTTAATAGTACTGTAGTTTAACTGTGCATTATTCCAAATACCAGAATAGAAACAGACAATTTGCTCAGGTGACCCTAGTGAAACTCTTTGTTTCAGAATACCTCCATAACCAAAATCCGAGGCATCTGTTTCAACAATTTTGAAGGCACTAACAGTGGGAATACCGAGACAAGGCAATGTCCTAACATGAGATTTGATTTTTTTAACAAGGGAAGTATGAATATCAGACCAAGGAGGAGGATTACTCTTTAACCTATCAAATAGAGGCTTACATTGTTTTCTCATATCTTTGTAAAAATCAGCAACATAATTTAATGACCCAAGAAATCTTTGGAGCTGAGTTTTCTCAGTGATAACATCAGGAAACTTATCAGCAAATTGGATGGCCCTATCAATAGGACGAATCTGTCCTTCAGATATGTCAAAGCCAAGAAAACGGACTTTTGTTTGAAATAATTTGACCTTTTTAGCAGAGACAACAAGACCATTTCTTCTGATAGTATCTAAGAATGAATGCAAGTGTTTCCAATGTTCATCAATAGAACTAGAGTAGACAAGAACATCATCAATGTAAACAATGGTAAAATGACTGAATGAATTGAAAATATCATTCATAATGTTTTGAAACTCACTTGGGGCATTCTTAAGACCAAAGGGCATAACATTCCACTCATAATGTCCAAAAGGAGTGGTAAAAGCAGTTTTGTACCTATCCTTTTCGCTAATCTGGATTTGCCAGAACCCAGACTTCATGTCAAACTTGGAGAATATCACGGCTTCACTCAGCCTATGAACCAGGTCATTCTTATTGGGAATAGGATACCTAATCCATTCTAAAACCTTATTCAAAGGTTTATAGTTAATTACTAATCGAGGAGTTCCTCTTTCAATCTCAGCATTTTTCTGAACATAAAAAGCAGAACAAGACCAAGGGGACTTGCTATTCCTAATCAATTTTTTCTCCAATAAATCATTAATTTCTTTTTTACAAAATTCAACAGTCTCAGCATTCATTTGAATAGGACGAGCTTTGGTGGGGATATTTTTCTCATGAAAATCTTTAACATAAGGCAAATCAACAATATGTTTCTTTCTATGCCAAAAAGCATTAGGAACATCGGAACAAACATTATCAATCAACATTTTTTGAAAATTATCAATTTTTGATTGTAATAATTTATTAGAAATTTGTTCAGCAATTTTCTTGTATCTAACTTCCTGTTGAAGGAAGTTAAGGTGTTTAACTTTAGCATGGATCAAGTTTAAAGCATCATCAATTTCAGTTTTTGAAGCAAATTTGAATTTTACTTTTTGTCCAAAAGGATCAGTAGTAATTCCATCATGTTCAACAAGAAAAGGATACAAAGCATTTATAAAAGGCAAACCAAGAATCACTTTATCAGTTATATTTTTGACAAGAACAGAAGGAATCTTGAAGCAAACATTATCATGGCAAACATGAGCATTATTCAATTCATATTTGATTTTCATTTGGGAACCATTAGCTGAGACCAATCTTTCGGTTGATTTTTCAAAATATTTTGAAGGGATCAATCCTTCTTGGATACAGTTCATATCCGCACCAGAATCAATCATGGCAATAACAGTGAAATGATAATCAGGAGAAACGACAATTTTAACTTTTGTAAACCATTTTGGAAGAAATATTTTATTGACAAGAGCAAGTTGAGAATCAGTGAAAACATCAGTAATACCTTTATCAGAAAGAAGAGCCTGTTGACTGGATTCATCTCCATCTTTGTGCTCATTATGTTTTTTATCAGTTTTACCAACTTTTAGCATTATCAGCTCTGGATTAATATTCTTATTTTTATGTTTTAACTCGCTTATCTCTTGCTTAATAATATTAATTTCATGCTGTAAATCATTAACAGTTAAATCTTTGGATTTTTCTTTATTTAGGCTTTCAAAGGGTTTTTTAAAGCTTAAAGTTGATTTTTCATTTTCTTTACTTTTAGTAAGAGTTTTAACAAATTTAATATTTTTGCAGGGGATTATTTTTAACGGATTTAACAAGTTTAAAAAATCATTTTCCAAAGAATTAGACGAATTATTTGATTCAAGGATTTTAAATAGTTCTTTTTTATTTCTATTATCAATTTTTAACATGTGAAACTTATTTTTAAACTTACCAAGTTGTTTATATTTTCCAGAAACATTTTTCTTTTTAACATGAAAATCATTAGTTTTACTAAAGTTGTTTTTGTATCTTTTATATTTTTTATGACTATATATTTCGTAACTCTTATCATGTTTCTTCCCTTTTTGTTTAATAGGAGGCAGACCATTTTGTTTACAAAAATTAGCTTTTTCCTTAATCTGTAATTGATATGTTAATAGTTTTTTATGACTACACATACTAGGATCAAATTTTTTAATAGCATTAAAAATGTTATCATCAGTTAGGTTATCATAATTAAGAGAATCATTTGTATTCATTATCACCTGTTTTACCTTATGAGCAAAGATTGGAGGCAGACCGTCAATAAACCTTTCTTTCCAACAAGGCGTATGGCAGTTTTGCTGAAGCATATCCCTGGAAACAAAAACATCTTGATACCATTTGTAACCAATCATAGTAGAGCTTCTTAAAATATTCAACAATCCAGAAACTCGGGGTGGAATACTAGTAAAATATTTAGGAATGGTATAGATCGGAGTATTTAGGTCATCAAGACCAAGAGTACTGTAATCAATATGTTTGGCAAAAATAGGCAACCCTGTGGGATATAGATCCCGCCATTTATGAAGAGTGCTAGAAAAATCGTTAACAAGCAAATCAACAATATCAATTTGATCAATGTCATAGGTACTTTGATGAGCAATACCAAATTCAGACATATGACTTATGATTTTTTGTTCAGATAATCCAGCAATATTCCATTTGTAAGGCTTTTTAATAGAAGTAGAAAATTGTGGTTGAAAAATTCTTTTTTGAAATTGTATATCTGGAGGAATGGATTCGGAATACCAATTTCGTGTAAAAGACATTGGTTCGGAATTTTCAACAAATCTTTTGGTTTCTGGTAATTCATCATTTAAAATCTCTTTAGCAGGAACAGAAGAAATATTGTCAGAATCAGTATGTTCATCAGAAACAATTTCTTTTTCATTTTTTGAAATAGTGCAAGGTGTACTTCTAGAGGTACCTTCAAGTTTAATTCTTAAATCAGAAAGCATTTTATCAACGACTTCAAGCATGTTAGACGGAGAAGTCTTGAGCAAGACTTTCTCTTTTTTACTGGATAAATCAAATAAAGGTTTCTCAATTAAAATAGATTTTTCAGAAGCAGTATTTTCAATATGGTCAGGTTGTTGGTCAATGACATGCAAAGATTTATTAGTAAAGTTGGATTGTTCAATAAGACTAGTGATAGGAGTTTGACCATTAGAAATCTTAAAAGAGGATGTTTGAACAAAATTTGATTTTCTTATCATACTCAAATGTTGTTTTGAAACTTCATTATTTGGAATATAATAGTTTTCAAGAAAATCAAAAAATAAAATATGTTTTTTCAATTGTTTCATTTTTTCTAACCATTTACTCTTGACATGGTTTTTGTCAGACTGAGCAAAATTATTTTGGAAGCATTTTCTTTTAATTTGATTTTTTGAAAGCATAAATTCATCATACAAAGGAACCAGATCAACTTCAAAGTTTTCATTTGAAACAGTCAAAACTCTTAATTGGTTAATATTATCAATGGGAGTAAAGTTGGGGTAAACAGATTTATCATTATCCCTTTCTTTAGTAGTTTTTCTATATAAACAAGAAGCATCAGAATAATATTTAAAACAAGCATGATCATTCAAAGAAACACCAGTCATAGACAGAATGTTATTTTTAAAATTCTTAGATTTAGTATCATGTGAACATATGAGAACAGTAGCACCACAACTCTCAACATTGTGATCTTCATCATTTACAATACCAAGAGGACAACCAGTCCTGGAGCTGATAGAAGAGTTAGATCTCCACAATCTATCCATACTATCCTAGTTTTAACACTCAATTATCATGTTTTTCTCACAACCGTTGCATTTCGTAACACATACCCTAACCAACCTTATACCTCTCATGCCCTACACGCCCTCTCTTGGCTCAAACGGGCCTTACAGTTAGGTTCTAGGAATTCACTTTACGACTAGGGTGGCGCCAACGACGGTAAGAAGGGGACACAACAACTGAGCACCAAAGCTTCAGGTAGACACAGACGGAGAGACAGAGAACACAACAACACTATCACCGGCCAGAAAAGAGTGGCTCTGATACCATAAGGGGGAGGGACACGGCGTTGGAAGTGGAAGCACAGTTATACAGTGATACCATAAAGGGGGAGGGACACGGCGTTGGAAGTGGAAGCACAGTTATACAGTGATAATAGTATAATTGGAAAATAATGCAAGTAAAAGAATGCAAGAATGTGCATTCTTGCATTCTTTTACTTGCATTATTTTCCAATTATACTATTATCACTGTATAACTGTGCTTCCACTTCCAACGCCGTGTCCCTCCCCCTTTATGGTATCACTGTATAACTGTGCTTCCACTTCCAACGCCGTGTCCCTCCCCCTTATGGTATCAGAGCCACTCTTTTCTGGCCGGTGATAGTGTTGTTGTGTTCTCTGTCTCTCCGTCTGTGTCTACCCGAAACTTTGGTGCTCAGTTGTTGTGTCCCCTTCTTACCGTCGTTGGCGCCACCCTAGTCGTAAAGTGAATTCCTAGAACCGAACTGTAAGGCCCGTTTAAGCCAAGAGAGGGCGTGTAGGGCATGAGAGGTATAAGGTTGGTTAGGGTATGTGTTACGAAATGCAACGGTTGTGAGAAAAACATGATAATTGAGTGTTAAAACTAGGATAGTATGGATAGATTGTGGAGATCCAACTCTTCTATCAGCTCCAGGACTGGTTGTCCTCCTGATATTGTAAATGAAGAAGATCACAATGTTGATGATAGTGAGATCCCTGATTTTACTAAATGGACTATTCCTAAGGTTGATACAAAAAATGTTTATAAAATAAGTTGGGCTGAAAATACTTTTCATTCTGCTTATAAAGTTAGAACTGTTGAACAAATATTCTCTATTTCAAAAACTCATGAAAAATGTTGCTTATTTACTAAAAAGAATATTAGTGAATTTCTTGCTTCTAAAAAGTTCAGTTACCTGCATATTGGTATGGTTCAAGTTGCTATCAAACCTCTTACCCGAAAGGGCATTAATGCTTCTGTTCTTATGTGTTTACGTGATGCTAGATTTAAACACTTTAAAGATAGCATTCTTGGTATGATTACTGCTTCTTTGTATGATGGTCCTGTTTACTTTAGTTGTTATCCTGATCTTACTTTGGCTTTAGATGATGCTAACATTGTTAAGGCTTTGACTTTAAATATTGCTTCATCTGGATATCACATGGAAGAAGGTAGTAAACCTTTTGCTTTGATTTATCGCATTTATTATAGATTATTGGGTACTCAATTAAATCCTAGTGCTATAAATCATAGAGAACCTTTTGGTAAAACTATGTTAATCAAATGTTCAACTCCTGATGCAAAAATTCAAATTCCAAAAATGATTCAATGGCAAGACGTCAAACTTCCCACTGAATGGTTCTTGGAACAAGAATCTCCTATTGCCAAACCCATTTTTGATGAGCTTGATCTTACTCATATTCAACAATATCTTGACGGTACTGTTAAAATAAGTTTTCAAAATAGTCAACCCTTAAGAATCAACGAAGGAAGACATTCCTTTGCTGGATCTGAAAGTATTTCAAAACGTGACCAAGATCTCAATGAATTCTTGAAAAGGAATTTTTCAAAACCTACTGATTTCAAACCTGACAAAATTTCTAAAAGAGATCAAGATCTCAATGAATTTCTGGAAAAGAATTTTGATAAACCTGTTGATTTAAAATTAAAAGGAATTTCAGATGATAAAGTAAGCGATGTTTACTATTCCACCAAACCAGAATCTTCCTCTCCAAATGGCAAGCCTGCTAGTGAAGAAGAAGACGATGGTAATTCTATTTGTCTTTCCGAAAGAGATTTCCCTCCTATTGATCCTTCTGGTTATGTTAAACAATTAAGAGTTTTGACTGTTTTAAATGAAGGTTTTAAAGTCGACCTGGTTCCTTTATATGATGAGTTTATGCTTCCAAAAAACAAGATTAAAAGAAAATATTTCCAAAATAATTTTGCTCAATCGGAAAAAAACCGTGTTAAAAGTAAATGGTTAGAAAAAATGAATCAACTAAAAAATCATGTTTTGTTTTTTGATTTTCTTGAAAACCATTATGTGTCAAATGATGAAGTTTCAAAGCAACATTTGAGTGTAATAAAAAAATCAAATTTTATTAAAGAAAAGGATAAATCTACTATTCGGGCTACTCATCCGCCTCTTGAGACAATTGTGCTAACTTGTCAAGATAAAAAGACAGAAGTTAATGCTACTCCTTTTAAGATTGCTGATGATAAAACCCCTATTTACAGTATTATTGAACAAAACAACTTTACTAATGAGTCTTTGCATGTTATTGGTCAACAGCTTGATCGTATTGAAGAAAAAATTATTGAAAAGACTGTTTCCATAGAAAAACCTGCTTCAGAGAAATCTGTAAAAACTGAGAAACCTTTGATTGATTTGCCCAGTCAAAGGGAGAAAGTTATGTTCAAAACGTCTCAGTCTAAAATGCTTGAGGTTATTGATAAAATGCTTGCTGATTTAAAGGTTAAAACTGAAGGTACTTCTAGAAATACAGCTTGTACTATCTCAAAGAAAGAAAAAGAGATTGTTTCTGATGAACATACTGATTCTGATACTGTTTCTTCTGTTTCTGCTACAAAGGTTTTTGGTAATGATTTTCCTAAAATTAAAAGATTTGTTGGAAATCCTAAACCTATGTCTTTTACAAAAAATTGGTATTCAAAACCTACTCCTCCTGATGTGCAATTTGAAGAAAGAGTTTTTCAAACACAGTTCTCTGTTTCTGCTGATAAACTTTATGAATGGAATATTGATGGTTTGTCTGAACAAGAAATCATTAATAAAATGAGTCATATGTCCATGGTTGGTATTGCTTATCAAAATAACCATGATTTAGATCAGCCTGAAATTGTTAATTTGCTTGTTACTGGGTTTTCTGGAACTCTTCGAGGATGGTGGGATTCTTATCTCACTGAAGATTCCAAAGAATCCATTAAAAATGCTGTCAAAAAGAATGATGAAGGTTTGCCTATTTTTGATGAAAGTATTGGTCGTGGTATTCTAGATGGCGTGAATACTCTGATTTATACCATTCTCAAACATTTTGTTGGTACCCCATCTAATATTTCATCTCGAGTTTCTGATTTATTGAATAATTTAAAATGCCCTTCTATGACTGATTACAGATGGTACCAAGATGTTTTTACCTCCAGAGTAATGCTTCGAAAAGATTGTCACAAGCCTTATTGGAAAGAAAAGTTTATTGACGGTCTACCTCCCATCTTTGCTCATAAGGTAAAACAAGTGTTAATGGGAAAAAATGATTCTATTGATTATGATAACCTAACTTATGGTGATATTTTTAGTTCTATTAAAAAACTTGGTATTAACATGTGTAATGATGAAAAATTGTTAAAATACCATTTACAGAATAAGAAAAAAGCTAAATATGAAATGGGTAATTTTTGTGAACAATATGGTTTGCCCCCTATTGCTCCTTCCAGGCAAAAAGGAAAAAAACATGATAAAATTCACAAAAACTATAATCATAACAAATATAAAAAATACAAAAATAATTTTGTCAAACCCAATGATTTTTATGCTAAAAAGAAAAATGTTTCCAAAAAATATGATAAACAAATGCCAGGAAAAGGTAAATGTTTTAACTGTGGAAAACCTGGTCATTTCAGTAAAGATTGTAATCAAAAACCTGGTAAATTAAAAAATAAGTTTAACATGTTAAAGATTAATGATAAAGAGCAAGAAGAATTGTTCAGAATTCTTGAATCACACAATTCCTCTGATTCTTTGGAAGATGATTTTTCTTCTTCATTTGATTCTTGTTACCAATCTGCTGATGATTCTTCTGATTCCCCTAATATTAAAATTGGCTGTCGAGATTCCTGCTGTAATGTTATTAATTCCATTAATACTCTCACTAAAAGTGAAGAAAATGAAAAATTAATTATCCAATTAATCAATCAAATTCAAAATCCTGAATTGCAAAAAGAATATTTGGATAAATTTAAGAAGAATTTGTTAAAAGATGAAACTAGTAAAAAATTAAAATCAACCATAAACTTTGAAGAAACTTTAGAAAGATTCAATAAAAAGAAATCCAAAGATTTAACTGTTAATGATCTCCAATTGGAAATTACTGTTGTTAAACAAGAAATGCTTGATTTAAAAAATAAGTTTAAAAATCTTAAAGATGATAACCAAAATATTAAACAAGAATTAATAATGTTAAAAATTGATAAAAGTCTTGACCATCAAATTGATAATGAACAAGATGAGCACCAAGATGGAGACGAATCCAGTCAACAAGCTCTTCTTTCTGAAAAAGGTATTGTGGACCATTTTCAACTCAGTCCTGTCCATAAATTGATTCCTCCAAAATGGTTTACTAAAGTGAAAATTGTTATTTCTCCAGATTATCATCTCACTGTTGTTGCAATGATTGATTCAGGTGCAGATATGAATTGTATCCAAGAAGGATTGATTCCTTCAAAATATTTTG
Source organism: Quercus parvula (assembly GCA_030820535.1). Taxonomy (NCBI): domain Eukaryota; kingdom Viridiplantae; phylum Streptophyta; class Magnoliopsida; order Fagales; family Fagaceae; genus Quercus; species Quercus parvula. Next base: position 10,341,400 of record JAUAME010000010.1, read on the forward strand.
AAAAATCAACCGAAAGATTGGTTTCTGCTAATGGTTCTCAGATGAAAATTAAATATGAATTAAATAATGCTCACATATGCCATAATAATGTCAATTTTAAGATTCCTTCTGTTCTTGTTAAAAACCTGACTGACAAAGTAATTCTTGGTTTACCTTTTATAAATGCTTTATATCCCTTCTTTGTTGAACATGATGGAATTACCACTGATCCTTTTGGACAAAAAATAAAATTCAAATTTGCTTCAAAACTTGAAATAGATATTGACAATCTGGCTTATAAAAAAGATTCTCCCATGCATACTCTTGTCCAAGAAATAATGATGAGTTCTTGTCCATATAATACTCACCAAACTAATACCATCAATCGTCCTCACATTTTCAATACGTCTTTGCAGGGATCGAAAGACGATGCGAGGATAAGTACCACTAATAAGTAGGATACTAGTAATATTTATACTTATACCACTAATAAGTGGATTATTATGGCTTCGAAGGGAAAAGCTCCTGTACAGGACTTTGCTCAAACTGAAAGGTTCCCGATGGGACAACCTTTTAAGATGCATGAAGGCGCTTCTTCTGGGGTAAAATCCAGGGAAGCAATATCCCTTCAAAGAGATGTCCCTGCAAAGGTGACATACTCTAATGGTGATATAATAATTGCTTTACAAGAAGTTTTAGCAAAAAATTTACAATTCCACAATGGTACCTACTCAGAATTACCAGCTTCTATTAAACTCATTCTTGATAACCTGCAATCTGCCTTTCTTGAAAAAGACAATGATATTTTTCAACAAACACTTCGAGCCCTTGAAATACACCTGGTTAACCTCACTGCTCAAAATGAAGTTTACACACACTACTATAAAAAAAACCTTTGCTTCAGAAGATGACTTCATTCTAGAAAATGAGGCCTTTAAAAGTCATCATATTACCCATCCAAATATTACAAATGATCTTTATTTCAGTCAACTCTTTGGCAAAGAGGATATCCATTCAAAGGATAAAATGACTATAATGGGCACAGATTATGCTAGATTGAGCCTTAAGACCCAATCAGTTTTAAGAAGTGCTGTTGCCAACTTGCCAACAGATATACAATTACGTATTCTGGAGAGCAAGGCTATGTTTAGATCTTTTGATCTATGGTTCGAATATTTCAAAACACTTGTTACTGCTACTATTCCTGATCCAGATGAGTTAGATGAAGATGATAATGTTTTTCTCCAAGCTGATTGGGAAGAACACTTTGGGAGTAGTCTCAGAGTATATGAAAAGCAACACCCATTTCCTGGTCTTTTGATAAATTTTGACGATGGTTCATATATTGCTGATATTTCAGATGATGATGATGAATATGATAGAGATCCTTACTGGCTTTCTCAAATGTTTGAATATGGTTTTGTCAGATACATGAGATTAACAAACCACCTTCAAACAAGCCAACTCCCACAAATTATTCAAGAGTCAGTTAAAAGATTCAATACTCCTTTTGTTACCATCAGATGTTGGAGTACGTTACCACAATGGGAACGAGACAACTGGATGAAAGTCCAGCCTTCAAAGCATCTCATTCTCATTAATGGTCATACTCACCAAGGGCCATGGTTTGAAGGAAATACTCATTTATCTTTTGCTGATCCTTTTACTCTTATAGAATGCTGGAGAAATTATTTTAATAACCAAATTATTAATGTTGCCGACAGTCTCTGGAAACACTACCATTTCATGGGTAGCACAGAAAGAATTGCTGTCTTTGGTCCCAGACCATATTCTGATGCGGTTGCTCATTTAAGGTCGGCTAACCACTGTAATCCTGTAAAGTTTCTCATCCCAGGGAAACCTCCAGTATTTCAACCAATTTTTTACTGTGGATTCTGTAATAAATATACCATTTCCCATGATCATGATTGCTGTTCTCCACGAGGTCCTTTTGATGGTTATCCTTCTGATGCTGCCTCTACTGATTAGACCAATAAAAGATTGATTTTCAAGACATCCCGAATTTGGCGGAACATTTGTCCGTAATACACTTCAGTCAAAAGTTCTAAGGTGTGCCACTACTTCAACTTTGCTTCGATATTCAGAATGCTCCAAAAGCTCCAATAAGTGCTATCACTTCAAGCATGCTCCAAAAATTCAAATTGCAAATACCGGATATCCTGCTTTTAACAAAGATTGAGTGACTTCCTAAAAAGAAAGGAAAGATGGCTACAAGACTACAATTTTGGTTCCTTATGCTAGGGAATCATGATTCCCTATACTTTGCCATAATTCCTCTGACACCAACTGCTACAAAAATAATAATTTTGGGTTCCCCAAAGGATTCCCCATGTTTTGGGCAAAAAAGGAAAATTACTATTCACTGTTACTATTCACCTGTCACTATTCACTATTACTATTCACCTGTCACTATTCACTGTCACTATTCACTGGTACTATTCACCGTTACTGTTCACTCCGAAATTTTGCCTATTTAAGGGGGGCTGTCCCTTATATTTAAGGCAAGTGTTTTTTATGCTTAGTTCAGGACTTCTTCTTTAGAGAGAGTTTTCCCTTGAGAGCCTTTCTTTGTGAAAATATCCTTGCTTACACTTCCTACTCTACAAAGCTTGTAACTCCTAAGCCTTGTAACAATTTCCAACTTGTAATCACTACTACTACTACTGTAAGTGTTCAATTTTACTTTCAATAACAAGTAATTTCAGTATTATGTTCACTACTTGCATTATATTATTTGTTGCTACCGCCACTTTGGTCGGATTACCGCCATCACGGACGGTTCTATAATTCTTTCCTTTACTCTAAATATACAAGTTATACCCCCTACTTGGCTGGCTCTGCCGCCTACCTGGCCGGTCTTATAACTTTGCATTTTCTTGCATTCTTTTAGGGGTGTCAATGTTCAACCCAACCCGCGAACACGACACGAACCCGACACGGGTTTTTTCGGGTTAGGGTTGGGCCTTAATGGGTTTGGGTCATAAACGGGTCAACCCGAAAGCGACACGATAAGGAACGGGTCATAAACGGGTCAACCTGTGTAACCCGCAATAGACACGTTTGACACGCCAATTTATTTGTGTCAACCCGAAATGACCCAATTAACATAACTCGTTTAACTCGTATAACAAATAAATATTTATTTTATTTTAGACTTGTCAAATACCTTTTATATCCAACATATATTTTAAATTTAAAAGAAAAGTGAGTAATTACAAAGATTTACAAGGGATATAATTAAAAATTGAAACTTTACAGATCCTAGAACTACTAATACTTTTTGTTTTTTTGGCATAGAACTTACACAAATGAAATTGAATGAGTTTATAGAAGATGTTATGAATTTGGACATCAACAAAGAATCTATGGATGATAATCGTGGTCATAGTCAGGATTAGTTTACTGTTTGCTCAAATTTTTTCAATATTGATACTTAGCATTTGGCGAGTTTCAAGAATATTATATTTTTATTGAACTATGTTATTTTGTTTTTGTTAAACTTTGTTATTTTGAATTTGGGTTGAAGTGTATACACTTCTTTTAGAGTGTAAAGAACTTATTTCTAGATGAATGTTATATTTTTGTTGAACTATATTATTTTGAATGTGGGTTGAAAACTTGAAGTGAATGCACTGTTTTTTGGGATGAAAAAAAATTATTTCTAGATGGATGTTATATTTAATATTATGCAGGTTGAAATGGGTTGTGTTACATTAGTGTCAACCCAACACGACTCATTTATTAAACGTGTCAAATGGGTTGGGTCAGGTCAACCCGCCTTATTAACAGGTCGGGTTAGGGTTGAAGGATCATGACACGATTATTAAATGGGTCGGGTTAGGGTTGAGTCATTTAGTCGAATACCCCTACCTCGACACGACACGAACCCGACACGCTAACCCGAATTGACACCCCTACATTCTTTTACTTGCATTATTTTCCAATTATACTATTATCACTGTATAACTGTGCTTCCACTTCCAACGCCGTGTCCCTCCCCCTTTATGGTATCACTGTATAACTGTGCTTCCACTTCCAACGCCGTGTCCCTCCCCCTTATATATATATATATTAAGCCACTTGATGCAAGGATAATAAGTATAATGCAAGTTTCATTAAAATAAAATAAAAGATTATTTATTTCAAATTCTATTGATAGAGTTTTAGTTGGAAAATAATTTAAAATTTCTTCAAATTTAGAGGATAGAGTTTTACTTAAATTAAGTTATCTTAATAATTGTGGGGGGCAAAGACTTGAACTTTCATATTGGGCCTTAAGCCCCATTTACTAACAAGAATGCGTCCGAGGAGTAGAAAATGTTTGGGAAGACCCTATAGTGGGTGAACGTGCAAGGAAATGTTCGAAGGCAATGGTCTGAGAGGGTTATCCTCCTCAGACCTGACGAATGTTAGTCAAGTGAGCTTTGGCTTGACTTGGGTAACCTTTTAGGAAATTCCAGCAACGAAGATAGACTTCAGGTGCGCAAGGAGGGGATAAGAACACGGAAATATCTTGGGGAAAAACTGCTACCACCGCATTAAATACACTATAGCAGCTTTCCTGGCCGTATTAATGTGGAGAAGACCTCTGAACAGTATTTTCAACCATTATCGCTCACAGAAAACCAGAAAAGCTGCTCAATAGGACAGATACTTGAGTGCAGGGTTGGATGATAAACAAGTGGACAATGGAAATGGATTGGAGGGGACTATATAATGGGGGATGATAAACAAGTGGACGATGGAAATGGATTGAAAAAATATTAGCAGAGAAATATTGGAAGAGAATTACTGTAGCAAGATGAAGAACTAACTTTCAGGGATAGCCAATTCATCTAAAAACTTACTCCTCGGACATATATTCCATTCTGAATTATGTATCTTTTTCTCCTCGGACAAGCTAGATATCTCGATTAACCGTTAGAAAACCCATTAAAAGCCCAGTTCTTTCACCCACTCTCTTATAAATTTATTGTATTGAACTTGATAATGCTTGGATGATCAGTGGGCTGAAACTGTCTTCGACACTGCCAAAGGTTGCTAACAAGTCCTGAAAACAAAGACAAATCAAAGGCGACCGGTGGAGGCCGGCCAAAAATCCTCTGATGACAGAGTTAGTCTCTTTGTGATTTTGGTTTTAAGGAAAGGTTTACAGAAGTTTTGAATGAATAACCTTGTTCGTAGATCAGTGCTTTTATAGCACACCGACGGAACAGTCGTCTCCCTTCATGTAAGTTGACGGTTTTAACAGTAAGTTATAACTGTGTTTGGTACCGTATCGTTTGGCCTAGTCGATTTAACCGTCGTTGGCAACGGTTCCCATCAATTTTGTCGATTACGGAAAGGTGTGATGTCCCATGTCTAATCAGTGAAGTCCATCGCCCAGATTACTCAGGACGAGGTTTGGCTAAGGACGAGATCACTTAAAATCTCGTCCTTCCTGTTCGGCTCAGGACGAGTTTTCCTCGTCCTGACTTTCATGAGTTGAGGTCGTAGATCAGGACGACCCATCATGGACGAGTATAGAGTTGTAATTTTTTCCTAGCACCATCAGTTGCCCCCTTGTCCATGGGTCGTCCAGAGATATCTGACTTCTGGGTATCCTGCGACAAATCGGTGACACGTGTCACAATTTAACTCGCTGGAAATTACGTCGATTTGCCTAATCGAGGAAAGTGCCACGTGTCTCCTCTTCATTCGTTTGTGTCGTTTCAGATGTCAGGGCCCATTGTCTATAAATAGTTGATTTCCATCGTTACCCCTCTCATTTCTGAAATTTCCGTGTTCAGTTACTCTCGTCTTAGAGCCTCTCCTAGAAGTATTCCGCGTCCATAAGTTTCCCTCGTCCTAGATCCAGGTATACTCCTAACTTCGTCCTTAGTTTTCTTATAAACTTTCCATAAAATGTCAATTGTTCTTTCCTCGTCTAGCGATAGTGTAGATAAAGCCATAGACGAGTATTCTGACCATAGTAGTTTTAGTGGGTCTAGTGACAGTGATAGTGGTAGTGGTAGTAGTAGTGGGGGGAACACTACGGACGAGTACGTATCTGGTGTTCCTGGGGTTCCCTTAGAGGTTCTCCAGGAAGAGCTACGGACGAGGTTCGAGTCTGGGGCTCAAGCCGGAACTAGTGCCCCCTCGTCCACAGTTCAGGACGAGGATGAAGAAGTAGTGTACAGTTGTGCTATAGGTATAGAGTCAAAGACAGACGATAGGAAACTGGAATTACTCAAAACATGGTACCAAATCCCAGACGAGCTTAGCCCTAGGTTAGCCGTCCGTGGAGAGTGGTGCTGTCAACCTCGTTTTGGTATAGGTATTTACGAGGCTTACCTTTTGGGAGGGCTTAGGTTACCTCTGAACAGTTTTGCTAGGGAGTTATTGTCTAGGTTAGGTTTAGGAATTTGTCAATTTAACCCAAATGCATGGAGGTTGGTTGTGTCCATGCAAGTTTTGTGGAGGGAGGTGTTTGAGGGGAACCGTCCTCTCACTGTGGACGAGTTCCTCTTCTGTTACAAGCCCTCCGAGATTAACCAGTCCCTTGGCTTTTATCAATTTACAGCCAGGGGAAAAGACTATAGATTGATCAAATCCCTAGTCACCTCTGATAGGAACTGGAAGACGGAGTTCTTCTTCGTCTCAGGTTTCTGGGCTGGACGCCCCATTGAGGTTGACAGGGACCCATTCCCTTCATACTCTGGGGAACTGGGAAACCTTCGTCCTGAAGGTATGTGTCTCAATCTTTATTTAGTTCCTAATATCTTTTACATTTCAAAAATCCTAACTCTTTTTTCCTCGTTTTTTACTTTTATCAGGTGCTAGACGACCTCACTTGGATAGGTTTTACATCGAGCGCATCCAGAAGGCTCGTCTATACACCGACAGGACGTTCCATTCCTTGGTTTGCCTACAGCGTCTTGCTACTTGGGACTTAGGTCCTATACCTTCTCCTGAAGCCCTTGCACACGAGATCACTACTCGCAGACGTAAGTTACTTTCATTGCTTATATATACATTTATTTTATATATATATATATATATATATATATATATATATATATATATATATATATATATATATATATATTTAAAGGAAAACTAACGTCTTTCCTTGTAGGAATGGCAACAATGAAGGAAAACAAGGGTAAGGAGGCTGTGGACGAGGGAGCTAGGTCTCAACCTCGTCCACCCACAGGTGAAAAGAGGAAACACATATCCTCTAGAGTGGACTTGGGTGACCTCCCTAGCAGACGAGGGAAAGATAAAAAGCATAAGTCGTCCAGACCTCAAGGTGCGAAGTCCCCTCCTCCCTCTAGTCTGGAGTCCCCTGTGCAGATCCTCTCTCTTGATCCTGAGCCTAGGGATCCTCCGTCCAGGAAGGTGCCATCCACGATTTATGCTCCCACCTCGTCTACTGCTCCCCAGGGGGTTCCTCAAAACCTTCTAGAAAACGAGGACTTAGCCTGGGAGAGATTCTCAAAGGCAGTGACTGATGTGGACGTGGGCGCGTGCTACAACATGTCCTTGAAGGACTTTGAGCACTCTGGTGTTCACAATCTCTTCAAGGTAAGCTCTTAAGCTGCCCTTTTTTTTTCTTTTTTTTTTATGTATATGTCTCGTCTTTAATTAATGACACTGACTCATAAATTTCAACGCGCAGGCCATGTCTAAGTTCATTGCTGCGTCCAGGCAGGCCACTGAACTGGACAAGACGAGGCTGCTTTTGGAGACGAGGATAAAGGAGGTTAAGGAAGAGAGCAAAGTGTGGGCTGAGGTAGCTGCCAAGGCCAGGGAAGAGGCTAAAGAGCTCAAAGACCTTAATGAAGAGCTCAAGACGGATGTCATTGAAAAGGACACTCGTCTTGACGACCTTCAGAAAAGGAACAATAAGCTCAATACCCTTCTTGAAAAGGCGAAGGAGGACGCAGTTGCAGAATTCCAGTCGTCCAAGCAATTTACTGACCTGCTGGACAAGAACTATGCAGCTGGGTTTGAGGACTTCAGGCTGGACGCTGTGGAGAACTTCCCCAACATTAATTTCAGCGTCATAAAGCTCAACCTTGGTGCTGCCACTAGCTCTCTCCTTCAAACAAGCTCAGAGGACGTGAACATCGAGGACGATGCCAGCACACTACCCCCTCCTGCATGAAGATAGTTTTATTTTCTATTGCTTTTGTTGTTTTTTTTTTTTGAAAGGAAATGTAATTCAAGTACATTTGTCTCGTCCATGGTTTTAGGACGAGATTTTGAACAAATTCAGGGTGTTTGGACGTTTTGTAGTCCGCCCTTAAATAATTTGATCAACTCTTTTTCCTTTGTTTATGTGAACGAGAATTTTTCTTACTAATATAAGTTCTTGCTCGTCCATAGGAGTAATTTTTATTAACTCCAGTTTTAATTCGCCTTCGAAAAAGCATGACGGGATAGTGATTTTTCACTACGTCTTTAAATTTGTTCACCTTTTCCTCGTCCACATGTTGGATTGTTTTGGTGATGTATTCATTTCCCCGTCCATGTTCTGGACGAGTATTTTTGACAAGTTTTTACGTATGCATTTCATCGTCCATGGGTTGGACATATTGGATATTTGTTCGTCCATGGGTTAGACGGTGCTCAAATCCTTTGCCCAAGGTTTTTATCTCGTCTTATATTTGGACGAGTATACCTTGTAATGAAGGGCATACTGGTGTTTCACCTCTGTCGTCCAGGGACTTTTCTCGTCCATGGAGTGGCGGATTTGAGCAAAAACAAAAATTTAAACAAGAGTAATATGGGGATTATGGATTCACACAACACTATGTATATAACATAAATATTGTTCACAAGCGGGGCACATACTCATAAGTTAGTGCCTTATAGAAAGCTAAGTACATACAAGCAAATCCATCACCTTATCCATAACCGTACCATAATAACAATAGAATAACACTATAGAACACACTGCAAATACATATAATAAATCTCATACACACTCGTCCAGGGGAACCTTCATTTAGGCTGGTATTCTACTGATAATACCTTCTCAGGTGTTCAACATTCCATGGATGCTCCAACTTCCTCCAGTCCAGGGCTTCCAAATAGTAGGACCCTTGCCTTTTAGAGTTGATAATTCTGTAAGGTCCTTCCCAATTGGGCCCCAACTTCCCATGAGCTGGGTTCTTGGTTGCCAAAGAGACTTTCTTCAAGACGAGGTCTCCAATGTTGAATCGCCTCGGCTTAACCAGCGCATCATGTTGCCTAACCATGAGATTTTTGTACCTTGCCGTTCTTTTCTCTGCGTCTGTCCTTACCTCGTCTATAAGATCGAGGTTCAAACGGAGTTGTTCTTCATTATCTTTGTCCTGATACATAGTCACCCTATGATTGGCCATATGTACCTCTGCAGGTATGACTGCCTCGCTTCCATAGGCCAGCTTGAAAGGGGTTTCCCCTGTGGGGGTTCTGATAGTCGTTCTGTATGCCCATAATACACCCGGCAGCTCATCCGGCCATACTCCCTTTGCCCCTTCAAGACGAGTCTTGATAATTTTTAACAAGGATCGGTTTGCAACTTCTGCTTGACCATTTGCTTGGGGATGGGCTGGTGAAGAATAATGATTTTGAATTCCGAAGTGTTCACAAAAATCCCTGAAGAGTGAATTGTCAAATTGTCGTCCATTGTCGGATACCAATACTCGGGGCACCCCAAACCTGCATAGAATATTTTTCCAGACAAAGTTCTTCACATTTTGTTGTGTGATGCCCGCTAGGGGTTCAGCTTCCACCCATTTAGTGAAATAGTCAATTCCTACAACCAAGAACTTCATCTGCCTGGTTCCAACTGGGAAAGGACCCAAGATATCTAGACCCCATTGAGCAAATGGCCATGGGGCCATCATGGGGGTGAGATATTCTGATGGCTGTCTGGGGATGTTACTGAATCGCTGACACTGATCACAGACTTTCACATAGGCTTTAACATCTGCCTGAATAGTTGGCCAGTAATATCCTGCACGGACGACCTTATGTATAAGTGATCTGGCTCCTGAATGGTTCCCGCAAGCTCCTTCATGGATTTCTCTCAACACATAGTTGGCCTCTTCTGGCGACAAACATCTAAGATAAGGCTGTGAAAAACCTCTTTTGTACAGTATGTCGTTCAGAAGGATGTATCTGGCTGATCGGATTCTAAGTTTCCTGGCCTCGTCCTTGCCTTCCGGGAGAGTTCCGTCCTTCAAATATGATATTATCAGGGCCATCCAAATTTCCTTATTCTGTACTTGCAGTACGTCAGGAATGTCTATACTTGGTAGATATTGGATTTCATCAAACTCGTCCATAGATTGATTTGCTGAGGCTGTCTTCGCTAGTGCGTCTGCGTCCATGTTTTCCTCCCTTGGGATTTGAACAAAGGTAGCTTCTTTGAATTTCTTCACTGACTGCAGTACTTTCTCAAGATATTTCTTCATTCGCTCTTCCTTGGCTTCACATGTCCCGTTTACCTGACCCATGACTAACTGCGAATCTCCCAGAATAAGTACTGATTCAACGTCTATGGACTTAGCCAATTCCAAACCTTTCAAAAGGGCTTCATACTCAACTTCATTATTGGTTGCTTGATATTGCAGGCGTACCCTGTATGTCAGCTTATCTCCCTCAGGGGACTGCAACACAACTCCTATCCCTCCTGCATGCTGTGTAGACGAGCCATCCACATGAATGATCCATTTTTTGACTTCCACCACTTCCGATTCACTGTGACTCGGAGTAAACTCTGCAATGAAATCTGCAAGAGCCTGAGCCTTTATCGCGTGCCTTGGCAGGTACTTGATATCAAATTCACTAAGCTCGACTGCCCATTGGATCAGTCGTCCCGCAGCTTCTAACTTATTCATTGCTTTTTTCAGCGGATGATCCGTCAGGACGTTGATGATGTGAGCTTGGAAGTAGTGCCTCAGTTTCCTAGAGGCTGTGATCAGGGCAAAAGCCAACTTTTCTATCTGCGGGTACCGCGCTTCTGCTCCTCTAAGTGCTCGACTGGTGTAGTAGACCGGTTTATGCACTCTTCCTTCTTCTCTGACCAAAGCCGAACTTACAGCATGCGGGATAACAGCCAAGTACAGATATAACTCTTCTCCTAACACGGATGGACTTAACAATGGGGCAGATGTAAGGTATGCTTTCAGGTCTTCGAAGGCTCTCTAACAATCGTCCGTCCACTCAAATGCTTTTCTAAGAACTTTGAAGAATGGCAAACATTTATCAGTGGCTTTGGAAACAAACCTGTTAAGGGCTGCAACCCGTCCGGTGAGTGACTGGACTTCTTTGACATTTTGCGGAGGCTTCATATCCAGTATTGCTTGGATTTTATCAGGATTAGCTTCAATGCCCCTGTGTGACACCATAAAGCCCAGAAACTTTCCCGACGACACCCCGAAAGCACACTTGCTGGGGTTTAACTTCATGTTGTACTGCCGGAGTGTATCAAATGTTTCCTGTAGGTCGTCCAGATGAGTTTCCTCGTCCTGACTTTTCACCAGCATATCGTCTACATAGACTTCCACATTCCGCCCAATCTGCGGACGGAACATGTGGTTGACCAACCTTTGATATGTTGCCCCTGCATTCTTCAGCCCGAAAGGCATTACCTTATAACAAAACAAGCCTTGACTAGTAACGAACGACGTTTTTTCTTGATCCACCTCGTCCATCCTTATCTGATTATATCCGGAAAAGGCGTCCATAAAACTAAGTAGCTTATGTCCCGCCGTAGAATCCACCAACTGGTCAATGCGGGGCAATGAATAACTGTCTTTAGGGCAGGCCTTGTTTAAATCAGTAAAGTCCACACACATTCTCCATTTCCCATTCGCCTTCTTGACCATTACCACATTAGCCAGCCAGTCGGGGTAATAGACTTCTCGAATGAACTTTGCCTGTATCAACTTTTGTACTTCTTCTTTAATAGCATTGTCTCTCTCCGGAGCAAATACCCTCTTCTTCTGTCGCACAGGTCTGAAGGAAGGATGTACATTCAGACGATGGGTAATGATTTTCGGGTCTATGCCCGGCATGTCCTCATGACTCCAAGCAAACACATCAATGTTTTTCCTCAAGAAACATATATGATCCTTCTTAATCTTTCCTTCCAAATCTGCCCCTATCCTGGTACTTTTCTCTGGATTTTCCTCGTCCAAGGGAATTTCTTCCAATGCTTCTGTGGGCTCTGCCACGATTCTTCTTTCTGCTATGTTCATCATCTGAGTCTGCTCGTCCATAGCCAGCATGGCTAGATAGCACTCTTTGGCGGTCAATTGATCTCCTTGGACCTCTCCTACCCCATGTTCAGTAGGGAACTTAACCGACAAATGGTAAGTGGATGTGACTGCTTTCCAGCTATTTAGGGTCGGCCTCCCAATTATAGCGTTATAGGATGACGAACAATCAACTACAATGAAGTTGACATTTCTCGTTACCTGTTGCGGATACGCTCCCACTACCACTGGTAAGGAAACAGTACCGACGGGCTGTACTTTCATTCCACCAAAACCGACCAAGGGCGAATACACTGGACGAAGTTGCTCCCGTCCGAGGTTCATTTGTTGGAAGGCAGGATAATACAGGATGTCGGCCGAACTCCCGTTATCTATCAACACCCTTCTAGTCGAATAGTTGGCAATGAGCAAGGTAATAACAATGGCATCGTCATGAGGATGGTGTATCCTTGATGCATCCTCGTCCGTGAAAGTGATAGCTTGCTCGTCTTGATTTGTCGTCCTGGGAGATCGTCCTGAAAGCTGGACATTTTGCACTACCTTCAGATATGTCTTTTTTGATCTGGATGACTGGCTTGCTAAACTTCCCCCAAAAATCATTCTGATTTCTCCAAGCGGAGGCCGTGATGGCTCCTCTACCTTCGTCTTCAGCTTCTCATCCTTATAGTCTCGTCCGAGAAAATTCCTCAACTTCCCTTGTCTAATGAGATTTTCAATCTGCTGCTTGAGGTCAAAGCATTCGTCGGTATCATGCCCATGGTCTCTATGGAAGCGACAATACTTGTTCCGATTGCGCTTATTGGGATCTCCCTTCATTTTCTCTGGCCACTTTAAAGAGGGCTCGTTCTTGATTTGCATGAGAACTTGCTCAAGCGGGACATTTAACGGTGTGTACTGCTGATTTCGCGCTGAAGGACCCACTTTTTTAGTGTCTCGGTCTCTCTTATCTTCTGCACGTCCCTTTTTTGGACGAGGTCCTTGGTCAGTACCGCGTACAGGATTCGCCTCCCCTCTTTCAGCTCTTTTTCTTTTCTTAGCTATAATTGCGTCTTCTGCATTCATAAAGTTCTGAGCCGAATGGACGAGCTCTGCCATGGTTTGTGGCTCTTTCTCGTACAGCTTATGAATGAAAAGATCGGAATTAACGCCATTGTGGAATGCCGCCAGCAGCAACTTATCATCTACTTCGTCCACTGTCAAAGCTTCTCGATTGAAACGAGTGATAAAAGACCGCAGACTCTCATTTTCTCCCTGTTCTATAGTCAATAGGCTGGATGAGGAACGTTTATGTCTCTGTCCCCCAATAAAGTTGTTAACAAATAACTTGCTCAACTCTTCAAAGGAACTTACTGAATTGGGGGGTATCTTACTGAACCACACTCACGCGGGCCCCTTAAGGGTGGTTGGAAAAGCTCTGCACATTATCTCGTCCGGAACCCCTTGGAGATGCATCGTAGTTTTAAAAGTGGCAATGTGGTCGAAGGGGTCACGCGTCCCGTCATATGAATCTAAGGAAGGCATCTTGAATTTCGGAGGGAGAAGGTGACCGTTGATGAGTGCAGTGAAAGGGGAGTCTGTCCTATGAACTAAGTCCTCCACTGGATTCGCCCTTCTCATATTCTCTCTCATCTCATCAATGACCCTTCTCATTTGGTCCATCTCCTTTTCCAGATGTGGTACCCTTCGCGAAGTGGTACCTCTTGACTGGCTCTCAGGTTCAGCGTTCCTTGTATTTTCCTGACTCTGGGTATGCCCTTCGACATTTTCGTCACGATGCTGTCTCCTTGAATTAAGTTGTCTGGTCAGTTCCTGGTTCTGTCGGGTTAACTCTGCCATGGCGGCAACCATGGACTGCACATGCTGGACAGAAGATGGCTGCATGGCGGGCGCCGACTGGCGGTCGCGGTGAGGATTACTGGAAGCGTCCCTGCTTTCTTGTGGGCCTGGACTGGTAACCCTTGATCTTGTTCGAACCATTTCAGCCCTTTACCAGTGAAAGAACTTACAGAATTTCAAAATCTAAAAATTCTATGTAAAGACTTCCCACAGACGGCGCCAACTGATAATGCTTGGATGATCAGTGGGCTGAAACTGTCTTCGACACTGCCAAAGGTTGCTAACAAGTCCTGAAAACAAAGACAAATCAAAGGCGACCGGTGGAGGCCGGCCAAAAATCCTCCGATGACAAAGTCTCTTTGTGATTTTGGTTTTAAGGAAAGGTTTACAAAAGTTCTGAATGAATAACCTTGTTCGTAGATCAGTGCTTTTATAGCACACCGACGGAACAGTCGTCTCCCTTCATGTAAGTTGACGGTTTTAACAGTAAGTTATAACTGTTTTTGGTACCGTATCGTTTGGCCTAGTCGATTTAACCGTCGTTGGCAACGGTTCCCATCAATTTTGTCGATTACGGAAAGGTGTGATGTCCCATGTCTAATCAGTGAAGTCCATCGCCCAGATTACTCAGGACGAGGTTTGGCTAAGGACGAGATCACTTAAAATCTCGTCCTTCCTGTTCGGCTCAGGACGAGTTTTCCTCGTCCTGACTTTCATGAGTTGAGGTCGTAGATCAGGACGACCCATCATGGACGAGTATAGAGTTGTAATTTTTTCCTAGCACCATCAGAACTTATTGGGCTTATATCCCAGATCTTTTGGGTTTGGACTGCAATTTGTGACCTTACAATAATTAATAGGATAAGATAAATAAAATTTTAGTTTGAGAAGAATCTTTAATTTCTTGAAATCCTGTCTAATAGACTTTAAGTTAAATTAAATAATAATTAATACTCAATAATTTCTATTTCATTGAAAAGAAATAAACTAATCGTGTTGTGAATATAGAATTTAGAGTGGAATAGAAGACAGTTGAAATACGACGGAAAAATCCAATTAGAAAGTCGGTGGCTCTCCTCTATTATATAAAGCCCAAAAACCCTATTAACTCTTTCCATCAAAAAAAAAAAAAACCCTATTAACTCTGTAATTCAAAGCAATGTCAACCGGTACCAGTAATCCCGTCTTCTACATCTATATCGTCCTCCTCTTGGACATCGTCTTGGTCATCAACAGCCCTATATTCCCCAAGTTCCTAGTCGACTCACTCTCCGTCTCCAACCTCTCCTACACTTACCCAAACTTCACTGTCTCCGGCAACTGGAACGCCCGGTTCTCCGTCCAAAACCCCAACAAAAAGTTTTCCATCTCCTACGACCTCGTTCAGTCCACGCTCGTGTACGAACCCAAGTCCTCGCAAGTTTACGAACCCGAGTTCATATCCGAGATCGGCATCCCTGACTTCAATCAGTCCATGCGTAACGAAACGTTTATCGACGCTGCGTTCGCGGTCAGCGACGCTTACAGATCAATGTCACTCGGTTACATTAACGTCGACAGCAGAGTCTCTTTCGTTGTGAAGTTTCTTGGTAGGATTAAATTCAAGGATGGTAGGGGTAGAATTGTTAAAGATTATTGGGGGAGGGACGCTCTTAAGGTTCATTGCGAAGGTTTGGTTGTTTCTCTCGCTTCGTCACATAGCGGTGCCTCCATTTCAGGGAAGCTAGTGGAACCCAGGGACTGCAACACTTTATAGTCTTTAGTATGATAGGAGGAAGTATTGCTAGTTTCTTGATCTTGGTATGAACAAATTGTTAATACCAAGATCAAGAAATTGATCTTGCTAGTTTCACAATTGCATTCCTCCAAAAAAAAGAAAAAGAAAAAAAAAAAGTATGAAGTATTGCTAGTTTACTGTTTACATATAAATTGAAATTAGGATTTTAATTTTAATTTTTAATTTTTTTTAATTTCCCAGAGAATGATGGGTGCATAGGTTTTCGGTTTTGTTATCTTTGATTGAAGTTATTTTGATTTTATTTTTTTGAAAATATGCCCTTCGTTATGCTTTTTATTATTTTTTTTTTATAAATAAGTTTTGAATTCAAAAGCATATAGTTGAATTGAATGCAAACGCATTGCTGAAAGGTAAATCTTAGGGTTTTTCCAAATTAAATTCATACACTCTCCTTTCGACGTCTTGGCATCTCAATATATATATATATATATATATATATATATATATATATATATATATAAAAGCAAGCTTTTCTTTAAATTAAATTCATACACTGTCCACAATTTTTTTTTCCTCATCCACAAATGGACTATATGCATATAAATTCCCGCTACACATATATAATGGGCTCATGACCTATATTTTCAATTGTATCAGTTGGGCTCATGGGCCACCCTCATTACTCCCTCCTCAAGACATAGGTCCCATAAAGGAAAATTAAAAAAATAGGAGGATAAAAAACGAGAAAGAAATAGAAAAGTAAAAGGGTAGAAAAAATTTTAATTTTTTTTCATTTGTGTTTGGTTAGGGTGTAAAAGCGAATGGATGAAAAACTTTTTCATTTGATTGAGACGAAAAATTGAAAGATAAAAAATGTAGTTTGTATTAATTTATTGTCATGTCTATATTAAATTAAAATAAGAAGTACCAAAAAAATAAGATAAAAACCAAATAAGAAGAAGAAGGAAACGACAAAACGCATGTGAAATCCACTCAACCTAATGGACCCTAGAGACAAGGTTCAGACCTACTTTCATCAAGGCCATTAATGAGTTGATAAGCATGGAACTCACATGCTTCATGCAAGCTAAATGGGTTTGGCTGGAGAATGAATCCCCTAAAACCCACTATGCATACAAGAGATCACATAGAAAAAATAGAGAAAAAAAAAAAAAATCACCCAAAAACATCTACGAAGAGGCAAAGATCTACAATTAGCAATTTGTTTGTGTTCACATATCATATTAACTTATGGGCATTTGATTATATATGTCACACAATAAACATGTCACATTTATTAATTGTGTTGGGATTCCTTGATCCTAACATATATAATCTTCTCTTTGAAAATGCAAGATAACTCATTGGCTCCTCCTTCAGGTTTTTTTTTTTTTTTCTTTTTTCTTTTTTCTTTTTTCTTCCTTACATCCAACCCAACGGACTCCATGATCGAGACACCTAATTCAAGTTGATTCTTTAAGAAATATGATCAGCCATGGAAAGTAAACATGATTTGCCTCTTCGAACTTCAAATTCATGAACTAAGTTTACATATTTTCATTGGGCAAGCTTGGATCCTATGGTTTGGAGGGAAAAGTATGATTCAATATCTCTTCTTTAGGTTCATAGAGTCGCCACGTGCATGAGCATATAATGCCTCAAAGAGTCATGTGAAATCTTTTTTTGTCTTCTCTTGAAACTTCAATTTACAACTACTCTTAAAAAAAATCCCCAAGAGAATACTTTGTCACCCAATCTCACCTAATCTTATTCGATCCTCATTATCAGGAAGTCTCACCATTGAACTCATGTTAATTTACGACTTTATTATTGAACTTTTAATGATTTTAAAATACTAAAAGTCAAGGTTCGTTTTTATAGTTTGTACTTTTCTCAGGTTTTGGGTTTCGTTTTATAGATTTAGAAGTAGAACGTTAATCAACCAATAACCATTCTCGAGTTTATGTGGGTTGCAAGAATTTATTTCAAATTCCTTGAACTCTCCGATAATAGAGTTTTAGTTGGAATATAATTTAAAATTTCTTATACTTTTTTTGAGGAGAAATATTTCTTAAAACTAAGAAAACAGAGTTATGGTAGCAATTAATATTGTAAAGAGGGAAAATTTTGGACCTACCACAAGCTGACACATCATACTACCAAGTCCACAACATACGGCCAATTACAAAACGCCACGTACTGCTACTAGTTTCGATCATCACCATTCAGAAACCAAGAGAAATTTTCCAAGTATCATTGAATAAAAAAATAAAAAGCATGCAAAATGCCAATCACATACAGGCGTGTGTAAGCAGTGACATAAGCAGTCCAATCAGGTGCTGACATGTGTCTCCTTGAAAATTAAGACATTTCAACCAATCAAACGATGCCATGTGTCTTGGAGGAAAAGTCTTAAATCTCCTCCAATTAGGCTGTGACATGTGTCACCAATCAGTCTCCGCCACGTGTCGCTCACCCACCCCAAATTCCTATAAATAGAAGTCTTCCTAAGGCATTTCTACACACCAAGACATCTTAGAAGAGATTTTGGAAGACACCAACACACCAAGGCATCCATGCCACAAGTAGCATCAAAGAAGATTAAGAAATACAAAAGCTCTACTAGAATCAAGCCTTGAAGCCTCCAAGAACTTCAACCTTAAATACAAAAAACATTCAAA
This sequence comes from Quercus parvula, assembly GCA_030820535.1. Taxonomy (NCBI): domain Eukaryota; kingdom Viridiplantae; phylum Streptophyta; class Magnoliopsida; order Fagales; family Fagaceae; genus Quercus; species Quercus parvula. The sequence continues at coordinate 10,359,909 of JAUAME010000010.1, forward strand.
GCATAATCATCCAAACTACCTGTCTAGATCTTAAAGTTTGCTGGAATCAAGCCCAAAAGCTTTCAGAAACTTCAAGAAACCACAAATTAGCGAAGTTCTATGGATTCAAGCTCCAAAAGCTTCAAAGAACTTCCACCACAAACCTTCAAATACGAAGAACATTCAAAGAGAAATCATCTAAATCATCTTCCTAGGTCTCAAAGTTCACTAGAATCAAGCTCAAAAGCCTCCAGAAACTTCAACAAACCACAAATTGGTGAAACTTTACGGATTCAAGCCTCCAAAGACCCGAAGAATTTCCATCACAAACCTTCAAAGAAAAAGAATGCACGAAGAACACGAAGAACGTGAAGAAAAAAGGATTTATAACAAGCTCATAGCCAAAGATTCATTGTATGTTTCAAAGATCTTCGATCCATTCTTTAGCCAAATTGAAGTATATTTGGTGTTTGAATCAAAATCACATTACCACAATTCCAATCAACAATCTTTCAAGGAGATCGAATTAGAGGATCACTCTTTTGTAATTACAAAGAATTGTACCACACATTGATCAATACAAATTCATATTTGTGAAACTATTTTACTTGTTTGATTTATTTCAAACTCGAAATTTAGTAGTCCACAAATATAATATAAGATGAATAAAATTTTAGTTTGAGTTTGTCGGACCAAGTGCCTTACCAATCCATCCAACAACCAATTGGTGAAGGATGAGGGGACACAAATCTTTTATAGCATTCGATTGCTGACCAAGCCCATTGGTATTGGAGCGAATTGTGAAATCCCTCAAAATCCCCCCATCACAATGCGGCTCTAACAACTCGAACCTATTACCTTGACTCTGATACCAATTGATGAAAGATTAGGGGGCACAAATATTTTATAACATTCGATCGCAGACCAATCCCATTGGTATTGGAGCGAATTGTGAAATCCCTCACAAAGTTGTATTTCTAATTTCTTGAAGCTTGAGATATAAACTTTTAGCTAAATTAAATTATCCTAATAAAAATAATAATTAATAGGCTAAGTAACCCATCCCTCAATATTTTTTGAGTATTATTCCATGCTCCGGTACAAACTCGAGTCCCCACTCTCTCATGAACCCAAGTTCACTTCCGAGATCTGAATCCCTGACTTCAATTAGGGACTGCGAGGGTTTTTAGTCTTTAGCTATGATAGGAGGAATTATTAATTGTTAGTTTACAATAGGAATGGCAACAAGTCGAGTTCGGGGCGGGTTTTTAATGCCCGAACCTACCCTGCAGGCCTAATACCTGAACCCGGCCCATTTAATAAACGGGCTTTTTTTTTTAAATCCCAAACCCACCCCGTTGGGTCCCATAGGCCCCACCTTAAACCATTTTACCATTTTTTTTTTAAAAAAAAAATCAATTTTTTTGTTTTCAGCTTTAAGCCTTAACCTGTTACCCAATTCTAAAATCCAAAACAAATCAAACATAAACTAAGCAAAAATCAAACATAAACAAGAATCAAGTATTGCCTAATGAATCAAGACCTAATGAAATTCACTGCAGTGACATAGAATTCAAGCATTAGTGCATTACCTAGTGAAACTTCACATCCATAAACAACCATTCGAAGCAAACTAATTTACAAAAACAAATATATATATATATATATATATTTTTTTTTTTTTTTTTTTTTTTGGCTCTTCTTGCCTTTACCAACTAGTTCAAGAAACTTGACTACACCACAACCACTTGTGAGAAGAAGGCCCCAAATTGGCAGTAAATAACTATGAATCAATACTGAAGGGGTACTGAGAGAGTGAGAGCGAAGGTGGTTCGATGAGAGCTTGTCGCATTGGCCTGTAAGGGTGGATTGGCGGCGAATTGAAAGAGTGAGAGTGAATTGAGGCTTGAGGGAATGAGAGGTGTGAGGGACTGAGAGAGTTGAGGGTGGGTTGGTGAGAGCTTAAGGGCCGAACTTGTAACGAACCCGTAAGGCGGTGAGTCATTGACAACGCTTGAAGGCTGATGGTGAGAGTGAGTGAGGGTGAAACTTAAGAATAAGTGGGTGGGGGTGGGGCGGCTGCTGTTGCGAGTGGGTGGGGGTGGGGCGGCTACTGCGTGCGAAATGGGATGAGGTGTGCAGCGGGGTAGCTGTTGAGTGAGTTTGAGAGTTAGGGTTAGAATAATTTGAGAGTTTAGGTTAGAATAGCTATATATATAGGTTTTTTTGGTAATTTTAAGTTAAACAAGTCGGGTCGGGTCTAGGTTCGGGCGGGTATTATGCAAAACCCACACTCGACTCGAACCCACTTCGGGTTTAATTTTAAAACCCCAAATTTGACCCTACTATTTCGTGAGTCGGGTCAGGTATCCGCAAGTCGGGTAAAAATTGTCATTCCTAGTTTATATAGATTGAAATTAGGATATTGTATAGTTTTTGAAATTGGGTTTTAGGTTTTCACTTTTGTTATCTTTGAAGTTGTTTTTATTTTATTTTTTGAAAATATATGTTCTTTTTGTTATGCTTTTAATTAAGTAATTGGTATTATATTTTAGGCTAAAATGCAAAGCCTACCCTCTAAGTTTCTTTAAAATTTATTTGAATCCTCTAACTTTGCTTTTGTTCATTTTAGTTCTCTAAGTTTCATATTTATTCAATTAAGGCATTTCCGTCAAATTTTGTTAAAATTTTTTGAAAAAAAATTTGGAAAATACTTTTCAATCATTAATTTATTTTTTTTAATTTAAAATTTTTGAAGAAAAATATAAAAAATTGGAAAATTAACCACAACATATAACAAAAGTTGATAGAAAAACCTTAATTGAATAAATTCGAAAGTTAGAGGATCGAAATGCACGAAAGCAAATTTGGAGAACATAAATAAATTTTGGTGAAACATAGAGGGTCAATTTGTATTTTAGCATATAATTTAAATGGTGCAAGGAGTAAAAGGGAAATTTCTTAAGTTTTGAATTCAAAAGCACAGCTGGATTAAATTTATAGTCTAAAAAAAAAAAGGATTAAATTTAAAGCCATAGCGGAAAGGAAACAAACAAATAAAAAAAAAAAAATATACAACAACAACAACAACTCCTTAAAAAATCACAAGCAAACCTCTTTTTTTTTTTTTTTTTTTTTTTTTTTTTTGAGAAACACAAGCAAACTTAAGCAATACCAAATATATACACTAATATAGCACTATAGTTTTAAGTCATGGACACTTGAACCCTATAAAGCATCCCCTTCATTAGCAAACTCTTCTTATTCAATTCCTCTGATTTCTTAGCCCATTAACAACTCTACTTTTATGTGCCTGTAAAACCATTATTTTTTAATCTAAAAACTGAAGCTTGTAGACAGAAAAATGAAAAATCTCATAACCCAACCTCTCTATCTCAAACAGATTCATTCTTTCTTGAAAATGTATTTTTCAATCTCATAATAAAAAATACGTGACACACAAAACAAAGAACAAAATTTTTAGATATTAAATTAAAGCCTATAGATAGAAAATTAACAACTTTACTTTCAAAAGAAAAAATCTCAAAACCAAAAAAATATTATACCTTCAAATGCTCAATCAGCCAATTAACCACCCTTGGCTAGAATTGAACTTCTGCGACCATAGTTGTGCAATCCCAAAGTGGCCTCCAACAAAAGCCATCACGGCCACATCAAAATAGCCTCTTTATATAGAATCCCAACCAAGAATCCTCCGTAGGCCGAAGGCCTCAACTCGTTTATCATGCCACAAGCCACTTCCAACCTCTCATCGTAGCATATCTCTATATTTAACTAACTGGTTGAAACATGAAAGCTAAGGAGAGCATATATATTAAGCCACTTAATATAAGGATAATAAGAACATCTCCAACCGGTTTTGCCATCCTATCCTAATTTACCATCCCAAAAAGCTACTTTATCAATTATACCAAACCATTTTACAATACACCCAACATCCTAAAATTCTATTTTTTCCCCATTTTATTTAAATATTCTATTTTATTCTTTTTTTACTATTTCTCTTTTTCTATTCCTTTTCCTCTCTTTCTCCCTCAACCTCTAGCAGACTAGCATCGGTTTCAAAACAGAGCCACACACACCTCCAAAGAAACCCACCACCGATGCCTCGTCGGAATCACAATCGTAGCCATCAGAGCTCCGATTCAAACCCATCAGAGCCCTCACACCAATCCAAACCTAGCCCATCTACCCACCGTCATCAAAACCCACAATCTCCACCGTTGTCAAAACCCACACCTCCAAAGAAACCCACCACTGATGCCTCGTCGGAATCACTATCGGAGCCATCGAAGCCCTCACGCCGACCCATCCGATTCCACCGTTGAGGAAGCCACGGGGTCTTAGGTCTAAAGAGAGCAGAGAGCAAATGAGAAAGAGAGAAGGAAGAGAGAGAAAAGAAGAGAAATAATGAGAGAGGAGAGAGAAATTCCCTGATTAAAAAGGGGAGAGAGAGTATTAAATTATTATTTTTTTATCCAATTCAGCTACAGTACCATCTTACATTTAGATGGTACTGTAGCACTATCTTAAAAAAATTTAGCCCTTCCCAAGTTTAGCCTTCCAATTGCTAAGCATTTTTTGGGCTTGTATGCCAAATGTACCTTACATTTGGCATATGGCAAGCCCACTGTTGATGCTCTAAGTAGAGTATAAGTTTTATTACAATAAAATAAAGTATAAATTACATATTTGGTCCCTATCATTTACATTATATTTCAATTTAGTCCCTAACATTTTAATTGTGTCAATTTGGCCTCTAACCGTTCAATGCCGTATCAATTTAGTCCCTACCGTTATCTCTTGGATGAAAAAGTTTGATGTGTCAAACATCCTGGATAAAAAAAAAAAAAATTTAAAAATGCCACATCAATTGCCACTTAGACTAACAAATCAGTGAGTTTTTTTTTTTTTTTTTTTTGAAATAACACGTCAGTTTTTTTTTTTTTAGAAAACCCAAATCAAATCTTTTTAGTTTGATTCAGAATTTTGCTTATTTCATTAAACGGGGGCAGACCCATGTAAAACACTATCTCCCTAGAATCCAAAATCCCTTCTCCTTCCTTCTGGCAGTGCCTCCCTCTTCCAACGACATTAGGTTCGCCCCTCTCTCTCTCTCTCTCTATGTGTACTAAGTAAACCAAATGACAATAGAAACATTCCTAAATCCCTGACTCGTCCTCCACAGTTCGCTATACCCATTTCTCTGCTCCATAGTTTCATCACAAATTTGTCTTTCATAGAATAAAATTTCTATTCAATCTGTTGGGTATTAAGAAAAAACAAAAGAGTTTGATTTTTTTCATTGAAAATGGTAGTTTTGTATTATTTTGTTTTCATTGTCTTTCACGATATCATATTTTCAATGTTTATACTCTAGCTGCACAATATCATGTGTACTTCTTAGTTTATTTTGGTATGTTGCTTCAAAATAGCACACATTAATAAAACTATGAAAAATAATTAATGTGATTAGGTTTTTATAGTTTATTTATATTGAACTCCTCGTTTTTTACATTAAATTAACTCACTTGGTACAAAAATTAAAAAACTTACATTAAATGAGACATGTGATACAAAATTAAACTCTAATTGAATTCCAACTTTTAAAAATTAGATTAGATGTGATACATGGTGTAAAATTAAACTCTAATTTAATTCCAATTTAAAATTTAATCGAATTTTCTCTTAGCTTCTCCTATATATATATATATATATATATATATATATATATATATATATATATATATTAATTTCAAATTCCTTTAACTCTTTGTTAATAGTGTTTTAGTTGGAATATAATTTATAATTTCTTAAAATTTTAAAAATAGAGTTTTATTTTTACCTAATTCATATAATATAAGATAAATAAAATTATAGTTAAGAGTAGAATTTTATAAATTCTTGAAGCCTGTGAGTAATAAACTTTGAGCTAAACTAAATTATACTAATAAATAAATTAATCGTGTTGTCAATAATATAGAGTTTAGGTCGGAATAGAAGACTGGTGAAGGATTAATAGAAAGTCGGTGTCCTCCTCTATATAAGGCCTGAAAACCCTCTTAACTCTCATATAATACTCTGCTTGCTTGAAATCCAAAGTAATATAATTCCAAGCAATGTCAACTCGTTGGTTCATCTTCCTCTCCATCCTATTCGTGACCGCATTCCGCTTCTACTTCTTTGACCTCCTTGTCACCAACAACAGCCCTATCCTGCCGAAGTTCCGAGTCGACTCAGTCTCCGTCTCTAACTTCTCTTACTTCGACTCCAACTCCTCCGTCACCGGAAACTGGAACGCCCAGTTCTCCATCTATAACCCCAACAACTGGATGACCATCTCCTACGAAAGCTTCTCTTTCACGCATCCGGGTTCAATTCCGAGACCCGAATCCCTGCCTTCAACCAGTCCAGGCTTAGCCAGACGTTTGTCGATGCTGCGTTCGCCACCAGAGACGATTTACGTGGACGGCACACCTGGCTCAATCACTTTCAATGTGATGCTTGTTACTGGGTTTAAATTCATGGCTACTGGAAGTGGACAAGTTGTAGATTTAGGGAGTGACTATATCACAGTTTGGTGCGAAGGTTTGGTTGTTTCTCTCTCTCCGTCATATAGCAGTGCCTCCGGGTCAGAGAAGCTGGTGAAACCTAGGGACTGCGACGTTTTTTAGTCTTTAGCTAGTTATGATAAGAGGAATTAATTATATATTGCTAGTTTATATAGATTGAAATTAGGATACTGTGGAATAAAAAAAAAAAAAAAAGATACTGTACAGTTTTCGAAATTGGGTTATCTTTGAAGTTTTTTTTTTTTTGACTATTATGCTTTTTATTTAATTTAGTAATTGGAATTATTATTTTTTTTATACAAAATATAAATTTTATTTGGTCTAAGTATTTATGTATGTGAAGTTCATTTTTATTTTTGGAGACTTGAACTTTGACACATTTATATTTTAAATGGTGTAGAGAGTAAAAGGGATTTTTTTTTTTAATATCTATACTATATTAATATAAGAGGATTTTCCTCTTTCAACTATATAAGAGGACTTTCCTTTTTCCACAAAACTTTTATATAATTAAAAAATACCCATTTCAACTAGACTTTTATGTGGTTCAAAAATACCCTCATTAATGAAGGGTAACTTTATTTAGGAATAAGATCATAAATATCAAATAGCAAATTTCATTTTGAATTCAAAAAAATAAAAGAAATTCCAGTTCTTACTTATCTCTAAAATTTATCATTTTTATTTGTTTGAAAAATAAAAAAAATATTTTAAATTATAATAGTACTCAAAAAAATAGAAGAGCCTCTAAGCATGCGTGTGAATGTGTGTATGTGTGTGTGTATATATATATATATATAAGTTTTGAATTCAAAAGCAATACTTTCACAACAAATCATAAATGGTTAATTGTTATTGATTCTAATTTGAACCTATTATTGAAAATACTTCTTTGCCTCACCAATAACAACTTGTAATAACTTACTACTTAGGATTTTTTGTGAAAGTATTGTGAAAATATTGTGAACATGGCATTTCTCTAATAATTAGTGAGAATAAATGCATTCCAAAATGCATAAATCTAATCACACTCCATATAATTTTTGTGATTGGGAAATGCATAAATCTCATCACACATTCACACGTGCGTTATGTGTGCACAAAGGCTTTATTTTTTTGTAACATTACTTTCTATTCATCTCAATTCAAGATTGTGTATTTTTCCTAATCACCAAAAGTCCTAGGATTGTGATGAGATGTAGTACCATAAATAAATAAATAAAATTAACGCATCCACAAAATAAAATCTCATTATGCTCTTAGGAAAATGCAATAATTCCAAATATTGGAATGAATTAAAAGTGTTGACATCTAAAAAAAATGTGTAGAAAAGCCTATGGCTATGAGCACGCACATAGCGTGTAATGAGGCCAGCTGCTTATTATTTGATTGTAAATTGTTTGATTTTTGAAAAATTAGTATAATTAGAAACAGAGCTTTTAAAAAATTAGTCATAGTGTGTGTAATGAGGATAGTTGTTTATTATTTGATTGTCAATTATTTGATTTTTGAAAAATTAGAATAATCAGAAACAAAGCTTTTAAAAAATCAGTCAAACTAAATTCTTCTTGAATTAATGGCACAAAATTGTTATGCGCGAGCGTCCTCAAAGGCCTTTTTGTTGGACAAATGCTTTGTAATAAGCTGATATCATGAACTATTAATTAAACACTTCTAATATGATATTACATGCTACTTTATGATGTATGTATTATAATGGTGAATAAGATGAAGAATTTTGGATCATACAAAAAGCATTTACAGTGTAGAAAAGTGAGTCATATCTTTATTAATATAGTAGCATATATATTTTTTGTCCCTTATGTGTTAGTTACTCAAAGATTTGATATAAATGGGTTTATTAGAAGTGTTTAATTAAATATCATTTTCGTTGCTCTAAATTGATGAAGCTAGTATTGATTTTTTTTTTTTTTTTTTTTTTGATATAAGATAGAATTTCTACTCTAACCTAATCTAAGTGTATATGTGTGTCACTACAAAAAACGCGTTTTTAAAAAACGCGGCTCAAGCTTTTCCTTTTAGTCACGTTTATGAAGAACACGGCTCCACCCCTAGTCTTATAGTCGCATTTACTAAACGCGGCTATAGACCACCTCTGAGGCCACGTTTTCCCAAGTTGAGGTTGCGTTTAGCTCCCTAGGACTGAAGTCATGTTTTTAAAAACGCGACTTCAATCCCATCTGGGTTTTTTTTTTTTCAATAAGTCTGGAGCTGCGTTTAACAAACGCAACTTAGTCATTTATAGAGTTGCGTTTAACTAAACGCAGCTTCTACATGTCTAGAGCTGCGTTTCGTTAAACGCGGCTTCAACTTTTAGTGTATATATATAAAATCCCTTAGTGCACACAATTGAAAAAAACCCTAGCTCCACAAAACACTCTCAGACCAGTCGAGCCGATCTCAAGCTACCTCTCGATCCAACACACTCCCCGCCTTCCCTCACTTCCACCCTTTCCGAATCCCCTTCCTCCCTTACTCTTTCCTCCTCTCCAGTCTCAACGATCTCAAGCTACCTCTCGATCCAACACACACTCTCTCTCTCTCTCCCTCTCTCTCTCTCTCTCTCAATCTCACTCAAGACACTTTCTAACAGTAAGTTTTTTAAATTGTTTGTTTTGATTTGTGTTATAGGGTTCCTATTTTTAGTTTAGGGTTTCGATTGTCGATCTAGGGTTTTGATTTTGGGTTTAAATGTTCAATTTTTCCAATTTGGGTCCAGATTTTGATTCAAAAATTAGGGCTAAGGAAATCAGGTTTTAATATGCGACTTTGTTTTCACTCCCTTTTCAATTTTTTAACACCAATGCTTGCGATGCAGAGATAGAGAAGGAGGAAAAAATAAACCTTGCGATACATAGATGAGAAGGAGATAGACATTGAGAGAACTACCACCAGTAAGTTTTTCTTTTTTTCATTCAATTTGGTTGGATTGATTTTTATTTAGGTATTTAGGTAACATTAGGATTTGATTTGATTTTTTGAAATTTAGGGTTGTTAACAATGGGTTTTTTGGTTCTTCTAATTGTTGTTTTATGCATTTTCAAGATTATCACATAAACAAGTCTTTGTTTCTCATTGCAAGACAAGTACAAAAACTTAGAAAAAAGATAAATAAACCCATCAACATAAACAACTCTTTGTTTCTTCTTTTTCTTCCTGTGCACTTACTCCAATTGATCAGGAAACTAGTAACACCTACTCGACTTCTCCTTATATATCTATTGGCAATGGAAGCATACACCATCTCAAAAAGAAATAGTGTATGCAAGGTGGCAGAGATTAGAGCCTTTTTAAAATAAAATAAAAAGATTTTGTTGAAAATTGACTCAAACGAATTTAGACTTCATTACCTACTTAACTATTCATAGAGTAAAAGGAAAATAAATATTTTTAATTAATTAAATAAGTAATTTAGTTTCATATTTCAACAGCACTCATGTAAAAGATTTGGTGACTTTACTCGAAGAAGTAATACATGGGGAGTGAAGAAGGCTCATATAAGAATGAGTTTTTTCCAACCTGGAGACTTGAACCTCGACCCTTGAACAATTATATAAGTTTGAATTCTTGAGTAATTATATAATACCGTTTAAAGATAGATATAATGTTTCAAATAATAATTATGATTTTTTTAAAAAAAATTATGAAATCTAAGCAATCATGAATATTTAAAATACATCATAAAATCTGATTTGTCTCACGCATCTACACAGAAATTAGCCAAAAAGACTCTACACTCCTGGAGCATCTACACGAGTAATTATAAGATCTATATGGTGAACAAGTAATGTGGTCCACCATTCCATTAAAAAACTTCCACTTGTTTAAAATTGTTAGTTAGAAAAAATTTTTAAACATAAATTAATTACTGACGCAGCAATTTTAAACAAGTTAAAGTTTTTTAGTGGAATGGTGGATAAGTGACGTGGTCCACCAAAGGATTCTATAATTTCTCCATCTACACACAAATATTAGAGACTAATTAAATTCATGTGTGTTGCACTATTTTGATCATAAAATTATGAATAAATAAATTTATTGAAAAATATAATCAAATAAATAATTATTATATTTTATTTTGCGAATAGTTATAATTTATTTACTCATATATCATATTTACACATGCATAACAGTTGATGGGTCTTGCAGCTTTATAAACCTTTGCACTTGAGGGTCAATATTCTCTACTTCAATTGGTCTTCTTTTTTCTTTTTCTTTTTCAAGAAAAAAAAAAAAAATCTTACAAAGGTATAAGATATTTTCAATGAAAAAAAAAATTTATTGTTCATGCTATAGAATTGCAACATGATGCGTAGATGGTATATCTAATGGAGTTGCAATATGCATAGTTTTTTTTTTTGAAGGCGCAATATGCATAGTTTTATAAGTGGGTTTTGTTACCAAATAATCATAATAATCAAAGGACATTAAAAATAGCTTTTACTTTTAAAGCACCTCCTTCATTGGCATCACCCCAAATTCTGGACACCCAAAATCCAAAAATTTAGCCACATCATTCCAAAAAATTGGATGCATGTATATTTTCACTATAAAAAAAATAAACAAACAAACTGCAAGCTCAGTGTCACATACCAAAAAATAAAAACTAACTGAATGACAATTTTGCATATTGAATTAGTTAGAAAGCCATGGGTGTAAAAGTTATATCCAGGGGAGCCTTGGCTTTTATCATAAAAAATTGCACTAGAGGATCACATGACTAAGAGGTTCTTTTATAAGTCCTCTTTTTATTCAATCTCTCGAAGTCTTTAGCCTGATTCAACCAATGCACTCCTTGGGCAAGTCTTTCAAATAAGGGTCCGTTTGGATACCACTTATTTTGTTGAAAACTGAAAACATTATAGCAAAATAATTTTTAAATGTGTGAATAGTGCTGTGAGACCAATTTTTAATGAAAAAATTGCTGAAAAAAGAGGTTTGTGGGTCCCATGAATAGTGCATGGGACCCACTAGTGTGACATAAAAAGTCTGTTTGGTACATGTGTTTTAAAAATGAAAATTGTTGTTTAAAAACATTTATGGAAATACTTGTGGGTAAAAAAGTATGTGAAAATACACGAAATGTTATTTAAAAACTGAAAATGATTATTTGAAAACACAAACCAAACACCCCCAAAGCCACAGAAATTGAGAAACACACTTCCAAAAATTAAAAAAAAAAAAAATTGAAACGCTGGACGTGGAGACGCAGACGCCAATCCAAACACATACTAAGATATAGACGTTATAAAATTTTTATGCCTCTGAAACCTAAGTAATGTCAACTGATGAGCCAAGTTAACACCAAGTCACCAACTTTTTTTTTTTTTTTTTTAATCTGAAAACTAAAACATGTAGATAGAAAAATTGTAACTTTGAAATCCCATAGCCGAACCTCACTATCTCAAACAAATTCATTCTCTCTTGAAAATTTAGGTTATGTTTAGTAACAGTTTTTATTTTCTATTTTTAAATTTTTGTTTTTGGGAATAGAAAGAAAAAACAATTTTTTTGTATTTTTGAAATAAAAACATGTTTGGTTAGTTATTAAAAAAAAAAAAGTTTACTAAAGGAAAAAGAAAAAGAAAATACTTAAATATGTTGCCACTAGGATTTGAACTCTGACACTAATTCATTAAATGAGATAAATTGATTAAATTAGACTCATGTTTTCATTAGCTTTTGAAAACTAGAAACTGAAAACAGTTTTGCCCTCATAAATTGAGTTTTGATAACAGTTTTTGTTTTCTACTCATTTTAGGTTCCTAAACAAATTTTTTAATCTCAAAATAAAAATAAAAATTTTAAAAACAAAAAATAAAGGGAAAAAAACAGTTACCAATTATTTTTCAATCTTGTAATAAGAAATACACTACACACATAGCAAAGAACAAAATTTTTAGATCTCAAATTAAACCCTTTAGATAAAAAATTAACAACTCTACTTTTAAAAGAAATGTCAAAACCAAAAAAATATTATACCTTCAAACACTCAACCTGCCAATTAACCACCCTTGGCTAAAATTGAACTTTCGCGACCATAGTTGTGCAATCCCAACCAAGAATCCTCCATAGCCCCAAGGGCCCCAACTTGTGTATCATGCTACACAATCCACTTCCAACGTCTCATCATAGCACATCACTATTTAATTAACTATTTGAAATGTGGAAGGATGGAATATATAAATATAAAATATATATATATATATATATATATATATATATATATATATATTAAGCCACTTGATGCAAGGATAATAAGTATAATGCAAGTTTCATTAAAATAAAATAAAAGATTATTTATTTCAAATTCTATTGATAGAGTTTTGGTTGGAAAATAATTTAAAATTTCTTCAAATTTAGAAGATAGAGTTTTACTTAAATTAAGTTATCTTAATAATTGTGGAGGGCAAAGACTTGAACTTTCATATTGGGCCTTAAGCCCCATTTACTAACAAGAATGCGTCCGAGGAGTAGAAAATGTTTGGGAAGACCCTATAGTGGGTGAACATGCAAGGAAATGTTCGAAGGCAATGGTCTGAGAGGGTTATCCTCCTCAGACCTGACGAATGTTAGTCAAGTGAGCTTTGGCTTGACTTGGGTAACCTTTTAGGAAATTCCAGCAACGAAGATAGACTTCAGGTGCGCAAGGAGGGGATAAGAACACGGAAATATCTTGGGGAAAAACTGCTACCACCGCATTAAATATACTATAGGAGCATTCCTGGCCGTATTAATGTGGAGAAGACCTCTGAACAGTATTTTCAACCATTATCGCTCACAGAAAACCAGAAAAGCTGCTCAAATAGGACAGATACTTGAGTGCAGGGTTGGATGATAAACAAGTGAACGATGGAAATGGATTGGAGGGGACTATATAATGGGGGATGATAAACAAGTGGACGATGGAAATGGATTGAAAAAATATTAGCAGAGAAATATTGGAAGAGAATTACTGTAGCAAGATGAAGAACTAACTTTCAGGGATAGCCAATTCATCTAAAAACTTACTCCTCGGACATATATTCCATCCTGAATTATGTATCTTTTTCTCCTCGGACAAGCTAGATATCTCGATTAACCGTTAGAAAACCCATTAAAAGCCCAGTTCTTTCACCCACTCTCTTATAAATTTATTGTATTGAACTTATTGGGCTTATATTCCAGATCTTTTGGGTTTGGACTGCAATTTGTGACCTTACAATAATTAATAGGATAAGATAAATAAAATTTTAGTTTGAGAAGAATCTTTAATTTCTTGAAGTCCTGTCTAATAGACTTTAAGTTAAATTAAATAATAATTAATACTCAATAATTTCTATTTCATTGAAAAGAAATAAACTAATCGTGTTGTGAATATAGAATTTAGAATGGAATAGAAGACAGTTGAAATACGACGGAAAAATCCAATTAGAAAGTCGGTGGCTCTCCTCTATTATATAAAGCCCAAAAACCCTATTAACTCTTTCCATCAAAAAAAAAAAAAACCCTATTAACTCTGCAATTCAAAGCAATGTCAACCGGTACCAGTAATCGCGTCTTCTACATCTATATCGTCCTCCTCTTGGACATCGTCTTGGTCATCAACAGCCCTATATTCCCCAAGTTCCGAGTCAACTCACTCTCCGTCTCCAACCTCTCCTACACTTACCCAAACTTCACTGTCTCCGGCAACTGGAACGCCCGGTTCTCCGTCCAAAACCCCAACAAAAAGTTTTCCATCTCCTACGACCTCGTTCAGTCCACGCTCGTGTACGAACCCAAGTCCTCGCAAGTTTACGAACCCAAGTTCATATCCGAGATCGGCATCCCTGACTTCAACCAGTCCATGCGTAACGAAACGTTTATCGACGCTGCGTTCGCGGTCAGCGACGCTTACAGATCAATGTCACTCGGTTACATTAACGTCGACAGCAGAGTCTCTTTCGTTGTGAAGTTTCTTGGTAGGATTAAATTCAAGGATGGTAGGGGTAGAATTGTTAAAGATTATTGGGGGAGGGACGCTCTTAAGGTTCATTGCGAAGGTTTGGTTGTTTCTCTCGCTTCGTCACATAGCGGTGCCTCCATTTCAGGGAAGCTAGTGGAACCCAGGGACTGCAACACTTTATAGTCTTTAGTATGATAGGAGGAAGTATTGCTAGTTTCTTGATCTTGGTATGAACAAATTGTTAATACCAAGATCAAGAAATTGATCTTGCTAGTTTCACAATTGCATTCCTCCAAAAAAAAGAAAAAGAAAAAAAAAAGTATGAAGTATTGCTAGTTTACTGTTTACATATAAATTGAAATTAGGATTTTAATTTTAATTTTTAATTTTTTTTAATTTCCCAGAGAATGATGGGTGCATAGGTTTTCGGTTTTGTTATCTTTGATTGAAGTTATTTTGATTTTATTTTTTTGAAAATATGCCCTTCGTTATGCTTTTTATTATTTTTTTTTTATAAATAAGTTTGGAATTCAAAAGCATATAGTTGAATTGAATGCAAACGCATTGCTGAAAGGTAAATCTTAGGGTTTTTCCAAATTAAATTCATACACTCTCCTTTCGACGTCTTGGCATCTCAATATATATATATATATATATATAAAAGCAAGCTTTTCTTTAAATTAAATTCATACACTGTCCACAATTTTTTTTTCCTCATCCACAAATGGACTATATGCATATAAATTCCCGCTACACATATATAATGGGCTCATGACCTATATTTTCAATTGTATCAGCTGGGCTCATGGGCCACCCTCATTACTCCCTCCTCAAGACATAGGTCCCATAAAGGAAAATTAAAAAAATGGGAGGATAAAAAACGAGAAAGAAATAGAAAAGTAAAAGGTTAGAAGAAATTTTAATTTTTTTTCATTTGTGTTTGGTTAGGGTGTAAAAGCGAATGGATGAAAAACTTTTTCATTTGATTGAGACGAAAAATTGAAAGATAAAAAATGTAGTTTGTATTAATTTATTGTCATGTCTATATTAAATTAAAATAAGAAGTACAAAAAAAATAAGATAAAAACCAAATAAGAAGAAGAAGGAAACGACAAAACGCATGTGAAATCCACTCAACCTAATGGACCCTAGAGACAAGGTTCAGACCTACTTTCATCAAGGCCATTAATGAGTTGATAAGCATGGAACTCACATGCTTCATGCAAGCTAAATGGGTTTGGCTGGGGAATGAATCCCCTAAAACCCACTATGCATACAAGAGATCACATAGAAAAAATAGAGAAAAAAAAAAAAAATCACCCAAGAACATCTACGAAGAGGCAAAGATCTACAATTAGCAGTTTGTTTGTGTTCACATATCATATTAACTTATGGGCATTTGATTATATATGTCACACAATAAACATGTCACATTTATTAATTGTGTTGGGATTCCTTGATCCTAACATATATAATCTTCTCTTTGAAAATGCAAGATAACTCATTGGCTCCTCCTTCAGGTTTTTTTTTTTTTTTCTTTTTTCTTTTTTCTTTTTTCTTCCTTACATCCAACCCAACGGACTCCATGATCGAGACACCTAATTCAAGTTGATTCTTTAAGAAATATGATCAGCCATGGAAAGTAAACATGATTTGCCTCTTCGAACTTCAAATTCATGAACTAAGTTTACATATTTTCATTGGGCAAGCTTGGATCCTATGGTTTGGAGGGAAAAGTATGATTCAATATCTCTTCTTTAGGTTCATAGAGTCGCCACGTGCATGAGCATATAATGCCTCAAAGAGTCATGTGAAATCTTTTTTTGTCTTCTCTTGAAACTTCAATTTACAACTACTCTTAAAAAAAATCCCCAAGAGAATACTTTGTCACCCAATCTCACCTAATCTTATTCGATCCTCATTATCAGGAAGTCTCACCATTGAACTCATGTTAATTTACGACTTTATTATTGAACTTTTAATGATTTTAAAATACTAAAAGTCAAGGTTCGTTTTTATAGTTTGTACTTTTCTCAGGTTTTGGGTTTCGTTTTATAGATTTAGAAGTAGAACGTTAATCAACCAATAACCATTCTCGAGTTTATGTGGGTTGCAAGAATTTATTTCAAATTCCTTGAACTCTCCGATAATAGAGTTTTAGTTGGAATATAATTTAAAATTTCTTATACTTTTTTTGAGGAGAAATATTTCTTAAAACTAAGAAAACAGAGTTATGGTAGCAATTAATATTGTAAAGAGGGAAAATTTTGGACCTACCACAAGCTGACACATCATACTACCAAGTCCACAACATACGGCCAATTACAAAACGCCACGTACTGCTACTAGTTTCGATCATCACCATTCAGAAACCAAGAGAAATTTTTCAAGTATCATTGAATAAAAAAATAAAAAGCATGCAAAATGCCAATCACATACAGGCGTGTGTAAGCAGTGACATAAGCAGTCCAATCAGGTGCTGACATGTGTCTCCTTGAAAATTAAGACATTTCAACCAATCAAACGATGCCATGTGTCTTGGAGGAAAAGTCTTAAAGCTCCTCCAATTAGGCTGTGACATGTGTCACCAATCAGTCTCCGCCACGTGTCGCTCACCCACCCCAAATTCCTATAAATAGAAGTCTTCCTAAGGCATTTCTACACACCAAGACATCTTAGAAGAGATTTTGGAAGACACCAACACACCAAGGCATCCATGCCACAAGTAGCATCAAAGAAGATTAAGAAATACAAAAGCTCTACTAGAATCAAGCCTTGAAGCCTCCAAGAACTTCAACCTTAAATACAAAAAACATTCAAAGCATAATCATCCAAACTACCTGTCTAGATCTTAAAGTTTGCTGGAATCAAGCCCAAAAGCTTTCAGAAACTTCAAGAAACCACAAATTAGCGAAGTTCTATGGATTCAAGCTCCAAAAGCTTCAAAGAACTTCCACCACAAACCTTCAAATACGAAGAACATTCAAAGAGAAATCATCTAAATCATCTTCCTAGGTCTCAAAGTTCACTAGAATCAAGCTCAAAAGCCTCCAGAAACTTCAACAAACCACAAATTGGTGAAACTTTACGGATTCAAGCCTCCAAAGACCCGAAGAATTTCCATCACAAACCTTCAAAGAAAAAGAATGCACGAAGAACACGAAGAACGTGAAGAAAAAAGGATTTATAACAAGCTCATAGCCAAAGATTCATTGTATGTTTCAAAGATCTTCGATCCATTCTTTAGCCAAATTGAAGTATATTTGGTGTTTGAATCAAAATCACATTACCACAATTCCAATCAACAATCTTTCAAGGAGATCGAATTAGAGGATCACTCTTTTGTAATTACAAAGAATTGTACCACACATTGATCAATACAAATTCATATTTGTGAAACTATTTTACTTGTTTGATTTATTTCAAACTCGAAATTTAGTAGTCCACAAATATAATATAAGATGAATAAAATTTTAGTTTGAGTTTGTCGGACCAAGTGCCTTACCAATCCATCCAACAACCAATTGGTGAAGGATGAGGGGACACAAATCTTTTATAGCATTCGATTGCTGACCAAGCCCATTGGTATTGGAGCGAATTGTGAAATCCCTCAAAATCCCCCCATCACAATGCGGCTCTAACAACTCGAACCTATTACCTTGACTCTGATACCAATTGATGAAAGATTAGGGGGCACAAATATTTTATAACATTCGATCGCAGACCAATCCCATTGGTATTGGAGCGAATTGTGAAATCCCTCACAAAGTTGTATTTCTAATTTCTTGAAGCTTGAGATATAAACTTTTAGCTAAATTAAATTATCCTAATAAAAATAATAATTAATAGGCTAAGTAACCCATCCCTCAATATTTTTTGAGTATTATTCCATGCTCCGGTACAAACTCGAGTCCCCACTCTCTCATGAACCCAAGTTCACTTCCGAGATCTGAATCCCTGACTTCAATTAGGGACTGCGAGGGTTTTTAGTCTTTAGCTATGATAGGAGGAATTATTAATTGTTAGTTTACAATAGGAATGGCAACAAGTCGAGTTCGAGGCGGGTTTTTTAATGCCCGAACCTACCCTGCAGGCCTAATACCTGAACCCGGCCCATTTAATAAACGGGCTTTTTTTTTTTAAATCCCAAACCCACCCCATTAGGTCCCATAGGCCCCACCTTAAACCATTTTACCTTTTTTTTTTAAAAAAAAAATCAATTTTTTGTTTTCAGCTTTAAGCCTTAACCTGTTGCCCAATTCTAAAATCCAAAACAAATCAAACATAAACTAAGCAAAAATCAAACATAAACAAGAATCAAGTATTGCCTAATGAACCAAGACCTAATGAAATTCACTGCAGTGACATAGAATTCAAGCATTAGTGCATTACCTAGTGAAACTTCACATCCATAAACAACCATTCGAAGCAAACTAATTTACAAAAACGAATATATATATATATATATATATATATATATATATATATATATTTTTGGCTCTTCTTGCCTTTACCAACTAGTTCAAGAAACTTGACTACACCACAACCACTTGTGAGAAGAAGGCCCCAAATTGGCAGTAAATAACTATGAATCAATACTGAAGGGGTACTGAGAGAGTGAGAGCGAAGGTGGTTCGATGAAAGCTTGTCGCATTGGCCTGTAAGGGTGGATTGGCGGCGAATTGAAAGAGTGAGAGTGAATTGAGGCTTGAGGGAATGAGAGGTGTGAGGGACTGAGAGAGTTGAGGGTGGGTTGGTGAGAGCTTAAGGGCCGAACTTGTAACGAACCCGTAAGGCGGTGAGTCATTGACAACGCTTGAAGGCTGATGGTGAGAGTGAGTGAGGGTGAAACTTAAGAATAAGTGGGTGGGGGTGGGGCGGCTGCTGTTGCGAGTGGGTGGGGGTGGGGCGGCTACTGCGTGCGAAATGGGATGAGGTGTGCAGTGGGGTAGCTGTTGAGTGAGTTTGAGAGTTAGGGTTAGAATAATTTGAGAGTTTAGGTTAGAATAGCTGTATATATAGGTTTTTTTGGTAATTTTAAGTTAAACAAGTCGGGTCGGGTCTAGGTTCGGGCGGGTATTATGCAAAACCCACACTTGACTCGAACCCACTTCGGGTTTAATTTTAAAACCCCAAATTTGACCCTACTATTTCGTGAGTCGGGTCAGGTATCCGCAAGTCGGGTAAAAATTGTCATTCCTAGTTTATATAGATTGAAATTAGGATATTGTATAGTTTTTGAAATTGGTTTTAGGTTTTCACTTTTGTTATCTTTGAAGTTGTTTTTATTTTATTTTTTGAAAATATATGTTCTTTTTGTTATGCTTTTAATTAAGTAATTGGTATTATATTTTAGGCTAAAATGCAAAGCCTACCCTCTAAGTTTCTTTAAAATTTATTTCAGTCCTCTAACTTTGCTTTTGTTCATTTTAGTTCTCTAAGTTTCATATTTATTCAATTAAGGCATTTCCGTCAAATTTTGTTAAAATTTTTTGAAAAAAAATTTGGAAAATACTTTTCAATCATTAATTGATTTTTTTTTTAATTTAAAAATTTTGAAGAAAAATATAAAAAATTGGAAAATTAACCACAACATATAACAAAAGTTGATAGAAAAACCTTAATTGAATAAATTCGAAAGTTAGAGGATCGAAATGTACGAAAGCAAATTTGGAGAACATAAATAAATTTTGGTGAAACATAGAGCGTCAATTTTTATTTTAGCATATAATTTAAATGGTGCAAGGAGTAAAGGGAAATTTCTTAAGTTTTGAATTCAAAAGCACAACTGGATTAAATTTAAAGTCTAAAAAAAAAGGATTAAATTTAAAGCCATAGCGGAAAGGTAACAAACAAATAAAAAAAAAAAAAAATACAACAACAACAACAACTCCTCAAAAAATCACAAGCAAACCGTTTTTTTTTTTTTTTTTTTTTTGAGAAACACAAGCAAACTTAAGCAATACCAAATATATACACTAATATAGCACTATAGTTTTAAGTCATGGACTCTTGAACCCTATAAAGTATCCCCTTTATTAGCAAACTCTTCTTATTCAATTCCTCTGATTTCTTAGCCCATTAACAACTCTACTTTTATGTGCCTGTAAAACCATTATTTTTTAATCTAAAAACTGAAGCTTGTAGACAGAAAAATGAAAAATCTCATAGCCCAACCTCTCTATCTCAAACAGATTCATTCTTTCTTGAAAATGTATTTTTCAATCTCATAATAAAAAATACGCGACACACAAAACAAAGAACAAAAATTTTAGATATTAAATTAAAGCCTATAGATAGAAAATTAACAACTTTACTTTCAAAAGAAAAAATCTCAAAACCAAAAAAATATTATACCTTCAAATGCTCAATCAGCCAATTAACCACCCTTGGCTAGAATTGAACTTCTGCGACCATAGTTGTGCAATCCCAAAGTGGCCTCCAACAAAAGCCATCACGGCCACATCAAAATAGCCTCTTTATATAGAATCCCAACCAAGAATCCTCCGTAGGCCGAAGGCCTTAACTCGTTTATCATGCCACAAGCCACTTCCAACCTCTCATCGTAGCATATCTCTATATTTAACTAACTGGTTGAAACATGAAAGCTAAGGAGAGCATATATATTAAGCCACTTAATATAAGGATAATAAGAACATCTCCAACCGGTTTTGCCATCCTATCCTAATTTACCATCCCAAAAAGCTATTTTATCAATTATACCAAACCATTTTACAATACACCCAACATCCTAAAATTCTATTTTTTCCCCATTTTATTTAAATATTCTATTTTATTCTTTTTTTACTATTTCTCTTTTTCTATTCCTTTTCCTCTCTTTCTCCCTCAACCTCTAGCAGACTAGCATCGGTTTCAAAACAGAGCCACACACACCTCCAAAGAAACCCACCACCGATGCCTCGTCGGAATCACAATCGTAGCCATCAGAGCTCCGATTCAAACCCATCGGAGCCCTCACACCAATCCAAACCTAGCCCATCTACCCACCGTCATCAAAACCCACAATCTCCACCGTTGTCAAAACCCACACCTCCAAAGAAACCCACCACCGATGCCTCGTCGGAATCACTATCGGAGCCATCGAAGCCCTCACGCCGACCCATCCGATTCCACCGTTGAGGATGCCACGAGGTCCTGGGTCTAAAGAGAGCAGAGAGCAAATGAGAAAGAGAGAAGGAAGAGAGAGAAAAGAAGAGAAATAATGAGAGAGGAGAGAGAAATTCCCTGATTAAAAAGGGGAGAGAGAGTATTAAATTATTATTTTTTTATCCAATTCAGCTACAGTACCATCTTACATTTAGATGGTACTGTAGCACTATCTTAAAAAAATTTAGCCTTTCCCAAGTTTAGCCTTCCAATTGCTAAGCATTTTTTGGGCTTGTATGCCAAATGTACCTTACATTTGGCATATGGCAAGCCCACTGTTGATGCTCTAAGTAGAGTATCAGTTTTATTACAATAAAATAAAGTATAAATTACATATTTGGTCCCTATCATTTACATTATATTTCAATTTAGTCCCTAACATTTTAATTGTGTCAATTTGGCCTCTAACCGTTCAATGCCGTATCAATTTAGTCCCTACCGTTATCTCTTGGATGAAAAAGTTTGATGTGTCAAACATCCTGGATAAAAAAAAAAAAAATTTAAAAATGCCACATCAATTGCCACTTAGACTAACAAATCAGTGAGTTTTTTTTTTTTTTTTTTTGAAATAACACGTCAGTTTTTTTTTTTTAGAAAACCCAAATCAAATCTTTTTAGTTTGATTCAGAATTTTGCTTATTTCATTAAACGGGGGCAGACCCATGTAAAACACTATCTCCCTAGAATCCAAAATCCCTTCTCCTTCCTTCTGGCAGTGCCTCCCTCTTCCAACGACATTAGGTTCGCCCCTCTCTCTCTCTCTCTCTATGTGTACTAAGTAAACCAAATGACAATAGAAACATTCCTAAATCCCTGACTCGTCCTCCACAGTTCGCTATACCCATTTCTCTGCTCCATAGTTTCATCACAAATTTGTCTTTCATAGAATAAAATTTCTATTCAATCTGTTGGGTATTAAGAAAAAACAAAAGAGTTTGATTTTTTTCATTGAAAATGGTAGTTTTGTATTATTTTGTTTTCATTGTCTTTCACGATATCATATTTTCAATGTTTATACTCTAGCTGCACAATATCATGTGTACTTCTTAGTTTATTTTGGTATGTTGCTTCAAAATAGCACACATTAATAAAACTATGAAAAATAATTAATGTGATTAGGTTTTTATAGTTTATTTATATTGAACTCCTCGTTTTTTACATTAAATTAACTCACTTGGTACAAAAATTAAAAAACTTACATTAAATGAGACATGTGATACAAAATTAAACTCTAATTGAATTCCAACTTTTACAATAAATTAACTAACTTGACACAAATTTTAAAAATTAGATTAGATGTGATACATGGTGTAAAATTAAACTCTAATTTAATTCCAATTTAAAATTTAATCGAATTTTCTCTTAGCTTCTCCTATATATATATATATATATATATATATATATATATATATATATATATATATATATATATATTAATTTCAAATTCCTTTAACTCTTTGTTAATAGTGTTTTAGTTGGAATATAATTTATAATTTCTTAAAATTTTAAAAATAGAGTTTTATTTTTACCTAATTCATGTAATATAAGATAAATAAAATTATAGTTAAGAGTAGAATTTTATAAATTCTTGAAGCCTGTGAGTAATAAACTTTGAGCTAAACTAAATTATACTAATAAATAAATTAATCGTGTTGTCAATAATATAGAGTTTAGGTCGGAATAGAAGACTGGTGAAGGATTAATAGAAAGTCGGTGTCCTCCTCTATATAAGGCCTGAAAACCCTCTTAACTCTCATATAATACTCTGCTTGCTTGAAATCCAAAGTAATATAATTCCAAGCAATGTCAACTCGTTGGTTCATCTTCCTCTCCATCCTATTCGTGACCGCAATCCGCTTCTACTTCTTTGACCTCCTTGTCACCAACAACAGCCCTATCCTGCCGAAGTTCCGAGTCGACTCAGTCTCCGTCTCTAACTTCTCTTACTTCGACTCCAACTCCTCCGTCACCGGAAACTGGAACGCCCAGTTCTCCATCTATAACCCCAACAACTGGATGACCATCTCCTACGAAAGCTTCTCTTTCACGCATCCGGGTTCAATTCCGAGACCTGAATCCCTGCCTTCAACCAGTCCAGGCTTAGCCAGACGTTTGTCGATGCTGCGTTCGCCACCAGAGACGATTTACGTGGACAGCACACCTGGCTCAATCACTTTCAATGTGATGCTTGTTACCGGGTTCAATGTGATGCTTGTTACGATTTACGTGGACGGCACACCTGGCTCAATCACTTTCCTAATCACCAAAAGTCCTAGGATTGTGATGAGATGTAGTACCATAAATAAATAAATAAAATTAACGCATCCACAAAATAAAATCTCATTATGCTCTTAGGAAAATGCAATAATTCCAAATATTGGAATGAATTAAAAGTGTTGACATCTAAAAAAAATGTGTAGAAAAGCCTATGGCTATGAGCACGTACATAGCGTGTAATGAGGCTAGCTGCTTATTATTTGATTGTAAATTGTTTGATTTTTGAAAAATTAGTATAATTAGAAACAGAGCTTTTAAAAAATTAGTCATAGTGTGTGTAATGAGGATAGTTGTTTATTATTTGATTTTTGAAAAATTAGTATAATTAGAAATAAAGCTTTTAAAAAATCAGTCAAACTAAATTCTTCTTGAATTAATGGCACAAAATTGTTATGCGCGAGCGTCCTCAAAGGCCTTTTCGTTGGACAAATGCTTTGTAATAAGCTGATATCATGAACTATTAATTAAACACTTCTAATATGATATTACATGCTACTTTATGATGTATGTATTAAAAATGGTGAATAAGATGAAGAATTTTGGATCATACAAAAAGCATTTACAGAGTAGAAAAGTGAGTCATATCTTTATTAATATAGTAGCATATAGATTTTTTGTCCCTTGTGTGTTTGTTACTCAAAGATTTGATATAAATGGGTTTATTAGAAGTGTTTAATTAAATATCATTTTCGTGGCTCTAAATTGATGAAGCTAGGATTGATTTTTTTTTTTTTTTTTTTAATATATAAGATAGAATTTCTACTCTAGCCTAATCTAAGTGTATATGTGTGTCACTACAAAAAACGCGTTTTTAAGCCGCATTTTTAAAAAACGCGGCTCAAGCTTTTCCTTTGAGTCGCGTTTATGAAGAACACGGCTCCATCCCTAGTCCTATAGTCGCGTTTACTAAACGTGGCTATAGACCACCTCTGAGGCCGCATTTTTCCCAACTGAGGCTGGGTTTAGCTCCCTAGGACTGAAGTCATGTTTTTAAAAACGCGACTTCAATCCCATCTGGGTTTTTTTTTTCAATAAGTCTGTAGCTGCATTTATTAAACGCAGCTCCAAAGATGCTTAGAGCTGTGTTTAATTAAACGCAGCATAAAAACGCGTCTGGAGTTGCGTTTAACAAATGCAGCTTAGACATTTATAGAGTTGCGTTTAACTAAACGCAACTTCTACATGTCTGGAGATGCGTTTCGTTAAACACGGCTTCAACTTTTAGTATATATATAAATATATATATGTAAAAAAAAAAAAAAAATCCCTTAGTGCACACAAATGAAAAAAACCCTAGCTCCACAAAACACTCTCAGACTAGTCGAGTCGATCTCAAGCTACCTCTCAATCCAACACACTCCCCACCTTCCCTCACTTCCACCCTTTCCGAATCCCCTTCCTCCCTCTGCTCTTTCCTCCTCTCCAGTCTCAACGATCTCAAGCTACCTCTCGATCCAACACACACACTCTCCCTCTCTCTCTCGAACTCTCAATCTCACTTAAGACAGTCTCTAACAGTAAGTTTTTTAAATTATTTGTTTTGATTTGTGTTATAGGGTTCCTATTTTTAGTTTAGGGTTTCGATTGTCGATCTAGGGTTTCGATTTTAGGTTTACATGTTCAATTTTTCCAATTTGGGTCCAAATTTTGATTAAAAAATTAGGGCTAAGGAAATCAAGTTTTAATATGTGACTTTGTTTTCACTCCCTTTTCAATTTTTTAACACCAATGCTTGCGATGCAGAGATAGAGAAGGAGGAAAAAATAAACCTTGCGATACATAGATGAGAAGGAGATAGACATGAGAGAACTACCACCAGTAAGTTTTTCTTTTTTTCATTCAATTTGGTTGGATTGATTTTTATTTAGGTATTTAGGTAACATTAGGATTTGATTTGATTTTTTGAAATTTAGGGTTGTTAACAATGGGTTTTTTAGTTCTTCTAATTGTTGTTTTATGCATTTTCAAGATTATCACATAAAGAAGTCTTTGTTTCTCATTGCAAGACAAGAACAAAAACTTAGAAAAAAGATAAATAAACCCATCAACATAAACAAGTCTTTGTTTCTTCTTTTTCTTCCTGTGCACTTACTCCAATTGATCAGGAAACTAGTAACACCTACTCGACTTCTCCTTATATATCTATTGGCAATGGAAGCATACACCATCTGAAAAAGAAATAGTGTATGCAAGGTGGCAGAGATTAGAGCCTTTTTTTTTTTTTTTTTTTTTTTTTAAGATTTTGTTGAAAATTGACTCAAACGAATTTAGACTTCATTACCTACTTAACTATTCTTAGAGTAAATGGAAAATAAATATTTTTAATTAATTAAATAAGTAATTTAGTTTCATTTTTCAACAGCACTCATGTAAAAGATTTGGTGACTTTACTCGAAGAAGGAATACATGGGGAGTGAAGAAGGCTCATATAAGAATGAGTTTTTTCCAACCTGGAGACTTGAACCTTGGCCCTTGAACAATTATATAAATTTGAATTCTTGAGTAATT
This sequence comes from Quercus parvula, assembly GCA_030820535.1. NCBI lineage: Eukaryota > Viridiplantae > Streptophyta > Magnoliopsida > Fagales > Fagaceae > Quercus > Quercus parvula. The sequence continues at coordinate 10,386,381 of JAUAME010000010.1, forward strand.
ATATAATACCGTTTAAAGATAGATATAATGTTTCAAATAATAATTATGATTTTTTTTTAAATTATGAAATCTAAGCAATCATGAATATTTAAAATACATCATAAAATCTGATTTGTCTCACGCATCTACACAGAAATTAGCCAAAAAGGCTCTACACTCCTGGAGCATCTACATGAGTAATTATAAGATCTACATGGTGAACAAGTGATGTGGTCCACCATTCCACTAAAAAACTTCCACTTGTTTAAAATTGTTAGTTAGAAAATTTTTTTAAACATAAATTAATTACTGACTCAGCAATTTTAAACAACTGGAAGTTTTTTAGTGGAATTGTGGACAAGTGACGTGGTCCACCAAAGGACTCTATAATTTCTCCATCTACACACAAATATTAGAGACTAATTAAATTCATGTGCGTAATTGCACTATTTTGATCATAAAATTATAAATAAATAAATTTATTGAAAAATATAATAAAATAAATAATTATTATATTTTATTTTGCAAATAGTTATAATTTATTTACTCATATATCATATTTACACATGCATAACAGTTGATGGGTCTTGCAGCTTTATAAACCTTTGCACTTGAGGGTCAATATTCTCTACTTCAATTGGTCTTTTTTTTTTCTTTTTCAAGAAAAAAAAAAAAAATCTTACAAAGGTATAAGATATTTTCAATGAAAAAAAAAAAAAAATTTTCTTTTCCTTAGACTTTATACCTCCTTAATTCTCATCCAACCTATCGAATTCGCATAGAAATTGTTCATGTTATAGAATTGCAATATGATGAGTAGATGGTATATCTAATGGAGTTGCAATATGCATAGTTTTTTTTTTGAAGGCACAATATGCATAGTTTTATAAGTGGGTTTTGTTACAAGGCGCAATATGCATAGTTTTATAAGTGGGTTTTGTTACCAAATAATCATAATAATAAAAGGACATTAAAAATAGTTTTTACTTTTAAAGCATCTCCTTCATTGGCATCACCCCAAATTATGGACACCCAAAATCCAAAAATTTAGCCACATCATTCCAAAAAATTGGATGCATGTATATTTTCACTATAAAAAAAATAAACAAACAAATTGCAAGCTCAGTTTCACATACCAAAAAATAAAAACTAACTGAATGACAATTTTGCATATTGAATTAGTTAGAAAGCCATGGGTGTAAAAGTTTTATCCAGGGGAGCCTTGGCTTTTATCATAAAAAATTGCACGAGAGGATCACATGACTAAGAGGTTCTTTTATAAGTCCTCTTCTTATTCAATCTCTCGAAGTCTTTAGCCTGATTCAACCAATGCACTCCTTGGGCAAGTCTTTCAAATAAGGGTCCGTTTGGATACCACTTATTTTGTTGAAAACTGAAAACACTATAGCAAAATAATTTTTAAATGTGTGAATAGTGCTGTGAGACCAATTTTTAATGAAAAAATTGCTGAAAAAAGAGGTTTGTGGGTCCCATGAACAGTGCATGGGACCCACTGGTGTGACATAAAAAGTCTGTTTGGTACATGTGTTTAAAAACTGAAAATTGTTGTTTAAAAACATTTGTGGAAATACTTGTGAGTAAAAAAGTATGTGAAAATACATGAAATGTTATTTAAAAACTGAAAATGATTGTTTGAAAACACAAACCAAACACCCCCAAAGCCACAGAAATTGAGAAACACACTTACAAAAAAAAAAAAAAAATTGAAACGCTGGACGTGGAGACACAGACGCCAATCCAAACACATACTAAGATATAAACATTATAAAATTTTTATGCCTCTAAAACCTAAGTAATGTCAATTGATGAGCCAAGTTAACACCAAGTCACCAACTTTTTTTTTTTTTTAATCTAAAAACTAAAACATGTAGATAGAAAAATTGTAACTTTGAAATCCCATAACCGAACCTCACTATCTCAAACAAATTCATTATCTCTTGAAAATTTAGGTCAGTTTTTATTTTCTATTTTAAAATTTTTGTTTTTGGGAATAGAAAAAAAAAATTTCTTGTATTTTTGAAATAAAAACATGTTTGGTTAGTTAAAAAAAAAAAGCAAAAAAGTTTTCTAAAGGAAAAAGAAAAAGAAAATACTGAAATATGTTGCCACTAGGATTTGAACTCTGACACTAATTCATTAAATGAGATAAATTGATTAAATTAGACTCATATTTTCATTAGCTTTTGAAAACTACAAACTGAAAACAGTTTTGCCCTCATAAATTGAGTTTTGATAACAGTTTTTGTTTTCTACTCATTTTTGGTTCCTAAACAAATTTTTTAATCTCAAAATAAAAATAAAAATTTTAAAAACAAAAAATAAAGGGAAAAAAACAGTTACTAATTATTTTTCAATCTTGTAATAAGAAATACACTACACACATAGCAAAGAACAAAATTTTTAGATCTCAAATTAAACCCTTTAGATAAAAAATTAACAACTCTACTTTTAAAAGAAATGTCAAAACCAAAAAAATATTATACCTTCAAACACTCAACCTGCCAATTAACCACCCTTGGCCAAAATTGAACTTTTGCGACCATAGTTGTGCAATCCCAACCAAGAATCCTCCATAGCCCCAAGGCCCCCAACTTGTGTATCATGCTACACAATCCACTTCCAACGTCTCATCATAGCACATCACTATTTAATTAACTATTTGAAATGTGGAAGGATGGAATATATATATATATATATATATATATATTAAGCCACTTGATGTAAGGATAATAAGTATAATGCAAGTTTCATTAAAATAAAATAAAAGATTATTTATTTCAAATTCTATTGATAGAGTTTTAGTTGGAATATAATTTAAAATTTCTTCAAATTCAGAAGATAGAGTTTTACCTAAATTAAGTTATCTTAATAATGAATAGGATAAGATAAATAACATTTTAGTTTGAGAAGAATCTTTAATTTCTTGAAGTCCTGTCTAATAGACTTTAAGCTAAATTAAATAATAATTAATACTCAATAATTTCTATTTCATTCAAAAGAAATAAACTAATCGTGTTGTGAATATAGAATTTAGAATGGAATAGAAGACAGTTGAAATACGGCGGAAAAATCCAATTAGAAAGTCGGTGGCTCTCCTCTATTATATAAAGCCCAAAAACCCTATTAACTCTTTCCATCAAAAAAAAAAAAACCCTATTAACTCTGCAATTCAAAGCAATGTCAACCGGTACCAGTAATCGCGTCTTCTACAGCTCTATCGCCCTCCTCTTACTCACCACCATAGCCTTAACCGGCTACCTCATCCGGGACATCGTCTTGGTCATCAACAGCCCTATATTCCCCGAGTTCCGAGTCGACTCACTCTCCGTCTCCAACCTCTCCTACACTTACCCAAACTTCACTGTCTCCGGCAACTGGAACGCCCGGCTCTCCATCCGAAACCCCAACAAAAAGTATTCTATCTCCTACGACCTCGTTCAGTCCACGCTCGTGTACGAACCCAAGTCCTCGCACGTTTACGAACCCGAGTTCATATCCGAGATCGGCATCCCTGACTTCAACCAGTCCATGCGTAACGAAAGGTTTATCGACGCTGCGTTCGCGGTCAGCGACGCTTACAGATCAATGTCACTCGGTTACATTAACGTCGACAGCAGAGTCTCTTTCGTTGTGAAGTTTCTTGGTAGGATTAAATTCAAGGATGGTAGGGGTAGAATTGTTAAAGATTATTGGGGGAGGGACGCTCTTAAGGTTCATTGCGAAGGTTTGGTTGTTTCTCTCGCTTCGTCACATAGCGGTGCCTCCATTTCAGGGAAGCTAGTGGAACCCAGGGACTGCAACATTTTATAGTCTTTAGTATGATAGGAGGAAGTATTGCTAGTTTCTTGATCTTGGTATGAACAAATTGTTAATACCAAGATCAAGAAATTAATCTTGCTAGTTTCACAATTGCCTTCCTCGTAAAAACAAAAAAATTGTTTGAAGTATTGCTAGTTTACTGTTTACATATAAATTGAAATTAGGATTTTAATTTTTTTTTTTTAAATTTCCCGGAGAATGATGGGTGTATGGTTTCGGTTTTGTTATCTTTGATTGAAGTTATTTTGATTTTATTTTTTTGAAAATTTTCCCTTCGTTATGCTTTTTATTTGTATTTTTATTTTTTTATAAATAAGTTTTGAATTCAAAAGCATATAGTTGAATTGAATGTAAACGCATTGCTGAAAGGTAAATCTTAGGGTTTTTCCAAATTAAATTCATACACTCTCCTTCCGACGTCTTGGCATCTCAATATATATATATATATATATATATATATATATATATATAAAAGCTTTTCTTTAAATTAAATTCATACACAGTCCACAATTTTTTTTTCCTCATCCACAAATGGATTATATGCATATAAATTCCCGCTACACATACATAATGGGCTCATGACCTATATTTTCAATTGTATCAGTTGGGCTCATGGCCCACCCTCATTACTCCCTCCTCAAGACTTAGGTCCCATAATCAAGGGAAATTAAAAAAAGTGGAGGATAAAAAAGGAGAAGGAGATAAAAAAGTAGAAGGGTAGAAGAAATTTTAATTTTTTTTCATTTGTGTTCGGTTAGGGTGTAAAAGTGAAGGGATGAAAAAATATTTTATTTGATTGAGAAGAAAAATGGAAAGATAAAAAATGTTGTTTCTATTAATTTATTGTCATGTCTATATTAAATTAAAATGAGAAGTACCAAAAAAAAAGACAAAAACCAAATAAGAAGAAGAAGGAAACGACAAAACGCATGTGAAATCCACTCAACCTAATGGACCCTAGAGACAAGGTTCGGACCTACTTTCATCAAGGCCCCATTAATGAGTTGATAAGCATGGAACTCACATGCTTCATGCAAGCTAAATGGGTTTAGCTGGAGAATGAATCCCCTAAAACCCACTATGCATAAAAGAGATCACATAGAAAAAATAGAGAAAAAAAAAAAAAATCACCCAAGAACATCTATGAAGAGGCAAAGATCTACAATTAGCAATTTGTTTGTGTTCACATGTCATATTAACTTATGAGTATTTGATTATATATGTCACACAATAAACATGTTACATTTATTAATTGTGTTAGGATACCTTGATCCTAATATATATAATCTTCTCTTTGAAAATGCAAGATAACTCATTGGCTCCTCCTTCAGGTTTTTTTTTTTTCTTTTTTCTTTTTTCTTTTTTCTGCCTTACATCCAACCCAACGGACTCCATGATCGAGACACCTAATTCAAGTTGATTCTTTAAGAAATATGATCAGCCATGGAAAGTAAACATGATTTGCCTCTTCGAACTTCAAATTCATGAACTAAGTTTACATATTTTCATTGGGCAAGCTTGGATCCTATGGTTTGGAGGGAAAAGTATGATTCAATATCTCTTCTTTAGGTTCATAGAGTCGCCACGTGCATGAGCATATAATGCCTCAAAGAGTCATGTGAAATCTTTTTTTGTCTTCTCTTGAAACTTCAATTTACAACTACTCTTAAAAAAAATCCCCAAGAGAATACTTTGTCACCCTATCTCACCTAATCTTATTCGATCCTCATTATCAGGAAGTCTCACCATTGAACTCATGTTAATTTACGACTTTATTATTGAACTTTTAATGATTTTAAAACACTAAAAGTTAAGGTTCGTTTTTATAGTTTGTACTTTGCTCAGGTTTTGGGTTTCGTTTTATAGATTTAGAAGTAGAACGTTAATCAACCAATAACCATTCTCGAGTTTATGTGGGTTGCAAGAATTTATTTCAAATTCCTTGAACTCTCCGATAATAGAGTTTTAGTTGGAATATAATTTAAAATTTCTTATACTTTTTTTGAGGAGAAATATTTCTTAAAACTAAGAAAACAGAGTTATGGTAACAATTAATATTGTAAAGAGGGAAAATTTTGGACCTACCACAAGCTGACATATCATACTACCAAGTCTACAACATTAACCCAATTACAAAGCGCCACGTACTACTACTAGTTTCTACCATCACCATTCAGAAACCAAGAGAAATTTTCCAAGTATCATTGAATAAAAAAATAAAAAGCATGTAAAATGCCAATCACATACTGGTGCATGTAAGCAGTGACATAAGCAGTCCAATCAAGTGCTGACATGTGTCACCTTGAAAATTAAGACATTTCAACCAATCAAACGATGCCATGTATCTTGGAGGAAAAGTCTTAAAGCTCCTCCAATCATGCTGTGACATGTGTCACCAATCAGTCTCCGCCACGTGTCGCTCACCCGCCTCAAAATTCCTATAAATAGAAGTCTTCCTAAGGCATTTCTACACACCAAGACATCTTAGAAGAGATTTTGGAAGACACCAACACACCAAGGCATCCATGCCACAAGCAGCATCAAAGAAGATTAAGAAATACAAAAGCTTTGCTGGAATCAAGCCTTGAAGCCTCCAAGAACTTCAACCTTAAATACAAAAAACATTCAAAGCATAATCATCCAAACTACCTGCCTAGATCTTAAAGTTTGATGTGATCAAGCCCAAAAGCTTTCAAAAACTTCAAGAAACCACAAATCAGTGAAGTTCTATGGATTCAAGCCCCAAAAGCTTCAAAGAACTTCCACCACAAACATTCAAATACAAAGAACATTCAAAGAAAAATCATCTAAATCATCTTCTAGGTCTCAAAGTTCACTAGAATCAAGCTCAAAAGCCTCCAGAAACTTCAACAAACCACAAATTGGTGAAGCTTTACGGATTCAAGCCTCCAAAGCCCCGAAGAATTTCTATCACAAACCTTCAAAGACAAAGAACGCATGAAGAACATGAATAACGTGAAGACCAAAGGATTTCTAACAAGTTCATAGCTAGAGTTCATTGTAATTCTGTTTCAAAGATCTTTAATCCATTCTTTAGCCAAATTAAAGTATATTTGGTGTTTGAATCAAAATCACATTACCACAATTCCAATCAACAATCTTTCAAGAAGATCGAATTAGAGAATCACTCTTTTGTAATTACAGAGAATTGTACCACACATTGATCAATGCAAATTCATATGTGTTAAACTATTTTACTTGTTTGATTTATTTCAAACTCGAAATTTAGTTATCCACAAATATAATATAAGATGAATAAAATTTTAGTTTGAGTTTGTCGGACCGTGTGCCTTACCAATCCATCCAACAACCAATTGGTGAAGGATGAGGGGACACAAATCTTTTATAGCATTCAATTGCAGACCAAGCCCATTGGTATTGGAGCGAATTGTGAAATCCCTCACAATCCCTCCATCACAATGCGGCTCTAACAATTTGAACCTATAGCCTTGACTTTGATACCACTTGTCGAACCGTGTGCCTTACCGATCCATCCAACAACCAATTAATGAAAGATTAGGGGGCACAAATATTTTATAGCATTCGATCGCAGACCAAACCCATTGGTATTGAAGCGAATTGTGAAATCCCTCACAAAGTTGTATTTTTAATTTCTTGAAACTTGAGATATAAACTTTTAGCTAAATTAAATTATCCTAATAAAAATAATAATTAATAGGATAAGTAACCCATCCATCAATATTTTTTTAGTATTATTCCATGCTCCGGTACAAACTCGAGTCCCCACTCTCTCATGAACCCAAGTTCACTTCCGAGATACGAATCCCTGACTTCAATTAAGGACTGCGAGGTTTTTTAGTCTTTAGCTATGATAGGAGGAATTATTAATTGTTAGTTTATAATAGGAATGGCAACAAGTCGAGTTCGGGGCGGGCTTTTTAATGCCCGAACCTACCCTATGGGCTCGTTACCTGAACCCGGCCCATTTAATAAACGGGCTTTTTTTTAATCCCAAACCCACCCCGTTGGGCCCCATAAGCCCCACCTTAAACCATTTTACCAAATTTTTTTATTAAAAAAAAAATCAATTTTTTGTTTTCAACTTTAAGCCCTAACCCGTTTCCCAATTCTAAAATCCAAAACAAATCAAACATAAACTAAGCAAAAATCAAACATAAACAAGAATCAAGTATTGCCTAATGAACCAAGACCTAATGAAATTCATTGCAATGACATAGAATTCAAGCATTAGTGCATTACCTAGTGAAACTTCACATCCATAAACAACCATTCGAAGCAAACTAATTTACAAAAAAAAAAAAAAAAAATTTTGGCTCTTCTTGCCTTTACCAACTAGTTCAAGAAACTTGACTACACCACAACCACTTGTGAGAAGAAGGCCCCAAATTGGTAGTAAATAACTATGAATCAATACTGAAGGGGTACTAAGAGAGTGAGAGCGAAGGTGGTTTGATGAGAGCTTGTTGCATTGGCCTGTAAAGGTGGATTGGCGGCGAATTGAGAGAGTGAGAGTGAATTGAGGCTTGAGGGAATGAGAGTCGTGAGGGACTGAGAGAGTTGAGGGTGGGTCGGTAAGAGCTTAAGGGCCGAACTTGTAACGAACCCGTAAGGCAGTGAGTCATTGACAACGCTTGAAGGCCGATGGTGAGAGTGAGTGAGGGTGAAACTTAAGAATAAGTGTGAGTGGATGGGGGCGGGGCGGCTACTGTTGCGAGTGGGTGGGGGTGGGGCGGCTACTGAGTGCGAAATGGGATGAGGTGTGCGGCGGGGTAGCTGCTGAGCGAGTTTGAGAGTTAAGGTTAGAATGGTTTGAGAGTTTAGGTTAGAATAGCTGTATATATAGGTTTTTTTGGTAATTTTAAGTTAAACAAGTTGGGTCAGGTCTAGGTTCGGGTGGGTATTATGCAAAACCCGCACTCAACTCGAACCCACTTCGGGTTTAATTTTAAAACCCCAAACTTGACCCTACTATTTCGAGAGTCAGGTCAGGTATCCGCAGGTCGGGTAAAAATTGTCATTCCTAGTTTATATAGATTGAAATTAGGATATTGTATAGTTTTTGAAATTGGGTTTTAGGTTTTCGCTTTTGTTATCTTTGAAGTTGTTTTATTTTATTTTTTGAAAATATATGTTCTTTCTATTATGCTTTTAATTTAGTAATTGGTATTATATTTTAGGATAAAATGCAAAGCATACCCTCTAAGTTTCTTTAAAATTTATTTCAGTCCTCTAACTTTGCTTTTGTTCATTTTAGTTCTCTAAGTTTCATATTTATTCAATTAAGGCATTTCCATCAAATTTTATTAAAATTTTTTGAAAAAAAATCTGGAAAATACTTTTCAATCATTAATTGAATTTTCTTTTAAATTTAAAAAATTTGAAGAAAAATTTAAAAAATTGGGAAATTAACCACAACATATAACAAAAGTTGACAGAAAAACCTTAATTGAATAAATTTGAAAGTTAGAGAATCGAAATGTGCGAAAGCAAATTTGGAGAACATAAATAAATTTTGGTGAAACATAGAGGGTGAATTTTGTATTTTAGCATATAATTTAAATGGTGCAAGGAGTAAAAGGGAAATTTTTTAAGTTTTGAATTCAAAAGCACAGCTGGATTAAATTTAAAGTCTAAAAAAAAAGGGATTAAATTTAAAGCCATAGCGGAAAGGAAACCAAAAAAAAAAAAAAAAACAACAACTCAAAAAATCACAAGCAAACTTAAGCAATACCAAATATATACACTAATATAGCACTATAGTTTTAAGTCATGGACTCTTGAACCCTATAAAGCATCCCCTTCATTAGCAAACTCTTCTTATTCAATTCCTTTTATTTCTTAGCCCATTAACAACTCTACTTTTATGTGCCTATAAAACCATTATTTTTTAATCTAAAAACTGAAGCTTGTAGACAGAAAAATGAAAAATCTCATAACCCAACCACTCTATCTCAAACAGATTCATTCTTTCTTGAAAATGTATTTTTCAATCTCATAATAAAAAATACGCGACACACATAACAAAGAACAAAATTTTTAGATATTAAATTAAAGCCTATAGATAGAAAATTAACAACTTTACTTTCAAAAGAAAAAATCTCAAAACCAAAAAAATATTATACCTTCAAATGCTCAATCAGCCAATTAACCACCCCTGGCTAGAATTGAACTTCTGCGACCATAGTTGTGCAATCCCAAAGTGGCCTCCAACAAAAGCCATCACGGCCACATCAAAATAGCCTTTATATATAAAATCCCAACCAAGAATCCTCCGTAGGCCGAAGGCCTCAACTCGTTTATCATGCCACTAGCCACTTCCAACCTCTCATCGTAGCATATCTCTATATTTAACTAACTGGTTGAAACATGAAAGCTCAGGAGAGTATATATATTAAGCCACTTAATATAAGGATAGTAAAAGCATCTCCAACCGGTTTTGCCATCCTATCCTAATTTACCAACCCAAAAAACTACTTTATCAATTATACCAAACCATTTTACAACACACCCAACATCTCAAAATTCTATTTTTTCCCCATTTTATTTAAATATTCTTTTTTTACTATTTCTCTTCTTCTATTCCTTTTCCCCTCTTTCTCCCTCAACCTCTAGCAGACTAGCATCGGTTTCAACACAGAGCCACACACACACACAGACCCATGATACACCGATCCACCTATCCAAACCCATACCACACACACAGAGCCACACGCACACACAAACACAGGTAATCACTCTTTTGAAACAAACTGTTTCATTCTTGAAAAACCACGACAAAAAAGATTAAGAATCAAGATTCATAAGTTTCATTTTCTCTCTGTTCTTCCTCAACTTTCTAGGAAACCAAACAGTTCACAAACAAAAACAAAACCCAGAACCTTCTTTTATTTTCTTTCATCTTCACACCAAACAAAAAAAAGAACACAATCCAAGAGTTTCAAACCCAAAAAAAAATAAAAAAATAAAAAAATAGACTAATCAAACATGCAAAAGAAACTCACCACACCTCCAAAGAAACCCACCACCGATGCCTCGTCGGAATCACAATCGGAGCCATCAGAGCTCCGATTCAAACCCACTTAAACCCATCGGAGCCCTCACACCAATCCAAACCCAACCCACCAACCCACCGTCATCAAAACCCACAATCTCCACCATTGTCAAAACCCACACCTCCAAAGAAACCCACCACCGATGCCTCGTCGGAATCACTATCGGAGCCATCGAAGCCCTCACGCCGACCCATCCGATTCCACCATTAAGGAAGCCACGGGGTCTTGGGTCTAAAGAAAGCAGAAAGCAGATGAGAAAGAGAGAAGGAAGAGAGAGAAAAGAAGAGAAATAATGAGAGAGGGGAGAGAAATTCCATGGTTAAAAAGGGGAGAGAGAGTATTAAATTTTTTTTTATCCAATTCAGCTACAGCACCATCTTAAATCTTGAAAATAATGCAAGTAAAAGTAATCAAAATAAATGCAAAGCTATAAGACCGGCCAGGTAGGCGGCAGAGCCAGCCAAGTAGGGGGTATAGCCTAAATAGTTAAAGAAAAGAAAGAATTATAAAACCGTCCGTGATGGCGGTAATCCGTCCAAGGTGGCGGTGGCAATAAGTAAGATAATGCAAGTAATGAACATAAAACTGAAATTACTTGTTATTGAAAGTAAAATTGAACACTTACAGTAGTAGTGGTTACAAGTTGGAAATAGTTACAAGGCTTAGGAGTTACAAGCTCTGTAGAGAAGGTAGAAAGTTTGTAGTAAGCAAGGAATTCTCACAAAGAAAGGCTCACAAGTGAAGACTCTCTCTAGGGAAGAAGTCCTGAACTAAGCACTTAAAACACTTACTTCAAACATAAGGGACAGCCCCCCTTAAATAGGCAAAATTTCGGAGTGAACAGTAACAGTGAATAGTGACAGATGAATAGTAATAGTGAATAGTAAATTTCCTTTTTTGCCCCAAAACGTGGGGAATCAGTTGTAGAACCCAAATTTCTTGTCTTTGTAGTAGATGGTGTCAGAGGAATCATGGCAAAGTGTAGAGAATTATGACCAAAGCATAGGGAATATGACAAAAGGTGTAGTCATGGAGAATCCTCCTTTTTAGAAAGACTCCCAACCCTTGTCAGAAGCAAGATATCCAGCACTAGTATGAGATTGCCTTTTGAATTTTGGAGCATGCTTGAAGTGATAGCACTCAAAGGAACTTTTGACTGGAGTGCAAAACGGACATATGAGAGTAGATGTCTTGAAGTAAGTAGATGTCTTGAAGTAATTCTTTTTGAAGCATTTTGTCTTGAAGCAATTCTTTTTTGAAGCATTTTGGCCTTTGTGTAGGCCAGCCAAACATTAATTTCTAGTCCTCAGGATTTTCTTCATCATGTCCAAACCAATCTTGTGGATAAGGATAGGTTTGGTAGTATGGGTCTTTTGACACAGAGACCTGAGAGGTTTTTTCATCATCTGAATTGGTAGCATCTGAATTAGGAGCTTCATCATCCTTAACCATTTTAGATAGCAGTGCATACAAAGCTTCAGGATCATTGCGGATTGCATCTAAAGGAGAACTTTTCTTTTTGGATTTAGTGGAAGGTGCAACATTTTTTGTTGATGGGGAAGCAGGTGCGTCAGTTGTAGCTGTTTGCACTGGAGTAGTAATCTTTAATGGGGAAACATGAGAAGCAAGGAAGTCCCTTTCAATATTATTAATAATAGAATCAGTGTGAGAAAACCTATCCCACCATTTAACATACCAACATCTTGCTAGAACATCATCTTCTTTGGCATATTGCCATTTTAGAATCCAAGGAATCTTATATTTTTTAATAAAATGTAGTAGAGGGGGAAATTTGGCTCCATGACTGTCAGGTTTGAGCCTCAATGAGAAATTTCTGAAACAGTCTGTCAATTGTGCAGGAAATATTTCAACAGCAGAACCAAACTGAGTCCACCATCGGATGAACCAGAGAGGGAAAACAGAGTCAAAGTCTTTGTGAAAATTGACAAACCATGAGTGGGACATGGTTTCATTTTGATGAAGCATGAATCTGAACCACGCTGTAATATAATCATGGTAAGAGTAGGGAATAGGGCAATTCGGTAATGATCTTGTAGCGGTAGGACAGGGGCCCCACATTTCTTCGGAAATAATGTGTTTTAAGGAAACACTGTGATAAATAATTTTTTCCCCATTAGTCTTGTCTTTAATGGGCTTGATAACAATTGAATTTTCATGTTGCAGTATTGTAGAATAATATCGCACAGTCTTTTGATTGTGCTCAGGGATCCAATGAAATAGTGGAGGAAAGTAGCTGGTTGCAAGTCTAAAAGGATTAGTGATAGAGGCCCTATTTGGCTCGACAGAAAACAGGTTTTGAACATAACGTTTTTTAACATACTGGGAAGCATTGGGGTTTCTAGGGAAAGGAGTTTGAACAGGTCGATGACTATGGGTTAGAGTATAGGGATCATATGTAGCAGCTAAAACAGAAGAATAATTGGGTTTGGGAATAGTCCCTAAAGTGGTGAAACGGTTAACAGTGTTTATAGGGGAAGCAGGCTCAACTTTAACAATTTGATTATTACTGTCAGGCGTCTTGTTGTCACTTGACCTTCTACTTGCCATTATGACACTGCAGAAATTCACGGGTAAGGAAATCAGGGATGGCATTTTGGGATCCTTTAATATATTCAATATCAAAATCAAAAACGCTCAAAATAGCTTGCCATCTAGCAAAAATATGTTTTGAAGCAATATTTTCAACATCTTTTTCAATAACATATTTAGCACTTTTGCAATCAATTCGTAGCAAAAATTTTTGGTTTAATAAATCACTTTGAAATTTTGAAATACATAGAACTATAGATAAAATTTCTTTTTTAATAGTACTGTAGTTTAACTGTGCATTATTCCAAATACCGGAATGGAAACGGACAATTTGCTCAGGTGACTCTGGGGAAACTCTTTGTTTCAGAATACCTCCATAACCAAAATCCGAGGCATCTGTCTCAACAATTTTGAAAGCACTGACGGTGGGAATACCAAGACAAGGCAATGTCCTAACATGGGATTTAATTTGTTTAACAAGGGAAGTATAAATATCAGACCAAGGAGGAGGATTACTTTTTAACCTATCAAATAGAGGTTTACATTGTTTTCTCATATCTTTGTAAAAATCAGCAACATAATTTAAAGACCCAAGAAATCTTTGGAGCTGAGTTTTCTCAGTGATAACATCAGGAAACTTATCAGCAAATTGGATGGCCCTATCAATGGGACGAATCTGTCCTTCAGATATGTCAAAGCCAAGGAAGCGGACTTTTGTTTGAAACAATTTGACCTTTTTAGCAGAGACAACAAGACCATTTCTTTTGATAGTATCTAAGAATGAATGCAAGTGTTTCCAATGTTCATCAATAGACCTAGAGTAGACAAGAACATCATCAATGTAAACAATGGTAAAATGACTGAATGAATTAAAAATATCATTCATAATGTTTTGAAACTCAATTGGGGCATTCTTAAGACCAAAAGGCATAACATTCCACTCATAATGTCCAAAAGGAGTGGTAAAAGCAGTTTTGTACCTATCCTTTTCACTAATCTGGATTTGCCAGAACCCAGACTTCATGTCAAACTTGGAGAATACTACAGCTTCACTCAGCCTATGAACCAGGTCATTCTTATTGGGAATAGGATACCTAATCCATTCTAAAACCTTATTCAAAGGTTTGTAGTTAATTACTAATCGAGGGGTTCCTCTTTCGATCTCAGCATTTTTCTGAACATAAAAAGCAGAACAAGACCAAGGGGACTTGCTATTCCTAATTAATTTTTTCTCCAATAAATCACTAATTTCTTTTTTACAAAATTCAACAGTTTCAGCATTCATTTGAATAGGACGAGCTTTGGTGGGGATATTTTTCTCATTAAAATCTTTAACATAAGGCAAGTCAACAATATGTTTCTTTCTATGCCAAAAAGCATTGGGAACATCAAAACAAACATTATCAATCAACATTTTTTGAAAGTTATCAATTTTTTATTGCAATAATTTATTAGAAATTTGTTCAGCAATTTTCTTGTATCTAACTTCTTGTTGAAGGAAGTTAAGATGTTTAACTTTAGCATGAATCAAGTTTAAAGCATCATCAATTTCAGTTTTTGGAGCAAATTTGAATTTTACTTTTTGTCCAAAAGGATCAGTAGTAATTCCATCATGTTCAACAAGAAAAGGATACAAAGCATTTATAAAAGGCAAACCAAGAATCACTTTATCAGTCATATTTTTGACAAGAACAGAAGGAATCTTGAAGCAAACATTATCATGGCAGACATGAGCATTATTCAATTCATATTTGATTTTCATTTGGGAACCATTAGCTGAAACCAATCTTTCGGTTGATTTTTCAAAATATTTTGAAGGGATCAATCCTTCTTGGATACAGTTCATATCCGCACCAGAATCAATCATGGCAATAACAGTGAAATGATAATCAGGAGAAACGACAATTTTAACTTTTGTAAACCATTTTGGAAGAAGTATTTTATTGACAAGAGCAAGTTGAGAATCAATGAAAACATCAGTAATACCTTTATTAGAAAGAAGAGCCTGTTAACTGGATTCATCTCCATCTTTGTGCTCATCATGTTTTTTATCAATTTTACCAACTTTTAGCATTATCAGCTCTGGATTAATATTCTTATTTTTATGTTTTAACTCGCTTATCTCTTGCTTAATAGTATTAATTTCATGCTGTAAGTCATTAACAGTTAAATCTTTGGATTTTTCTTTATTTAGCATTTTAAAAGGTTCTTTAAAGCTTAAAGTTGATTTTTCATTTTCTTTACTTTTAGTCAGAGTTTTAACAAATTTAATATTTTTGCAGGGAATTGTTTTTAACAGGTTTACCAAGTTTAAAAAGGAAAAATCATCTTTCAAGGAGTTAGACGAATTATTTGATTCAAGAATTTTAAATAGTTCTTTTTGGTCTTTATTAATAATTTTTAACATGTGAAACTTATTTTTAAACTTACCAAGTTGCTCATATTTTCCAGAAACATTTTTCCTTTTAACATGAACATTATTAGGTTTATCAAAGTTGTTTTTGTATCTTTTATATTTTTTATGACTATATATTTTGTAACTCTTATCATGTTTCTTCCTTTTTTGTCTAATAGGAGGCAGACCATTTTGTGTACAAAAATTAACTTTTTTCTTAATCTGTAATTGATACGTTAATAGTTTTTTATGATTACACATACTAGCATCAAATTTTTTAATAGCATTTAAAATGTTATCATAAGTTAGGTTATCATTATTAAAAGAATCATTTGTATTCATTAATACCTGTTTTACCTTATGAGCAAAGATTGGAGGCGGATCGTCAATAAACCTTTCTTTCCAACAAGGCTTATAGCAATCGTGCTGAAGCATATTCCTGGAAACAAAAACATCTTGATACCATTTGTAACCATATCCAAAAACTCGAGGTGCAATATTAGAAGGAAGACCAACAAAATATTTAGAGATGGTATAAATCGGAGTATATAAGTCATCAATAGTACCGCAATCAATATGTTTAGTAAAAATAGGCAAACTTGTGGGATATAGATCCCGCCATTCATGAAGAGTGCTAGAAAAATCATTAGTGAGTAAATCAACGATATCAAGGTGATCAATATCATGATTATCTTGGTGAGCAATACCATCTTCAGACATATGACTTATGATTTTTTGTTCAGATAATCCAACAATATTCCATTTGTAAAGTTTATTAATGGAAACAGAAAATTGTGGGTGAAAAACTCTTTCTTGAAACTGTATATGTGGAGAAATAGATCTGGAATACCAGTTTTGTGTAAAAGACATAGGTTTGGAATTTTCAACAAATCTTTTAATTCTTGGTAATTCATCATTTAAAATCTCTTTAGCAGGGACAGAAGAAATAGTGTCAGAATCAGTATGTTCAACAATTTCTTTTTCATTTTTTGAAACAGTGCAAGGTATACTTCTAGTAGTACCTTCAATTTTAATTTTTAAATCAGAAAGCATTTTATCAACAACCTCAAGCATGTTAGACGGAGAGGTTTTGAGAAAAACTTTCTCCTTTTGACTGGATAAAGGTTTCTTAATTAAAACAGATTTTTCATAAGCAGAATTTTTAATGAAAGTAGTATTTTCAATATGGTCAGGTTGTTGGTCAATGACATGCAGAGATCCATTAGTAGAGTTGGATTGTTCAATAAGACTAGTAATAGGAGTTCGATCGTTAGAACTCTTAAAAGAAGATGTTTTAACAAGATTTGATTTTCTTATCATACTCAAATGTTGTTTTGAAACTTCATTATTTGGAACATAATGGTTTTCAAGAAAATCAAAAAATAAAATATGTTTTTTCAATTGTTTCATTTTTTCTAACCATTTACTCTTGACACGGTTTTTCTCAGACTGAGCAAAATTATTTTGGAAGTTTTTTCGTTTATTTTGATTTTTTGAAAGCATAAATTCATCATACAAAGGAACCAAATCAACTTCAAAGTTTTCATTTGAAACAGTCAAAACTCTTAATTGGTTAACATAGTTAAAATTATCAATGGGAATAAAGTTGGGGTTAATAGATTTATCATTATCCCTTTCTTTAGTAGTTTTTCTATACAAACAAGAAGCATTAGAACAATCATGATCATTCAAAGAAAGAATGTTATTTTTAAAATTCTTAGATTTAGTACCATGTAAACACATGAGAACAGAAGCATCACATCTTTCAACATTGTGATCTTCAACTTTTACAATACCAAGAGGACAATCAGTCCTGGAGCTGATAGAAGAGTTAGATCTCCACAATCTATCCATACTATCCTAGTTTTAACACTCAATTATCATGTTTTTCTCACAACCGTTGCATTTCGTAACACATACCCTAACCAACCTTATACCTCTCATGCCCTACACGCCCTCTCTTGGCTCAAACGGGCCTTACAGTTCGGTTCTAGGAATTCACTTTACGACTAGGGTGGCGCCAACGACGGTAAGAAGGGGACACAACAACTGAGCACCAAAGTTTCGGGTAGACACAGACGGAGAGACAGAGAACACAACAACACTATCACCGGCCAGAAAAGAGTGGCTCTGATACCATAAAGGGGGAAGGGACACGGCGTTGGAAGCGGAAGCACAGTTATACAGTGATAATATAGCTTGAAAATAATGCAAGTAAAACTCAGCTTTTGTCATATTATGAGTGGAATGTTATGCAAGTAAATCAAACTTCAGTCAAAAGCACAGTTATACAGTGATAATATAGCTTGAAAATAATGCAAGTAAAAGTAATGAAAATAAATGCAAAGCTATAAGACCGGCCAGGTAGGCGGCAGAGCCAGCCAAGTAGGGGGTATAGCTTAAATAGTTAAAGAAAAGAAAGAATTATAAAACCGTCCGTGATGGCGGTAATCCGTCCAAGGTGGCGGTGGCAATAAGTAAGATAATGCAAGTAATGAACATAAAACTGAAATTACTTGTTATTGAAAGTAAAATTGAACACTTACAGTAGTAGTGGTTACAAGTTGGAAATAGTTACAAGGCTTAGGAGTTACAAGCTTTGTAGAGAAGGTAGGAAGTTTGTAGTAAGCAAGGAATTCTCACAAAGAAAGGCTCACAAGTGAAGACTCTCTCTAGGGAAGAAGTCCTGAACTAAGCACTTAAAACACTTACCTCAAACATAAGGGACAGCCCCCCTTAAATAGGCAAAATTTCGGAGTGAACAGTAACAGTGAATAGTGACAGATGAATAGTAACAGTGAATAGTAAATTTCTTTTTTTGCCCCAAAACGTGGGGAATCAGTTGTAGAACCCAAATTCCTTGTCTTTGTAGTAGATGGTGTCAGAGGAATCATGGCAAAGTGTAGAGAATTATGACCAAAGCATAGGGAATATGACAAGAGGTGTAGTCATGGATCATTGGAACTTATGAAAGAAATGGTCTTGTTGATAAACTTTCAAGCTATATCATTATCAATAACAAACTTGTTATTGATATCGTTGATTTACTCACTAATGATTTTTCTAGCACTCTTCATGAATGGCGGGATCTATATCCCACAAGTTTGCCTATTTTTACTAAACATATTGATTGCGGTACTATTGATGACTTATATACTCCGATTTATACCATCTCTAAATATTTTGTTGGTCTTCCTTCTAATATTGCACCTCGAGTTTTTGGATATGGTTACAAATGGTATCAAGATGTTTTTGTTTCCAGGAATATGCTTCAGCACGATTGCTATAAGCCTTGTTGGAAAGAAAGGTTTATTGACGATCCGCCTCCAATCTTTGCTCATAAGGTAAAACAGGTGTTAATGAATACAAATGATTCTTTTAATAATGATAACCTAACTTATGATAACATTTTAAATGCTATTAAAAAATTTGATGCTAGTATGTGTAATCATAAAAAACTATTAACGTATCAATTACAGATTAAGAAAAAAGTTAATTTTTGTACACAAAATGGTCTGCCTCCTATTAGACAAAAAAGGAAGAAACATGATAAGAGTTACAAAATATATAGTCATAAAAAATATAAAAGATACAAAAAAAACTTTGATAAACCTAATAATTTTCATGTTAAAAGGAAAAATGTTTCTGGAAAATATGAGCAACTTGGTAAGTTTAAAAATAAGTTTCACATGTTAAAAATTATTAATAAAGACCAAAAAGAACTATTTAAAATTCTTGAATCAAATAATTCGTCTAACTCCTTGAAAGATGATTTTTCCTTTTTAAACTTGGTAAACCTGTTAAAAACAATTCCCTGCAAAAATATTAAATTTGTTAAAACTCTGACTAAAAGTAAAGAAAATGAAAAATCAACTTTAAGCTTTAAAGAACCTTTTAAAATGCTAAATAAAGAAAAATCCAAAGATTTAACTGTTAATGACTTACAGCATGAAATTAATACTATTAAGCAAGAGATAAGCGAGTTAAAACATAAAAATAAGAATATTAATCCAGAGCTGATAATGCTAAAAGTTGGTAAAATTGATAAAAAACATGATGAGCACAAAGATGGAGATGAATCCAGTCAACAGGCTCTTCTTTCTAATAAAGGTATTACTGATGTTTTCATTGATTCTCAACTTGCTCTTGTCAATAAAATACTTCTTCCAAAATGGTTTACAAAAGTTAAAATTGTCGTTTCTCCTGATTATCATTTCACTGTTATTGCCATGATTGATTCTGGTGCGGATATGAACTGTATCCAAGAAGGATTGATCCCTTCAAAATATTTTGAAAAATCAACCGAAAGATTGGTTTCAGCTAATGGTTCCCAAATGAAAATCAAATATGAATTGAATAATGCTCATGTCTGCCATGATAATGTTTGCTTCAAGATTCCTTCTGTTCTTGTCAAAAATATGACTGATAAAGTGATTCTTGGTTTGCCTTTTATAAATGCTTTGTATCCTTTTCTTGTTGAACATGATGGAATTACTACTGATCCTTTTGGACAAAAAGTAAAATTCAAATTTGCTCCAAAAACTGAAATTGATGATGCTTTAAACTTGATTCATGCTAAAGTTAAACATCTTAACTTCCTTCAACAAGAAGTTAGATACAAGAAAATTGCTGAACAAATTTCTAATAAATTATTGCAATAAAAAATTGATAACTTTCAAAAAATGTTGATTGATAATGTTTGTTTTGATGTTCCCAATGCTTTTTGGCATAGAAAGAAACATATTGTTGACTTGCCTTATGTTAAAGATTTTAATGAGAAAAATATCCCCACCAAAGCTCGTCCTATTCAAATGAATGCTGAAACTGTTGAATTTTGTAAAAAAGAAATTAGTGATTTATTGGAGAAAAAATTAATTAGGAATAGCAAGTCCCCTTGGTCTTGTTCTGCTTTTTATGTTCAGAAAAATGCTGAGATCGAAAGAGGAACCCCTCGATTAGTAATTAACTACAAACCTTTGAATAAGGTTTTAGAATGGATTAGGTATCCTATTCCCAATAAGAATGACCTGGTTCATAGGCTGAGTGAAGCTGTAGTATTCTCCAAGTTTGACATGAAGTCTGGGTTCTGGCAAATCCAGATTAGTGAAAAGGATAGGTACAAAACTGCTTTTACCACTCCTTTTGGACATTATGAGTGGAATGTTATGCCTTTTGGTCTTAAGAATGCCCCAATTGAGTTTCAAAACATTATGAATGATATTTTTAATTCATTCAGTCATTTTACCATTGTTTACATTGATGATGTTCTTGTCTACTCTAGGTCTATTGATGAACATTGGAAACACTTGCATTCATTCTTAGATACTATCAAAAGAAATGGTCTTGTTGTCTCTGCTAAAAAGGTCAAATTGTTTCAAACAAAAGTCCGCTTCCTTGGCTTTGACATATCTGAAGGACAGATTCGTCCCATTGATAGGGCCATCCAATTTGCTGATAAGTTTCCTGATGTTATCACTGAGAAAACTCAGCTCCAAAGATTTCTTGGGTCTTTAAATTATGTTGCTGATTTTTACAAAGATATGAGAAAACAATGTAAACCTCTATTTGATAGGTTAAAAAGTAATCCTCCTCCTTGGTCTGATATTCATACTTCCCTTGTTAAACAAATTAAATCCCATGTTAGGACATTGCCTTGTCTTGGTATTCCCACCGTCAGTGCTTTCAAAATTGTTGAGACAGATGCCTCGGATTTTGGTTATGGAGGTATTCTGAAACAAAGAGTTTCCCCAGAGTCACCTGAGCAAATTGTCCGTTTCCATTCCGGTATTTGGAATAATGCACAGTTAAACTACAGTACTATTAAAAAAGAAATTTTATCTATAGTTCTATGTATTTCAAAATTTCAAAGTGATTTATTAAACCAAAAATTTTTGCTACGAATTGATTGCAAAAGTGCTAAATATGTTATTGAAAAAGATGTTGAAAATATTGCTTCAAAACATATTTTTGCTAGATGGCAAGCTATTTTGAGCGTTTTTGATTTTGATATTGAATATATTAAAGGATCCCAAAATGCCATCCCTGATTTCCTTACCCGTGAATTTCTGCAGTGTCATAATGGCAAGTAGAAGGTCAAGTGACAACAAGACGCCTGACAGTAATAATCAAATTGTTAAAGTTGAGCCTGCTTCCCCTATAAACACTGTTAACCGTTTCACCACTTTAGGGACTATTCCCAAACCCAATTATTCTTCTGTTTTAGCTGCTACATATGATCCCTATACTCTAACCCATAGTCATCGACCTGTTCGAACTCCTTTCCCTAGAAACCCCAATGCTTCCCAGTATGTTAAAAAACGTTATGTTCAAAACCTGTTTTCTGTCGAGCCAAATAGGGCCTCTATCACTAATCCTTTTAGACTTGCTACCAGCTACTTTCCTCCACTATTTCATTGGATCCCTGAGCACAATCAAAAGACTGTGCGATATTATTCTACAATACTGCAACATGAAAATTCAATTGTTATCAAGCCCATTAAAGACAAGACTAATGGGGATAAAATTATTTATCACAGTGTTTCCTTAAAACACATTATTTCCGAAGAAATGTGGGGCCCCTGTCCTACCGCTACAAGATCATTACCGAATTGCCCTATTCCCTACTCTTACCATGATTATATTACAGCCTGGTTCAGATTCATGCTTCATCAAAATGAAACCATGTCCCACTCATGGTTTGTCAATTTTCACAAAGACTTTGACTCTGTTTTCCCTCTCTGGTTCATCCGATGGTGGACTCAGTTTGGTTCTGCTGTTGAAATATTTCCTGCACAATTGACAGACTGTTTCAGAAATTTCTCATTGAGGCTCAAACCTGACACTCATGGAGCCAAATTTCCCCCTCTACTACATTTTATTAAAAAATATAAGATTCCTTGGATTCTAAAATGGCAATATGCCAAAGAAGATGATGTTCTAGCAAGATGTTGGTATGTTAAATGGTGGGATAGGTTTTCTCACACTGATTCTATTATTAATAATGTTGAAAGGGACTTCCTTGCTTCTCATGTTTCCCCATTAAAGATTACTACTCCAGTGCAAACAGCTACAACTGACGCACCTGCTTCCTCATCAACAAAAAATGTTGCACCTTCCACTAAATCCAAAAAGAAAAGTTCTCCTTTAGATGCAATCCGCAATGATCCTGAAGCTTTGTATGCACTGCTATCTAAAATGGTTAAGGATGATGAAGCTCCTAATTCAGATGCTACCAATTCAGATGATGAAAAAACCTCTCAGGTCTCTGTGTCAAAAGACCCATACTACCAAACCTATCCTTATCCACAAGATTGGTTTGGACATGATGAAGAAAATCCTGAGGACTAGAAATTAATGTTTGGCTGGCCTACACAAAGGCCAAAATGCTTCAAAAAAGAATTGCTTCAAGACAAAATGCTTCAAAAAGAATTACTTCAAGACATCTACTTACTTCAAGACATCTACTCTCATATGTCCGTTTTGCACTCCAGTCAAAAGTTCCTTTGAGTGCTATCACTTCAAGCATGCTCCAAAATTCAAAAGGCAATCTCATACTAGTGCTGGATATCTTGCTTCTGACAAAGGTTGGGAGTCTTTCTAAAAAGGAGGATTCTCCATGACTACACCTTTTGTCATATTCCCTATGCTTTGGTCATAATTCTCTACACTTTGCCATGATTCCTCTGACACCATCTACTACAAAGACAAGAAATTTGGGTTCTACAACTGATTCCCCACGTTTTGGGGCAAAAAAGGAAATTTACTATTCACTGTTACTATTCATCTGTCACTATTCACTGTTACTGTTCACTCCGAAATTTTGCCTATTTAAGGGGGGCTGTCCCTTATGTTTGAAGTAAGTGTTTTAAGTGCTTAGTTCAGGACTTCTTCCCTAGAGAGAGTCTTCACTTGTGAGCCTTTCTTTGTGAGAATTCCTTACTTACTACAAACTTCCTACCTTCTCTACAAGCTTGTAACTCCTAAGCCTTGTAACTATTTCCAACTTGTAACCACTACTACTGTAAGTGTTCAATTTTACTTTCAATAACAAGTAATTTCAGTTTTATGTTCATTACTTGCATTATCTTACTTATTGTCACCGCCACCTTGGACGGATTACCGCCATCACGGACGGTTTTATAATTCTTTCTTTTCTTTAACTATTTAAGCTATACCCCCTACTTGGCTGGCTCTGCCGCCTACCTGGCCGGTCTTATAGATTTGCATTTATTTTCATTACTTTTACTTGCATTATTTTTAAAATGTAAGATGGTGCTGTAGCACTATCTCAAAAAAATTTAGCCTTTCCCAAGTTTAGCCT
This sequence comes from Quercus parvula, assembly GCA_030820535.1. Classification (NCBI taxonomy): domain Eukaryota; kingdom Viridiplantae; phylum Streptophyta; class Magnoliopsida; order Fagales; family Fagaceae; genus Quercus; species Quercus parvula. Next base: position 10,410,520 of record JAUAME010000010.1, read on the forward strand.
TCCAATTGCTGAGCATTTTTTGGGCTTGTATGCCAAATGTACCTTACATTTGGTGTATGGCAAGCCCACTGTTGATGCTCTAAGTAGAGTATAAGTTTTATTACAATAAAATAAAGTGTAAATTACATATTTGATCCCTATCATTTATATTATATTTCAATTTAGTCTCTAACATTTTAATTGTGTCAATTTGATCCCTATCGTTATCTCTTGAATGAAAAAGTTTAATGTGTCAAACATCCTAGATAAAAAATAATAAAAAAATTCCACATCAACTACCACTTAGACTAACACATCGGTGAGTTTTTTTTTTTTTTTAGAAAACCCAAATCAAATCTTTTTAGTTTGATTCAGAATTTTGCTTATTTCGTTAAACGGGGGTAGACCCATGTAAAACACTATCTCCCTAGAATCCAAAATCCCTTCTCCTTCCTTCTGGCAGCGCCTCTCTCTTCCAACGACATTAGGTTCGCCCCTCTCTCTCTCTCAGTGTACTAAGTAAACCAAATGACAATAGAAACATTCCTAAATCCCTGACTCATCCTCCACAGTTCGCTATACCTATTTCTCTGCACCATAGTTTCATCACAAAATTGTCTTTCATAGAATAAAATTTCTATTCAATCTGTTGGGTATTGAGAAAAAACAAAAGAGTTTGATTTTTTTCATTGAAAATGGTAGTTTTGTATTATGTTGTTTTCATTGGCTTTCATGATATCATATTTTCAATGTTTATACTCTAGCTGCACCATATCATGTGTACTTCTTAGTTTATTTTGGTATGTTGCTTCAAAATAGCACACATTAATAAAATTATGAAAAATAATTAATGTGGATGTATCTTTTTTTCTTTATTTTTGGCAAGAATTGATGAATTTTCTGTGGAAGTTTATCATGGTGGGAAACTTCTGAACAATCCAATTAGGTATGAGGGGTTGCTATAAATTATTTTGATGGCGATGAACATGATTGTTGGTTTGCCCAAGAATTGAGAAATATGATTGGGAAGTTGGGGTATATGAGTTATGGTAAATTGCGGTATAGGATAATTTATTTCAAATTCCTTGAACTCTTTGTTAATAGAGTCTTAGTTGGAATATAATTTAAAATTTCTTAAAATTTAGTAGAAAATAGAGTTTTACCTAAATTATGTTATCCTAAAAATGAATATGATATAAGATAAACAAAATTTTAGTTAGTTTAAGTAGAATCTTTAATTTCTTGATGCTAAATAGACTTTTAGCTAAATTAAATAATAATTAATAAGATAAGGAACTTTATGAAACCGAAAATGGTTGTAAGTTGCTGAGCAATTCAAGCAAAAGGGGAAACACAACACTGAAATAACAATACCAGGTGGTGCTTGCTAAAGGCCCTCCAATGCTTAAGTTAGAGGGCTGTATAATATATATATATATATATATATATATATATTGAAAAATACTAAATATTTTAACCCATACATACACGGAGAGAGATAATTAAGAAGGTCTTAAAGAAACTGATAGTGGTATATATAGCTGTAAATATATTTGAATACTCCGAGTACTGAGTGATTGGGTGTATGTGTACCTTTCTTCTTAGTGAGTGATCGATTTTTATAGCCTCCATTTGTAAAGCCTTGGGGGCTATTTATGGTTCATTTTTAGTTGTTGGAGTAAACGTTCCTGAGATTCTTTATGGCCAACTCTTATTGCCTGTCTTACCGTTGTGGCTTGTCGGTTACAAATGAGTTGTGACCGATCTTTAATGCTAGATAGCCGTCAAACATACTGAAGATGTTTGACACCTTACTCATCATCAGGATCCATCCGTCAGAAAATTTTTATTCTATTCAAAAGAATAAAATTAACTGTGTTGTGAATATATATAGTTTTGAAGACAGTTGAAATGCGGGGAAAATCAACAAAAATCAGAAGAATTAGAAAGTCGGTGGCCTCCTCTGTATAAAGCCCAAGAAAAAACCCCTCTTAACTCTGATAACACTACGCTTGAATTCCGACGTAATCGAATTCCAAGCAATGTCACCCCGTAGCCTTTACGGTGTCAGCTTACTAATCATCATGGTCGTAATCTGCTTCGTCATCTGGGACCTCGTCTTGGTAATCAGCGGCCCTAAGATCCCCAAGTTCCGAGTCGACTCACTCTCCGTCTCCAACTTCTCTTACTCCGACTCCAGCTCCACCGCAACCGGCAAATGGAACGCCCGGTTCTCCATCTATAACCCCAACAAAAAGTATTCCATCTCCTACAACGTCGTTCACTCCACGCTCTTGTACAATCCCAAGTCCGACGTCTTTTTCGATTCCGAGCTCATATCCAAGATCCGAATCCCTGACTTCAACCAGCCCGCGCGTAACGAAACGTTTATCGATGTTGCGTTCGCAGTCAGAGACGCTTACAGATCAAGTTCATTCCGTGACGTTGACGTCAACAGCAAAATCTCTTTTAATGTGAGGTTTACTGCTAACTTTAAATTCAAGGCTGGTAGAGATGGACGTGTTAAAGTTTGGGGGAGTGACACTCTTAAGGTTCAATGCGAAAATTTGGTTGTTTCTCTCGCTTTGTCAAATACCATTGCTTTCATGTCAGGGAAGCTGATGCAACCCAAGAACTGCAAGGTTTTTTAGTCTTCAGTTATGATGGGTGTATAGTTTTGGCTTTGTTATCTTTGATTGAAGTTATTTTGATTCTATTTTTTGAAAATATATATGCTCTTCGTTATGCTTTTTAATTTTTTTATAAATGAGTTTTGAATTCGAAAGCATATAGTTGAATTGAATTTAAACGCATAGCTGAAAGGCAAATCTCAATATATATATATATATATATATATATATATGTATAGACACATGCCATGACCAGCTGCAACATCACCTTCGAATACAATGATGGGTGTAATTTCAGGTGAGCCACACATGCAATCTCAATTTGCTACTTGAAGACTGATATAGTGAGGTTTTCCTTTCCAATTCTAATTGAAAATCTTATCCATGGTACTCTTTCTGCGAAGGAAAGTAAATAAATTTCCATTTTTTAAGTAAGGTCTTCATGTAGGATAGAAACTACTATTTAATTTTTGTAATTTATTAATTTTGGTATTTAATTTGTAATTTTTGTTATATTAAATTCAAGGTTATTATTTCCTTATATTTAGGTTCTTTTAATGATTTTTAAGTCAAATTTGATTAGGTATTAATTATGACTTATTTTAGAATATATTTTCTTGTTTGTCAAGTTTGACGGAGCCTTGGTTTTTCCCAAAAAAAAAAGTTTTACGGAATCCTTAAATAGGCTTTCAAGTCTATAAATGTTTTTTTAATAATTATTCAATCAATAAAATTCAAACTTTTTGTTTCTCTACTTTCTAGTAGATTCTAGACCATTTTCTTCTTGTGTATTCAAGGAACCTTCATGGATTCGAGCTTATTTTCACAAACAAACATGTTTTGTTTCTTATTTTCTAGAAGTAGATGTGTTCTTCTTCTTGATGCTTTTGCATTCAACATCAATTGGTATCCAAGTCTTGACTTATCCTGGTCTAGTGGCTTATAAGACAGTAGCAATTACATTGACAGAAAACTTAGCAAGTATTAAGTGACATACAATAAGCACTCACAAATATCTTTGCTAGGATGTCACTGTTGGAGCATGAAAATTATAGGGATAACTGTCGTGGAGATTTAACTCATAGGCAACCTATGGGTAAGCAAACTTCATATAGGCCTTATAAAAGAATTTCAAGTCTTAATGGTCATTTATATAAAGAATATTTTCTTGATTGTTTATTTGATTTAAAGGATTTATTTGACTATTAGAATATTCCAGATGAGAGAAAAGTTAAACCTGTTTTGTATAAATTTAATGAGTATGCCTTACGTTAGTGGGAACGAATACAGTTTGATGGAATTCAACAAGGTAAAGACAAAATTCGTTCATAGCCAAGAATGAAAAAGAAGCTTGCTATTATGATGAACTTTTGTCATATACAAAGTAAGATTATTGGCCAAGAAGTTCACACTTAAATTATATTGAAGAGCCATATATTCCACCATTAAGAGAAGAATTACATGTTGAAAAAAATACTTTTCTTGAAGATTACATGGAAGTCAAAGAAGAAAATATAAATATTTTTTAGGAAAATAATGAAGACCTTGTTATAGAAGAAGAACCTAAAATCCAAATTGAGGAGGAGATTAATGAAGATCCTATTATCAAGAAAGATCTTAAAGTCAAGATGGTAGTGACCATTGATGAAGAAATTGAAGAGAAATTTTCAAGGATCTCAATGAAATCAAATCATATGGTTTTCAATCTCAAGATCCTTTTATTTTTGTGGTAATTGATACACCAAAATTTATTGATTTTATTGGGGTTGATAGATTTAATTCTATACTTACCCAAATTCCCTTTCTCGACCAAATTTAGAGTTGGGCTCACAATTAATTTGTATGGTGGGTAATGAGTTTCCTACTATGGGTAGCTCCCAGCCAAGCCTTAGTAAGAAGTTGCCCCACACGGTATAATTTCCTCCCCTTCTCTCCTTAAACTACTCTTGCTACTGCTTTGTTCCCTCTCTCTCTCTCTCTCTCTCTCTCTCTCTCTCTCTCTCTCTCAAAATCACCAACCTGTTCTCTTCTTACTCTTCTCTTATTTATAGCTTAAGATTAGTTGGATGCTTATGATTACTCTCTAGTTCCACTCGTGTGGGTGGGGCCCAAATTGATTATTCCTAACAATGCTTCATTGGAAATAGTGTCAAGGGCGTTAAAACTGGTTCCCACCTCCAAAAGATTGCTCGGTAGCGTGATTCCCCAGGGTATTATCAAGCTACCGGGGCATCACCACCCATCATGGGGGTATCTACCGACCGTTCTATACATGGGCAGTATTCACATGCTGAACTTGTGACTAGTGAGTTAGTCATGGAATTGGGTCTGGGTTTGATAATATTATATGGGCCTGTCCGGGCCGAGGCCCAAGGCCAATGGGTCTGTGGCCGAATGCCGTACAAATTCAATTGCCGATTTTTATTTGGTAAATCTCTACAATTGCATGAAAACCAAGAAAAAAGAAATTTAAGCTGATTTGTTTATTTCATTAATGAGTTTCAAGTATGGAAAGAAGATCAAGTGGCTAAGTATTCCAAATATTTGTTTGCTTGGCATGGAAGATTTCAGATCTCCAATATGAACTCAATGACGAGTTTACTTCAAGTGGAGTGGACTGATATCAGACAAAAGTTACAATTTAATTTTTATAATTTATTAATTTTGGTATTTAATTTGCAATTTTCGTTATTTTAGGTTTAGCTTTAGGGTTATTATTTCCTTGTTTTTAGGTGAGTTTAATGTCTTTAGGTGTCAGATGTGATTTCTATTATAGTTAGGTATTAATTAGGACTTATTTTAGAATATATTTTCTTGCCTGTCAAGTTTTACAAAACCCTTAAATAAGCTTCTAAGTTTGTGAACGTTTTTTCTGGTGAATTCCATATCATTTTCTTCCTGTGGATTCAAGAAACCCTTGTTAGTTCAAGGTTATTTTCATAAACAAACGTGTTTTGTTTTTTGTTTTCTAGAAGTAGACGTATTCTATTTCTTAAGGTTTCCACAATCCCGCACCATATCTACTTTGAGCAGGGGCGGAGCTAAGATTATAATGTTTGAGGGGGCCAAATTTCGGTACTAATATAGTAGTCACAAGTCAAGATAAATCATCACACATGCGTAAACGCACATACACATATATAAACATTAATATTTTGATACTGGAGTTGGTCATAATTTATAAAATATACACATTGTATATAAAATTAACAACTTTCACATATGTATCAACACAAGATAATTTTTAGGGGAACTTATCATCTTTTAAGCTCCAATGAATATACAAAAGCAGTCTAATTTGATATTAAACATGAAAAAAAACGAATTTGAGAAAACAAAAACTACCTTGTTTCTATAATTTCTAGATCGATTGACAAATTCTATTAGTTTTTTTGAGCATCATTGGACTAACTCAAACATTTGGGAGGGCCAAATTCTATTTTTGTAGCTAAATATTTAAAAATTTTAATACTTACACGTAATATAAAAGAATTTTTTAAAATCTCCACCCCTGACTTTGAGGCATTAGATCCATATGATAATTTATTTTCCATTTTTTTTTTCTTGTAACTGAGGCATCCAACTTCTATATTAGGGCTGTCCATCAACCCGTGTGACCCGATCCAACCGCCCGACCCAAAGACCCACGGGTGGATCTGAATCCCCAGACAGGTTGAGTGCGGGTCTGATAAGTGTAAAATTCAGCTTTATGGGTTGGTTTCGAGTCTCTTGAATTCTAAACCGTTTAAACCGACCCAACCGCCCATAATTTTAAAAAGAACTTTGACCTAGGTTACCTTCAGTGAACACGCCTCAGCCGTCTCCTTTCGCCAAGTTGGGTTCTATTTCCACCTCTAACCCTCGCCTCCATACCACTGCCGTCACCGAGTTGGGCCAACTGCCACCATCGCTGACTCAAAAGTCAACTTGAAACTCCATATCTCAATGAATCCTTCCTCTAATCTAATTGAAATCTCCTCTAATCTTTGCGGTCTATGGGTTAGTAAAAAAAATTATTGTTTTTTTTCTTAAAATTTTTTTTTTTGATTTTGTGGATGTGGTGATGGTGAGAAAGGATTGGTGGTGGTGGTGGTGGTGGTGGTGGTGTGGGTTTAGTCTTATCTCCCTCTTTTTCATTTTAATCTCATGGATCTGTTGTTTTTGACTGGGTTTGTGTTATTCGGATTTTGATTTCTTTGTTATTGTTTGGGTTTTGATTTCTTTGTTTTGGGTTTTGATTTCTTTGTTTTGGGTTTTGTGTTTCAATTTCTTTGTTCTGGGTTTTGGGTTTTGATTTCTTTGTTCTAGTTTTATTTTTCTGAGCTATTTGTTTTGGGTTTTTATTTGTATCTTGTTGTGCTTAAGACTCGAAATCACACGACGGATTTGACCCGCTCAACCGATAACCCGTGCCGTCGGGTTTGACTTGAATATTAAGTCAGCCGCTGGTCCGTTTTCCGGTCACCCGATTCTATCAGTTCAGGTGCAGATCAGATCTAAACCTAATCCGACTCGACCCGTGGACAGCTCTATTCTATATCATCAACTTAGATTTTGATGAGATTCTCTTTTGGATTTTCATTTTTCATTTTTTTTTCCCAATAATTAATATATCATATTTGTGTTTGTGATCAAAATGATCAGATCAAAGAGAGTGTCTAGACTAATCTCTATAAAATTATATATATCTATTAAAGTAAAATTAGACAACTATTGTGGACTAGAAATCATTGACATTTCAATTTTTTTTTTTTTTAAATAAGAAAAAAGAAGAAGAAGAAATTAGTGACACAACATTATTATTCTATGATTTCCATGCTTGTAGATTTTCCTGGTGGTGAAGGTTAACATGTATTTAATTTCATCCATTGTCTGAAACATTGGGCCAGTGGCGCATTTGATCTTTTCTTGTGGCCACCACCGATTCTATAAAATCAAGCATTTTAACTTTTAATTGCATTATAAAAATATCATTGCTTTGTAACTTCCATTAGCCTTTTTCTCCTCTTGCAAGGAGTTTCCTTTCTCACGAAGGTGTGTGATTTCTTTCTTCCTACCCTACAGTGCGGGTAACAAACCAACTTCTCCTCCACTGCTAGGTGTGGGTTTTTCTTTGTCTTTCACCATCCTATTTCCTGTTTTTCCTTACTCAAACGTGGACACGGATTTTATTGAACGTTTACAAAAGCTTAAATTAATGGCAGAAGAAGGCAAGGTGATTACAGTACGTGCAGAAAATCGGGAGAAAACATTAGAGGACTGTTCACTTAGTCTAGTGGGAAGATTCCATACGACAAAAATACATAAATTTCAGAGCTACGAAAAACCTTCTTAGGTCTGTATGGAAGATGGGGAAGGATATGACGATTACGGAGGTGGGGGATGGGCTGTTCCAATTCAAATTCGCAATGGAGAGCCAACTGAACTACTGAAGTGGGTTATAAATAATGGACCATGGAGTTTTGAAAATCACATCCTACTGTTGCGACGATGGGAAAAATGAATGACTGCTCTCTCAATAAGTTTCAAAACAATTCCCATTTAGGTGCAAGTGTGGGTGTTGCCTTTTGACCTAATCAATGAGGAGGTTGGCAAAGACATTGGGAGGGGAATTGGAAAGGTCATCGAGGTCAACTGTAAAGCCATAGCAACAGACCAAGCAAAATTCCTGCATGTCAGAGTTAACATGCCGTTGGATAAACCAATTCGCCGTGGGGCACCAGTCCTCAGTCCGGAGGGAGATACGGTGTGGGTGGCCTTTCAAAATGAAAGGCTACTGGGATTGTGTTTTCGGTGTGGATTGCTGGGACATGAGGCGAAGGTGTGCTCAGGACCGAGAGGCAGAAAGGTGGAAGAGCTTCCCTATGGTGACTAGCTATGGGCTGGGGGTCAAAGGCAGAGGGAGCAACCAAGGAAGGAGGCACCAAGCCCACCCCGTCGACAGCAAACGGACCATCAACCTCCACGAACAGAAGATGTACCAGCGGTGGCTCCTACTCTGTCCGATGATGGTATTAAATGTGTTAAATATTAGCATTGATACACCATGTTGAATATGCTAGTATGAATGCGGAATTGAAAGCATAAAGTATAGAACACAATAACACACGAGAGTTACGTGGTTCAGCCTAACGGCCTACATCCACGGAGGAAACCCTAAAGGGCTACATCAATAATATATTATAGTGTAGTATAAATCCTGTGTTACAATGAATCATAACATGTGTATATATAGTAGACTAAACCCTAAACCCTAAACTAATAGACTTCTAGTACAAGTAGGAGACTTGGCTTGCACACAAAGTAGAATTAGGCTTGGGCCTATACTAATGGGCTAATATATCTCTAATACCCCCTCTCAAACTCAAGATGGAAACTTAATGAAATCTTGAGATTTGATAAGGTTGAGAAGATCCCTTGAATGAAGTTTGGCTCTGTGACGATAGTTTGAGGAAAGCAATGGTCTTGCAATGTTGATGTAACTTCTAACGGTGGCATGACTATACCGGAGAGTTTTGACGGCAACAGTAGGAAGCCAAAGAAGATGAACGCAGCGAAAAAAAACACCGAGGAAGACAAAGATTGCTCTTAAATATACCGTAAAGACAGAAAACCATGGTCACAAGAAGGTGGCTCTGATACCATGTTAAATATTAGCATTGATACACCATGTTAAATATTAGCATATTCAACATGGTGTATCAATGCTAATATTTAACAAAATGCAATAAACGGTCACGGCATGATCAAACCAACCATTATGGAGGAGATAAGTACGGATATTATGGTGGAAATTACTCCAGGAGTTATGAGGGAAATAAACCTGGATAATAATGTGGTTTCAAATGGCAAGGAACTAAATGGGAAGGAGTAACTTGCGGAATTAAAGGCTGATGAATTCATTACGGTTCCAATAGCTTATGTGGGCAATATGGTCAATTTAAGAGGCACTTTTCAATGTGAAACCCTAGCCACACAAGAAACTGAGGGGTAATCACGTGTCTCACTTCAAACTACACGGCCAAAGACTCCTAAGTGGACTAAAATTGCTAAGGAAGCTTTAGCCAGCAATACTATACCCACAAGTAGAATACATACAGGGAAAAAAAGACCACAAGCGGGGGAAACACAAGATGGGTCCAAGAAAAAATCAAGGGCAGCGGCAAAAGAAATTGAAAGCAAAACGGTGGAGACTGATGACCAGCCCTGCCAAGCATAATGATCATCTTAAGCTGGAATTGCCAAGGGCTTGGGAACCTCCGTGTAGGCACTGTACTCTCTCATCTGGTGAGAAGGAAAGCTCCCGATATTTTGTTTCTTATGGAGACAAAACAGACAGTTGAAGAGATGAAAACTATTCAAGCTAACCTAGATTAAGAATCTATGCTAGCAGTCCTATGTGTCTGTAGAGCGGGAGGCCTTGCAATGATGCGGAAGGCAGGAGTTGATTTACACGTGCAAACCTTTTCTTTGAATCATATTGACGCCAGAATCATGAACAATTCATCTACACTATGGAGATTAACAGGTTTTTATGGAAGACCGAAAGCACATCAAAAACATGAGTCTTGGGAGCTCTTAAGGCACCTAAACTCTAAATATTCTATGTCGTGGCTGTGTGTAGGGGACTACAAAGAGATATTATCATCAGATGAAAAGTAAGGGTGCCTCCAACTACCACTTAGGCCAACAGAGGAATTTTGACAAGCCCTATTACAATGTGGTTTGAGTGATCTTGGCTTCATTGGAAACATCTTTACCTGGAGGAATGGAAGGCCGGGAAGGGCTTTTGTCCAAGAAAGGTTGGATCGGGCATGTGCAAATGCTGAATGGAGAGAAATCTATCCATTTGCAAGAGTGCACCACCTCCATGCAGCATACTCTAATCATGAGCCGATTTTGGTTACCACACAAGAAATCACACAGGTTATTAGAAGGAGACAAAAGCCAAAAAGGTTTAAAGAGAGGTGGGCATTGGATCTAGCTTGTGAAGGGGTAATCTGAGAGGCATGGCAAGGGGTGAACATCACGAGTAGCCCAAAGTATCAATTATTTGAAAAAATCAAGGCTTGCTGCATGGCCTTAGTGAGGTGGAGCCGAACTTTGGGAAACTCTAAGGAGCGGATTGAGGTGAAGTATGCAGAACTAAAGGCATTGACCTTTATGAACATAGCCGAAAATCAGGACCAGATTTATAAAGTTCGAGATGAGATAAATTGTTTGTTCTTACAGGATGAATTGTTTTGGAGGCAACAGTCTAGGGCTATTTGGCTTCCTGCAGGAGACAAAAATAAAAGATATTTTCATCAGAGAGCCAGCCAACGAAGACAAAAGAACCATATCCATGGATTCCTAGATGAGCATGAACAATGGTGTACATTAAATGTTGACATAGCCAAATTGGCTGAAAATTATTTTCAAAATTTGTTCACAATGTCTAACCAAACAAGTTTGGAGTCGATCTTGGACTCAGTGGATAAGGTGGTCCATCTAAATATGAACCATACACTCCTACAACCCTACACACCAAAAGAGGTTAGAACGGCTTTGTTCAGCATGCACTCCTCAAAATCTCCTGGACCTGATGGCATGTCTCCATTCTTTTTCCAAAAATTCTGGCACGTAGTAGGTAATGATGTCACAAGTGCTGTTTTATTTGTTCTACATTCATGCCATTTTCTACATAAGATGAATTACACACACATTGTTCTTATTCCAAAAATAAATGAACCCAAAAATGTATCTAATTATCGGCCTAACAGCTTAGGAAATGTTGTATCTAGAATTGTAGCAAAAGTGATAGCAAATCGCTTGAAATTAATTCTGCCAAATGTAATATCGGATTCACAAAGTGCTTTTGTTCCTAACCGATTGATAACTGATAATACAACTGTAGCTTTTAAGGTGTTACATAAGATGAGGAATAAGAGAACAGGAAAGAAAGGGCAAATGGCAATCAAACTGGACATCATCAAAGCATATGACTGGGTTGAGAGGTCTTTCCTCCAACAAATCATGCTAAAATTGGGGTTTGATGGAAGGTGGGTTCAATTGGCTATGGAGATAGTTCATACAGCGACATACTTAGTGCTCATAAATGGAGAACCACATGGGTACATCTCACCCTCAAGGGGTTTAAAGCAAGGGAACCCCCTCTCTCCTTATCTATTTTTACTATGTGCAGAGGGCCTCTTTTCCCTCATTAGAAAGGTTATGGAGACAAAACACTTACATGGGATTTTATCTTGTAAAAATGGAGTATGCATTTCTCACTTATTGTTTGTAGACAATAGCCTCTTCTTTTGCCAAGCCACAAAGGAGGAGGAGCAGCACCTACTAAATATTCTTGGGAGGTACGAAGCTGCTTCGGGACAAGCTATAAATAGACACAAAACATCCATTTTCTTTAGCAGAAACACAAGGGATTCGGTGAAGGCAGAAATCCAAGCACTATTGGGAGGCAAAATTATGGAGGATTGTGAACCATTCCTTGGCTTGCCCATGACCGAAGGAAGATCAAAGGTCAACACATTCAAAGGCCTACAAGAGTAAATTACAAGGAAAGTGATGGGATGGAAGGAGAAAATCATTTCAAAAGTCGGAAGGGAGAGACTAATCAAAACATTGGCCCAAGCCATCCCCACATATACTATGGGAATCTTCAAAATCCCAAATGCTCTATGTGACATTCTAAACTCTACATTATCTAAATATTGGTGAGGTCAAACGAAGGATGAAAAGAAAATTCACTAGATCAATTGGGAAAAGCTTTGCAGTCTAAAAGCAAGAGGAAGGATGGGGTTTTGAGATATACAAGCGTTCAACCTAGCCTTGCTAGCAAAACAAGCATGGAGACTTATCCATAACACTCGGTCATTGTTCTATCGGGTGTATAAATCAAGGTATTTCCCAAACTGCTCTTTTATGGAGGCCGAGTTAGGGAATAACCCAGGAGGAATTTACTTGCAGCAAGAAATATCATCTGTGCAGGGTCCAAATGGAAGGTGGGCGATGGTCGGACTATCGGTGTCAGCACACATAATTGACTCTCTCATGAACCGGTTTTTCTGGGTGAACAACAGCAGGGGCTGATGGTTAAGGACTTGGTAGATGGACACACGAAGCAATCGGACAAGGGGAGGATTTTTGACCTCTTTGCACACAAGACAAGGATGGAGATTCTGGCTATTCCACTGCAACAAGACACGGCCAGGGATGCCTTAATATGGAAAGAGACAAAATCGGGATCCTTCTCGGTGAAATCCGCTTACCAGGTAGCTATAAGGATGAGGGACACCACTTCGGTTGAGCACTTAGCAACCAAAAAAGATGGAACATTTTGGAGGAAGATGTGGAGGTTGAACGTGCCCCCAAAGGTCCGAATGTTCCTGTGGAGGGTATGCTCAAATATATTGCCAACCAGAGAGAACTTAAACAGAAGAAGAGTGCAAGTAGATCCCACATGTGGTATGTGTTGCCAGAAACCGAAATCAGTTGGACATCTATTGTAGGAATGCCCCCTAGCAAGGAACGTATGGGCTCTTTGGAAGAATCCAAAAATGCCCCAATGAAAATTGTGATTTCTTCATGCTCCTCAAAAGGATGGTGAATACACTAGCGGTGCATGATGTGGAGAAGTGGGCAGTAACGGCTTGGGCAATCAGGAATGCGAGAAACAAATATTACTTTCAATGGGTCCAACTCCATCCAAGAGACATACTGAGGGGGGCACACGGCTTTTTGCAAGAATACCAGAGATTCATACAGGCACAGCAGCAGGATAGAGAGGCCGAGGGTCAACCGTGAAGCCTACGAAGGATCAAATGCCATGCAATCACTATTTCAATATTATCTGTTTTGTATCTTATCCACTATTTTCGGCTTGTTGAAACAGGGCATATACTCCCTTGTATTTTACCATTCTCTTTTCATATTAATAAAATTTCTACCTATTTACCTCAAAAAAAAAAAAAAAAAAACTTTTAATTGCATTAATGTAAAGGAGTAATGATAACAAGTTAATTAAATTATTAGTAGATTCTTGATTTTCTTTAAAGAAAAAATTATGGGTTCAATTCCCCAGCTCTAGCTGGTCGTCTCATGGGCATAAAGACTTGTATTAGTTTTTTTGCTAATAGGACATGTTAGCAAGTATTGGGTTAAAATGAATAGGAAAATCAAACAAGGAATCATACCCCTCTCATTCGCTCTATATATTCTCCTCTCCTCTTCCTCTATTCAAAAAAACTATAAAAAATTCATGTAATTAAACATCTTGTAGTTGACATATATGGGATAAAAGTAAAAAAAAAAAAAAACAAAAAAGATAGTATTATGTCATTGCTGACTGTGAGAAACATCTTAAGAGTATTTTTTATAATAAAAGGAGGTTTTTCCTCTAACAAAACTTCTATTCATATCGGTTATAGGCTTCTATCGCTAGTGCATTGGCTGCTCTATCACATCATTTTCAAAACACATTAAAAAGGATTTCAAAGTGTCAAGACCATGGTTTTAAAAACTGGACTAAACAGTTGAACCGAAAACGAGACATCAATTCGGTCCAAAAAAACCCCCAATAACTAGTCAAAACTAGGTTAAACCAGGAACTGGAGGCAAATTCAATTTTGCCTCCGATCTGGTTTTTAAAACCATGGTCAAGACCAAGAGAGTTGAAACACAAATTGAGCCAAACTGTAATACCCAAACAAAAAAAAAAAATGAAAAAAGAATGGTGTTGTTTCAAAATACATGAAATGGGTCAAGATCTCTTTTTTACAAGTGATTCTACCTTGTCTTTTCTAGCATGAGTTTTATATTGTTTAGGACTAAGGATTTTGTCGCTGGCCTTATATTTATTCTTATGCTTTAAATTTAGGAACTAATTGTGACAGAAAAGTAAAGGAAAAATATTTATAAATGGGTTTTACTAAATATGGATATTTAGAAGCTTCTTTTCTGGGCCAGGTACTATTACAAGATTTTGCTTAATCATCTTTAATCATCTTATTGTTGAGTAAATAGTATCCGAAAATTGTTTTAGGTGATATCTAAATATTTTAGAGAAATGGTTAGGGGGAAGTGCATATTACGGTGTGCTAGTTGAGGTTATAAGTAACATTTATTCTAATTAGTTATATTTTTGCTTTTACTACTATATTTATAATTGTTACAATTTTATTTTAATTTTTTTAGCTACATTAATTTAAAGTAAAAAATAATAATAATAATAATAATAAAGAATCATCATAAATGTATTTGATTACTATATATATGATTTTATATGTGTATTTGAATGAGATGTATATTTATTTGAATTATGATTTAATATATATATATATATATATATATATGATTTTGGACAATTTTACTGTGCTTAAATCTCTAATATCCAACCAATGAGAGTTATTCATTGGAACAGAAACTAATTTCATCAAGGGCGTCACGAGTCTATCGTGTTTTTGGACCCAGCTAACGGGGGATATACATTAGCATGAAACTAGTTTCTTCGGAATCTGATGCCTAATCACAGGAATATAGCATGACCATAGTCATAAAAGATTGTTAGGAATATAAATATGTTTGAGTATTTGAACTATATTAAGTCCGTTCTTATGTTTTTGAAACCCATAGTATATTATAACTTTTGATATATATGTGAACTATTTGATCTTATGTAAAATTAATGTATTATTTTGTCAATCTATATGCTTGTTTTCAATTAGTTAGGATTTGGTTACTTATTGATGAGTTGTCAACTCACTCCCTCTCTTTCCCTTTCAAATTATGATCTTGAAGAGTAGCATGTGTATAGGCTTCCATTGGGATGTATGTATGAGTGAAGTTTAGGAATTGTTGGAATAAGATTTGGATTTTTATGTTTAAAATTTATCTTTTGTTTAGACTCTTAGTCATATGAGATATAGACTCTTTTAAGTGAAGTTGGAGATTATTATTATATTTTGGACTTTTGTGCTTAATTGGATTTGATTTAATATGATAATTGTTGGGTCTTATTATTGCTCTTTGAAGACCTTGCATGCTTGTTAGGTGAGAAACCTTGTAAGTGCGCAGCTATTGTCGTGTGCATAGCCCTTTTGGTTGGGTTTGGGGCATGACACGAGCAATAATAGCAACAAAAGAAGAAGGTTTTCTTTTCTCCCAAACTTGATAAAGGCTATCAATGTAAATAACTTGGCCACCACTTTAGCATCCGGATCCTGAACCAGATTTTCAAAATTGGGATAGCTGAGAGTTGTAGATTGCAAGGCTGAGAATACAGATGAAGAATGGCCCTCTAGTACTATCCTTAAACCTTACTTACCTAGCAAAGACTAGAACCACGTAGCGGCTCTTCATTCGTTTCTTAATATCCATTGGAGGCCATATCATCACAATGCAAAAAATTGGACTAAAAATATGTGCTAAACCCTAGTCATGAACTCCAACTTCATCGCTACAGGGTATGGGCTTTAAGCCACGTACCTCTACATTTGATAGGATTCTCATTAAGCACATTTACTAATTTCACATATCGGGCTTTGTAATTCACATTTGTTTTTCTTATCAACATGCCCATAAATTCCCACTACACCTAATGGGCTCATGACCTATATGGCTATATTTTAATCTGTATCGGTTGGGCTCACAGCCCAACCTCACTCCCACCTTAAGGTTGGGTCACATAATCAAGAGCCTTTATTTACACAAAATAGGTTATTTTGTGGAAAATACCCAAACCCACAATATTTGCAAGAGAAAGAAGTTAATGGGTCATCTTTGATGGCAAGGTTCAAACCTAATTTCATCAATGCATAATGGGCCAAGGAGTAAGCCTCATGCTCCATGCAGGCTAAATGGGTTTAGTTGGAGAATGAAACCCCTAATTAAGGCTCACTACTCTACACTACACATACAAGAGACGTAATAGAAAAATTAAAAAATAAATAAATTCACCCAATTTCATCTACGAAGAGGCCAAGATTTACAGTTGGCAATTTGTATATATATGTTATGTCAATTCATGAGTATTTGATTATATAACTCACACAAACGTGGCATTTATTAATCAATCCTAACACTACATGCTCTTTGAAAGAGCAAGATAGCTCATTGGCTTTTTCTTTTTTTCTTTTTGGTCTTACATTCAGCTCAATGAACACCATGATCACGACACCTAATTCAAGTTGATTCTTTAATTAAGAAGCATGATCACCTAGGCTCTTTCGAAAATCCTGAAGACAAAGACTAAACTTAACATTTCTTTGCCTAGTTATCAATTTGTCATACTTTTATCTCAATATCGCACCTAATGTATTCTCATTACCTGAAGTCTTACCACTTATCTCATGTTAATTTACGACTTTATTTTGAACTTATAATGATTTTAATCACTAAAATTAAGGTTCCTTTTATAATTTGTATTTCTCTCGGGTTTCGGCCTTTCGGGTTTTGTTTTATAGACCTAGAAGTTCAACGTTAATCAACCACTAACCATTCTTGAGTCTATGTGGGTTTCAAGCTTGATTCATTTAAACAAATCTAATTGGGTGGATGCGGCACATGACTGCCCACCTAAAACGAGCCCAAAAAACTATAACACAAATGGGATTATATTTGTTTGTTCTGATGAGGCCTAACCTCGTCAGTTGAGTACCCAGAGGAATCCAAGCCTTCACTTGAGCACCTGCGTAGATAATAGGGTTGGTCCTTCCAATATGGCCACCGGTGTGGTGCCTGCCACAACGTCTTCGACGCCCAAGTCAGAATGGAAAAAAAAAAAATGTTCTTAGAAAAGAATTAGCAGAATTGTATCAGAATTTTCAAGTACCTTTTGTTGATAATGTGGAGTCCTTGTATAGGTTGCCTTGGATTCTAGCCGTTGTTGATGGTTAATGCCTCAGTGGTAACGCCTCTGCCTAGTAATGGGGTTTTAATAGGCTCCAACGGTTTGCCAGACTGGCTTTGTAACTGTCCAGGGTGCTTACTATGGACCGTATTGAATGGCCCCGTGTACCTGTCAGGAGCGGCTGATCTTTTATCTCGTCAGTATAACCTCGTCCTTATTCAGCGGTCTGGTCTAGGAGATGTGGATATTCGTCAGTCCTATCATGTTCAATTCCTTGTTGGGTTTATAATTTGAAGTATTGTTCAACTAGACTCATTGGTTTATAGTTGAGACTTTGGGGAATAGAGATGGATCAACGCCATCGGGCCATTTATAACTTTTATTTTATTTATTTTTTGTTCTTTTAATATGTGACTAGTAGTATGCTCGTCAGCTCGTGCAGTGTACGAATTAATTAAAAATTTTATGCAAAAAAAAAAAAATTATAACTATTATCAAAACTATCATAATAATTAGTGTGAATATCTAGATTAACTACAATAATACATACATATATTAAAACACTTGATGTAGGAATAGTAATTAGAGTAATAAAAATAAAAGAATTTGTTTCAAATTCCTTGAACTCTTTGTTAATAGAGTTTTAGTTGAAATATAGTTTAAAATTTCTTAAAACTTAGAAAATAGAGTTTTACTTTTACCAAAATCAAGTTACGGTAACAATTAATATAATATAAGATAAATAAAAATTTAGTTTGAGTAGAATTTTTAATTTCTTGATGCTAACGTAATAGACTTTTAGCTAAACTAAATAATCCTAATAAATAATAATATAGTAATAATTAATTAATAAGATAAGGAACGTGTTGTGATTGTGAATATAGAATTTACAAAGAAATAGAAGACAGTTGAAATACGCGGAAAAGAAACAAGAGTAACAAGAATTCGAAAGTCGGTGGCACTCTATTTAAAGCCCCAAAACCAAAACCCTCTTTAACTCTGATAAAAATTTTAATACTCGGCTTGAAAATCCAAAATATTATCTAATTCCAAGCAATGTCAACCCGTCGCAGATGGTTCGCCTATTTTCTCCTGTTCATGGTCATAGCCGGAGTCATCACCTGGTCAGCCGTCTGGTACGCCGGCTATCCTAAGATACCCGAGTTCCGAGTCGACTCAGTCTCCGTCTCTAACTTCTCCTACTTCGACTCCAACGCCTCCGTCACCGGCAACTGGAACGTCCGTTTCTCTGTCTATAACCGCAACAAAAAGTTTTCCATCTCGTACGACGTCGCTCAGTCCTCGCTCTTGTACGAACCCAAGACCACGCACCTATTCCAAGTAGCCGAGTTCACTTCCGAGATCCGAATCCCAGGCTTCAACCAGTTCGCGCGTAACCGGACGTTTATCGATGCTGCGTTCGCATCCAGAGACGATTACGTGGACAGAGGGGCACTCGGTGAAATTAACGTGGACGGCACACCTGGCACAATCACTTTCGATGTGATGCTTGTTGCTGGGTTTAAATTCGAGGATGCTAAAAGTGGACGGGCTGTAGATTACGAGAGTGACTCTCTCAAAGTTTGGTGCGAAGGTTTGGTTGTTTCTTTCTCTCTGTCAAATAGCAGTGCCTCCGGGTCAGGGAAGCTGGTGAAACCCAGGGACTGCGAAGTGGTCTAACAAGCTAGGATGTCCTTAGATTATATATTTAAACGTGGCCTTTTTATTATCACTTAAATAATATTTAACTAGTGTTTAATATCTTTTTTTTTTAATAACTAAATTATATTCTTTTTATTTTGTAATATACTTTTTATTTCTTTGAAAAAATGTTAAAACTGTAACAAATTTTACTAAAAAACACTTAGAAACAA
The DNA here is from genome assembly GCA_030820535.1 of Quercus parvula. Lineage (NCBI taxonomy): Eukaryota > Viridiplantae > Streptophyta > Magnoliopsida > Fagales > Fagaceae > Quercus > Quercus parvula. The sequence continues at coordinate 10,429,851 of JAUAME010000010.1, forward strand.
TATAGTATTGAATATAATTAGTGACATTTCAAGAAGATAATAAACAAGTATTTTAACGAATGATATTAGGGATATTATAAATTTTACAATATGAAATTTATAAAGATGTATCACCAATCATAAAAAAGTATTTCAAAAATGCATTTAATAAGTTGTTAGCATCTACAAATCATATTAATTGTCACATTAATTTGTAAAAGTCTTTAAAGTAAAACTTATAGTATAGATTTCTTGCATTTTCCTATCTAAATTATTTCTTGTGGTTTAAAGTTGTATTATTTCTAGCATTACTTAATTATTTGAGACTTCTTAGAAGTACCAAAAAAATAAAAATAAAAAATTAGATCTCCAAATATATATATATATATATATATATATATATATTAATTTTTACCCCAAAATTTGGAGGCCTTTCTCTAGTAGGGGGCCCTAGGTGAAGGCCTAAGTGGCCTAGGCCTAGGGCCAGCCCTAATTGCGAGGTTTCTTCCTAACTAAATAGGATGAAGAAGGTTTGCTAGTTTACTGTTTACATATAGGTTGAAATTAGGATTTTTTTTTTCAAGAATAATGGGTGTATAGTTTTTGGAATTGGGTTTGAGGTTTCGGCTTTTGTTATGTTTGAAGTTGTTTTGATTTTATTTTTTGAATGCCTTTTTAATTTTAATTTAGTAATTGATATTATATTTTGAATGGTGTAGTGAGTAAAAAGAATGGTTTTAAAACTCAAACCGTTCAATGAACCGTAAAAAGAAGAGGTTTAAAGTTTTTGAGATTGGACCGAGGTCAAACCGTGATGACGTCATAATTAATTTAATAATTATTTAAAAAGTAAACAAATATATTAAATTAGTAAAAATTGAAATTTTAACTAAAATAAATATAAATAATTTTATATGTATATACACTTAACATTTTTGTTAGAGCTCTTAAGTCATGACAAATCTCATTTGAGTACCTCATTTGAGTACCCAATAATTTTTTTAAAAAAATTTTATGAGACCCATAAAATAGTTAAGAGAGAAATTGGTCTGTCTTCCCTAAGCCAAGCCTATTTAACAACCCAATCAAAAAAAATTATGTCCAAGCCCATTTGAATAGTCCATCACTAATGAATTTAAATTAAAAAAAAAAACTATAGGAATCCTATGGGATGCCCGCCTGTTTAAAAATGGGTTAGATACAAAAGCTAGAAGCGCTTGACAGTAAAGTAAATATTAGTGGCTAAGTTGAAGCAGTACAGAAGGAGACTCCATTTACCAAAAAAGAAGTCTATAACGGGAAAATTGCAGAAACAGTATCGTCAAAAACACAGAAGTAGAGAGTAGAGAGAATGCAAGCGAGACAGAGAAGAAGAACAAGAAGATGGGGGTGCGATCTCAAGTCTAATAGTGTCTCATGGTGGTTGAAGTTTCAGCCTTCAACAATGACGGTAAGCCTGTAAGTACCAAAATTTTTTCAAAAAAAAACCTTTAATGGTCTGACCTGTAAGAACCATTTACGATTTTGAAACCCGCAAGGTTGAACCGCGGTTGGCATGGTTCACTGACTTTCTTGCGTAGGTCTATTCTTGGAGTTTAAAAAACCCTCTTAATGAACGGTTTCTGGTTAACCTAGTCGGACTATACGGTCCGATCCGGATTTAACAACCTTGGTAAAAAGGAGATTTTCTTTTTTTTTTTACAAGTAAGTTTTGAATTTAAAAAAATATATGTATACACATTCTAAAAAAAAAAAAAAACTCACCATAATACATATTGATGGGGATAAACACAAGTGTTACTCATCCTTGTGTTGCTGTCCAAAACACGAGAAAATTATATCAGCTCGTCCAAGAACGAGAAGACATAAAGACACGTACATGAACAACCAAGTCATGCAATAAAGGGAACTTTCCATAGATGAGTATATCTATAGACCACATGTACATAGACGAATGAATCATACTTGGTGAGTTTTGTAGAAAATTCTCCATTAGACTCACATGACCAAAATACGACACATTGAAAATCCTCAATTATACTCACATAAGCAAAATACGATACGTTGCATGATACGTGGAAGATATTCCACATATGACGCCCCATGTAAACCATTTTCCTTATCAACCGCCAACATTACCCATGATGGTGATGGGTCCAAACAAGTAGACCCACGTCTAACTCTCTATAAAATGAATAAATTTTATTCTTCCAAGATAAGTTCAAATCATTCACTATTTTCCATTCTTGTGTCCTAGAGATAAAACTAACTTAACCATCGGAGGGTCCTTGGCCGGATCACACCGGTCACCTTTGATAATTCTTTCTTTCTTTTCAGGATTCACAACCATTATTATAATCTGAAGCATTCCAGCCTACTGATTTTTGTGCATCATCACATATTATATCATATATTAAGCTACCTGACTTAGGAATAGTACAGAGTTGGGGATAGTAAGTAGAGTGAAAGTTTATTATAATAAAATTAATATTTATTATTATTATAATTAAAAATAAAATTTATCATTAGTTATTTATTATAATTATATTTGCATATGGAACTATATATTCTACCATCACACGTTAATTTATTTATTATGATTGTGTTTGTATTTGAAATTACATATTCTATCATGGACAAAACTTAGATACAGTATCTTAGGTGTTCATCTTTAGGTTCCCCTCTTAAAATTCAACCATATGGCTACTTAACTAAAAAATATACTTTCATCCCATATGAATTTTTATTTATTATGATTGTGTTTGTATTTGAAACTACATATTCTACCATGGACAAAACGTAGGTATAATACCTTAAATGTTGTTCCTTAGATTCCTCTCTTAAAATTCAGCTATGTGGCTACTTAACTAAAAAATATACTTCTATTCTATCCCAGGAGAAAAAATTCACATGGCAGAATCTTAATAAGGGAACCTAAGGAAACCTAAGTACAGTACCTAAGTCTTGCCCTTCTACCATTAAGAGAAAAATATGGCATATCAAGATTTTAATGGAGAGTTTCAATATAGCATAGAATTTATATTCATTAAAAGAATTAATCTTAAAAATAATGAAATATAAAATTGAGGAGCCTTAAAAACTTACATGGCTAAACATGATGAGTCAATTGATAATTATGATAGTTATCAATAGTTATCTATACTACTATTTAAATTTTAAAGGGCTTACTATGTGTGAGATGAAATTTTGTTGATTCAAAAATATCCCTATACCCTAGGCAAAACTTAGGGACAATCAAGTAAAAATATTTCTTTGACTCTCACTAAAAGATTGCCTACAAAACAACATTGCCTACAAAAACGGACCATTCTTTTTTTATTACTTATTAATATATTTATATATATCCTATTCACTTATTACAATAAATATGTAAAATTTGCATTCACTTTTGTATATAAGTGATTACTTTACAGGTTGAAAATTTTTAATCTTTAAAATAATAATAATAGACGAGTCTAATCATAGTTATATATGGAATCATAGTTGTCAAAATGTGAATGATATTGTAAATCAATTTTTTTATTTTTTTGTATCGTATATCATATCATATCCTATATAATAAGATAAAAAAATATATATAAAAATTTATATATAAAAAATTATAGATACACATACATAAAATATATATTCATTATAAAATTGAAATATATCCAACTAATAAATAATTTAATAATCACTTATATAATAATATTCAACAAAACTAACTAAATAAATCAAATTATCTGGTCAAAAATAATAAATCAAATTAATATATGTTTATGACATAAATATTCAAATTTATTAAACTCAAAGTGATAATACATGACATATATTCCAAATAGTTTATTTTCATCACATTTATCAATCAACTCCATCTAAATCAATATTATTATTTATCATCTTGCAAAATTATTTTTCATTGACATTTTCTTAATCAACATTTACATCTCTTTTTCCTCTTTTATTTTAATATTTTTTTATTTGTATTTCTTTATTGGCATTCTAACTTCTTAGACTTCTAAAAATAAAAACAAAAATAAAAAATAATTATATTTTCATTTAATACCTTATTCATATTATAAAAAAAAAAATTGTAAATATGAAAGTGAATTATTAAATATGTAGTCCAAATCTTGTAGAAGAAAAAAAAAATTATTGGGCTTAAACAAGTAGCCTAATAACTTTTTATTAAAAACAAGTCTAACTACTTGTTGGACTTTAATAAAAACACAAATCCTAACAACAAAACTCATTTTAAACCCATATATATATATATATATATATCTATGTATTGTACGATACACATGTTTGTATCATATAATTTATGAGCATTTCCAATATGCCTTTACTATACAAATTTTTTTACATGATACGTATCACATATTGTATGATACTAACAACTATGTATGAAACTATATATTTTAGCATTACATATTTATTTATTTATTATTTTTTTAGAAGACACAGTTATTTATTATTGTAAGGACCAGATTTGAATTCCCAGCCTACTACGTGAATGGACTAAGGCCCAAAAAGCCCAAAACAATGAATTTGTAGAAAATAAGTTGGAAAACTGGGCTTTAGTGAATCAAACAAACATTAGAAGGGATTCAGATGATTAGAGAATGAAAAGAAAACAAGGTAATAAAGAAAAAATCGTCCTCAGCAAGGTCTGAGGATGTTTGTTCTTATATATACTTCTCAAGTCTGGTTACAAGCTTAACTCCTAAATGCTATCGTCCCCTTTTCTTTTTCTCCTCTCCTTCCTTTTATTCTGTCTCTCTTTTTGATCCCTACCTTCCACGTGCGTGCCAGATGGTTGGTCTTGATACTTGTCCCATCAGCTTCTCCTATAAGTCTTTCATGTAGTAGTTGTAAAGTTGAAATACATTGTTCAAGTATTACCTCCACATTAATACGGCCAAGAAGTTAGCTGCAGTGCATTTAATGTGGAGGTAGCAGCTTTCTCCTCAGATATTTTATGACACTTCCCTATCTGACATCTTTGCAATGATTATCAACACCAACGAGACTTCTTGTGAGGTTACCCTGAGTGACACACAACTTCTTCGAACATTAGAATTAGTAGGCCAAGGATGTATTTATCCTCGACCCCTCCCCTGGGGCCATTATATACTAGGCCGAGGATGTATTTCTCCTTCCTCGGACAACCCCTTGTCCTTGGGTTGGGCCTCAGGCCCAAAGTATATACAAATGATGGACTACCAGGTCCAACACCCCTACAATTATGATTGAATTTGTATCTTAAACTATAATATTTTACCATTTAAAGAAAATATGACTGGATAATATTATAATGGAGAGTATGAATATAGCATAGAGTTTTAATTGAATAAAAATTATAATATTAAAATAATAAGATGTACAATTGTGAGGTCTTAAAAACTTTATTTGGCACAATATTAAGAGTTCATTATTTCAGTTTTATATTGTATATATAAATATTGACGGGTAATTCATAAAAGTATGATTTGTCCATAAGGGTCATCCAAGAAATATCACGTTGAAGATGGTCTTCAAAAGGAAAAGAGGAGAACAGTGTTCCACGCCAAGAAAGGAAGTCATCTAAAGAAAACCAGTCGTCTACACCACAAGAGTGTGTAGACGACCAACAAACAATTAATAGATTTTAAGGTGTTTTCTACAAAGTGAGAATAGTTACACCACAAGCTACTATTCCGAGACGTGGGGTGAATTCTTCAAAATTCGCTCTACTCTCCCCACTAAGTCCACACATCTCCTACGATGTTAATGGCCCCTAACAAGTAGACCCACTCCAAACTCTCTATAAAAAAGGATCCAACCTCGTCAAACCAAAGGTATGCATTTCTATTCACTCACTTACTATACTTGACTCCTAGAGAGAAATCTGACTTAACCATTGGAGGGCCCTTGGCTGGTTCACCTCGGTCATCTTCAATAGTCACATTTTTTTTTCATTTTCAAGTCATTGATTCACTGTTGAAGTATGGAGTATACCGTCTACTGATTTCACACATCATCATATATAAATTGTATACTTTAGATTATGGATGACAATGTAACCAACCATTTGTCGCAAAAATAAAGTAGCCACTTGATATAAGCATTACTTACCAAACTTAACTTTTATATAACAATATATGAGAAATGATGTGTCTACAGTATTTTCATAATACTTTCACAATAAATCATAAATGACAAGTTGTTACGAATTGTTATTTATAGACAAATAAATAATTTCAGTGATGTATTCCTATTAAAAATATGTAAAAACTTGACAATTAAGATTTGTCATAAAAACATTATCAACATAGCACTTTTCTATTATTGTAGCACACACCCACCCCCAAAATCGGAAATCTCACCACATGATAAAATTTAAGATTTATGACATTTTATTAATGATAAACCTAACTCTAAAATTTAAAAAAAAAAAAAAAAACAAAATAAAACTAAAATCCGTTATCTCTTTAGATTAAAAAAAAAAAAAAAAAAAAAGCCATCCCTCGGCAATTTTATATTTTGACTCAATAAATTTTATTTTATTATCCAAAAATAATAATAAATAAATAGTGTTGTCAATGTCATTTGTCAAAATAGAATGTACGACGTAATAGACAGACAAATAGGCAACAGTCAAAAGACGGGAAAGAGGTCGGTCGACAAAACTGGACCGCACGGGAAAAGAACCCCAACACCTCATCAAATTCCAAAACTTCTTCTCTCTGCTTCTAAGTCCAAAAAATAAATAAACAAAAACATCAAAAACCTCTTTTATTATTTATTATACTCTGCTTGAAATCCAAAATATTCTAATCTTCACTCTCTCACTCACCACCATGCAAAACCCTTCGAGACCAGCGCCAGCGGTGGGCTACCCACCCGCAAACGGTTACCCTCCGCCGCAACCCGGCGGCGCTTACCCTTACAACGCGCCTTACTACCCAAACCAACCCTACGCGCAGCCGTACAATAACCAGCCCTACCGCGCGTCGTCGTCACGCGCCTTCGTGCGCACCTTCCTCATAGCGATGATCGTCGTCTTCATATCCATGGGTGTGATCATCTTCATCCTCTGGCTCGTCCTCCGCCCTCGCCTCCCCGAGTTTCGAGTCGACTCGCTCTCCCTCACCAACTTCTCCACCTCCGACACCTCCGTCTCCGGCAACTGGGACGCCCGCTTCTCCGCCTACAACCCTAACAAGAAGCTCTCCATCTACTACGACACCGTCGACTCGTCGGTCTTCTACAGGACCGAGTTCATCGCCGACACCCGAATCCCTCCCTTCAAACAGTCCAAGCGGAACCAAACCTTCGTCGACGCTTCCTTCGCCGCCAGAGACGCATACGTGGTCCGAAGGGCGCTCGGCGACATCAACGCGGACAGGACACGTGGCACGGTCTCTTTCAATGTGAAGCTTCTGGCTAGGGCTGAATTCAAAACTGGTGGTTGGAGAGCGAGGAATAAGATTGTTAGGGTTTGGTGCCAATCTTTGCTTGTTTCTATCTCTTCCTCAAATACCAGTGCCTCCGGGTCAGGGAAGCTCGTGGCACCAAGGGATTGCCAGGTTGGTCTGTGAGCTCTAATTCGCTTTGTAAAAGTTTTAGTCTTTAGTTGATTTGGGCTCACTCGGATTAATTTCAAATAAATTTATGATATGAGCAATCAATGGTAGTTCACGTGTAGATTGAAATTAGGGTTTTGTTTTTTGGAGAATGATGAATGTACAGTTTTTCTGAATTGGGGTTTTAGGTTTTCGTTTTTGTTATCTTTGAAGTTATTTTGATTTTATTTTGTAAAAAAATAAACCAATCTGACTTTAATTTTAATTTTAATTTTAATTGTTGTTGATAAGTAAGTTTTGAATTCAAACTTATAGCTGAATTGAATTTAAACGCATGGCTGAATTCAAACTAAGAGAGGGAAGGAGAGAAATTCTGAAAGGCAAATCTTGGGTTTTCCCTAATTAAATTCAAACACATTGCTAAATTGAATTTTAATTGAAACTGGAAAAGATAACACAGTTTGTATTTTATTAGTGAATGCAATAGGGGAATTATTATGTACTCCCGAAATATCATAAATGCGTACTTCCTTCTCTCATATGAATGATAGGTCCCACTAATTAAATTCATGGTAGGACCCATCATTTATATGAGAGGGAAATTATGCATCTATAGTACTCCGGAAATACCTAATAATTTTCCAATGTGTTTGAATTTAGTTGTGGAACCTAACCTACTGCAACTAAAAAACTGTATGTTTGTTGTGACCATTTTGAAATCGTAGGAATGAATAAGACAAAATCTTTGTTAATATTTTATTTTTAATTTTTAATTACAACTTACACACATCCGGTGGAATAGTGTGTTTTGAACCTGCAAGGTTCTGCTGTCCATATTTGTGGGCAGAGTAAGTGTTTTTTGATTTGGAGTTCATTAGGCACTTTGCAAATCAATGATCTGTTATGTTGAGAATATTTATGTGCATAAATATTGCTGCTTATGCTTCTGTACCACCTTGTTCGATTTTCATGTCCAAATTTTGGAGGTATAAATGTTCTACACTAGTTTTTTGGTACAAAATTTAGAAACTGAGACACAATCTTGATTCAGTTAGGTTGAACTAGGCTTGACTTCGATATGAGACAATCTTAATTGTTAAGACCATTCTTTACTTGTTTGGCCTATTAGGTTGGACTTACTTGTGGCTGATTATCATTGGGGGAAGAATTTCTCTCAATTGGTTAAGGGCATTTTATACTCTAGCCACACTTTGTTATTTGCCACCCTTATATATAATCTTAGGATGGAAGATAGTGGTTTATGCTTGGGTACCTAAAGCAGTTTGGTTATTTAATTGTTTAAGAAGAGAGAGATCAAAATCAGTTATTTAGTATTTTCATCTTAAACCCTGTTATGCTTTAACAATCTATGTTGCTGTACTATCAGCTGATGACCCTAAGGTTTAATCCAAAATAGATGGAGTCAAGGGAGTGTACTATCCATCTATAGGCCATTATGGATCACTTAGCTGATCCAATTGTATCTCTTAACCTAGCTAAAGTACTCTTATGAGGCTTAAATTAGCAGCATATAGGTCTATTGAAGCATCAATATGGTGTCCATTTGTTACACTAGATTGTTTGGCTTAGTTAGTGAATCTTATTTATGTGTAAGTGAATCTCATGTATGCTGCAAGAATTGAAATTATTAGGGGATTGAATTGTTATACTGTGTACTAAGTTACCATATTTAGTTGCTCTATAGTGGTATGTGTTAGGTTCGATTCATTTTTATAAAACATGTGTTCTTTTTGGCTGTATTTTATTCTGAATTTTTTACCTCTACTAAGTTGTTTTAGTTGAGTCTATAGGAAGGGTTATAATAATTCCATCTTCTACCGTGTCTTGGACAGTTTTTTTTTTACTGGTAACTTATATTATATCTATATAAACAATATTTTTGAATAAAAATTAATTAAAAAAACTCATTTTAAACCTTATTTAATCATTTTTTTTCTTATTCTCTTCGTGTGTGCTGCTCGAACCCAAACAAAACGCCCCACTCCAACCCTTCACCTGTTGTGATCTTTCCTTCCTTCATAGACTTCTTCCTCATCTCATCAAGGACAAATAACACACATGGACCTGTCATTTTCACATATTCACATATTCACTTAGCACATGCCAACTTGCTGTAAGTTTTTTCTCTTTCAGACCCAGATTTTCTTGGACCTTGTCATCTTTGGCCCACCGGGATGAACCATATAAAACAAGGAGTTCCAATCACTTATCCTAATTGGGCTTAAATGCTTTGACCAATGATGTTCCCAATAACATCATATTGTTCAGGACCGCACGGAGATCTAAAATGGAAGGGTTTGGGTTTGGGTTTGGGTTCAAAAGTTGGGTCAAGCAATGGGTGGTTTGAGTTATGAATAATATCATCTTCTTCTTTAAACCTTGTCCTGCAACTGTATGCCTGAAAAAGGTATGCCTGATCAAGCACAACCTGGGGTTATTGCAATGTCTGCCTCCTGAGGTTGCCTGTTTGTTTTTAATCTACAGTCTATGGTCTAAACTCTTGGTCTGTTAGAATTCCATCTCTGTAAAACGTGCCTGATGAAGATTAGTTGTTTAAAGGGTATCTTTTCATTGTCTGTTTGTGTGCGTGTGTTTTGGGGTGTCGCTTTTCTCTATATTATCCATGTGTAAGATAAGGTCAAGTCAGAAAGCTTAAATTTCATTAGCAAATTTTTTCTTCGAAGCAGGAGACATCACAAGAGGTTGTGTTGTCCAGGGTTGTTGTAGCTTAAGAGCTGTACTGTATAAAAACATGTCTTTTCCAATCTGGTTCTTAATGCAACAGTGTCATTTAGCTGGTTTCAGTGGGTAATATGATTAATGGACTTTTACAGAGGCCCACCATATGCAATTCATTAAGTGTTGTGGCACAAAAAAAAATTCCCCATTGCCAATTTGGTAAGCTGTTATTAGTAGCTAAAAAAGTGATGTTAGATATGGACTTCGATGAGAACTAGTAAATACTTTGCCAATGGAGGATGAAAAAGTGAAGGACGGAAAAATGGATAGCTTGAGAAGATACTAAATTTTTTCATCTTATGTGTTTGGTATGGAGGGTAGCAAAGTAAGGATGGAAAATTAGTGTATCTTTCCTTTGGTATGGAAGAAAAATAGGAGGAAAGAAATAGTAATTTGAAGCAATTTACTAATATATCCCTATTATGTTCATTTTCAGCAACAAAAAAAAAAAGTGTTCACGGTTCATTGGATAGTCATACTTCTTACCTAGGGTTTATGTTTGTTTATTATAAACAAGTCAAGTTTGAGTGTTTTTTTTTTTTTAATGAAATATTTAAAGACTTGCTTCATTACAAGTCAAGCTTAAACAAATATTTTGTGCACGAACAAACTAGTAAACATAGAGCTCGAAGATAAAGAATGAATTTAGCTTGCTAATGAGGTTTTGTCATAGGCTTGACAAATGGATTTAAGAAAAAAACACAAACGTTCGGCCCCTGTACCAGTTACTTCATCTGATGACCATTATCTATTGAGAACCGGAGTAGTGTATTGAATAGTTTTAGAAGTTTGGAATTCCCAGCTAGCTTAAATTTTGAGTTCTACTGTCACGAACAAACTCATAATTTTTGCTACAATTCTTTTACGTGGCATAGATGACAGATTGTGACTAGCTGTTTATCATTTTTAATATAGACATCACTTGTTCTCTACCAATTACAGTCGGCAATATGGAGTTGTCACAAAAGTTGTTCATATTTTTTGTGATGCCAAATTTTTTTAATTACTTTTGATAATCACAAATTATGGGGAGGATAATTTCGTGAAAACTCTTTTTTTTTTTTTCCTTTTTTTTTTGGTGAGATAATTTTGTGAAAACTTAAGTTGCTTCTTTATAACGTGCATATTTAAAATTAAACATAAACAAAAACAAAAAGGGGTTATATAAATTAAACAAAATAAGGGAGTACATAAGGGATTGCAACCCCAACCAAGTCCCAAAATTTTAAAAGATGTGGCGTTGAATAGGATTTAGAAATGACTTTTATTTTAAATGGATAGGATTTAGAAATGACTTTTATTTTAAATGGAGAGTATTCTAATATTGTAACCACGCCAAATCATTACATTTTAAAACTTAAGGTCAAATAATTTGAGTGGGCTTTTCTAAATATCTAAATATCAATTAAATGTTATTTATTTAACTTTTTTACATTATATTATGGATATAAAAATCGTTCTTGTTTTTTATTTGCATAATTACTAGTATTTAAGTTTTTATTTAGGGTTTATTAATATATCTTTTATAATTGATAATAGTTAATCTATTTAATCATTTTATGACCTTATTTGTCACACTTACAACATTTTTTTTTTTTTTTTTTTTTTTGAGTTGAAATGGTCTAGGATTTCAATTGGATTGGATTTTTATTAGCTTAATATTTTGGGGGTCTCCCTAGAGGTGGGGGAAAGAATGTAAAACACATTTATATTTGTTTTCTTAAAAAAAAAAAGGGTCATGTTAACGAGTGCCGTACGGCATTGGTTAAGAATTCATTTCAGGAAAGTTTTTATATCACTTTTATGGGAAATAAAAAAAGCTATCAAAACATTAATTGCTTTTTTTTTTTCTTTTTCCATAAAAACTTTCTTTAATTAGATTTTTAACCAATGCCGTACAGCACTCATTAACATTTCCCAAAAAAAAAAAACAATTATTGTTCTATATAAAGGGAAATACTCACAATTTTGTTTATCAATACTCACAATTTTGTTTATCGAGTCTCTAAAAAGAACGTCATATTTGAAATGAGAAACGTTGGTCTCAAACTCAGACATTGATTACTCACACTTCTCTTTTTATTAAATATATATCTTAACTTTTCTTCTTTTATTAAATTCGTCGACAGTTTGTAAAATAGTTTGTATTTATAACATTATTTAAGAATTATAAGTTGACCTCACATTTCTCACTCATTCTTTGTTCCACGGATGAAATAAATTTTCGAACTGGTTAATAATCATTCGTGACAATTAGTTCTTTTTATGTATTGCATTTAAAAGGATTCCTTTCTTTCTTTTCGTGAGTTCCTGTTTTTCCTTTGCATTTGGATATCTCTGCCTGACTGCCTTTAGAATCTCCCACTAATGAAGTGATCGTTTTTTTAATTTTTTTAATTTTTTTTTCTCTTATATACAGTACTGTATTCCCTCCTCTCTCAGACCCTTTATTTGTCTCGATTTTTTCCCCACCTAATGGATAAGTTATACATGCATCAACTTTATCCTTACAAGATTACCAAAAAAAAAAAAACTTTATCCTTACAAGAGAAAGATGTTACGAGTGAGAGGAGAAAATGCCATTTGAATTTAATATACAAAAATTAATGTATATATTAATTTTTCAGCTATACAAAAATTACACGATCGATTCAGTTCAATAAATATAGATTTTATTTTTCTATGGCAGAAATTAATGTATCCCCACTCTACAAGGTAAGACTATTCCTCTGAGTACAGTTCAACATTCTCATCCATATATTGCAAGGTAAGTTGGGAAAAATCCCATGGGGGCTGAGTTTTTCCAGCAGCAATAATTAGCTTATGCGTGGCAAATATGTATCATTACTTTCATGCATGGTGTATGGATCCTACGGCTGTGTGAGAAAGAGAGAAGTGATGCATATATCAAATCTAAGAGATACCTTCTCTTTAAGAAGAGTAGAACCAGAGAATGTAATCTAAAAAGAAAAAGAGAAAGTTGGATAAAAAGAGAACCTAGGCTTTTGCAGTTAAAAATGCAAAAAATAAAAAAGCCAACGTGGTGAATGTACAGTATATCCTTAGCTTGTATGGTTAAGAAAGCCTTATTCTGATACTCTCCTTTCGAAAAGAAAGAAGCACAAAGATGATACAGAAGGGAAGCACTTGGAAAGTGATGGAAATAAGAATCCAAAATGGTTGCTGCGAAGGTAGGGACTACAACTCCCTCCACCCACACCACCCACAGACCAGAGTCTTGTACTGAAGCTTTTCGAATTTCGAGAAGCTAGACTAAATTTAATGGGTAAATTCCTTTGCCTTATTTGGGGTTGAGACTGAGTCTAAAACATTTTAAAACTTTTAGGGTAAAGGGTATAAGCAAGGATTCGGTAAATATATCTATTAGGGTAAATGTTACAAGCAAGGACTCGGTAAATATATATATTTATATACATAAGAAATTTTCTTTTTTTTTACAAATAAGAGTATCCAAACCTCTTCAAATACTTATTTATCTATTCTCATGTGTAATTCTCTATCTCACGCACACCAGGTTATTATAATGAGGAATCTCTTGAGAGTGGTCTTAAGATAGGGACAAGTGGTTTCAAACCCAAAATCTCATAGATATCATGAGGCCTTAAGAACTACTAAGCCAACGTACCCCTCGAATTTAAGAAACTCTTTTTAAATTCTATAGTTTATTAAGTCGTGTCTGTCAATAATAAAAATAAAGTTGTGTTCAGTAAAGCAATAAAAAGTTTGGTTGGAGAGAGAGAGAGAGAGAGATAGACAGACGTATGATGGCAAATATGCATGTAACATGGGCACAAAATTAGCTAAGCACAACTCTGATAATGTGTGAATCAAAAGGAATGCAGTTCAAAAACTGGTGTTTGCTTTGCAAAGACGATTTACAACTTTCAAAAAGCCATATGATCGACCTACTACATGTTTCCCTTCATAGCCAAGGCAAAAAATGTGATCTGTAAGTCGTTTTCGCAGGCTTAACTAATCAACCAACTCACAACCACCGTCATTGTATAAATCATACCTGCTATTGGGACCCCACAATTTGCTTCAATACTCTTTCTAATTAACCAAAACTAAGTTCATCTGAGACAAAATCTAAGAATTGTCGGAAGCTAGGCCTCTATATCCAATCCTTAAGCAAAACAAAGTCTCAGTTATTCATATTTTTTGTGCATCCACAAACGGTTGGTATAGCGTCAATTGGGCCTTTTCAAGTTGGTTCAAGAAAGTGGCACATTGTTCCAATCCATGGATATCACAAATTATAGTGGATGTTGACAACATTGCCATTCTTAACGAAATAAATTGACCTGTATTTTTTCATGCTTTAAATATGCACTTAATTACAATTGTGATATCCTTGATTGTGTGTTGGAATAAATTGAACTGTTGAGTATTTAAGTGTGTTTTGTTAGGCTATAGTAGAATTTTTATTTTTGTATTAATATATATATGTGTGTGTGTGTGTGCGCGCGCGTGCAGATTGTTGAACTTCACATGTATCATGTATTAAGTATTTTTTCCTCTGAGAATTGTATTAAGTAGATATGAAATATATAAACAAAGAAAACAATAATGGAAAAGATGATTAAAAGATTGTCAACAATTTTGCTCTCTGTCTAGCAAAATAAAGGTCGTATATATTGAATCAACATTTTCATCTTATTGATTAAACAAATTTGGTGACAAAATATTAAATTAATATGCTCACTTATGCCAGAGATAGTTATTTGTAATATTATCCTGTTTTCTAAGATTGTACCCCTTTCTAGTAATTGATCATACAACTATTATATAACAATTTTCTCACAACAATTCCTTACAAAAATTTGCGGTTGGTTAAATTACAACCCTTAATTGTTTATATATATGTATATATATATATATAAGATCGGATAATTGAAACCACAAAATTAAAGAAGACTTAGAAATACACGCGATAAATAAAATAAAATAATAATAATAGTTTTTTCAACTTTCATTTCACAAATTACAAGCTTATCACGAAAACTTTTTTTCTAAGTAAAAATCATCTTAAAGTACTATGATTTGAAGACTCAATTATTGCAACTAAAATACTCATAAAAACTCTTTAAAACAAGGAAACAAAACCCTACTCAAGAAAAGTCTGAAAATTACAAAAATCCAAATAAAAATCTTCCAAATATCCAACCTCAGATTCCTACTTAATTAGAAAGAACTTGTCCTCAACATTAACCAAAACAACAAGTATTGCAAATACTTTAACAATTTTGTCTCTTTTGGAACTTGCAATCCTCTAGTTTAACTAATAACACACCTTAATTGTTATCTCCTTTAATTTCCTTCGTTTTTAAGCAATTGACAATATTCAATTCACCACTAAGTTAGATTTTTCAAATCCAATCAAATCAGTAGATTTCAGTACATTATAATAAAATGATGAAATCTTGAGACTTGAGGGTTATAGACTCACCGTCACATTTAACTTCAATTAAATCTTTTGTAATATTCCCAAAAATATCCCTCATATGGAAATCTGTCATTTTCTCAATCAACTTCGAATTTTATTCTTTGAACCGTTTAACAACTTTTTGCAGAACATTATCTCAATCTTTGAAGTTGTGCGATTTCATCACAATCGACACCTTTGATATTTTCTTTAAAAATTGGCATGATATTATTTCAACAAAATCAGGTAAAGAAAATGTTTACATCGTCTTTATTATCTTCCATGAAGAAATTTTGAGCTTACGTCTCTCATTCTAAAACACTTTATATCTCATTCAACCAAATTGTTGTATCGCTCACAAATTTGTTTCATACAAAAATCTTTATAGATCTTTCATAAGAAAAATAATCTTCAAGATCAATGATCTAATTTATAACCTCTTCTTTTAAAAACAAAATATAGTATAATAGATCTCGTTCAAATTAGACGCAAACTATTTAATCCATAATATGCTTTTTGAAGAAGAAAAAAAAAAAAATAATTCTAGTTTTATTAGTAATAAATTTCTTTATTTTCATTTTATAAAATTGCAAACTTACTTAAAGGTTTGAGATAATTTATTTTTCAGCTAAAAAAAATTTAAAAAAATTTTTTAAAAAAAAACTCAATTTTGACTAAAATACTTCTAAAACTCTTTTAAATAAGGAAATAAAACTCTATTTAAACAATACCCCGCATATTATAAAAATCTTCCAATCTGGTTTACAAAAAAGTTGTAAGACCGCCCTTGCATAATTATAATTAATTAACTAGTTAACTTCATATTCATTCATTAATACCAAACTAAGTTCTGATTTAATATCAGTACCTTTATTTGTCAGCAGTTTTCCTTGTGCACAAGTAATTAATTAAAATTATTATAATAATATATAATCAGAGATTAATTCAAAGAATACATGAGCGCATGAACCGACAGCCTTTAGGGTTGTATTAATTCTCTTTTCTTGTTAAAACAAAATTTCCTATATAAATATCCACAAGGTGTTTCATTAGGTTAAACAATTGCGTTCATTGTTTTTTTTTTTTTTGTTTTGTTCACTAGCGGTTTAATAATTAGGTTTACCTAGCTTTTGCATGGTCTCTCCTCCCACAGTGCTCTGTCTAGTCTCCTTTAGAAGAGTGCTTTTTGCATCAACTGATTTTTGAGCAGATGAGAAATTTATTTCAAGAGGGTCCCTTGCCCAAACCGGTTAGTACTCTCTTTCTCTCTTTAGTATAATGGGTGTGTTTGTAAAAAAAAATCATGAAGAGTTGTAGTTGCAAAACAAAAACACTCTTTTAAGCTTCCAAAACGGACTTTATAAATATAAAAGACCGTGTTAGTAAGTTCATGCCTTAATTATTAGGGTTCTAATAATATTATTAGACGTTGATCAAGTAATTCTTTTTTATTTGAACACATTGCTGTCAATACTTCTACAAATAATAATTATAATAGTTCTTCTATAATTTTATTTTAGAATAGAAGAATTCGTACAAATCTTATGTGAAAAATAAAACGAATTGTGGTTGACTTTTCTATGTAAGACTTGTGCTATTAATTGATGGTGAATGGTTCGAGATGTTCTTCACTTACCGAAGGGCCTACAAAATTGATGGCCGTTCCCTAATCCAAACACCCGTCCCAAAGTTTTCTTCAATTAGAATTCAATAGTATATTTCAGTTTGTATAATTGGAGCTAATAATCATAACCCTCTTTACTTAATCTATATTTGCCTCTAAATTTCGGGTCTCGACCTTAATTTAATATCAATCTTATAAGAGTTCTATGATGGAAAAAAAAAAATTACTGTCATATGCTTAGATTTTTTTTATTATCAAATTGTATCGTAATAAATCATTAATTAAATAAACAAATTGATGGTGGTCGTGACTCAAGATCTCCTTCACCTTTGTAT
Organism: Quercus parvula; assembly: GCA_030820535.1. Taxonomy (NCBI): domain Eukaryota; kingdom Viridiplantae; phylum Streptophyta; class Magnoliopsida; order Fagales; family Fagaceae; genus Quercus; species Quercus parvula. Next base: position 10,447,563 of record JAUAME010000010.1, read on the forward strand.
CAAAAGAAAGCTATTGAAGTTCACTTAATAGTTTTTAGTAAAGAACGTGCTACAAACGACAAACAATAAATTTGTCATAAATTAGAAAGGTACTACCCTCCAACTTGTTCAGAAAAGAGTAATATTTGTAACACTGCATATACAGATCCAGAATCTTATGGTTAAAGACAGCAAAAGATTACCGCGTCACCTGTTGGAATTTTTGTATCATTATATGATACATGGTTCCAGTAATACACATTATATTATTTTTATTTATCGCCATTACTTGACGTCAGCTCTACGAGTTTACTAACACACACACACACAAAAAAAAAAAAAAATCTTTTAGTTTTACCCCCTACAAAAGTCCAAACAGCCACAGCCAGAACGGTCGGTCCCCATAGGACCCTGATACAACACTTGTCCTTCAACTTCAATTTTGATGGACCCATTTGTATGGCTTTTTTATTTTTACGGAGGGTTCAGTGGTTCACCTCTCGTAGACGCATACGAAATTCACCTCAAAGAAAAGGACACCCTACACCAAATGAAACCCATTCTCCACCACACCCAGTGCATATACATCTGCATTAATTTTGTTTTATTTTTAGTAAAAGAGAACATAAATTCTTTGTATTTTTTATAAAATTATTTAGACTTAAGTTGTAATTAGAATAACATTATTTTCCCATATCATATCAAGAATTGTGAAAGAGAATTGTGCAAAATTTTCTCTCTGCAATACTCAATAGAAAATTTAAAGTTAATACTAATTAAGTTAAGGTACCACATCAATAGCATACTAAATAGAGTTTTTAATATAAAAAATTATCTTGTATTTAAAAATTAACTTATTTTATAAGGCTATGTTACAAAACTTATATATCTGTGACCCATATTTTTTATGAGTAAAGTCCAACTTCCACTATATGAATTTTTTTTTTATTTTAATCTCTGTTTTTCAATACATAAACACATTATTTTTTATGCATCATGATCTATCAAGCAATCAATTAAGGTTATAATAATTATCTAACTACCTAAACTAAAATGTGTCAAACACTCATACATGATGAGCCAATAGTTTTCATTTTCTTTTCATTTATTTATTTATTTTTCATATGCTCTTTCTTTGTCTATATAATACACATTTTCTCAGAGAAACTCTCTCCTGGTAAATTACTCTCAAAGTTAACTTTGCTTTCTTCTTTGTTACCAGCTAGAGTTTTCAGTGCCCCCACTAAAAGTACCCTCCTTCCCTAAACCACCACCAGTGAAGGCAGCCATGAGTTCGAAAGACTGTGGCCACCATGACCATGACAAAGCCAGGCTCCACCTCATATTATCCATCATAGCCGTCTTCATTGCCATTGTTCTCTTTGTTGTATTCCTCGTCTGGATCATCCTCCTCCCCACAAAGCCTCGCTTCGTCCTCCAAGACGCCACCGTTTATGCCTTCAACGTTTCAACCACCGAACCTTCCACCCTCTCCACCAGCATGCAGATCACTGTTGCCTCAAAAAACCGCATGGGCAAAGTTGGAATCTACTACCAGAAACTTGACGTCTACGCCACCTACCGAAGCCAACAAGTGACGTTGCCAACTTTGCTCCCCTCAACGTACCAAGATCACAATGAGATAGCTGTGTGGTCTCCTTTCTTGTATGGGAATATGATCCCTCTGGCGCCTGAGTTAATGATGCCTTTGGAACAGGACCAGAATGTTGGGGCTGTGTTGCTCAATATCAGGCTTAATGGGTGTGTGAAGTGGAAAGTGGGAACTTGGATCTCTGGGAAGTACGATTTGAATGTGAATTGTCCTGCGTATATTAAGTTTGGTGGCTCTAATCCTAATGGTGGAATTACAGTTGGACCGGTCATGAAGTTTGAATCAGTGGTGCAAGGTTGCAGTGTGGACGTTTAAACCAGTACTTAATTTGCTTTGATTAGTTATTATTGCTCTCTTGTCTAGCCCCCTATAGTTTTCTTCTTCTTCTTCTTTTTTTTCTTTTTTTTGGTTTGATAATACTATGACTTTTTTGTTAAGTAAGGGAAGATTATTATAAACAAATTCAAAGGGGCCGGAAATAGAGGCACTCATTTTATATGATTAGTATTGGGTTTTTATTTTTTGTATGAGAAGAGGATTATTACTTATTAGTATGCTTTGATTTATTATGATTTGTTAATGTACATAAAGTATGTGTGAAGAGCAATGCGTTTGATGCTCGGTTACATGCATATTCTAAGAGATACAAAACGAGAGGTTCTCATTGGTGTCCTTTAAAGTTAGCCAAAAAATAAATGGTGTCCTTTAGATCTTAATATGAGTTTCTCTAACCAATAAAAGAAGATCAATTTGTCATATAAGACTGAAATTTTTATTTACAAATTGCATCAAGATTTGAAAACAGTGAATAATAATGAATAATGGGATGGATCGAGTTTCTATAGTTAACAATGAAATAACATAAATCTCTAGAGATTTGAGAATGAGCCTAGTAATTACTATAGTTGACCAAGGGGGGCCCTATCGTTTGGGGACCGCAGACAACTTGTTTAAATCCAACCCCAGTAAGATCTGGCTTTGATTTATTGGTGCAGATTCCAGAGAGAGACGATGGTCAATCATTTTTTTAACTCATTTAATCTGTAATACAAAAACACAAACTTCTTAAGGGTGCGTTTACCTAGTAGCATGTATTTTGGATCGTGTTCTGTGGAAATACAACACTATATTATATCATCACGTTCTCTAGTGTGAGATTTATAAGCACTGCGTGCGAGCTTGAAATGCTTTTAATTAATTATATTATCATCAAGAAGAACAAGCATGAAAGTCCCCTTTTTAAAAGTATTCTTTGTGTTTGAATTATGATTAAGGACAATTGATCATTTTTTAGTTTCTTTGATGTTTTTATGGCCTGTTTGGATGAAGGAGGGAATGAGGGGGAGTGGAGGGGAGTAGAGTAATGTAAGCTAAAAATAAGCTAATTTTGTACAAAATCTACTCTACTCTACTTTACTCCCCCTCCCTCCCCCTCAATCCAAACAGACAATCGGTTTTTTTGATGATGTGAAACTAACTTGTTATCTAAGGAGTCAGACGTATGAAACAATGTCTCACACTCTCACTGACATATGAGTCTCATGTGTATAGGACCCACATGTTAGTAAAATATTGGTTTATACATCAGGGGTACGAAATATTTTTTCCTTGACATCACTCTATTAAACACATTAAAAATTAAAATTTAAACACATTAAGAATTAAAATTTTGATCGCCCTATTAAACTTGTTAGAGACTAAAAAGTAAAAACCATCACTTTATCTTATTCCGAAGTTTTTCTCCGTGAAATTTGTAGTTAATTAGTAGACAACTTAATTGCAATTAAACTTTTTGAATCTTCTCAAAATTTCAGGTTGAATCACTGACTTTATGGTCGAGTTCCTCAAAGTCTCAGACTCATATACCAGCCCAAATATTAATTAAAAGAAAAAAGAAAAATTCAGATAAAATTGAACAAATAATTCTCGGATCAGTTCCATCAAGATTGAATTTTTGTCACGTTAAGTAAGATATAGATCGTGGGCCACATGAGTGAATTCATAACAAAGGCTATGTTAAGCTCGTAAAAAGCTTTAGAAATTTAAAAAAAAAAATATATATATATATATATATATATATAGTATGAGTCTACGTAAGGGGAATATCATATTCTAACTTTACTTTTCACTTTATAAAAGTTGGGTTACATACATTCTAAAGAAGTGGATTAACTCCTCCACCTACCTTTACTTAATATTCTACAGTATTATTATTGTTACAGATCAATGCAATGAGTCTTTCCCAGTTTCCACTCTCCTCTGTATCATCCGATTGTCCCTTTCACAATAATTAACTGCTCTGCCTACTTCTGGTAATGGATGGGACATCTGACATATATCCTATTGAACACATTCAGACAAATGAGTCATATATCAAAATCAAAACCCCAAAAATTAAAAAAGTTATTCCTCTCGTCATGGACAGAGTGTTTTCCTTCCTCGGATAATATACGGCTCTCATATATACCTAGCTACATCTTTATGAGTGATGTCCCATGTGTGTGTATATACAATTATACATCAATAAAAGTATTGAAGCTTACCAATATATATAGATCACCACAAGTACAAATTTTGCTTTGCTGGTACTCGCTTTTGATTCTGAGTTTGAGATGTCTAAGCTTACCTTAGGATAGGTGAATCCACTTGTTTTAAAGTAATTTGGTAGTCTAATTTGGATGCTATGAGTTCGCAGTGCATATGGGATAGTATGTTTCAGGGTATTCCATAAAAGGTAATTAAATTGAATCTGATGAAATTAAAATAGAGAGCGAAAGCATGAAAGAAAGAGAGAACAAAGAAATTATTTGATTCAACATGGTGGTTTACATCCACGTTATAAAAACCCAATGGCTACACCTTTATGTATGTTACAAAAAGAATTCTAAGCAAGGTTTAATAGAGACTATAATAGCTAAGATTAGCTTTATACGGACATAAAATATAATTGGGCCTCTTAGGCAAACACATAATAAAGTGATAAGAGTTGTAATTAGGGGCTGAGTGGTGAGTGGCAGTGTTACTTGTCAAGATTAGTTAGTGGCAGTTAGTTAGCATAGTTGGTAGTTAGTTAGTTGTCATATGGAGTCAAGAATGAAGTTAGTTAAGAGTGTGGAATTGTAATAGTATAAAGGGAGTAAAACAGAAGGGTGTACTGAGTTTTTGGATGCATAACAAAGAATTACATTCTCATTCCTATCTTCTCTCTAATCCTCATCTCTAACTCTCATCTATCTCAACTATCCTAAGAAACGCAATTCTCTAATGTTCTACCTCTCCTCTAGTTTACTCAATTCAATCCATTTCTTCAATAGTTACTAAAATCTTATCAAATTATAAACCCACACATAAATATATCTTCAACAAAATCCAAAATCATTTGGTTCCATTTGCTTAATTTAACTTGTGGATCGGTCTCCTCCCATCTTTTGGTGGTTACATGAAAATGGGTTTGTCCTTATTTGGGGATCTTGAATATAGGCTCTTTTAATGTGAATTGTGTTTGATTGTCGTCTCCTTGAGTTTGTTTAGTTGGTCTAAGGAGCTCTGATGAGTAAGTAACGGCTTTCAAAAAGGAAATATAATATAATAACAGTAGTTTCTTGTAGATAGTAGATGCTGCTATTTGTGATTAAGAATGGTGGTTTATAGGCTTTTATAGGCGGGTTGAAGGGAACTTTCTCCCAAAATTAGGGGTAGGCCTAGCAACCTGCTTAGGGGACACGTGGAGAGATTTTGTTCACAACATTATAGAGGGATGACTCTTGCAAGGGAGATAAGAAATATTATGATTCATAAACTATCCACATATATTATTTAAACAAATCACATAACTCATTAATAATATCATGTGATTAAAACTATATTTCGATAGTCTTTTCAACCACCATGTAGTGGGTTGAAAGAAATATAGATAGAGTACCGCTTCCAATGTTGCAAACACAATTTTTATTGATTTTTATTTGAGCATACTTTATTCATCAATTTTCCACCTATTAATAATAATTTGCCATCTTGATATAGTTGTAAAATTTTTGTATCTATAAACTTATCGATATTGAAAATGTGCCACCAATGAGTGAATATCCAAAATCCAAATAAACAACTATAAGAGACAAGACATCCAACACCATTCACATTGAGATATGCTCCTAATAAATACTACTACTGTGACATGTTTGCGCTCCACTCCTCTCTCTTCCTCCCCCTCTTATCTTCACCGCCTAATTAATGATAACAAGAACTTTGCATTGTTGGAACATATGGCTAAATAAACAAGTTTTGATTCAACAATATAAACCCTAAAAAATTAGTAATGACAAAAATAAATAGATAGAGTTAGAAAGATCTCACAAACAGTAGAATCACACAAAATGCGTTGTCTTTAAAGGTTGATTCATGCCACGCGGAGTAGAACTTGATGTGAATGGCTCTCTTGGCCAAACAACCCCCTAGGATTAGATTATAGTGATTTCTTCAAGTTGATTACACACTCAAACAAGAAGAACTAAGAACAACCTTAATAGCCTTTCCTTAAAACTAAAAATTAAAAGCTGAAATTTTGTGGAGATGAGCAGAAAATTTAGAGCTGAATAGAGGGAGAGTGGTGGCAGTAAGAGGCTAGAAAAAAACTGAAGAGAAAGAAGTGAGAACAAGAGTTTTGTATGCGAACTAAAGGAAGACTAGTGGGCTAACTAATGGACTAGACCTCTAACGATTATTGTGCAGATTTGATGCCCAACGGGCTGCTCAGATACTCACCAACAGACAAATCAAATCAAATTTGGGCCAAAAGAAAAAGGGAAAATAATGAGGCCCAAGAAAGATATAACAAACCCAAGCCCAAGCTAACACTTAGCCCATTATATTCCAACTTACCACTTAAGATATGCAAAGGCTCATAAACTTATAACAATATTAATTCCTAACTAATGTGGGACACAAAGTAAATGTTAAGCGTTTGAAACACACATACTCCAACAATCACAACATAGCCCCGCCCGTTGTACTCCCCAAGCAAAAGCTACAGCCTCAACTTCAAAATTCTTCAGTGGTCTGACCAAAACTCATCAAAATTACTATCAAATTTGCACCGCTTTTAACCTCTTACACCCCCAATGTAGTTCCAAAAAGACGCAAATCTTTTACAAATGTTTACAGGGAGAAAAATTAAAATTGGCTAGCTTTACATCCCACATTCCCACTATATTTCGAAATTTCCAATTTTTCATGTATATATTTTGTAGGGGGAAATGGTAAAACAAACCCTAGCTACAAGTAAAATTTGCATGTATGCTAGGTTTGTCAAAACAAGTTAATGCACGGATGGCAGCTAAAAAACATGTATAAGATTACTCAATAGTCAATACAACTAAGGTCTAAGGTGATAATTTTAAGTGATATTTTTTTTAATATTTAAATATCAATTAAATATATCTATTTAAACTGTATTATTATAATTATATAAAAAAAAAACATTCTTCTTAGTTCTTTCTACTTTTTAAGATGCAAAATTATTAATTATTTTTATGCATTTAGGGATTTTTTTGTTGATGAAAAAGTTATGTATTTAGGTTTTATTAAAATCTCTTTAACTATTGATCATAGTTAATCTGCTTATATCAAACACATTCATAAAAATTTTCTTTTGATGAAAAACATTTTTTTATAGAGCATTTTGATGAAACATCTTAAAAGTTTCAATTGGGTTGGATTTCTATTAATCCAATATTTTAAGGACACTCTTAGAAATAAGAGACCCACTTATAGTTTTTCTTTTAATAAAATTAATTATCATCCTATAATTTTTGAGACTTTTTGTTCAATTTTGAGGTTAAAAAAAAAAAAAAAAAACTTTGGGAACAAGGAGCCTTATAATTTAGAATCCTTCAGTAAATTATTGGGCGTAGAGGGCTTAGGCCTAGGAATACTTGGACTAGGATTGCTAACCTAAAGAGACTAGTTTAATGGGCCCTAAGCCCACACAATGTGTTGGGCCAATATAACTCTGATAGAGGAAGATCAGAATCATTAGATGTCTTTTCTGTTCTGTTTTAGCATAAAGGATTTGTTGTAAAGAGTGGCTTGATCTTGACTGTTGTTGTACAAATGTGTTTTGGTTTCAATAAAAATTCTGAATAATCAAAAGCAAAAGGCAAGGACTGTTGTAATATATCATTTACTCGTACTACAACTTGTTTCAAAAGGAAGGGATAGAACTTTATTTCAATTTTCAAATATCGAATCTAAAGCAGAGTAAAAGAATTTCTCAGCAAAAAAAAAAAAGCAGAGTAAAAGAAACATAAGGGACAGATAAATTGCGGGAGATAAGAAGTCATGAACTTTTGCTCAAAAAAAAAAAAAAGTCATGAACTGTTCCAACCGGTGTCTTTACTTTGGAGTCATTGGTAATTTGGTATTGAAGCAAAAGAAAGCAAACAAAAATACAAACATTAACAATTTATCACTTAAAATTTGTAAGGAAGTAATATGAAAATGTCGTACACATAATATTTTTCTTTAATATCTAGCCAAAATTCTTCATGTTATTTAAATTTTAAAGTTTATCCTTTGAACTTACAGATCTCTAGTACATTTGGGGCCCTCCACGAATAAATGCCCGACAAATTAATCAAAAGCACTGGTACATCAATAATGAATAGCTACATAGCTAGCTGAGAATTTTGGCTGCCTCTTCGTATCTCGTGGCCATTATCTGATGTTTGGATTTTCTTCTTTATTGTTTTTTCATGGCCCTTCTATATATACGTCTATGTAACATAGGTCAGCCAATCTGTTATGCTCTTGTAGTTAGAGCCCAAGAGTTAGCCAGAGAGAACCATTTCAGCTAAAGTGAGAGAGGACTGAGAGATGGGTGTGCCGTCGTTTTATCGATGGTTGATAAATAAGTACCCGAATATTGTGGTTAAAGCCATTGAAGAGAGACAAGAACAAGACTCAGAGAGAATAGATACCACCTTGCCAAACCCAAATGGCATTGAGTTTGATAATTTCTACCTTGATATGAATGGGATTATCCACCCATGCTTCCACCCCGATGATCATGTTGGTTCATCTTTATCTTATTTTGCATTGTACTTCGTCGTTGATAACAGTGTATTTACATCTATAGTCTATTTATGTTTTTTTTTTTTTCTTGTTATGTGCATATCAGCCTAGCCCACCGGAAACCTTTGAAGAAGTCTTCAACAATATCTTTGAATACATTGATCACCTTTTCAGCATTGTAAGACCAAGAAAGTTACTTTATATGGCCATCGGTGAGATTGATTTTCCTTCGACTTCAACATGTTCTTGGCTTAAACTAATTGACAATAATTAGTTAACTATTGTGTCACTAATATGCATTTTCATTTCAGCGTTTGACAAACACACAATGCATTTTAGAGTATGAGTGTAGCCTTTGACATACACAAATTTTCAATGTATGTACATATGTAGATGGAGTTGCTCCACGGGCTAAAATGAATCAACAACGATGCAGACGTTTTCGGACTGCTAAGGACAATGAAATCGCTGTGGGTTTTCCTTCTTTTGAATTTGTGTCTAGAGTTGTGCTTTTCTATCTGATACACTATGTTCTTTTATCTTCATGTTGGCTACAATATTTATATAGGCAGCCGAGGAAGAAAAGCTGAGAAGACAATTTGAAAGGGAAGGAAAACCGGTTCTTCCAAAACGTGAATCTGAAGTATCTGATTCTAATATAATCACTCCAGGCACAGAATTTATGTACAAATTGTCAAAGGCCCTTGAAAGCTATATTAGTTCACGTATGAACGATGATCCAGGATGGAGAAACATCAAGGTTTTGTCCATATGATTTTTGAATACTAAATCATATTAGAGATGATACTTTATAGTAAACAGCATATGTTACACTAAAGTGCATTTTGTTTTGGAGTTCATTCATACAACCTATGCCTACTTATTCTTTAATTTTTTATTTGATTCATATTTGTTCAAATAGGTAATCCTTTCTGATTCCAATGTTCCTGGTGAGGGAGAACACAAAATTATGTCTTTTATACGCTATCAGCGGAATGTTAGTGGTTATGATCCAAATACCAGGCACTGCCTGTATGGTCTGGTATGTGAACTTTACTAGTTCCTTTATTTTGTATTGTCACTTATATATATATATATATGTAATCATACGGGTTGGATTGAAGTTTCACCTTATACAACTTTTGTAATGTTATATAATTTAATAAATTTTTATTGAATGTGTATTTTGACAAATCTATTATTGTATTGCTTTTCTTTTCTTTCTTTTTTTGGTTATCCTCTATGCTTGAAAAATTTTAAGTCAATTAGAAATCATAGCTATCTCATTTATAAAATATTTAAATTTTAAATTTGTGCAACAAAAAGAGTTTAATGGATGATTAGCATAAAATCTGCTGTTCATGTTATGTAATTCCAACAGTGAAAATTTTAATATACTAATCATATAAATAGTTTTCTAATGGTATAATGTTAACATAGAGTTACATTAACACTAGATATTGTTTTAAAAAAATAGAGTTACACTTGGATATAACTTTGATCCTAATTTTATATATAATGTCTCCTTCATCTCCTTGAACCTATTTACTTTTCATCACTTAATTTTATGTTTAAATCAATGATATTGTCATTGATATTGGCGTGCAGGATGCTGATCTGATAATGCTCGCTTTAGCAACACATGAAGTTCATTTTTCCATTTTGAGAGAGGTGAATTTGACTAGTTGTCACAAACACTTTACATTTTAGATATAATTCCTCTAATGATAAGTCATAGGGTGACTATTGAGATGTTACCATTTGGAGCAAAGGCCTTGTATGCTTGTCTCTTAATGGGTGTTTTGAAGTTTGGAGGGGTATCTCACCCTGTGACCTTTCCCCACTTCATTTAGAAATATCCAAACAAAGTGATTAAAACCACCCTCATCCCCTTCACTCTACTCCTATCTTCTCACCCTCTACTTCTGTAAGATAATAAAATCCAGAAAATGTTATTGATGTTTTTTGTCTGTTCCTGAACTTGAAGTAGGATAGCAGATAACTTGTATTGGGTTGGAGCAAAATGACAGATTAATTACAAAAAACCAAAAATGCTGCTTACAATTCATTTTAAGAATAGGCCAAGAACCTCGTCAATAGATTTAAATCCTTACTCCCTACTTGTTGTAACAATTGATTTTTTTTTTTTTTTTTTTTTAAGTTTTCTAAAAAGTTTTGGGTCAAAGGATTATGTTTGTGGAATCATTACATTTACATGTATTCTTAATTTTCATTTGTTGATATCATTAATATAGGATGTGCTACAAGCACAGCAACCAGTTGGTGAATCAGCCTCAGAAACAAGCCTCAAATTCGAGTCTGGTTTAGAGAAAAGTGGAGGAGGATTGTTTAATTCTTCTAACATGGTCAAGAAAAGTGCATCTTTGGCTAAGAAGCCTTATGGGGTATCATGATTTCCTTTGACCTCAATTACTTGAGTCAAAAGCTTTGATATTCCATCCACTTACACTTTTGTTTCTGTCACATTTGCAGTTTCTACATGTATGGATTTTAAGGGAATATTTGGAGCTAGACATAAAAATAACTGATCCCCCTGAGAATTTCAAGATTGACCTTGAGCGGATTGTTGATGACTTTGTCTTCATATGCTTTTTCGCGGGAAATGATTTCCTACCCCACATGCCTACTTTAGAACTTCATGAGGTTGTGTTGCCCTTTTCAATTTTCATTGCCAAACACCCTATAAGATGCATGAACTTCTGCTTTTTGATTGAAAACAAATAGATTGGTTAATCAGGAAGTATTTGCCTTTTCTAAATCAACAAGTGTCAATTTTAGGGTAATTAATCCTCAATCAAGGATTAAAGAAATATTTGAAGCACCTTTCTGTGTTGATGAATGACATTTTATCTCTTGAGATTTTGATTTATATAAAATAATATCCCATGACCATTTATGTGCCATTATAGAATGAGTTGAAATATATTTATCTCCAACCAAATCTTGTCCAAAACAACCTCATATAATAGTTAATATTTAGATAAATAAAGATACGAGCATAATAATTTTACAACAAAACTCAAATGGCAAGCTATTAATGGTAGGTAAAGTAGTGATGTCATTGATGGGTCCAAATGTGAACCATTAACAGCTTACCACGTAGGCTCTATTATGAAACTATGGCATATGTAGCACTACTCTAATTATTAGGTTTGTTACATTTTATCACCCCTCCTTTACCATATTATTTATTCATTCTTTAGTGTGGCTTCTACCAAAAGTATTTTATTGAATGTATTAAAGAAAAGGCTATAAAATATAATCCTTATATGTTTGTATTTACCACCTTTCCTTTACCTACTTGCTTGTTCTTTCATATTAATAATAATAGTATTTTAATGAACTTATCTTATCATCTCTGAATTTGTATTTCTATATTCTCAAAAAAAATTATTATTGGAGTTTGTTGAAATAGCTATTTCAAATAGATCATATTAATATGAAAATATTTTTCAATGTCATTATTACACTTTGATGCAATTCATGAGTAAGGAATTCAGGCAGAAAAAATAAAGGTGAATAAGGCATGCTCAAGTGATACATGCACCCCTACTTGTTATATTCATATAATAAACAATAAATGATTTTTATAGGTCAAATATTAAAATTAAAGATAACTTATTTGTACCATCCTTTTTTCAGGGTGCCATAGATTTGTTGATTTATGTTTACATGAAAGACTTCAAGAACTTTGGTGGCTATCTAGTTGACATGAGCCGGGTAATACACATACAGACACGCACTCTCTTATTGTAGTCTCTTTCCAATACTTGTTGTGTAGTGTTTAATTTATTTTCACATTTCCTTGTACGAAAAGCCTGCTGAAGATAAAAGAGCAGGTTATATAAAATTATCCAGGGTTGAGAAGTTCATTCTTTTGGTTGGCTCATATGAAGATAAAATTTTCAAGAAAAGATTGGAATTGCGTAATCGCAAACTTAAACGGCTTTGCTATTATTTAGATGATGTGAGTAAACTTTTTTAATTAAATTTGAATAGCACTGTGCATTCTGCTCAAAGCTAATGGAAAATTTGCTAAACTGAATGCCTCTCTAGCAAGAAGATAATGAATGTGGCAATCTGGAGATTCATCCTAGGGATAATGATCATGAAGAAGCATCAAGTTTCATAGGTTCAGCAACCGTGAGAGTACAAAATGTATCATCGTTTGAGGTGAGTCATCTTTTTTCACAAAAGATAAAAATTCCATTATTATGAATACAGAGGTATATTTAAAATACCACTTAAGGAATTGGTTGTATTTTTTCTTTCACTTTTAAATTCAATATTTGTAATTATTTAAGACTGGCATGATAAAAGTTGTGATCTGATATTGGTTAAGAGAAACTAAAATATCTTCTTTATATAAATAGATATTCCATTTATTTATATACCAAGAGAAAGAAAAAAAATATCTCTGGTTATTATTTATTGTGATTTTATATAACCTTTCTCTGTCTTGATTAGTTTCTTTCTTTCTTTTTTGGTGTTGCAGATTATCAAAAATACAAAAGAGTTGAAAGAAAAGTTGAAATCCATCCTTCGGAAAAAGTATGACTTATTTAGGAATGGCGGTCTAGGGACTGACAAAGTAATAATCTCTTTTAGTGTTACTTGTTGCTTGTTCTTCAAGTTCTCTTTAGAAGACACATGCATGTCTGTTTTTCTAGATGGTTGATGGTTTATTCTTATTCATTCCACATGCTCAGGTGAGATTGGGAGACTCTGGTTGGAAAGACAGATACTACAAAGAGAAATTTTCTGCAGAAAGCTCTGGGGAAATTGAAAACCTTAGGAAAGAGATGGTAAGAATCAACCATAGTAAATTTTTTCTTGTTTCTTCTGAAATTACAGCACTTGCTACATCTTGAATTTAGTAAGTGTCATGCAATAGTGATTTAAGCAGCATGAATGAAGCTCAAATCAGTTGATGTTCAACTAAAGCTCCTCGATTTTCAGTTTTGTGGTCCTCAAATTAACCAATTCAATAAGACCTTACTTACTCCTTCCTGTCATCCTCTTCTATTGGAATGAATTAATATACTCCTAAATTTTATACTTCTTTCTTGATACTTGAAGGTTAAGAACTACACTGAAGGACTATTGTGGGTTCTACTATATTATTTTTCAGGAGTCCCATCATGGACATGGTAAGACAATTCTATGAGATGAAGAGCCCCATTAACAATGGTACTTAATGATGTAAGGAAATTTACTAATCAATGATCTTAACTGAATCATGCTACAGGTTTTATCCATACCACTATGGACCCTCTGCTTCGGATTTGAAGGGCCTTGCTCAAGTTAGAGTAAAGTTTAAAAAGGGTTACCCTTTCAAACCATTTGATCAATTATTGTCTGTCCTACCTCCACCGAGGTAACTCCAATTTCCTGTTTCTTCTTCAGTTTAGATTTTTCTTTTTCTTTTTTTTCTTTTTTTTTTGCATAGTTAAACAATTAACCAAATGTGCTCCTATGTAGTGCTCATGCACTTCCTAAAGTTTATCACGCTCTTATGACAAATGAAGAGTCTAACATCATTGATTTTTATCCTACAGGTAGTCTCTTTTTTTGAGTTGGTTAGTTCCAATGAATTTTATATTAAAATTAACCTTTTTCTTTGTTTTATTCTTAGATTTTGACGTCGATACAGATGGAAAGCGATTTATGTGGCAGGTTTGTTTGCTTATGTTTCTTATCTTTTTCACTTGCCTATTGTCCTCAAATTTTATGATTTCATTCGATAATGTGTCCTAAAAGGGCACATCAACTCTGCAGGTACTTCGTTTTACATATTCAATAGTGAAGTAGTGTTGTTATGTGCTATGTTCTTATCGTTTTTTTTTTTTTTTCCTCATTGCAGGGAATCTGCAAGCTTCCTTTTATAGAGGAAGGACGCCTTCTAGATGAAACGAAAGATCTAGAGAAGGATCTATCAGTATGAGACTGTATTATAGGCTCTTGAATGATAGGGAATTTTGGAACTATTGACAATTATGTTTTTAATATTTTTCAAACTTGATATTGTATAGGAGGTTGAAGCAATGAGGAATAGAAACAGTGCTGACCGATTATATGTGAGTAGCACATGCAAGTTGGCATCTCAAGTTTTGTCTCTCACACCAATGCAAAATGAATCGGTCAAGATAGATACCAGTTTGAGGTTGGTGAATTCTTGTGCTAGGCTGCTATTTTCTTGAGCTTGGACTGTAGAGTTGCAAATCTAATACAGCTACTATAGTAATTACCCTGGGTAGAAGAATTGCATATATGTGATAAATCGGTCAAGATAGATACTGTTTTATTTAGCTTGGATCATATTCTTGTTCACAAATGTACTCCCCGCAGATCTTTTACTTGTTCTCTTTTTACCTGTCAGTGATGGTATCGGTGGTTCTATATGTCGCCTTAATCAGGATACTGAAAGGGATCAGGAAGAAGTCCATTGCAACATTGAAGAGAACTGTGTTTTGTAAGGCAATAAAGTTTATAGCACTTTTTTTTCAGTCTTAATTCTTTTTCTGTTGGCTTCCTCTGATATTACTTGAATTTATCTTGCAGATGTGTATCTTTTGAGATGCCTGATGGTAATGCACATGTTCCTCGTTTACTTGATGGTGTTAACATTCCAGAGAAGGTATTTCGGTTTCAAAATAAGGAGCTTTGTATTGACTTCAACCCAAATTTTCCCGTGCATAAAATTCTATTTATGATATCTGTTGAAAGAGGCAGTAGTTAGCATTTGCTATTCTTACCTCCCAATAAAGTTTTAGTAATTCTTCTCTCTTTCCGCGTAGTTCCAAATCAAAACCTTTTAATTAAGTTAAATGATAAACTAAATTTTAGTTTAATACACATTTCAATTTATTATTATTGACTATATCAACATGGAAAAGGAAACGACTAGGAATTTATTATAAAACCATATTCTTATGGGTGCAGACTATTACTGAAGATGATATTTTGGAAACAGAACTCTGGCATGAATTCCAGGGTAACAAACCCCCCTCTAGGTATGATATCTCATTTCTTGCTTTCTCTTTATTGCACCCTTTCTATTTTTTTCCCCTATTTTTGGTGAGTAGGATGAGAATTACAGACTGCAGCAGCACCAAGGGTGTAGAAAAGCAGATAATGGCACTCAAGAAGGCTATTGCAGGAGATTTATGCCGGACTCATCTACTGAGGTGACACATAACCAAGCTGGTCGTGGATGGGGTGCTGGTAGAGGGAAACAACATGATAGTTCCAATATTAGTAAACATATTGAGAGTACCATTGGGAGAATTCAGCTCAAAGATGGTGAAAGAATCATGTTACCTAGCTCTTCTTTTGTCGAACAGAATAGTACCAGATCAAGTTGGAATGCTAGAAAGGGTTACAGTCATCCTGTTAGCTCAAGTAGTAACTTAAACAACAGGTCATCCAATTACAATGGTACTTGTGCTTTGAATCAGAAATGGAAGCCAGTGGGTACTGATATTAGTAAAAAAGAAGGCTTCAAGGACAACGATTTGAAAAATTCAGGGTCCAGCGAAGGGTTCAGGCCATATGGAAGGACTCAGTTGCTGAACAACAACAATTTCTGGCAGTCCAGGACAGATTCAACAAATGACAGAAACAATGCCTGGCATCAGAAGATAAATGCCGGTGCTACTCCTAGTAATGACCAACAGAGGGAGAAACAGGGCTCTACAGGTTATACGCCCAATCCTAATAACATGCAAGTACGTGGCAGAGGCCAAAATGTTACCGAAAGTAGCAATCGTTGGTAGTTACATCCCAAACTTCTGGCAATTACCAAACTTCTTTTTCTTTGTCTGTGCAATAATGCTATTCAATGACAAGGCCAGCATCATCAATTACATGTGCTAACCTGGTGCTTTTGTAACATTTACTCTGTTTTCTTCTCATTGTTTCAAATTTTACTTTTTTTGATTTCAAGTTTATTTGCCTTTTTTGGCTTTCACATGTCTAAGATTGCTACAATTCAACTGAACATTAGGAATTGTCTTGCCCCTAAAATGACTGTTATATGCATGATCAACCTACCTTCATTTAGGATTCTTTAATGTGGCTTATGGCTTAGGCTTGAAGGCCAAATTAATGAATAAAGATATTAAATTCCAATTGGTTAGAAAATTGGCTCATATTCTTCAGTGCCTATCACTATCAGTTACAAATGTGTTAGTATGCTTAATTAATTTTTGTTGCAGGTAGGTGCAATTAGCACCATAAAGATTAATGGAAGTAATACAAAAAATGCAAATAAATCCCTGAGCTCATACAAAAATTCCAATTGTTTCACCCTTGGCATCTCTTACAATAGTGCTGATATTTATTATATCATCATTGACATGGAATCATAGCCATAATGTGCTCTTTTAAAACTCTCTTATTAGTTCAATGGAGACTTGATATGTGAAAAATTTCATTCTCTCCCAAGTGCAAATCTTCAAGTTCTCTTAAATATGAAAATATATAAACTTGTAGCACTGGACACATTCAGATTATTAAATGAAAATTAAAATAAGATAAGCCCTTCCTAGTCTTCTTCTAAATTTGTTTGGTTGCATTATCGGAAATAGAAGATAGTGTAATAGAATAAGAAATCATATTCATCTGATAGGTCACAACCTGTATCAAGGAAATCAAACCTAGAATAGTTGGAACAAATCCAGACAAAGTACTCCTTAAGAACTAGATACAATCCATTAAAAATTGATAATTAACTGAATTAGTATGTGTGCATACATACACTTCGCTATATGAAGCATCAGCAGTCACTTAATGCTTAACTTCAGCAGCCGCTTTATGCTTCTCTGGATTTAATAAATCAGCCTAGTCCTCAGATCAACCTCTCATACACCTGAAGCAGCATTTTTTTTTCCAAGGTTGAAGGAAAAGAATACTCAAGTTACTCTGATGTAACCTTCAAAACAAGAAACCAGGCATATATTTGATTTAGAAATTAGGCTCAATATATAAAACTATTATAAATATAAAGAATAAGAAACGGTATTAATTCTATAAGAACAAAATTTTAAAAATAAAATTCTCAAACAGGTATTAATATTTTTAAGGTATGCAGTTTGATAATTATATACTTGCACCATGTTAGAAAAAGATGTTTCTAAGACACCCCAGTTACTTCGAGATTATCAGAACTGGAGCCAACCAGCAAAGTTGCCAATCTGCTATCCAAAGACTTTTAAATTGAAAAAGCTACTCTGTAAGAAACTGGAGTCATTTAAAAAAGGGTATGGTTTCTGTCCAGTGGCGCGTTGGATACGTGATACGTGTCCAAGACTGGACACGTGTCGTGTATCCAACGTGTCCAGTGGCACTGGCCACTGGACAGAAGCTAAGTCCTTTAAAAAAAATCAAATCAAATTGGCCTGCTGTGCAAGGAGTACTAAACTCCAATGAAATCTTTCTCTATCATATTCTGCTGTCAAAGAGAGTTTTGTAAGGAAAGAGATTACCAAAACTCTACTTATAAATAAATAAATAAAGAGATTACTGAAACTCTGCAGAAATCTCTTCAGCATATAGTTCTGTCAAAGAGAGAAACTCTGGCATTAAAGAGATGGGAAAGTTCAATTCTTGCCAAAATCTGAAGAAGAAAAGCAACAGAAAATTATTCTTTTGCTGGAATACGAAGAAAAAATTATTGGAGAAGGAGAAAAAGCTGCTCGACAGGTAGGAACTTGCAGGTAGACTAAAGTCTCAAGAAAAATTTATTATTCTGTATTTTATATGACTTTCATTGCTGCTATGCTTGTTTAGACTTAGCATTTCGTGAATCCACAGAAAACGTGACAACCATTTAATACTACATCATGATTTGATGGCCCAGAGCTTCATGTATTGCTTACACTATGAAGTAATCAGTCATGAAATCACATTGCACAATTAGAACTCAAGACAACCTACCGTTTTTAATTTTGTAAAGTACAATTGATCTAGAACCCATATATATCAAATTAACATCGACTATGATCATTTGCTTGCAAATTTAATGTTTGTCAGAAACCGTCAATATATTTGTAATTGTAATCATTATGCTCTTGATCAGTAACTTTCAGAGTTCTAATTGAAGCAATGGTTTTAAGATCAGCCACTTGATTGATAAGCCAAATTTTGTGCTTAAGTTCACTCAGGAATCAATTCATATGCTTCTTTTAGGTACATATAAAATAGAAAAAGATGAAGATACCTTTCTCTATTCATGATCTTGTGATCAAGGATGAAGAGCTTCCCTTTCATATAATCATAAACTCAAGATCCTCTTCCAGGGCTTTCTTATGAAGTACCTCAATCATGAAACAGAAAATACAGGATAAACAAACCAAAAACATCACAAGGAAATCTAACACAAAGAAGACTGCTTTCCTTGAGGGTTTACTTACATCTTTGCCAGCCTTGTCTTCCTAGCCTAGAGAGCAATCTCTCACTGATGTCCCCATCAAAAACCAAAAGAGTATGAAGAGGAAGGCTTGAGGGCTTGAAAACTTGTCACTTGCATCTTCAGCTCTGACCAAGCTGCAAGACTTATCTTTTTCCTTCTTTTTTTTGGGATAAGTTCTGCAAGACTTATCTATTCTATTCACTTTCTTTTCCCTCTTCAATTGAAATAACAAAAATATAGTGGCACACGGACACAATTGAGAGGGGGAAAAATTAATGTACCGGTTCCTCTAAATAAAATAAATTAGTACATTACCAGTAGGTTCCACAAGAGCAAAATCGATACCTTCAAATTACCAGTAATCTCCACAAGAGCAAAATCCATTCTTGAAATGATGAAATCGGTATCCATCACGCACTATAAGTTCCCTTGAGGTAACAAGGGAAATCAGCTTTATTGTCAGGTGACAATCATTGCATACTCGAAGATTCTTCATTACATGGATAGGCATCCAAGTAGGCAAATTAATCAAACCAAATGCCACAGCAAGTTTCTCACTGTGGTAGCCTTGTCCACGAAGTGACCTAATTGCATTTTTGTAGTTTCCTGTATCTTCTATCTTCTTCATTATCTCCTCCAACTTTCTGTAAATATCCTTGATTTGTGGGTGATTAGTCTCATCTACAGTGAATACATGTACCCTGTTTTCTACCTCTATCCAGCTACAACCAGGATTCTTTCGTATTCCTTTCTCTCTCATCAGTTTTCTCACATCTGCAACACTTTCTAACTTGCCAGAATCTAAATATATATTTGCTAGAAGGATGTAACTTCCAGATTCTTCCACATCAAACTCAAGTAAATTCCTCACTGCAACTTCTGCTAATTTAGATTCACAATGGGTCCGACAAGCACCAAGAAGAGCCCCCCAAATAGCAGCATTTGGCTTAAAAGGCATTCCATCAATCAAATTCTTGGCCTCCTCAAGTAACCCAGCCCGACCAAGCAGATCCACCATACAAGAAAAATGTTCAGATGTTGGAGAGATGCCAAAATCCTCAGTCATGGAATAAAAGTATTGCTTCCCTTCTGTTACAAGCCCTGCATGGCTACAACCTGATAGAACAGATACACAGCTTATATGATCAGGTGAGCATTTCATCTCCAACATATTCTCAAAAATCTCTGTAACTTTCCTACCCTGACCATTTTGAGCATATCCCGCCATTATCGCATTCCAAGAAACCACATTTTTCTCGTGTATCAAATCAAAGACTTTTTGTGCTTCTTCAATTCGTCCACACCTTGAATACATAGTAACAACACTATTTGCAACTGAAACATTAGAACCAAACCCTAATTTTTCAGCTTGAGATACAATTTGGATACCAAGTTTTAGTATTGCTAGATCAGCACAGGCACTAATTGAAGTTGCAAAAGTGACCCAATCAGGCTTAACTCCTTGCCTTTGCATCAAAGTATACAAGTTGAGACCTTCTTCCCAAAAACCATGTTGAGTATATGTGCCTAACATTGAATTCCAAGTTATGACATTCTGCTCTGGCATTTGATCAAAACATTGTCGAGCTTTTTCAATATCACCAATTTTAGAAAATGCAGTGATCATTGCTGTCCATGATATTATATCTCTCATTGGCATCAGTTCAAATGCATGATTCGCTTCCTGTACATTTCCACACTTAGTGTACATCGTAACTAAAGCATTTCCTATAGCAACAGAGGAATCCATTCCAGTCTTGATTGTATATCCATGTAGCTGCTCCCCAGTTGAAACATACTTTTGACCTAAACAAACCCCCAGAATTGTTGCAAGAGTAAACTCATCCAAGGGAATAGGAGCCTCTCTCATTTGATTAAACAGTTCCAAAGCTTCTTCCTCTAACCCAAAATGTGCAAGTCCACTAATTAAAGAAGTCCAAGAAACTGCATTGTGTTCTGTTAAGCTATCAAAGATCCGCCTAGCAAATTCTAAGTATCCACATTTTGCATACATGTCAACCAAACCACTACCGACTAGAACATCAATAGTCAGTTCCATTCGAACAATCCGAGCATGCAAATGGGTACCCCATTCAAGATCATATATACTTGTGCAAGCGCTAAGTACACTGGCATACGTCATGGAATTCGGTCTAACACCTTGACTCCACATCTCAACAAAAGTACCAAGGCTCTGAACCCCAAAGCCATGTTGAGAGAAGATCGATATCATCGTGTTCCAAGACACGGAGTCACGTTCAGGCATCTGGTTGAACAAGTCGAAAGCCCTTCCAACCCCATACAATTTGGAATATCCATAGATCATACTGTTCCAACAAAACAAACTCGGATTTGGGATCCTCAAAAACACTCTCTCAGCATAACTCACTTTTCCAGACTTAATATACATATCCATTACTGAATTCTGAATAGCCATATACACATTGCTTCCAAAATCAAACTTCTCCACAAGACCATGTAATTGTAGAGCCAACTTCATGTATGTGAGACTGCCACAAGCCTTCATTGCACAAGTGAAAGAAAACGGATCATTAACACAATTAGCATCCTGTACCATCGAAACAAACATATTTAAAGTTTTCTCTGGTTGACCATTACGGAAATAGCCCGACATCATCACAGTCCAAGAAACAGAGTCTCTTTCAGGCATTTCATCAAACACCTTCTCTGCTTCCCTCATCCGACCCAAATCAGCAAACCCACTAATCATCGTGTTCCAACTAAAAACATTACGATACACAATGTTGTTGAAAACCCAACAAGCATCGTCAATGAGATTGCAATTGGAGTACAAATGCAAGAGATGGTTTTGAAGGAAAACGGAAGAGTCAAGGCCAGTGGAGATCAGCTGTGCATGGAGTTTTTGAGCAATGGGTGTGGACTTGATGGAAGCACAGGCTTTCATGGCCTCGTAGAACTTTTGGGATAGTTCCATATAAGACAATTGTGCTGAGGGGTCGTGGAAGAGAACGAGTTTTGTGGAGAGGTTTTGTTGTTGGGTTGAGACATGGCGTATGAGTATGCGTGAGAGTTGTGGAAGACAGTGGTTTAGAGTGAGGAACATTTGGAAGTGAAGGACTGTTGTAGCTTTGAGATCTCATTTGATTGTCAGTTGAGACTTGAGACTTGAGACAATGTTCATAAGGTGTTTGTTTAGTTTTCTTCTTCTTCTTTTTGAAGTACCCGCCGCGCGGGTATACATTCATAACGACAAAGATAAATGTTAATATAAAAGGAAAATGTTACTGAATAACTTGATCAAGAACTATTTTTAAAAATATTTTATAAGAAAATAAAAAAAAAAAAATTTACGATTTTAATATTTTTAATGAAAGTAATGTTGAATTTTTTTTTAATATAGTTTACTAACAATTTTCCTGAAAGCACCTAATAACATGATTCTAAAAAATAAAAAACAAGTTAAGTTTTTTTAATTAGGTAATTGTCAGTGTACACTGTACACATGTTGCACACAAATTACACATATCCTTGTTTCACACAAAGTATTTTTGAACTTGAAAAAAAAAAAAAAAAAAAAAATTCTGTTGTGTGTAATAGTGTGCAATGTGTAATAAATATTGGGTTGGGTTTCTGTCCAGTGATCACTGATCACTGGACAGAAGCTGAGTCCATAAATATTGCCCTTAAAGTAAATAGCAAAGAGTGATGATAGTTAAAAATAGTTAAAATCATGTTTTCAAAACATTATCTTCTCAAAAAAAAAAAAAAAAAAAGCACTAGTGTTTTAGTGTTTTCAGCTAGAGTATATATAAGCCGTTTATAACAATAATAATTAGCGAATAAAAAATGGTTACTCATTTAGTTAGAGCATTCACACTAATTTGTACAAAAAACTATGTCTATTTAAGCTAAGATTTTTTTTTTTTTTTTAATGTTTTACCCTGTTACTTTTCAAAAAAACATACATTAGACTATCTTTTTTACGCTACACATTTCGTTAAAATATTTTTTTATCAATTTTTTATTATTCTTTTAAATCATCTCTCTTTGTTACTAACCATGTATTTCATAATTAGCGTGACAACGATCCAAATTTACACAAATTTACATATATATTTTTTTTTTGACAGGACAAATTTACGTATATAAATATGAGTGATTTTTGGAGCTAATGTGCAAAATTTATGAGTCCTCTACGCTATTGGATATTCATAAAGCAAATTACCTTATCCAACTGTGTCCTTATACTCTCTTTCTCTCAAATCTATTCGATTATCTGATTTTTCTGTGTCTACTCTAGACTGTCGCAACCTATCTCTCTCTCTCTCTCTACGATTGACATTGATTTTCAGCATATTTCCAGGTAATGGCTCTACTTTCATATTAAATTTTTAATTATAAATTATTATTATTATTACACATGAACCCGCTGGATTTTAACCCCACAGCCTCGCTCTCCACCTTAACTTTTCTAAATTTGGTGTGGGCTTTCGATCTAGATGAGATCTCTGATTGAAATTGCATATGGGTTTTTGTCTCTATTTTTGTTTGAATTGAATCCGTGGCGCTGTTGTGTTGAGACAGTGATGTTGGCTTGTATTAACTATACATATATAAGGTATTGGTTTTATTGTGTGGATTGGTTATTCATCTGCGTTTCAATTTACTTGAATTCTTATAGTTGGTGTAAACCATAATTTTTATTTGTGGTAATGATTTGATTTATGGGTTATTATTGGAATTGTACTTGACTTTCACTCAATCCACTTCTATAGACTCTTTTTGTTAATTTTGATGGCTATGTTGTTTTTTGTTGTATATTTGTGTGTTTGGTTTCACTACAGAATTTGTTTTGGTAGTTGGATTTAGTGTTTGTTAATAAAGGTTCATGCTTTTTTGTTCTGAATTGCGAATTTGCTAATAATGCCATTTCATGTCTAACTTTTGAACTTGAACTGATGTAAGTGTTAGTAATATTACAAAACTCTAACTTGCTTCTGATGAATCAAGTCAGAGTATGCATCACTTCCTATTCTGCCTATGCAACTTAAAAAGGTAAAGATGTGCCACATCTAACCTAACTATATTGTTTCTTAGTGCTATGCACACCTTAGATTTTCTGTGCTCACCCTAGTTTTTTTTTTTTTTTTTTTCCATATCTTGTTTTCAAATTGTAACTGTAGTCCTGTTCGAGAAGACTGAAACCATTTATGACCCCTCCAAACTTTGCCCATTTGCCACCCCTAGGGGTGGCTTTGTTGGCTGCTGCTTCTTCTGCAGTTCTAGTATTTTTGATAATCTTCTGCAGTTCTAGTAGTAAGGTTCAACGCCTACCAGCACTTGCTCATTGCACTTTCTTCTTCCTCTTCCTCTGAGATGACGAACCAAAAGGCAGTGAAATCATTATCACATACCAAAATTTTATTTAGTTAATGTAATAAATTAAACACCTTGAACAATTTTAATCCTTAATAACAATAAACAATTAGGGCTTAAAACTGTTTGTTATCTTTGTTGTCCTATGGAAAATTTAATAAATAAATAAATAAAAAAGGTGAAGAATTGAACTTCATCATTAGTTGAAAAGTTGTCCATATAATGACATAATGTATCCTAAATTGTCACTCAAGCCCTTCAAAAGGGAGGATTGAAATACTAATTCAAAAGCAAATTATCTTAAATTGTCACTCTTATAAATCGTAGCCCCTATTGATGAAATGATGAGGATGAGTCTTGCTGAAAATTAAATTTGAATAGGAAATTCTTTGCCTTTTCATGATAGGTATCCCTCAATACTTAGCGACCATTACTAGTTATGAAATTCAATTTTTTTTTTTCTATTATAAAAAATTAAAATGGAAAAGCGTGATGGATTGTTAACATTTATGCATTTATCAAAACAAGAAATTGTTAACATTTATGCATTACACATGAATGATTTTCTTTGATCTGTTTTGTTGGCCTAGGGACACTGAACTCATAGCTTAGATTGTACCGTATGCCAACAACTCAACAATTTCCTGTTTCAGACTACACAATGCTAAGATGCATGCCATACACTGTTTATATTGTTGAGGTTATCAAATGGTCAATGTGATATTTTTAGTTCTTTTATTTGTATCTATCCACTCTAAACTATAGAAGTAGTCCACCCTAAACCTCAAACTTTTGCAATCAATACTCAAATTTGAGAATATTATGTGATATCCACCCACCATTCGAATTAGAGTCCAAATTAATGATGAGCTTTGCAAATGCTCTCATAGTTTATGGTGTACATTGTAATTACTCTCATGAAATTGTTAATTTTGACACTAAGTTAGACGTTGGGTGGACATTGCAAAGTAATATTGAATTAGGGTGTTGATTACAAAATTTTAAAGTTTAAGGTGCACATTGCAAATATCCTTTATAGTTTAGGCTGGATGATTGGAATTAACTTAGTTATTTTGTCTCATGTTGCCAATTGCTGGCCATTAACAGGAGTTGTTCTGTAATTTTGTCAATGCCTTATGTCTCATTTGCTTTCTTCACATCCAACAAATGATCAAAGTAAATCTTTGGGAATTGAAACTTTGATGCAACCCTCTATGAATTTTGTAGGCCTGGAAAGCGATTTCCACTATGTAGCCAATGTAGGTGGAGGGTGAATTTCTCTAATATTTGGAATATGGTTCCAGCTTGTTTGACGTGGTTAATTTCGCGTTAGCGTAATAATTGTACTTTTGAAGATATTGTGATATCAATAGATCTTTTGAGGCTTATGTTAGTTGGGACCTTATTTCAGTGAGGTAGAATGGATTTTACACAATGTATTTCCATTTCTGAATTTCTTCTTTCTATTTGTATCTCTTTTTGAGTTACTTGTATTCGTTTTAAGTTCTGAGTGTTCACCATCATGAACATGATATCCCTTTTATGAAATAAATCTTTGATTACCTTTAAAAAAAAAAAGGGTGGAGGGTGAAGTTGTGGGTTCAAAACCCATTGGGTGCTACTATAACTTACCAATAATAAAAAGAATTTACTTTGTAGATTTTTTGCTTTCATAGATTACCAATGCCTAAGATTTGAAATCTTGGGTGACAATGACTGAACGTACTTCATTGCAAGGAAAAGTGACCAATAGAAAGTCAATGGATTTCAGTAGTTTGGAATGCCATAACTCATTTCTTGTCTCTGTACTGCTGCCTCAAACCCTTAGCTTTGTCCTGGATCCTCTTTTGTCAATTCTATACTCTCTCTCTCTCTCTACTGCATGATTCTCAACCAAAATTTTTAGTTGTAACTCCAAGAATCTTGTCAAGGTACTGGTTTTAATGGGGTAATCAGATGTAACCGCACAAGTTGCAACATTCATTCATTGGTCTGTGAGGATATTGGGGATTGTTGTAATGAATATGCAATGCTGGTGGCTCCCTCATAAACAGCTGTTAACAAGAATTGTTAGCTAGGTTCAATTCTTGTTTTGTTGTGTTGATGTATATAATATGCCTCTTGTTGATTGATTTAATTTATTCATCTTTCAGGCTAGGCCTTAGTATGGGAAATAAACCTGTGAAGCAACAAGAAAGGGAAGAGATACTATTGAAAGTTGTGCCTCCTTTGGATCATGCCTATGTTAGATGGCTTGCTCGGGACGTCGAGAGAATTCATGGCTTTACTCCAAAAAACCCTTCTGCTGTGAAGCCACCAGAACATTATATAGAATACATGCGCTTGAATGGATGGTTGGATGTAAACTTGGATGATCCTGATCTGGCCCATTTATTCAAGTAGGTGATTATCTACTTAGTTGAGAATCTAAAAACATAACCAATGCTAGCTATAGTTGGATAGTAAGTACTGGTTGTTTAGGATGTTGTTGAATGGGGTTGAGATAGACCTTAACTTATAAGAAGGTTTTCTGATGGTATGAGCTTGTAAACAGCATATCATATGATTCATATCTCATTGTATATAATTTCACTCTTACAGCAAAATATCTAATAACTGTCTCCCTTTTTTCTTTTCTTTTTATGTGTGTGGTTGGAACACACCAGTGTGTGAGAGAGCATTATCGTCTGATTATGTAAAATCCATAATAATGCAAAATAGATAACAATGTAGCTAAATAAAAAAAAAAAACAGCTTCATCTGGCTCTCTATTTTGCTTTAAATTATACACAAGTGTGTTGTAAAGTTTTTTTTTTTTTTGGTTAATTATTGAGAAAAGTGTGTTATAATTGAATTTTTTTTAGAATACTAAGTATTTTTAACACACACGGGGAGAGAGAAGAAAGTCTTAAAGAAACTGACAATAGTGTATATCCAAAAGGGCCTAACTCTTGGATTCACAGTACGTACTTTAAACTTCTTTAACTTTCACTCATTTTTCAATGTGAGATTAACCCATTGTATTTTCTTTTGAGAATATACACACGGAGAGAGGGGAGAAGGTCTTAAAGAAACTGACAATGGTATATATCCAAAAGGACCTAACTCTTGAATACATAGTATATGTTTTAAACTTCTTTAATTCACACTCATTAACTTAGTTGTGCAAAATAAGTAAATAATTTTTTGGTAATTTATTATTATGGTCTGATTGGGATCCGCTTATTTTGCTGAAACTGAAATTTTTTTACTGAAAGTACTGTAGATAAAGGTAAAAGTTAGTTGAAATAGTACAGTGTGACTCATGAATAGTATTAAAAAGTACAGTGAAATCCATAAATAATAGTAAAAATAAATTAAATAGTAAAATAAGTTAACTTTTTAAGTTGGAGTCAAACAAACGATTATTATTATTATTATTATTATTATTATTATTTTTCATAACGGAATGAGAATGCTCTAAGACCTTATATTTTTACCATAAATCATAGGTGGTTAGTTATTATTGGTTTAAATTTGAATTTAACACTAAAATTACTTTTTTAACCCAACAATAACAACCAATAACAACTTGCTATTTAAAATTTGTTATAAAAATATTGTAAAATTATTTTGGACATATCATTTCTATATAATAATCCTTTACATCGTTTTATAATTAATGATAGTCGAACTTGGACCACAACGTCCGGAATCAAACTTTTTCCAACATCAATTATTGCCACAGTGACCAATTCTTTAAATTAGAAACAACCGTTCTTTTAGGATCCGTTTGGGAGTTTATAAAGGAATAGAATAGAATGGAATGGAATGATCATTAAAGGAATGGAATGGAATAGAATGGAATGGATTGGATTTAGTAGGGAAAGGAATGGAATGGAATGGAATGGAATGGAATTTAAAAATCTTGTTTGGATGTTATAAAATAAAGGAATAGAATGGAATGGGATTGAATGGAAAGTAAGTAGCACCGTTTGGAAGTGACATTGGAAGGAATGGAATGAAATCATTTTATAATAACATTACTATTATACCCCTCATTTTAAAGAACATAAAAAATAATCAATGAGAACTTATAATGGCTTTGAAATGAAAAGAGAAATTTGCATAACATTTAGGTCTAAGTAATTGAAACATAGCATAATCTTAAACAACATGACAACAATAAACCCAAAAGCTATCACATTTGAACATAGTTTTGCCACATGGCTAATGCTATAGAATCTCTTATAATATCTCCTTGCCTAGCATCCTCATCATCTTTTTTGGTTTTGGTTTTGATATTTTTTTTTTTAATGAATCAATCTCAATCCACAATCCCAAGACATCAATGTATTTCAGCCCAAAATATATAAAACTAGTTCCTCACACAAATCCACACCACATTCTTTAACGTGTAGAACAACCTTGTCATAATTATGAAGTATGCAACTAGAGAACAAAATTAGATAACGTGTAGAACTCTCCTTGCCAAAGCAATATAACCCGTAGAAGCAATGATAATTGTTCAAGAAACAAAGATAGAAAATATATGACAAGGCATGAAATAGGAGTCAAACATAACAGAACCTGTAGAAACATAATAAAAAGAAAGACTTACTTGTGAGCAGTAAACAAAACTTGCAGCAGAGAATAACGTGTAACTATATTGATGAATAGCAGTAGCTTCAATGGTGTCTCATGAAACAACAATAGCTTCACTTTGTAGCAAATAGGCAATAACGTGTAGCTATGTTTTTTTTCTTACGGCTGATTGAGAAAAGAATGGCTGATATTAAAGGGGTATTTAGGGGTTTTAACAAAAATTTCATTAAACCTAAATTCATTCCCTCTCATTCCTCCCAATTTTGAGGGGAACAAAAATTTAAAGTTTGGAGGGAAAATGAAGGAATGAGCATTCCCTCCTAACCATTCCATTCCCTCCTACTTAAACTCCCAAACAAGGGAGTGGACTTTCCATTCCCTCCGTTAAAACTCCCAAACAAGAGGAGGGAATAATATTCTAAAAATATTCCTTTTATTCCATTCCATTCCATTCCATTCCCTCCTCCCAAACGGACCCTTAATGTACTAGTAGCGGACTTTTCTTCCTATTTTTTTAGACATGAATCACGTTGGGGACATTTATTTATTTATTTTTGAGAAACATATTGGGTACATTTATAATTAATGATAGTCGAACTTGGACCACAACGTCCGGAATCAAACTTTTTCCAACATCAATTATTGCCACAGTGACCCATTCTTTAAATTAGAAACAACCGCTGTTTTAATGTACTAGTAGCGGACTTTTCTTCCTATTTTTTTAGACATGAATCACGTTGGGGACATTTATTTATTTATTTATTTTTGAGAAACATATTGGGTACAATTTGAGCACCTCAATTGTCACTTCATCTAAACCATTATAAAGTATTCTTCATTATCAGCCTTTACTCGCCGCCACCACCATTTCACCCTTCTTTATAATTATACATACATATATTATAAATTATACTTTATTTAAAAAGTGAATGAAATAAAATTTTCAACTAAATTATACGGGTTTAAAGTACATTTTTTAACTTTGAAATTTGATGTTATTTTCAATTTGGTCATTTAATTTTCAAAATTTTTGTTTTGATTATATATATTAAGTATTAACCCTACCGTCTATTTCTATTAGTAATCTTGTGACACTTGACGTTATTTGAGTGATGTGTCTTAATTAATGAACGCCGCTTATCTAGCACTTAACGATCATATTGCAGATAAAAATGAATAATATGACCAATATAAAAGAGAATCAAACATGAAATGTCAAAATAAAAATTTTAAAACCTAAAAGGCCAAAATGAAAACACCCTCACCATTAAGGACACAAAATGTACTTTACTCCAATTCCAAATAGAAAAATGCTAATGAGTGCTCTTAGGGCATTGATTAACAATTCATTTTAGGAAAATTTTGACATTACTTTTTATGGAAAATGAAAAAAAATTGTCAAAATATTAATTGTTTTTTTTCCTCATAAAACTTCAATTAAGTAAATTGTTAACCAATACTCTAAGGGCACTCATTAGTATGACCCTTCTAAATATAAACAACACAATTCTTTCACATTTCACTGTATTGTTTTTACTCTTTTCGTCTCAATTTGTTTGTCTTCTATTTTATTTTAGAATATTCCAAAATATTGTCACATTTTTAAAATTAAAACCCATTAATTTACTAATATTTCTATTATGTTCCTACTTTATTTTCAAAACCATTTTTGATAAATTTATTTAAGGGTAGTTTTGAAAATTTATATATTTTTATATAGCAGACAAGATAATAAATAATGTTATCTTAAAAAGTTTTTTTTTTGAAACATGACAAAAAAAAATTGAGATGGAGAAAGGTTTTTTTTTTTCTTTACTTTTTTTTGAGAAAGTTTTTTTTCTTTACTTAATTGTTGCTTTTGTCATCATTTTTCCCTAAATAAATTCAGGCTCAAATGTTGTTTTCTTCTCTCACTAAATGCTAAAAAATTAACATTTAACACACGTATGCTAGTGCTCAGTATCGGGATGAAGAAGACTGAGTTCTTGGTAATTCTAAAAATCCACTGGATTTAGATGTATTTGTATTACCAAATTATATATATAGTAATGCAAAAAAAAAAACCTCTAATTAGTAATTACTAATTATATCCGGCCATCTTATTTTCATTTTATAATCAAAGCTTAAAAATAAATTGATCTGAAACTTAATAGTACCTAATACTACTACTTCATGCATGGATTAGCCACTGAGGAGTGAAGGATCAGTTGCATGACTGTTGGCGAAACCCAAACCTGTCATTCCTCAAATCAAACTCCACGTGAAAATTCTGCATCTGAAAGTTCCCCAATATTATGGATGGCCCACCCACCAATTCTCTCTCGCCGGCAACCCCATCCGTCACCACCGTCAAGCACACCACTCCGCCACTTCCCTTCTCATCTTCCCACGCCATTGCAAATATATTCTCCAACGGCAATGCCATCTCCGCCCCTCCCTTGAAGTGAAACCTCAGCTCTGGAAACGACACCGTTTTCATCTCCTTTGACACGTTGAAACATGGCCTTAACCCCGTCATTGCTTCCACTCCCACCGCCCTCACTTGCTTCTTCACCTGCCTTCGAAACTCCGCCGCTACCAGCTCAAACACTTCACGTGACATGAACGTGAAGGTGGTCCCGGAGTCCACGATGGTCCCACCACTTCCATCAAGTTGCGGTGATAAATACCTATATCAAAATAATAATGATTAAATGATTAAATTCGGTTTAAATTTTTGGAACAATTTAGTATTTATTAATTATCAACCTGTAGGGAACCTTGATGCGCTGCCCTCCGACGCTGATATGACGGAGAGCCACGTAGTAGTAAACCGAGAAGGCAGGTTTGTCGGCGAGTTTAGGATTCTTGACAAAGTTAGTATAGCTAAAGTTCAATCCCTGACTCTTTTTGGAGCTGTTGTCGAGAACTAGCGAGCTGTTTGTTGTGGTTTCGTCGAAATGGTGGGAGAGAAGGCAGTAAGAGAATTTATTAAGGCCCAATTGGCTTGGCAACGATAATAAGCCACGACCAAATCCAACAATACCGGCGGGTTGGAAAGAAGAGAAAACAGAGCAACCGACAAGGAAGTCATGTACGGTATTATTAGGAAGGTCGAGGGTTTCGGAGAGAGCAATGCCGCCTGTGGAGCCTGAACCGTAGAGGATGAGATATGGAGGGCAGATCTGAGTGCAGTTATTGGAGCTTTGTTTGCAATCGTTGCATTGAGTATTAGAGCGGTGAATCCAAGAGCATTTGGGGTTTAGACAGCCTAGGATCTTGGAGGATGATGAGAGCTTGGGAATGAATGGTAGTATTGGAGATTGGTGTGGGTTTGTGGTGGAGCTAGAGAAGGAGCAGTTGTCGCAGCGGTAGTGGTGGGTGCAAGGGAACCAAGTAAGGTCGCTGCCAGTGTCAAGAAGGAAAGGGAGGGTTTGAGAAGGAGTGCCGAAGCTGAGAGAGATGGCATAGGCTCCATAGCTGTGGGAGAAGATTGGGGTTGTTGTGGTTGTGGTGGTTTGTGGATTTTTGAGGTGGTGGGCTCTGGTTAAGGAAGAGGAGGCTAAGTAGTTGAGGTTTTGGTGGGGAAGGGGAAGTGGGTATTTGTGGAAATGTGAGATTGGTATGGTGGTGGAGGAGATTAAGGTTAAGAGAGAGAGTAGAGAGAGGAAGCAGAGCAGAGAACAAGAAGAAGAAGAAGCAGCCATGATTGTTTTGGGTATGTGCTTTTTGGCTTTTGAGAGAGAAATTCTAAAGCTGTTTGTTTGGGGATGACAATGGAATGGTACGTACTACGTAGAGTTATTAGTTACAAGTTACAACTATGGAGCGTAAGTGGTTAGGTTAGAGTGATAAATTTGTAGCTGTGAGGTTTTTAAGTGATTCAACTGTCCCTTTACAATTTGCAATGCATGTGTCTAAATCTAGATCTGGATTTCATATGCAATATAGATAGGGTCAATCAATGTTGACAAGGGGAGGGGCCCGAGTGCTTAAGGCATTTTAAGGCTTCTGATAGTTATACAAGCTACAACTTTCACTTTTCCAAGTTCCAAGTAAGTTGACAACAAGCACAAGCAGTTGTAACTTGTTTTTTTTTTTAATTTCTCTGGGAATTTTGAGCTTCAATGCTTTAACCGTTTAACATCACATTTTCAATTGATCTTAATCAATTTTTACAACAATTTCATATTAAATTCTAGGTAGTAAGTTGTTACTGGTTATAATATACGTCCAACACTAACATCATTTTTTTAACTACCAGTAACATCTTGCTATTTATGATTTATTGTGAAATTTTCATGAGAATGTGTTAACTGTAGTAACATTACTCAATTTATCAAGTTATATTGTAAAATTTGTAGTAGTTTTAACATTTTCTTTTTTAAAATCATTATCATTCATAGTTAAACGAGTCTATTAGATTCTCATAAATTATCAATAACTTAAATAGATAGTAAAATGATGCTAATTAATATTTGGAAAAAAATTGTTAGATACTCCTATAATACAATGACACATTAAATTTCAAACAACTAAATTTTCAATAAATTGTAAAAAAATTAAGAGTTTTATAATGAAATTATGTTACAAACTTTAAAAGATCTTATTTAAAAATAAAAAAGAAGAAACTAGAGACATTTTTTTCACAACAAATTTCATAATTGCTAAAATGAGTTAATTATTAGTGGTCGAGATAATTAACATGCTCATATCCAGCATTTTTTTTTCCATTACACAGCGTTAACCACTTCAACAATTGTGAAATTTATTATAATAAAAAATAAGTTGCATCCAAAAGAAAAAGAAAAAAGAAAAAAGAAAAAAGAAAAAGCACCCATAATTTTCTTCTTCATTTATTATTGGTGCGACTTAGTGGCACAGACCATAAAATGAGAGAGAGAGAGAGAGGATGTACTTAGAAATTAGAATCTTAGATTAGGCACATGGATAGCCTTTTTTTTCTTTTTCTTTGTTGGTAATGGGCACATGGATAGCCTGTACTCATGAAATGTCACTTTTTAATGGAGGCTACAAAGTTTTTTTTTTAAATATTCTATCTTCTTGATTAAAGTTAAAATTTTCAAGACTTGGCTTGTTAAATAAAATAGGCTGATTACCCAAAAAAAGATGTCCAGAAACAATGATATAGTCTCTATAAAAAAAACCTAACCCTTAAAAGGTAGTCATATATCTTTTAAAATGTTAAAGTAAGAGCAATGTTACGGCCATTGATCTAAGTAATCTTGCATGTTTAATAAAATCCAATAGACAAAGTATCACAAAAATTAGGAATAGATCGCAAATATCTTTTTATTTATTTATTTATGTATATATATATAAGATAAAAAGTTTATTCTAAGCTAAATTAAGTGCATATGTATAAAAAACTCCTTCTTGGTGCATAATAGAATTTAAATTTGTATCAATTAAATTATCTATTTGGTCAATAAAGAAGTTTAGACATGAGTTGAGAGCTTAAAATCCTTTAAATTTTACATATTGAGCTATTTTCAAAACTCCCCCAATCTTCAAAAACAAAAACAAAATCA
Organism: Quercus parvula; assembly: GCA_030820535.1. Classification (NCBI taxonomy): domain Eukaryota; kingdom Viridiplantae; phylum Streptophyta; class Magnoliopsida; order Fagales; family Fagaceae; genus Quercus; species Quercus parvula. The sequence continues at coordinate 10,482,127 of JAUAME010000010.1, forward strand.
GTAAAATGGATCTAGTCTCATGCTCTACCCAATCTCCAATAACTTAAGCTTATCAAACCACCATAGCAGGTATGTTTCAATCCAACTCAGCTTGCAAATCATCTCCGTCCTCTCCCCACTTTCCAAACTCATAATCAAACAATCTACACCGATTTCACATTTACATTGCCATGGCCCATGTTAGGTTCACCTTTGCCATCTTTACTCTTTAGTCGCCATCTATTGTCCTTCCCAAGGAAAATTGTCTTATTCTCTAGTGTCATCGAGTCCAACATCTCCATAATGAAATTGTACACACTTCTACGATAACAAGAAGTATCAAATCATCATCAACCATATTGAGCACGAGTGCATCATTAGCGGTTGTGTTATATATGATAGGATTTTAAATAATGGAAAGTAATTAATTCCACATTTTATAATTTTTGTGGATTTAAAACAATTTATTCATCCAAACCCATTGTTAATGTCGCTTAAAATTCCAAATCACTCTAGGTTAGTTCAATTTTCATGATCAAATTAAAAACAAAATAACATGCATAAAAAGGGAGGAAAAAAGTTTAGTTATTGCATTTTTGTAACGCGTTTCTTGTGCAATGATATGCTTGAAAATAAATCAAGCTGTTTATGAACAGCTTGAGTTTTGCTCCAAAAAAAAAAAAAAAAAAACAAAAAAAAAAAAACAAAACAAACAAACTTTTTTATCTTCGTTTATTTAGCAAGTAAGTTAAGGTCAAGTTCAAGTTTAAGCTTGATTATTGAACGAGCCAAGTTCAAAAATAATAATGTGTTAGCAAAAAAGTTTGTGAATATGATGGCATAATTTAACTGTATATAATATTATATTTTTATACATATATTTGTCCAAAAATATATTTATATAGATTTAAATTTGGATTGTATAAGTTTGTAAATAGTTTCAAGTGATATTAAATTATTATTTATAGTTTATTGATAATATAAACAGTCAATTCATAACAAAATTCAAAGATTTGTGAATGAGTAAAACATTTTAGTAATGATTTTATTATATATAGAGAAATAATAAATTTATCAAGTAGACAGTAAACAAGTTCATGCTTACTTGACAAGAAAATGAACCAAATAAAATTAAATGAATAAGCTTAAACTTTTATTACGTACTTTTAGCTAAACCTTTCATTCTTTTTATTTATAATTATATTTTAGAAATTTATATTTTAAATGGCTAAGTGATGGACAAGTGTCCCAAACCAATGAAAGAAACAAGAATGAACTTTGTATTAGATCCACACTTCTAACATTGAAGTATTAGAAATTTGTTCCACCCATTCAAATGAGTGCCGCTTGTTACTCTCTCGAGTTCAGGGGAAAGTAGCTACTCATATTATGTGTGTATTTGAGAAGTAATGAAAATTACGAATTATTTCACTATTCAACTTATTTTTGCTACTATTTATGCTCTCCATTGTACTTTTTAGTAATATTCATGAGCCCCACTATACTATTTCAACTAATTTTTACCTTTATCTACAGTACTTTCAACAATAAATTTTCAGTTTCAGCAAAATAAGTGGTATCCAAACAGACTCTTAGACTATTTAGCAGCCATCTACAATACAATACATTAAAAATATGTTAGAACATTAGCAGCAGTGAAGCTAAATAGTTATATTGCTATTTTAACTTCACCAAAACACAAAAATGCATGTTGTAATAGTGGTGCCATAGGTAAATTTTTTTTAGTTTTTTGCTACAGTGCACAGCTACACGTAGCAAAAAGCTAAAAAAATAAAATAAAAAAATAAAAAATATTAAACTTTTCTCTGTTTTCTCGTTAAAAAAAAAAATCATTTTCTCTTTTATTTCTTTCTCTCTCTCTCTCTTCGGCTTCTCTTCTTCCTTCATTTTTTCCATCTCATATATATTATTTTCTCTTTCGCTATTTTCTGTTCTCATCAGATACCCCTTTACCACCAAATTCATCTATTAGTCTCAGTTTTTGTTATCTTTCTCAATTTTTCCCAACAAAGATGAAGAAACGAGGGCTAGCTGAGAATCATGAACAAGAATGGCTTTGGGAGCTGATCTGCACAAGGCACTGGGCTAACATCGGCTACCCAAACCAACAGCTCCAATCTGTGGTTTTTGCTGCCTGACTTTCTTTATTTTTTTTTCTTTTTGATAGAAACGTTTGCAACTTGATTTTGAAGAAGAAGACATAGTGCCAGGATTTATATTATATTATAATATAATATACTTTAATAATACTGTGTGGTTTTAAACTTTTATTTTTAAACCATTTAATGAAGTTGTGCCTAGCTTTCTTTATTTGGCATTTTAGATTTTTTTTTTTTTTTTTTTTTACTCAACTAAATTATCATGTTTTTGAGTGGAGGAGTTGTGGTGTGCTTTTGTGTTATAACCATTTTTTCTCTCATTTGTGTGTGTTTATTTCTCAAAAAAGAAAAAAAGAAGAAGATAAATTTGTATATATATAATTTGGGGTTAAAAAAAAATATTATTGTTACACTAAATGATTATTTTCTATCATGATGATTGAGAAATTATTTTAGTAAAAAAAAAATGTATAAGTATAATTTGGGGTTAAAAAAATCACATGTTAACACTAGACGATTATTTGCTATCATGTGGCGATGGCGGTGACAGTAGCGGTAGCGGTTGCAGTGGTTGTGATTGTTGTTTATTGTAGTAGATATATTATTTGATTGTAGTATATATATTATTTTATTGTGTTGAAAGCTAAAATAGATCCACTGCTACTGGATGTTTTGTAAAGTGAGTAGGTAAAATAGATAAAGTAACTTTTGTGTTGCCAAATAACTAAATTTTTAATTCCACTATTGTGGATGCTCTTAGTGAGGACAACAAAATAAAAGCAACCGTTGGAATCTTGGATACGTAATACAGGCAGATTAGCATTGCTTTTATGTTAAGGAAAAGTTAATCAATACTCTAAAAATATTGGTTTAGTAAATATTTTTAAAAATTTTTATTGGAAAAAAAAATAGTTAATTGTTTTGAAATCTTTTTATATTTTCAATAAAAGTAATGTCAAAATCTTTTTAAAATGATTTATTAACAACTATTCTAAGAGCACCCGCTAATATAATCCTTTAATTGTAACCAATATATAATAGCACAAAAAATAAACAAAACTTTGAACAAAAACAGATCAAGATTAAAGTTAGCTAAAAAATCAACTTTAAAAAGGCATCAACTCTCAGTTTTTTAGCTTTTTTTTTTTTTTTTAATAAATAATTTTCTATCTAATTTCATTCATTTTCTAAAATCAATATATATGTTTCACAAACCTATATATTGATTTTAGAAAATGAATGAAATTAGATAATAAAAATATATATATATATATATATTTATATGTTTCACAATTGTGTAATAGCCCATATTCGTGGTCAGGATACAGACCGCAGGAAAGCCCAGCCCACGATAAATAAATGCAACGGCGCCCTAATAAAGTGGCGCCTAGTAGTGAGTGTGGAAAGTGCTGACTACTGGCTAGTGCTTTCTGGTTGGTGGGACGGTACTTTTGTCTATTGCTATTTCCAATTACGCGCCAAATACTCGCCACTTAATTTTCCTTAACAATAGGCGGGCATCGCCGATTCGAACGAAGTTGGAATCACACATCCACCTAATTTTATTTTTGTCGTCAACCAAGTGCTTATTATTCTTCACATCTCCTCAAGAACTCAAATAACTCACACTCATGCCTATCTGCACCCTAATCTCTTGGCAAAACTAGTATGATTTTTTAATGCCAAAGCCAGCACATGATATTCTTTAGTCTTTAGTCTTTTTTAGCTTAGTCAGGCATGACTTTTTTTTCTTTTCTTTTTTCCTTTTTGGAACTAAATTTTAGATTTTGATTCCAATAAGCTTATTTGGTAAAATTTATCGTTGTTGAATAAATTATTTGGATTTTAAATTCTCTTACACCAAAATCAATCGGTATTTTAATCCAATGTTAAAGAACAATCATCATAAAGCGGACACCATTATTCAAATCATATCATGTTTATTAAAAAAAAATACATATATACACACACATAAGTTTAATACAAGCAATTTTAATTTATCAACTTGAATTTATATTACTATTAAACAATTTCATAAGTTAATGAAACTTAGATTTATTTATTTATTTTTTATAAACATGATATTATTTGAATTGATGATGTCTGTTTCATATTGATTGCATTTTATGATTAGATCAAATTACCAATTTATCTTCATAAGAATCTAAGGGCAAATATAAAAAAAGAGACCCCTAACATATAATATATTAAATCTATTTGTTTTATAGTTATAGTATAACAATAAATAATTTTTAGTAAAAAAGTAATTCTCTTACTTAGAATTAAAAATAATAATAAAATAAGACATCTTCAATAGGCCTGTAAAATGCCTGATTTATCTATCTTGCAATGTAAAATTTTTAATTAAGCCCAAAATTTTGACAAATTGAAATTATTTGTAAAATATTATACTCTTTTCAAATATTCAACATTTTATTATTACATTTTATTTTATTTACAGTAGTTTAAGATTGTACAAATTTTCAATCCCCCACAAATTTTACTCTTCCTTTCTTTCTCTATCAAAATTAAAGTTAGAATAATAGTTTTTTTAGACAAATTCATTATTATTCAATAATTGAAGTTCAATATTGCCAAGAGAGACATTGAACATCTAAAATATGATATTTATTATAATACTGATCATTTCAATACTTTAGAATTAAGAATTTAAAAATATGATTTATCAAGATATGAAAATAGTCCAATTAATGTATTAAATTATATAAAAATGTTGAATTATATTAATAATACATTTTACATTTGTGTCTAGCTCTAAAATCTATTAAGTTGGCCTAGACTAGGTCCTATTTTTGTGGACCGTGAATTCAAGCAAGGTTTGAAAATAATCTATTTGAAGTTGAATTGAGATATTTAATAGAAATGACACCATTTAGAATATACTATTGTTCAAAATTTTATATTTTATATTTAAGGTACTCTACACATATGAAAAAACTTCATAACAATGTGGCCATATTTTGCATGAATACATTTAAAATGCCAATATCAATGTTAATATTTCATGATTTTGGCATGATCATATCAGTATTAGTATAAAGAAACCAATTTTATAGAGACTAGAATTGTAAAAAAATAAAATAAAATAAATTAATGACTTTGCAAAGAAGTGTTGAATGAGTACTTCCGTTAGGATATTCGAAGAAACTAATAATTATTTTATAAAATACCTGATTTTGATTATTGTCGTAGGTTAGTTTGGTATCTGAATACAAGTTATTTTAATTTATCAACTTAAACATATATTCTCTAAAAAAAGAAAAACATAAAAATATATTACTATTTAAAAAATTTCATAAATTATTATTTTTTTTGTCTTAATAAAAAAGTTGATATATAAAATTGAATTAATAATCTCAATTTAATTCAAAATTGATATTTGATGGTTGGCTTTACTAACAATTTAATATAAATTATACCAATCAAGTTACACCTAATCTAATCAGTTGTTAATATTATATCATTTAATATATTTTTTATTTAATTAATATCTTAAAAAATGTCATGATTGAATTCTATAGTGTCTTTTTTTTTTTGATAAAATATATGCATGAAATTTCGTAAATAATATTTATAAGTAAAAAAGAGTACAAAAATACAATAAATTCGACTGTTTAAATAATTATTTTTGGCATGATTATACTTATCAAATTTCGTAGGTGATATTTATAAGTAAAAAAGAGTATAAAAATACAATAAATTCAACCGTTTAAATAATTATTTTTGGCACAATTATTGCCTATAAGAATAGGAGTGCCCAAAATTGAAATATGAAACGACCACATTGCCCCACCGAAGCGGTTAAGACATAGACTCCAAATGTTTTTTATCCTTTGTTTAATGTAATAAAAATAAAAAAAGAAAGAAAAAAAACAAAAATAGTATTATAATGCGTGAAATTTTTATAAGTGCTTCCCTCCACATCTATATCCGAACTAAATTCCCTCCTTGTTTCTGCCCTTTTGTTTCCCTCGTTTTCTGCTCTCTTTTCTCTCTCCCGCTTTTTTATTTTCTTTCATTCCAAACACCTTCTCTCTCAGATCCCCACCCACTCTTCCTCTCCTTTCCCTCCAATTCCTTCCATTTTCACTTTCCCTCTCAATTCCCTCCAACTCTCCACAACTCACGAGCTAATTGTTTTTTTTTTTTTTTTTCTCTTTCTTACAAAACCCTCAAACCCCATAGCCCCCCGACTCGGCTCGATCGATCTTGAACCGGGCTCTCGATGTCGGGTCTTCAAGCTCCGAACCGGTCTCCGCAGCCACAGATGGGTCAGATCATGCAGCAGCCGCTGAGGAGGCAGCTTCCGTTCTCGTCTTTGAAGCCGCCGTTCGCTGCTCCAGCTGACTATCACCGCTTCTCTGATCCTCGCCGCGGTGGTGCTGCCGATCACGATGTTGAGGCCGAGGCCATCGTCGTTAAGCCTCTCGTGAGTTTTTCCCGATTGTATTAAAAAGATGGAATTTTTATATAAAAAAATTTGTAGTGTATATTTTAGTAGTTTGTGAATGGAGAAGAGAATTATGTTAGGATCTGGTTGTTTTGTGAATGAGATGAGTTATTGAGGTTCGGATTTGTTGAAATTAGTGATTTGAAAATTCTGAGTTAGTTATCGGTGTTGGGAATTGTCGAATTTGTGGAACAAAAATTGGTACTTTGATTTACTAGTATGGGCTTTTGTTCTTTACATTTATGAAGGGTGATAGTTTTTGTGTTATTTTAAGAGTTCAAGGACTAGGTGAATTAGTAAAAATGGAGTCTTATTAGGTGGGCATTTGTTTAATTGTGTGGTTGACCTTGTGGATTTCATCATTGTTGTGTTTCTTAAACTTTCTTGTTACTTGTACAACATGAAACTATGATTCTGATTGTCATCAATGACACATTAGTTGCCAAATGCTCTTTGTGTCGAGTCTTGCATGAGAGAATGGATTTATTTTGACTAACACTTATTTACTGATCTGTTTGTGTTGCTATTTATGCATGACTGCCTGCTTTATTTTTTACTAACACGTTTCTCATTCAAATTATAGTCTTCTTTGGTGCTTGTTGGGGTAGCAATGAGTTGAGGTTTTTGGTTGAATTTCAGCTATGGACTATGGCGTGTTAGAGCATCTCCTCATGTTGCTTTCTTATATGTGGACTATAGTGAAGGGTAAAATTTTAACATCAGATAATTTGAATTAAAAGGGCAATCATTATTAGGGATTGGTTTAGTATGTGTAAGTCAAAGAGTGCTGGTAATCCAACTTAAGTCCCAGCTTGTGGGAACTCAATTCGAGTGGGAACATGCTACTTTGCCCTCGCCTGCTTTAGATTCAGATCTTTTAGTCTTGTTGGAGTGTTGGACAAGCTTTCATCTTGTTTTATTTCATTTGTATTTTGTTTTCTTTTTTTAGGCGTCTTTTTGTGTACTTCCATTGTACTTGGGCTTGACCCAAATTTATCAACTTTTTTTTTTCCTTATAATTTCGTTTGAGAGAGGTATCTTTGCCTTCTCAATGTAGCCACACAATGCACATCCTTGCATCATGGCTGATAAAATTAGATTGAATATCCATTTGCAAAAGTAATTTTAATGAGTAGACACATTGAGTTTAGTATAGAAATTTTAATTGCACGGAGTTTCAAATGTCTGAATGCTGAACACATTTGCTAGAATACCTTCCCATTGACAAATAGATTGGCATCTTTATGTAGCCATAAATTTTTTATCCTTGTACCATGGTTGCTATGGGTGTAAGTCTTTTTGAACATCTGTATTGATGATACAAATGTTTGGGGTGTCCCTCTCGATGTCCAAATCAATAATTTGAGTTAATTACATGGTTCTGGAAGGGACTGAAAGATCTTCTAAACTGTATCATTTTGCATTGATACTTTTACAAATTCAAATTACTGATGCTAAATGCTGATTCTTGTGTGATTGTTATTGTAGCCATTTTAATGTTTAGAAAACATATCATTGGTTGTGCTGGAAATGGATGTAATGGGTGCTTCCAATTTCGAGACTTGTTTGATTGACATATACCAATCAAATTCAATGCGATAGGCTTGTCAGTTGTGACACCAAAAGCTAGGCCAAACAAAGAAGTTTTTGTCTGCAACATTGTTGTGTCTGAGATGGGTTTGTAAGTTAGTGCAAAGCATTGATTAGAGGAAAGAAGAATTTTCTGTCACCCCTAGAGAAATCATCCTGCAATACAGAGGATCACCCTTTGAACATCTTATACCTTATTTTAGAGATGGGTGCCTGTTGATAAAATTACAGCCAGAGCTCTCACATAAAGGGGCTTTTTATTGGATCTTACATATTCAAGTATGTGGGTCACACACCTCCAAAGTTCCCTCAATATCAATACCCCTATTATTTAAAACCCCATTCAAGAGCCAATCTTATTGCAACTCATATTTTATTGTAAAAATGATCTCAACCAAATAAATCACAGAAATATATCTTACATCTTCTAAAGGAAATCAATGTAATCTGTTATTACTCCCTTTATTAAAAAAAAAAAATTATTGATGTATTCCTTGAAAGCCTATTTAAAGGCTCTAATAAACATAGAAGACATAATTTTGAGTAATACAAATTTTATGTTGGAATTTTTCAAATGTTGGGTTCTGATTTCTAAGTTTTTCTACTTGGTGCTGATTCTTAAGTTTTTCTGCTTGGTGGTGATTCCTAAGTTTTTCTGCTTGGAGCTCATTCCAAGCAAACCCTTAGTGTTTATTCTTAGGGCACATCTGTGTTTTTGGCCTATAAACTAATTATGCGAGGTTAATATCATGTTTTTTTCCTCACACCTGACTCTTGCATTTAGCATGCAAAATGCTGTTGCTTCTTGCCTCACTTGAAATTTTCTTTCCCCACACCTTAGGTGAATATATCATGCAGTTTGAGGCCATGAAGGATTGACGCTTATGGAATCTGATGTATTGCAGTTTTGGTTGTGGTCTCATGGGCTATATGTCATAGGGTAGAATCTATTGCGTTGATTCTCATTCTCATTGGAGTTCTTGGGTTTGGAATGAGCAAATAAGAGGTCCCACTATAATTCCAGTGTGTTGTCTGATAAGTGTGAGAGTTGATTGTTGAATGAGCACATTTATTTTTACAGAGTTCAAGATGCCTGGTTGGTTGGGTTCCCTTTCTGCATGAAGTATTAGAGGTCATTCTATGTGGAAACACTATACTTGTGTCTGTTAACTAATCATGCAATGTTTATCACATTTCCTTGTTTCCATTATTTTATTATATAAGTTACTTATCAACAGAATTATTTTACAATGAGTTTGCTAGTTAGAAAATTAAGATATTTAAGGAGTTTTCCATTGAGCAATCTTAGAAGTTTAATACATTTTTAATCTTTAATGTATGTTTATAATCTAGAATGATGAGATTCTTACAACGCAATGATCTTTTTGTTGACAAACGTGGCTATCTTCATTGTTGCTACTTTTGTTTTGGGTTTCATTTTTGAGATATCTTGCCCTTTTAAATGATGTTTTTAGTGAATCTTCTCAGTTGATAGGTTAAGAAATGGCTAATTTCTTTCTAGTTGTAGAGTCCAACCTCTTGAAAATTAGGCTGGTTGTGAATTTGTTGATTTTTTATGAGCATTCTTTTATCTTGAATGGAGCGTAGAATTCTTGCTTTCAATTGAATTGTGATGAAATATATTTGCCCATGTTTCTAATTGTGTTTTGGAAAAACTAAATAGTTTTTTTATCAGCAATTAAAGCGGAAGAGTGAGACAGCAGATTATGAAGCTGACTCTAGTGATAGAACTACTGTTCCTGGATTCACTGAAGTAATTAATAGTTCCCTACAGACACCTGTATCGGTAAAAGGGGGAAAGGCAAACAAAACATCAAGGCTTACGAAGTGCAATAAGTCTGGACCTCAAACTCCAGTTTCAAATGTTGGTGAGTACTAAAACTTATTGAGCGTGCTTCCCATATTTATATTTCTGCACATCGAATGTTAAGTAGGACCAGAAGGTGCTAGTAAGAATTCTCTCAATTAGCATAAACTATTCTGTTTCTTTCTGTCTCCATTGGTCCTAGCAGAGAGCATTAGATACATTCACTGAATAACTTTCTGTAAAATTTGGCAGGTTCTCCTTCTGGCAATAATCTCACTCCAGCTGGTCCTTGTCGTTATGATAGCTCTCTTGGTAACAGAATATCTACTTATTCCTTTGTTAGTTATGTTATATTTTATTTTACATTATTTTTAAACTAAGCATGGTTAACATTGTTATAGGCTCTGTTTGTGGAACAGAGCAAGTGCATGTTTAAGAGTGACAACAAAATCCTATGATTCTCATTCAGGTCTCTTGACAAAGAAGTTCATCAATCTGATCAAACATGCTGAAGATGGTATTCTTGATCTAAATAAGGCTGCCGAAACTTTAGAGGTGACTATTTTTCTCTCTGGTTCAACACATCAATTGTTGTAAAGTTCTATTAGTGGAAGATTTCTGCTACAGGTTCAAAAGAGGAGGATATATGATATAACAAATGTCCTGGAAGGAATTGGTCTCATAGAAAAGAAGCTCAAAAACAGAATTCAGTGGAAGTATGGAAAATTTCCCAACTTTTTAAAATTTTATATTTGTTATTTTAAATTTTGAGAGTGTATTCTCTACTGCACATGAAGAGTTACTCAATTTGATTGATTGTTTGATTAGGGGACTTGATGTCTCAAGGCCAGGAGAGGTTGATGAAAACTATTCCAGTTTACAGGTATGCAAAATAGAGAAATTGTTTCTTGCCTTGCAAGCATTACAGTTGCTCAGGCACTGCACGACTCTTTGAAGAGTATGTGTGTGCATGAGGGTTCTTAATCTTGTTTTTTATTTGATTTTATTGTTTCTTTTGAGAGTATGAATTTCCAACTCTTCTTGGTTGATTTGATATGGTGAAGCAACTGTGATCTATATAAATATAAACTCAAAAATGCCTTGTATGCCAATCATTTGGAATTGGCATGCCACACCTAGTGCCATATCCCATTGAAAAAAAAAAAAATCATTGGCCATGGTGTTTGCATGCACCAGTTCAATCCACATTCTTTCCAGAATATTGTCCCTGTGGCAACTTTAGTATGAATCCTGAAAATGAGTGGAAAGGTGAAGTTGGCCTTCAGTGTTGACTAAGGCTTTTGACTTGAGTTTAGTATCTCTGCATCACCATGTAAATAACATTGAGATGATGATCAAATACAGTTTGTCTACCATGTGCATAAATAATGAACTAATGATTGCATATTTTTGAAGGTGAAGATATCTTTACTTATATTTGAAAAGGCCTTATTATCTTTCTTTTAATCTGTAGGCAGAAGTTGAAAACCTTTCCATTCAAGAGCGCAGTTTAGATGATCAAATAAGGTTATGTAGCTATGCTTTCTTAATTATGATCTGTTTTATTTTATTAATAACTTATTACTATTATTTTTTTGATTCCATTGGTGTGCTGAGGCTTCTCATCTGTTGCAGAGAAATGCAAGAACAATTGAGGGACCTGAGTGAAAATGAGAACAATCAAAAGTAATCATTTTCTCCTTTACCTCCACCAAAAATCCATTCACTTTTGTGATGTAATTTCACTTTTTTGGGTCCCTAATTGGCAATTATTTTAACTGTCATGCTTATCTAACCTTTGCGCTGTGTTAGGTGGCTTTTTGTCACTGAAGAAGACATCAAGGGCTTACCCTGCTTCCAGGTTTGTTTTTTACTAATGTTATTGTATATTCTTGTTGTTTGGTCACCTTTTGTTTTCCTAAAATAAGCTGTTATCTAAATATATATAGTAATTGCTTCTACCAGAATGAAACATTAATTGCAATTAAAGCTCCTCATGGCACCACTCTGGAAGTCCCGGATCCTGATGAGGTAATTGAAGAGCAGAGAAGATTGACACAAGAAGTTCATTTTGTGTTTTTACTTGCAAAATTCTCAATGTGACTTTTTTCTAATTTGTACCAGGCTGTTGACTATCCCCAAAGGAGGTACAGGGTAGTCCTAAGAAGCACAATGGGTCCTATAGATGTTTACCTTGTCAGGTATTGTTCCTTATACTTGGTTACGAGGCTGTTGCATTTTCTTTTGTCATTACTGTCTCCCTTGTGCTCCCAATCCTAGTGGAATTAGTGATAATTAAATATTTGAGAATTCATATAATCTGACACTCTTTCTCTCCATTTCTTACCATCCATCATTCTAGTCAATTTGAAGAGAAATTTGAGGAGATTGAGGCACCTTCAGACTTCCTGCCTAGTTCAGGGCTTAATGAGAACCCATCAACGGCAGTGGTCACTGAGGAGAGCAGAGGAAAGGAGATTGAAATGCAGGGACAAGATGCTGAGAGACTCTGCTCAGATCTTAATGCCTCTCAGGACTTTGTGAGTGGAATTATGAAGATTGTTCCATCAGATGTTGATGTAAGTCTGGTTCTTGATTTCTATGGGTATAATAGCTTTTTGGAAGATACAATCTGCTATAAACATTTTTTATTGGTTCTCTGGACCTCCAAAAAATGATTGAGCAGAAGCAACAAGTTCTGATTTCTCAAATACCTATTTAGAATAAGATGACATTAAATTACTGAAGAATGGATTGGTTTCTGATTACTAAGTGCCTTCTTTTTGGTTGATTCTGCTCGCTGTTTAAATATGTTCTAATAATAACTTCATAATTCACAAAAATCATATTCCACTATCAAATTGTTGTCCAAGTCATGTTGAGTTTGTTTTTATCTCCGATAAAGAAAGGAATATTTACATTTTTTTTTTTTTTTTTTTCAGAGTGATGCAGATTACTGGCTTTTATCAGATGCTGATGTTAGCATCACAGATATGTGGAGAACAGAACGTATCCTCCCAACCAGATGCTCACCCCTCCCCTTTTTTGTTTTTGTTTTTTATTTTTGTCATTTGCCCTGTCATAATATCTTGACAGTAAGTACTGAATTCCTTGATTCTTGACGATAGCTGGGGTAGAATGGAACGACTTGAGTACACTTCATGAAGATTATGCCATGGCTAATATTGGCATACCACAGCCCCAGACTCCACCATCGAATGCAACTGAAGGGCCTTCTGCTAACTCTACCAGAAGTTGAGACCTTGGAAAGTGTATGCTGATGAATCAAATTGTGGATACAAGGACTTTAATGTGATGAGAACCTATGATGTCCAACCATTCTCATTTGTTTAAAACCCTGGAGGTTGGAATGAAGGTCCCCAGGAGATGCCTGCAGGAGGTTCCCAGAAAAAGTGCAAGGAACTATTGAATGGAAGATGGAGGTAGCAGGTTCATTGTACAGTTAAGTAACATGATCTGTCATTTTGTAGTAAATAAAAAAAGAAGAGAAATGATAGTACCATTACTTGTTGGGTACACCCTTGTATATTATTATTACAATTCTTGGCTTTACTGTATTGACTAGCTTGACCTCTAGGTTGACTTGGCAAGTAATGAAGAGATATGTTTCATATGATTAGAAGTCAAGAAGAATAAAGGAAAAAAGGGATCAATCATCCGGTTTCCTACTTTCATTTTAAAGTATGTGATGACTTCTAATCATTTTTGGTAATGAAATGGCCATAATATATGCTATTATGCTGCCTGATTTGTGCATGGAGTTTTTCATCAGTGGGCTGTGGCGGTGAACATCTGGAAGTGAAAGAAACATTTGGGGGCTGGAGCGGGACTGATAAGATTGTTACTTCTCTCTATGCATAACATATTACTTCTTGTCCTCGTAATGGAACTTGGCATGTTAATGAATAATGATTCCTCAGCTGCTCATATTCGGAGGCATTTTGAGCATGAGTCAATAGTCAATACCTGCTTATTAGGACTGCCAAAAAATTTAAAAGGGGATTTTTGCAAATGATAATAAATGCGACTGAATTTGATTTTCAAGAGTCAGCCATTTCATGTAAAATTTTTGAAGAGTAGCATCCCATGAAGATCTAACCTCTGAGAGTCGTGCTCTGGTGGTGCCTACATATGGTAACGGTCAGTTTACTGCCTTCGGTATTGTTACTTTGTAAGCTTGTTCATGTGATAAATTTTTTTTGTTTGGGATAATTTGTTCATGTGATCCTTAAGAAGCCACAAATTGGCTATTGGTTGTTTCACATAATTGTTTTCTCATCATGAGGTTCTGAGCTGGACTCACTCTTTTTGGTTGTTAAGGAGGAAGAGAAAAATCCATACAACTTATTCAACAGCAATGGACATAAACTAGTGAAAATTCATTTGCATTATAATCTTGGCTACAGTAAGTTACACGTGAAGCATAGCCTGTGAGCTGGGAAGCACCAAAAAAGGCTAATTCTGTTTTTCAACTTTCTTTCCTATCCATCTAGCAACAATGGGAGTCAGAGCAACTGTTGGAGGAAATCTTATTGGAGATGCGGCCTTGTGTGCAGCATATGCCAAAGCAAAGGTACCAACTTTCTCCCCAGTCGCATCAGCTGAGATCCCCACCTGAAAGTATAATACATTCAAAAACCATAGTTCGTGTAAAGTCATTTTGCAGTTCGTGGAAGTCTATATATTCTGCACTTACCTTTTGTAGCAAGGATTGGACATCAACGCCTGCGTTGATTAGTGCATAGCAGAGTGCGAAAGAAATCAAAGAGAGAACAATGGAGGTGGCCAAGTATGCTCCTCCATACTTTGTTAGCAGTTCTTTGGCTTGATCACCCTTTGATTTTGTTTTCTCATCACCTTCCTTTTCTTCCTCTTTAGAGCTGAATATCTGCAGACATCACCACATTTTTAAAGACACAGTGTCAGTTTGGCAAAAACTTTTTTCTTCTAATTTATTTGCTAATGTTACAAGTTTTTAAAGTTTCACTTTTTCAGTTTTTCTAGATACTAATATACTTTAACCAACTTTCAGTAAATAAGCAAATAGACTTTCAACAAAAGAATTCACCCCTACTATTTCATTTCTAAATTTGTGTCTTATCTTCCTATATATAGGCCATCTTTGATTTGCTTTATCAAAAACAGAAACGAGTCATATAGTTTATAGACTAGAGTTTCCCTGGCTTCAAATATCCCAAGATTATCAAACTTTTTTTGTGATCTTTTCTGGGACAGATGTGCCAATGGTTACCAAAAAAAAAAAAAAAAAAAAAAAAAAAAAAAACTGCGTCATAATATGGAATTGAGGAACACGTAACAGTATATTGTATAGTATTAGTTCTCATGTAAAGAGCTAAATTAAAACCAAAATTTTATCTTTGGTTTCTTTCTCATCCCCTAATCAGGTACAATAGTAGAGATGCTTTTATAGTTTTGAAATTTCAGTTCATTTTACTCCCATCTGAGTCAGACACCCTCTATTATACTCAACTACTCATCACTCAATGCAGAGGACCTTTTTCCATCAAAATTTTAATACACACACACATATATAAACATGGAAACTCTGAAAATAAACGTACAATTTTCCCTTGATTTTACCTATCAAAAAGAAAATAAACGTACAAGGACCCAAGTCAGCATGTTAGTATCAGGACTTAGGAGTCCTACTCTACCATTTACAATGGAGAATATGAGTAGAGTGGCCATATATAAGCCAATTATTGAATGAAAATGAGAATTTTTAGAGCTCCACAAAGTAGAAACAAGCAAAAAGGAAAAGACATATATGGAGAAGAGAAGAAATGGGTACCTTCCAGAGACCAGCTTCAAGGCCATACTTCTTTGCAATTTCTTCAGCTGAACCTGAAGATGAAGAAGGGGTTTTAATTTCCTCAGTTTTTTCTTTAAGAGCTCTGACTCTGAAGCGCTTGAAATTGGATTTGGAGGGTGGAATTGAAGCAAAATTTCGGATTCTGAGCTGCCCCTTATTGAAGAAAGAAGCAGAGGGTAGAGTAAGAGAAAGGGATAGCATGGCTGTTGACATTGTTAACCAACCAAAGTTTTTTATTTTTTTGGTTTTGTATTTTTAATGTATTCAAACATTCCTATGAGTTCAGAAAGAAAGAATAAATATCTTACAAAATTTCTGAGAGAGAGAAATTTTATACGTGTCAGAACCAAGCAACGATGAAAGACAAGGTCGATAGTCCATATATAATAAGATGATGACATTAGGATAAGACAACAACAAAGAAATTAGTTCTTTATTACTTTACTGCCCCCACAATGTTCAGCTATTTTCAATTCAATTCTAAATAGTGACTGAAGTGGGCTTGAAGAGCAGTAAAGGGGTATTTTCGTCTTTTGTGGGCCTTTCGACACCCTCAGGAAAGCTATGGTCATGGGCCTCAGCTTGGACATGAGTATACTTAACAAAGTGGGCCTGGGCCTGGGCCGGATCCGTTAGCCCTGTTCAAAACCGAAGGATTAAATTAAATATTACTATTATTTATTAAGAATTTTTAGGGCAGTGAAAAAATGGAACAACCCGGACTTGACATGTTATATCTCATGTCTGTGGTTTAAATTCCATATTTTTCTTATCCAATCTACCTTAAAAAAAAAAAAAAAAACCATTCTCTTTCTTTGGTTCTCACTTCTTTCACTCTTCTCATTTTTTTTTTTCTTTGTCTGATTCTAGCGAGGATTGATCTCTCTTTATCATCATTGTGGCTCATTTTCATACCTCTAGTCTAGGAATCTTGCTTAACATTTGTTGACTTATCGATCTCCGATCTCTCTTTATCAAGACCATCACCAACCAACCATTAATCTGCCTACGCATTTAGCCATCAACTTTGATGTAAGATTTAATTTTTTAATTTTCTAATTTTTAATTTTTTTTTTCATTCAAAGCAACCCTAATAGTAGGAAATAAAATTCACTTATTTGATATCATCTTGATAGAATAGTGGATATTGAAGGCTTTAGAGCTCTACTTTAAGTTTTCTAGAAAATATAATGTGATGCTCATATTGATTGAATATTAAACTGAATTAGTGGAGTGTTTGTAGATGTGTGTTAAATCCTATATTGGACATATATTAGATCGATATAGATTACCTTGATAATAGTAAAGGTCACGGGATGAGCATGAGAACTGATGATGCGTAAATCATCAGTACTGTAGGTTCGTCCAGATGGAGTTGAATCCTTGTCACTATTCCTTCAAATGTAAGGAAAATGCTCTCCTCAGATGGTCATTAGTGTGGTGCCTGCTACAACGCTTCCGATGATAAAGTCAGTATACAGAAACTTTTGAGATAAGAAAGCTTTGAATACCATAGATATCTATATTAGAGTATTTTTGGGTGTGTGTGTATTTACCTTGTCTGTCTCTGATGAGTGTGTATATATAGCTTCATAGTTTCTAGCTGTTGGGGCCTTAATTATGGCTTTAGTACTTCTTCTGTAGTGCCTCAAGGCTTATTAATGCGGGTTTTGACGAGCCTCTAATGGTCTGTCAATTAATTTGTAATTGTCATAGGCATTGAATCTTCTTATTAATGACTCGCTTGCCTTTGTCCATGCCATGTCAAGGTGGACAAATATATTTGATGAGGTCGTTTGGGAAAAGAGAGTTTGTCGGTCTCATCAAGAACCATACTAAAGAGAATTGGATTTTTTGGTATCCCCTTGAATCACTTGATTTGGGGGATTTTTTTTGTCAATTTTTTTTCCTTTCTAATTTTTTGGGTGATTAATAGTTTCTTGCCATGTGTCCTACTTTGTATGTCTATTTTTTTTATTTATTTTAATGTAATGGTTCATGTTAAATTTTTTAATGTTAAAAATTAATGGGAGTAGATAGAGTATATAAAGTAAACATTTTTAATAATTTAGGGACATTTTTTATTTTTTAAGTTTTGGGAATTTCATGCAAATTTAGGGATGAAAATATTTTTAACCATGCTTTTTTTTAGCTGCTTTTTTTTTTTTTTTTTTTGGTATTCTTGGGGGTGTTTGGTACATGTTTTCAAACAACAATTTTCAGTTTTTAAACAAAATTACATGTATTTCCACACATTTTTCACTTACACGTATTTCCACATATGTTTTTAAACAACAGTTTTCAGTTTTTAAGTGCATGTACTAAACACCCCCAACTTTCATAAATTTCATTTTTCATTTTTAAACTTTAAAAAGTTTATTTTTTGTCCCTAAATTATAGAAAATGTGTTACTGTTATCATATTTCAATTTAAAAAGTTTTTTTTTTTTAATTCCCAAATTATAATAACAAGTTCTTTTTATTGTCCACATTTTCGTCTCTAAACTATTAGAAAATTTTATTTGAAAAGATTATGAATGACATATGAATTTTTTAAAATTTTAAGGACAAAAAGCAAAATTGAAGCCAACTTTAAGGACAAAAAGAATATTTAAACCTTTTATTTTGGCTCCTACACCAACAAATGAAAAGAATCTAATAATCACCAATTAATTAGGCAACATAGGTTAGAACAAGGAATGTAAAATAAATGGGAAAAGAACGGAAATTCTAATAATCAAGCCAACATAAATCAAGCTTGGGAATTTCAACCTTAAATTTAGAAGGTTAAATCTAGAAGACAATGTTTCTTACACACTTGTGTGGATATTAGGCAACATAAGTTAGAACTAGGAATGTAAAATTAATGGAAAAGAAGGGAAATTCTAATAATCAAGCCAACATAAATCAAACTTGGGAATTTCAACCTTAAATTTCGAAAGTTAAATCTAGAAAGTAGTGTTTCTTACAGACTTGCGTGGATGCACACACTCCACACAAGTGTGTAACAAGTTTTCCCCCATCTAGAATTCCAAAAAGGTGAAAGAGGTTGTTCCTAATCCAATCAAATTCTAAATGGCGTGAAACAATTGGTCACGTACTCCGTCCTCGATAATGTAAACCAACCAAAGTTATCTATTTTTCTTGGTTATCTTTTTGAGCAGAACTTTTAAAGTAACCGAAATTTAAACTCCTTGATAGTTTATACTCTATCCACAACGAAGCATTTCAGATTTCAAAAGCCCTTTTAAAATTTTCCATTTCAAAACAATAAAAATAAAACAACCCCATTAGTCTCTTCCCACTCATACATCAAACCAAAAATGCCATGGATTCTCTCACTACTCAATCCGCAAAGTTTACTTCCAGAAAACGGTTTCAAAGCAAAAGCTTTCCAAGGACAGTCCGCGAGGAGACAGCCTTTGCAGCTGCCAACAATTCAGAGTTTGCAAACTCTTCAAATTCGCCATCATATACTTCGCTGAAAGAATTGTTGCCTCCATCATCAGAGATCAGAAGGCGAAAAAGTATGTTATCGAGACGTTTTGGCATGCAATCTTCTCAAGAGATTCCAATAAGTAATTTCATTGTTCAGAAGGCTGCCTGGGCTTACTTGCAGCCTTCACCACCAGTCTCAAGCTTCGTGGCCGGTAGTAAGTGCATTTTGTACCTTGTTTGGGATGAGTTCAAGCTTCCCCTGCATACTTGTTTTAACTTCATCAACAGACATGTCATTAGGGCAATAACATCCGCGTTTGATAGGCTGTTGGGAGCTATTCATCATCTGGATCAGCATGCATAAGAATTAATGTTGCTTGAGGTTCAAATAATAGTCGAGTTATAGTGACACTTTTGTGGTGTCATTTTCTATCTATCAGAAGTGCTAGATTTTGGGTAACAAGATACTTGCAAAAGTGCTAGTGTGAGAGATCTTATTGATCCGTCCGGCTATTATCTAGGCCTTTTAATGTATTTCATCTTGTTAATTTTAATAAAATTTTTGGTTTTGCAGTTAAATCTTGTTTGCACTGGCTATTAGATCTTCAACTGCGTAGCCTGTGGCTCATATTTTTTTTGAGGGAATGTTGTGAATTTTGGTTACTTAGCAATATAGTGAAAAATAAAGAGAAAATAGAGTAAAATCAACACTGAAATTATGTGATTTGGGTAGTGTGTCTACATTGACGAACTAAGAAACCCTAATCCAGGGACAGAGCTAGAACTAGAGGTTAGAGGGGGCGGTTTTATTATTGGTTGCATGCGGCAACTCTAACCTCTGACTTTATTACTTAATAGCTAATGGTTTTTTTATTTTTTTATTTGTGTTTTTTATTTATTATAGAAAAGTTTGTACTTATAGTAGTACTAGTAAAAGAATCAATGATATTGTTAAGGGAGTAAAGTGTAATTTTATATAACAAAATTGTTAAAATTGGTACCTATGTATATATTAATATTTTTTTTTAAAAAAAGGGGGGCCATTGCCCCCTTATCCAAGTCTCCCTCCGTCCTTGCCCTAATCCATTATATTAAAAATTATCAAATATATATACCCTTAATTACCATAGTCCACTAACTAGAGACCAGCATTATCAAAGTATGAGCTACCATTTCTCTAAAAGATAAGTTTTAAAACACCACCCTGGTGTGTGAAATGGGGAATATACGCATATAATTAGGGATTAGTCAGACTCAGATGTTCTAATAATCCTAAACACTTATATTAAAGGGAAAAAGAAGTCAGCATATATGTTTGTCCCGAAGTGGATTAGTTCTTTTCTCATCTCCATCAATGTAGATTGTAGATTATTAAAGGTCAGCGGAATATTACCCACGACTGTATTTCAGGGTTAACCAAAAAAAAAAAAAAAAAATAATAATAGTTGCGCTCTACTTTACTTCAACAGTGTTGTACATCCCTACAAATAAAAGAAAATCATGTAGCATTCCAAAATGGCAAACTGCAACAGTAAACGAACATGTCAAAAACATAGTATATCAAACTTAACTCAAAAGTTAAAAAAAAAAAAAAATTTTGATGCAAGTTATACTATTCATGACACACTATTTTTTATATATAAAAATAACATACTATTTTTATATATAGAAATAACATACTATTTTTATTTGAAATACATGTTTATATATTTTATAGGGATAATTGCAGTAAACCCACCTGAGCTTTGGCCCGTTTGCACTTTGCCTACCCGTGGTATAAAACTTATCACTTTGCCCCCCTGTACTTCAATCCGTTACGCCCCCGTTGCCCACCTGACCCTCAGACGTTAGTCTAACACCCTTTTATTCCAAATTAGAACATAACACGGATCAAACAGCGAAAGATTCACTCTTTTCTTCACGAGCCCTAGAACCACGAAAATCGTTGTAATTCAGCTGGTGTTTTGATTTTTCTGATCGTGCTTTCGTGTGAGGGTGAGGTTCTGACTTTGGGTTGTCTGGAGGCACTGAATATTCGAAGATAGATCATCACCAGGTACGACATTTCTGCGCTGGGGTTTCAAGTTTTGAGCTGTTTCAAGTTTTGAGCTGGGGTTTCAAGTTCTGAGCTGGGGTTTCAAGTTTAGAGTGGTAGCTTCGATAATCGATGTCTTCTTCGAGTGGAAATTACTCAGGTTCAAGTGGGCATATGTGTACATATGAGACTTGTGTGTTGAGAACAAGTCTGACAGTGGATAATTTTGGGAGAAGGTTTCTGGGTTGTAGCCGATATAAGGTAAGTATACTTCTTACCTATTCTAGTTGATTAACGTGAGATTGGAATGTGATGTGTTCAATTCAATTTATGAACAGCTTGGTCCTAAGTGCCCTTTCTTTAAATGGGTTGATAATCCCACTTGTATGCGTGGGAATGAAGCTGCCCATTTAGTGCAACAAAAGCTGGATTTACTGCGGAGTGAGCTGCAACTTGCACATGAAAGGGAAAGAGAAGCTACCCAGGCAGTAGCAGAAGCTACCCAAATGGCAGAAATTGCTCAAGACAGGGCAGCAAAAGCCACTGAGAGGGAGAGAAAGTTTCGAGCTTCCTCTGTTCAAGCCAAGGAGATAGCAGTGAGAGCTTTAGAGCAAGAGAGAAAGTGCAGAATTGCACTAATTCTGTCATGGTTTTTTTTTTATTTTGGTTATGTTGTTTTCATGTTTTGGCTCAAGTGAGAATGTTGGAATGATGAGATTGAGTCTGCCTGATGGGTTGTAATATAAGCTGCTGTTGGTGTAATAGAACTATGAACCACTTAATAATATAACCTTTTTAAAGATAAAGTGTTCTTTATGTTAGATGCTGTTGTATTTTTTGTTTAAAGTGAATTGGCTACTTATGAGCTGTTGGTGTTTTGTTGGATGTGAGCTGTGTTGGTTTGTGCATAAAGTGCATTGTGTGAAGACAATTGTGTTGAAAGTGAATTTAAAGTGCATGACAATCTGTCAACTTGCAAGAAAAAGACAACACATACACCCTGCACACATAAACAATAAAAAGACAACTCATATAACAGAATAATAATTGTAAACACCTGTAATTAAGTTGGGAAATTGTATACATATTTGTTGGTGTCATTGAATAGTTTTTCATCAACCACCAGTAAATATAAGGCATTTGGTACAACAACCAAAACAGTTGCAACTGCCCAAATGTTTAAAAAACTTTAAAAAATACAAAAGTGTTTGCTGGCCATTATCTGCCCTGCCATTGTCTACAAAATACAAAAATACAGTTGCCCTGCCATTGTCTGCCCTGCCAGTATCTACGAACTACATAAAACCCTAACACTACATAACCCTAATGCATTATACATAGCAACAAAAATCTTCATTTACTGCCCCTGCCGCTGCCCCTGCCTTTCCCACCACAACTGGCCTTTCCACCTCTTGTTCTACATTTCTGAGCCCTAGCTGCATCACCCCTTCCTCTCAAAGCAGCTCCTCTGGTAACAGGTGGTCTTGTAGGCTACAAAGTACAAGAATTCACATGTTAGCTACCCAGCATCACAGTTTTATGAATAAAACAATGAACCTAACACTATAGTACCTGTGATGATAGTGGTCTACTGTCCCATGTTTCTGCAGGGGTGTGTGGTGTTGGCTGGGTTGAAGAGAACCAAGGAGCTCCTCTAACTGTATACCTGAAGTCTGAAGAGTACCACTGACTTGGTTTCTGTGACCATGGAGCTGGTGGTCCTAACCATGGAGCTTGTGGCTGTGGAGCTGGAGCTTGTGGCTGTGACCCTGCTGCCTGGTTGGATGAGGATGAGGCCATAGTGTAAGGCTGATGTGTTGGTGGGGGCTGAGCTGAGGATTGGGTTTGTGATGTAGAAGGCCTTCCACTTCCCTGCAACCAAATATGAACATATTTTTACAATGTCAGTTATTGCCATTTTCCATTTGCATAAAAAAATTGCTAAAAACTTACAGATCTCCCTTTCTGCAATCTTTGCCTCCTCTCCCATGGTGTCTCACCAGTGACATTGGCCTTGCATCCCCTTGCATTGTGCCCTTCCTGTTGACACCTTCCACACCTCACTGCCCTGTTTGCTCTAGACACCTTATAAGGGTTTGGCTCATCAGCATCTCTCCTCCTCTTCATGGGTGGCCTGCCTGGTGGCCTATAGACTACAGGTGCAACAGGCTTGGGTTGGCCACTTGACACCCACTCAGACTGGCCAGGCATGGGGGGTATGGGTGTCTTGTATGTCTCCACATAAGCATCCTTGTAGTAGCATGGATGGGTGTAGTCTTCTGGCTTCTCACGATTCACAAAAATGGCTGCAACTCCATGCTTACAGGGGATTCCTGTCAAGTCCCATAATCTACAACTGCATGTCCTATTTACCAAATCCACCACATGCCTTTCTCTCTCATTGTCAACCTCATACACAAACCTCCCAGAAGGTATTGCACAGAAACTCCTACACTCTAATTTTAACTGCTCCAACTTTTTTTGTATGCTTGGACACAAGTTGCCACCATACTTTTCTATGCCAGTCTTCTTTATATACAGCTTGCTCATAAGCCTAACTCTGATCCATTCCAGCATTGATAAAATGGGCTTGTCTCTAGCCTTCAGGATCATAGAGTTAAAACTCTCACTCAGATTGTTTACCATACAATCTGTCAAAGCTCTTGGAGAAAAGTGGGATCTGGTCCACTGTGCAGGCTCTATATCAGCCAGGTACTTCCAAGCTTGTTCATCCAAACTCTTAAGATGGTCCATCCCCCTCTCAAATTCCCTGGCTGATGTTGTGCCAGCACACCTCCACAGTACACTCTTCAACTCCATGCCCTTGTGGTTAACCTTGAAGTTGTTGTATATATGCTTCACACAATATCTGTGCTCCACAGTGGGGAATAGACTTTCCATTGCAGGTAGAAGGCCCTGCAATCAAGTAAACAAGTAAGCAAGTAAACAAGTTAGTAAGCATTCAATATAATGAAGGTAAGCATGTAATAAGTCATGAGCTAGATGATAATACCTTCTGCCTGTCACTGATGAATACCAGATTGAGCTCCTCTGGCCTGCCAATGTCATCTGCAAATTGCTCCAAGAACCAGGTCCAGCTATCCTTGTTCTCTTGTTCAACCACAGCCATTGCCACTGGGAATATATTGTCATTTCCATCCTTGGCAGTGGCAGATAGTAATTGCCCACCAAACCTACCCTTCAAGTGGCATCCATCCAGCCCAATAAAGGGTCTACAACCACCTAGAAAGCCAACCTTCTGAGCATTGTACCTAATGTACATCCTTTTAAACTTGGGCTCTGCATTCTCATTATCCATCTCTGTTTGCAGAATCACCCTACTTCCTACATCTGTTCTTAATATCATTTCTGCATAATCTCTAAGTAGGCCATACTGAGCCTCTTCATTTCCAGTAATCAACTCCCTAGCTGCCTTCCTTGATCTATACACCTGACTAAGACTTAAGTCAATTGAAATCTTTTGCATCACATGATGCTTAACACCTGAGACCTCCCAATTAGGATTCTTACCAAAATCCTCCAAATACCTCTTTGCCACATAGGCTGATGTAACTTGCCCATTTTTAAATGTTAGGGGGCAGGTACACTCGGGATAAAGTGTCTTGATCTCAAACGTGCACTCTCCAGTCACCATTGAGGCATAAATCCTCCATCCACAATTGTTCTTACAATGTACAGAAATCTTCTTCTTCTCATTCAACTTCCACTTAACATCAATGTGATGCTGAATCACATACTCCCTCAAAGCCTTCCTAAACACCTGGGAGTTTGGGAACTTCATCCCTTTTGCCAACCTAACATTTCCCATATCAGTCCTCTCATTGAACTCCAAATTGCCAGGCCCCTCCTCATCATCAGAGCTATCCACACTTAGAATATCATCCTCCAAAGCTGGTTCAGCCCACTCTTCATCTAAATCTATGCTTGAAGGAGGAGCATTGCTTGGGCCAGGTGCATCTGTGTTTGGTTGAGGTGTATTAGTGTTTGGATTAGGTGTATCAGTGTTTGGATTAGGTGTATCAGTGGCTGGAACTGTGTGAGGTGGAGAAGACTCACCAAAAATGTCATCAGCAAAGTCTTCTCCTTCCAGACCTTCATTCAACCAATCAAACTCCTCCAGACCATCAGCCCCTGCACCAGCCCCTGCACTAGCCCCTGCACTAGCCCTGCACCAGCCCCTGCACTACTCCCTACACCAGCCCCTGCACTACTCCCTACACCAGCCCCTCCTACCCCAACCCCTCCACCATCAGGAACTTCAACTGCAAGTGGAGCATTACCACTCTCCACATACAGTATGATGGTGTCACTTGGCCCTCTCTCATTAGGCTTGCACATGTGTACCACATCTTGGTCATCTTCTATAAGCCTTAAGTCTTCTTCCAAGTTGCCCCCAGGACCTAAATAATGAACCCTACACGGTTCATCAATCCCTAATTCCTCACATATACCTTTTATTTCAAAGTAACTAAGCAAATCAGGATCCCTATACACTATTTCAACTTCCCCACCAAAGTATTCTAAACTAGGGTTCCACAGAAAAGCGCCCCCATAATGTACCTCCAATTTCACATCCTCATCAGCCATCTGCAATAACAAATTACCATTTGACACGTATACAATTAACAGTTAAAGAATGGTAAACAACAAAAGAGTAAAACAGTTGCATGTTTCTGTTTTGCTTTTGGGATGCAACACACACAGAGGGACCACATTTTCAACTTTTCTACTGATTTCGTCTTACTAAATAGCACATGCAAACACTAAAATTGAAACCCAAAACAAACTTGGGTCCACTGTGAGACCACTGTGAGACACAATGACCACGACAGACAAAATACCCATAAACAAACACAAATCCAAAAGAACAAGTGGTCACATTTTTCATAAACATGCACAAACACAACCAATATTCACAATCCATTACATGTAACATTGACCATTGATTGATTACTAAAAAAACAATAAAGCAAGTAAACAAGCGAAAGTAAAAACCCAAAGAGCGAACTGATTTCTTACCACGATTTTCGTCCCTCGAACAATAGCAGATGTCAATAGTAGATTTTAGTCCCTCCTCTGGGTTTTGCACTTGCAACGCTACGTCAATAGCAGATCCGTGTGGTTCTAGGGCTCGTGAAGAAAAGAGTGAATCTTTCGCTGTTTGATCCGTGTTATGTTCTAATTTGGAATAAAAGGGTGTTAGACTAACGTCTGAGGGTCAGGTGGGCAACGGGGGCGTAACGGATTGAAGTACAGGGGGGCAAAGTGATAAGTTTTATACCACGGGTAGGCAAAGTGCAAACGGGCCAAAGCTCAGGTGGGTTTACTGCAATTATCCCTATTTTATATTATCTATATCTATACTACTATTTAAGGGGCTACACCTGTTTGAACCGGATTTTTTTTTGTTCCAAAATACCCACACATTCCTATATTTAAGTAGAGACAAACCTAAAGGATAATTTAGTAAAACTATTTTTTTTGTTTCCAAAATACCCACACATTCCTATATTTAAGTAGAGACAAAACTAAAGGATAATTTGGTAAAACTATTTCTTTTAAATGTTGCATAAATATTGCCTACAAAATAGGAATATTTTCTATTCAATAAACTCACGTTTGCAACTTCCTTTTTTTTTTTTCTTTTTTTTTTTTACCTTTATCAAGGGTTAACCGTTTTAACATTAATAAAAAAATCCTTTTTTTTTAAAAAAATTTGCAATTTCTTACTCTAATCTCACGTTACTTTTAAATTTTTTATGAAAAAAAAAAAAAAAACTGCTCCTACGTAAAACACTATCTACAAAAAATAGGACCACTAAAACATTACCTAAAAAATAGGACAAATTTCCTGTTAAATACTACTATTTAAGGGGCTGCACCTGTTTGAACCGGATTTTTTTTTGTTCCAAAATACCCACACATTCCTATATTTAAGTAGAGACAAACCTAAAGGATAATTTAGTAAAACTATTTTTTTTGTTTCCAAAATACCCACACATTCCTATATTTAAGTAGAGACAAAACTAAAGGATAATTTGGTAAAACTATTTCTTTTAAATGTTGCATAAATATTGCCTACAAAATAGGAATATTTTCTATTCAATAAACTCACGTTTGCAACTTCCTTTTTTTTTTCCTTTTTTTTTTGACCTTTATCAAGGGTTAACCGTTTTAACATTAATAAAAAAATCCTTTTTTTAAAAAAAAATTTGTAATTTCTTACTCTAATCTCACGTTACTTTTAAATTTTTTATGAAAAAAAAAAAAAAACTGCTCCCACGTAAAACACTATCTACAAAAAATAGGACCACTAAAACATTACCTAAAAAATAGGACAAATTTCCTGTTAATTTTCAAATTGTTTTATTTATTCATAAATTATATTGTCAAAATAAAAATTATATATATAAAATAAAAGTACAGAATTTTTTTTTTTGCTAAAAAAAAAGCCTCATCGCACGCGCGAAGCGCGTGTGATGAGGCTAGTATATATATCTATACTACTATTTAAGGGGCTGCACCTGTTTGAACCGGATTTTTTTTTGTTCCAAAATACCCACACATTCCTATATTTAAGTAGAGACAAACCTAAAGGATAATTTAGTAAAACTATTTTTTTTGTTTCCAAAATACCCACACATTCCTATATTTAAGTAGAGACAAAACTAAAGGATAATTTGGTAAAACTATTTCTTTTAAATGTTGCATAAATATTGCCTACAAAATAGGAATATTTTATATTCAATAAACTCACGTTTGCAACTTCCTTTTTTTTTTTTTTTTACCTTTATCAAGGCTTAACCGTTTTAACATTAATAAAAAAAATCCTTTTTTTAAAAAAAATTTGCAATTTCTTACTCTAATCTCACGTTACTTTTAAATTTTTTATGAAAAAAAAAAAAAAACTGCTCCCACGTAAAACACTATCTACAAAAAATAGGACCACTAAAACATTACCTAAAAAATAGGACAAATTTCCTGTTAATTTTCAAATTGTTTTATCTATTCATAAATTATATTGTCAAAATAAAAATTATATATATAAAATAAAAGCACAGAATTTTTTTTTTTGCTAAAAAAAAAGCCTCATCGCACGCGCGAAGCACGTGTGATGAGGCTAGTTACTATTTAAGGGGCTGCACCTGTTTGAACCAGATTTTTTTTTGTTCCAAAATACCCACACATTCTTATATTTAAGTAGAGACAAAACTAAAGGATAATTTAGTAAAACTATTTTTTTTTGTTCCAAAATACCCATACATTTTTATGTTTAAGTAGAGACAAGACTAAATGATAATTTGGTAAAACTATGTCTTTTAACTCTTGCATAAATATTGCCTACAAAATAGGACCATTTTCTGTTCAGGTATTTGAAATGCTCTAACTACCCATGTTCCTTCCGTCAATAAACTCACGTTTGCAATTTTTTTTTTTTTTTTTTACACCTTTATCAAGGCTTAACTGTTTTAACATTAACAAAAAAAATCTTTTTTTTTTTTTTAATTTACAATTTCTTACTCTAATCTCACGTTACTTTTAAATTTTTTTATGAAAAAAAAAAAAAAAAACCTGCTCCCACGTAAAATACTATCTACAAAATATGACCACACTCCCAGTACACTTACGTTAGTTTTTAAACTCAAATTGCTTCTTTTTCAGTTCTCCAATTCTCTCAAACTCCTTTTACCCACCTATTTACTTCAGATTTCACTACAAACAACAACAACAATAGATAGATTTGAGGTAAGCTCTTTAACCTTTTTTTTTTTTTTTTTGGGAGGAAAATCTTTCAATTTTAAACTGATTTTGGGCCACATCGAACAAGTTCGTTTTCTTAACTCTAACTCTGATTTTTTTTTTTTTTTTGGGAGGAAAATATTTCAATTTTAAACTGATTTTGGGCCACATCAAACAGGTTCTATTTCCTTCTGGGATTTGTTGTTCAAACTTCAAAGTGGCTAATAAGTAACGATTTTTTTTTTTTTTAGTCTTGGATTATCGTTTAGCAAAAAATAAGTCTTGGATTATTAGATTATGCGTTAATTTTCTTCTCCATGTGTTGGTTTACCAATGAAAAATTAAATTTATGCGGTAGATTTTGGAAATAAAATCATATGAGGTTCTCAATCTCAAATGCTAGGATAATTATTGCTTAATTTTTAAAAAATGGTTGTTTTATCTCCTACAAAAACTTATTATTTTATCATGATTTACATTCTAAAAGAACTACACTTTCTTATCATTATCCTTTCCATATCATTAATTTATCTTATCTTTTTTTATTTTTCTTTTCTTTTATTTGGCCAGTTTGATGGGTGTTTAAATATTTTCTCTAATTAATGACTATTTTTTAAAGAATAGGAATGATATATATTGATTTGTCTTTTTTTTTTTTTTTGTGGTTATTGGGTTTGACCCATTATTTTATTGTATGTGTTCTAAGTGGTGCCCTCTCTTCCTCATATTATTTTTGTTAATTTGTTGTTTTTCTTACATTTAAACCTTACTCTCTATTTTTTTGTTTTTTTTTTAGGTTGACGTATCAACAATTTGGTTAAATTGCATAGCAAACACATTGGATGAATTCGGGTGAGCGAAGTGATAGTCAATCTATCAAGTAGTTGTTAAAAAACATTTTTTTGTAAATATCCTACGTTATGAAATTTAATATTGTCCTTTTTTGTGCCTTTCATTGCACATTTGATGATTTTGTAAGCAATTGTTATATACACAAATTTGCTAAAGCAAGAATGATACCAGAGAACTTATCTTTAAAGATAAAATTTTAAAATTATGGTGAAAATTGCTTCTAAATAATAGACTAACTTTTAAGGGTAAAAACCTACACCCTTAAATATATCTTATATTTGATAGTTTAAAATGTTACTTCATTTTAAATTTTAAAATTTTAAAAATTGGTAAAATTTAATCTAATCCAAAATAACTTACCAAAAGACAAAAAGACTCCAAACAAACTACGCCTTTTGAATTTGCATCAAGTGTTACGTGTCCTCAATTAATAAATTTGCATCAACATTTTTTTTTTTTTTTTTTGAGGGTGGTGAGTCCTTTAACGTTGGTTTCCTATTTTTTTGCAACTTCAAGAAAAAATAAATAAATAAATCCATCAACGTTGGTTTCCTTTTTTTTTTTTTTTGCAACTTCAAGCCAAAAAAAAAAAAAATTCATCAACGTTGGTTTCCAATTTTTTTTGCAACTTCGAGCAAAAAAAAAAAAAAAAAAAATCTATGTTTTAGGTATTTTAATAATATGCCAGCACTGTTTTACGTTTAATTTTTTTTTTAAAAAAATTGTTTTAAGTATTTTTATTCCTAAAATTTTTCCTATTATTTAGATAATAAACCAAGAATGATACTGGAGAACTTATCTTTAAAGATAAAATTTTAAAATTGTGCTGAAAATTGCTTCTAAATAAATAATAGACTAACTTTTAGGGGTAAAAACTTACACCCTTAAATATATCTTATATTTGATAGTTTAAAATGTTACTTCATTTTAAAATTTTAAAAATTGGTCAAATTTAATCTGATCCAAAATAACTTACCAAAAGACAAAAAGACTTCAAACAAACCATGCCTTTTGAATTTGCATCAAGTGTTACATGTTCTCAATTAATAAATTTGCATCAAATTTTTTTTTTTTTTTTTTGAGGGTGGTGAGTCCTTCAACGTTGGTTTCCTATTTTTTTACAACTTCAAGCACAAAAAAAAAAAAAAAAAAAACCCTGATGTTTTAGGTATTTTAATAATATGTCAGCACTGTTTTACATTTAATTTTTAAAAAAAAAAATGTTTTAAATATTTTTATTCCTAAAATTTTGCCTATTATTTTGATATTACTTAGAAGTAATTTTTTTCATGATTTTATACTTATATATTTAAAGAAAAGAGGAAAAACTAAAAACCACGTTTTATAGATTTTCAACCAATTAATAACATGAAGCCTTTTCTATACCAAAAAACAAATAATAATAATTTTCTATACTATTATTTAAGGGGTTGCACTTGTTTGAACTGGATTTTTTTTGGTTCCAAAATATCCACACATTCCTATATTTAAGTAGAGACAAAACTAAAGGATAATTTAGTAAAACTATTTTTTTTGGTTCCAAAATACCCACACATTTCTATGTTTAAGTAGAGACAAAATACAAGTATACAATGCCAGCTAATCAAATACAACATTATCTAAAGCACAGACACATTATACACTCAAGCTGCACTGGCACATGCACATCTCATCAGTAGCAGACGCACCTCACATCAGCAACCCACCCTGCAACACCTCACCATGTAGCAATACACGCATGCCTCATCAGCACCACACACACTCCCCATTAGCACCCTACACACACATACATCTACACACTCATAATAGTCAAACATAAAATATAAAACACTTTCTCAATGACAACATTTAACATTAGTGAAGGTTTATGAAACATATCATTAATTTTTTTCAACCAATCATTGACAAATATCTACCAAACAAATAATAACAACTAGCCTTTGAGCACGCGCATAAGAGGCTCTTCTATTTTTTTGGGTAAGGGTTAATTTAGAGCATTTATTACAATTTAGGATAATTACATTTTCCTATCACCAAAAAAAAAAACCTAGGGGTGTGATGAAAAATTATTTCATCTGCTAACGCATAATAATCATCACACCCCTAGTTTTTTTTTTTTTTTTTTTTTTTTTGTGTGATTGGAAAATGTAATTATTCCAAATTATAATAAATTTTCTAAATTAACTCTTACCCAAAAAATAGAAGAGCCTCTGAGCACGCGCATGAGCGTGTGCTCAGAGGCTAGTATTATATAATGAGAGGGCACGTGAGACAATAAAAAAAAATTGTTTATTTTTTACATATTGAACGTGGAAGTTGATATCACTCCGAATCAGTAAGGTGGATGATCGGGCTTTGGAAGATTACCAATGTTGGTGAAAGGCCTGCAAAAGCGAATACAGTCAAAGAGGAGACCGGAGAAGTCCGGCCAAACCCCCTCCGATGGTAAAGTTAGTTTCATAGAAATGAAATTCCGGCATATTTCAGGGGTCTAGTGTTCAAGAGATTTCTTACCCTCATTTTGTTCAGACCGGTCCTTTATATAGGGAGTTTGGAGTAGTTATTTCCTCGGTAAGTTCCCCAAGATTCACGGAAGCCAGGGAGTTCGGATATAACTTCCTCAACGGCTAAAAACCGCTAAGGGAGGTTAACTACTCGAGGAACTTAGGGTGATAATCAAGGGTTTGTGAACCGCTCGATATGTCGGATTTTCGTAAGCGTTGTACATTCGTCCACCTACTGTATGGAGGGCTAGATCATGCAAGGTTTCTTGATCATCGTCCATGGAAACGTCTATGGACGACTTCAGTGTCGTCCATCCATAGACCACGTCCTTGGACGACCTTATCATCGTCTAAGGGAGACCTTGTTGGTTACAGCTTACAGTTTCCTTGTAACATCTCGTAGTCTCCTTGGGTGATTTCCTGGTTTAACTTGGTCCCTTGGGCGTGGATGATCCCTATGGACGAACCAGAGACGAAGTAATTTTCCGCTATCCCATCAGAAGTCATATCCACAGTCATCTTTATTTGAAATAAGAGATTTATATTATAATTACTAATGTGTAACCTCATGTATATACACGGTACATTTAAAAACAATCATAATTATACACATATATATGATTTAGAATCTAATTGGATTTAGACTTTTCGGTTTTAGCATCCAATAATTCACTTGCCATAAAAATTAAAAAATTAGATAGGACATATGGCGCAAAATAGAACTCCAATTAAAATTCAATTTAAAATTTAATTGAATTTACACTCTTTGATTTTTGTACCTAATAATTTATTTGACACACAAATATAAAAATTAGAGAAAACACGTGACATAAAATTAAAATCCAATTTAGAATTTAATTGAATTTTCTCTCAGCATTGGCTATTAATATATATATATATATATATATATATATATATATATATATATATATATATATATATATATATATATATATATATATATATATATATATATATATATATATATAGAGTTGGGTTCAATTTATATCTAGTTTAACTCTAAGCAATGTTATACCACTAAATATTTTTTAATTAGATGCAAATTTTGACAAATCTATTGTTAGATTACATTATCTTCGTATATTTTCAATGCTTGCAAAATTTCAAGATGATCAAAGATTAATAGTCATGTCATCAATCAATTTTTTAAATTCAAGTTTTTGTAGTTTAAAATAATTCATAAAAGATGGTAAATAACATTCAATTGACATGAAAATTAGCATGATTGTTAAGAGCATATAAAACATGTAATTCAACAGTAAGATTTTCAAAATATGAATTCCATAACAAGTTATTGGGTGGTGTAACATTGTTTAGAGTTATACTAGGTATAACTTGAACACACACACACACACACACACACACACACACACACACACACACACACACACACACACACACACACACACACATATATATATATATAGATTCACATTCCTCATTAGGTATTAGAAATACCACCAGCTCGTGTGCCAAAGTGGTAAGTGGCTGCTGTGTCCCCATCAGGAGCCCAGGTTCGACACCCCATGCCCGCACTGTGTGGGTTACACAATTTCAATGTGTGGATTAAAAACCAATGGGGCTTGTGTGGGGTTGGGGTCTCTGAGCTCCACTTTTGGACTGGTGGTATCCTTGGGCTTATCCAATTGTACCTTGGGATGTGAGACAATAATTACACACGTGAGTCCCTTTTTTTTTTTTTTTCTTAAAAAAAAAAAGTATTAGAAATTTACAAGTGTACTTAATACTATAAAATAATTTAAAATTATAAAGGAGATGGCAGTTAATCCACTGATCATGCGAGTGGATATCTTTTGCCCAACCCAAATTCAAAAGTTAAAAAAAAGAAAAAAGAAGAACTTTGAAGCATTATCATCGGAATAAATGCTTATTAATTCATTTTCAAAATAGATAAAACATAATTTGAAAAAAGAAAAGAAAAAGAATCTTATCATGAGGGGATCATATCACATGCCCAATTTCTCTTTCTCTACTCCCCTACGTTAAGTCAAATGCCTCATAAAACCCCCTACTTTTACTCACAACAACACTAGAAAACGACTCCTACCCAAAATCACCTTCTTATGCATATCTCTAAAACCAGAAGTGATTTATATTTGAAAACGACTCCTACCAAGAACACCTTCCAATCCAGCTTTGCACCTTCACAAATTTACCTCTCTTTCTTAGCCATTACTGTACACTGCAAAAGGGGTTCCAATCCTCTCTCTCTCACATGTCTTCCAACAAGAAAAACATCCTTAAAACCATCTTTGCAGCCAATGCAGCCTGTGGCTGTGCCAGACCAAAACCCTCAGATGTATTTGAACCAACTCGAAGGCCAAAAATTTCCACCAATAATGAAAACCAAAAGCCTTGCACTTCTTCTTCTAGTTCCAGAAATGGTGGGCTTTCGGTGGATGACGAAGATTTGACCTCCACAACAATCTCTGAACCCGAAACCGATATTAATCCCAAGAGTTCAAAGAAAATCAGCAGCAGCATCGCGGTGGAGAAGGTTTCAGATAACCCTTATCAAGATTTTCGGCATTCAATGCTTCAGATGATATTAGAGAAAGAGATATACTCAAAAGACGATCTTCAAGAGCTTCTCAATTGCTTTCTTCGGCTGAATTCACCTTGTCACCATGATGTTATCATTAGAGCTTTCAAGGAGATCTGGGATGAGGTTGTGTCACATAGACTAATTCTGCAGAAGCCCTCGGTTCAAGGAAACTCAAACTCACGTGAATCCTAGCTATGCCACGTGTAAGATGAGATCCATGTCATGAAGACATTGAATTAGGAAGCTGCAAAGGAAAGTCACACAATTTCATGAGTCATCAATACAATGGGGTACGTAACCAGAAATTTAAAGCAGGCCAGAAGAGATATGAGCTATGTGGGGGAGGCATGTGGAGCTCGTTATTATTATTGATGGGGAAGAGTATTTTATTTCTCTGGTTAGGAAATTTTGAACTTTTTTTCTTCCTTGTACCAATTTTTTCCTCCATTGTCAATTAATGTCATACTGTAATCCAACATGAGCTTTAAATACTAAATGAATGAACTGTCTAATTTTAAATGAGTCAGTCAGTGGTTGGGCAAATTTGTTGCTTTTTCAAATTTGGTTCTGGGGTCACTTTCAAATTTGGTTCTAGGTTTTTCCGTTTTTATTTAGATGATGCCTTCACCAGCAAGAGAGAGGTTAATATATTTTTACAAGTGGTTGACACAAACCGTTTAGATTATACAATTATAATACTATGGATATACATTCTCAAAAAAAAAAAAAAATATATATATATATATTTACTATTAATAACAGAATTATTTGTTGGAGTTTTATCATTTTGTGTCCTAAAATATTCTGATACAAATTCTTAAATTCTCTAAATTACCCCAATATTTTAGTTAAATAAATTTAAATTTAAAAACATAAACTTGTTAAAAGAGTAATTTATTATTTTTTAAAAAGTTACTAAGTTTAGGCTTTCAAACTTTTATCAATTTCCACGTAGAGAAAGATCCTAAAAATTAGGACATTATTACTATCTTACTTTTAAACATTATTTTATTAAATCCAAAATAAAAAATAAAAAAAGAACCTAATTTCGCACATTGAAATATATATACTCCACATATATATATATATATATATATATATATATATATATGGAGTTGCCTAACATGAACCAAAAAGCACATTGAAAACATAATGTCTTAATAAAAAGTGTCCAAAAAAAAAAGGTGCTACACCTATTTGATGACCAAATTAATAAAAAATTTTTATATGAAAAGTAATTGTGGGGACCAGTTATCTCTGGAGTATTGTTGAGACTGTATGGATTGGGCCTATGGCCCAATGACCCAATCCGAGGATGCTAACAGGTCCGAGGACGGTCAACTAAGGTAGTGACGGAAGTGGCGTTGAAGGAAGAACTGGAAGTTATTTATGATAGTCCCAAATCTATCCGAGGTGAAAAATCAC
The DNA here is from genome assembly GCA_030820535.1 of Quercus parvula. Classification (NCBI taxonomy): domain Eukaryota; kingdom Viridiplantae; phylum Streptophyta; class Magnoliopsida; order Fagales; family Fagaceae; genus Quercus; species Quercus parvula. The sequence goes on from JAUAME010000010.1 coordinate 10,518,570, forward strand.
CTCGGAAACATTTATCCGAGGTGGTTTGAAACCTTCCTACCCTCCTGAATACTACTTTAAAGTGACCTCATGACGGGGAGTCGAATATTGGATAAGGGAAGAAGGAGGAGGATAACAAATATCTACAAGAGCTGTTACCTCCATATTAAATGCTTCCCAGCTAACTCTCTTGCTGCATTAATGTGGAGGTGATACATGAACAGTGAACGAGCAGCCTTACAGCTAGTCGTAGAGGGTTCAGAAAGGTGTGGGATGGGACAAGAAGAAGTTTCCAGAACCAAATTTACACGTGTATGGTAAAGATGATATTCGGATTAGGGTATATAACATAAGAAGGTTGCAAAAGAGGGGGGATCGGAAAAAGGACCAGAGATAAAAGACTAAAAAGTCATTGGAACAAGAACTCTGGACTCTAGATTAAATTATTACGGCCGAGTTACTCAGGCTACGCCGAGGAAAATTTTTATATCTTATACTCTTAGTATTTCTTCCAAACCAGCCATGATCGTTACATCCTTTCTAAAATCAGGATAGTTCTTTCTCCCACACTTTACAAATTTATTGTTTGGGCTTGTTGGGCCAAAACCCAATCTTGTTTAGGGTCCAAGTCAAAATTGGTCCTTACAGTAATAAAATAGGATATAGTAAAAGTGATTTATATTTTTAATTATAATTTATTTCCCACCAAAGCATTGAGTTCATTAATTACGGATATCTTAGGGCACGTTCACTCTTTTGGCTAGTTGGGCTTGTGATTGTAACGTCTGAGGAATGCCACTGCCACCATCTCTTCTATCCTTTGGATTTTTTAGCTAAATATTGGTAAAATTATAATTTATAAGCTTTATGTGCTATCTGCCAAGTTTTTTTTTAACTAAAAGGGGGAGAGATGTAAATTTTGGTACCTAGGGTACCAAATTTACTTAAAAGATGGAAGTTGATTTGCCGAATTTGATGTCAAGTTCTCTCTCTCTTGCCCATTGTCGTGGGCTGCCCAAATATCTATAGTTTTTTTGTTTTTTGATGCACGTTGGTTTCTTTCAAAAAATAAATTGGTGGTTATGTACAATAAAAATTAGTTGTCCAATATTGATGAACTCTACCACTCATCTAGCTCTTATATATGGATGATAACATGTGTGTGTATATATATATATATATATAGCACTGTAGCGGATTGGCACATTTTCATGCACAAAGTGGTAAAGGGTCTAGAGGGGAAATGGTTCGAACTGCGGGATTAACAGCATGTTGTAATTATTTCTTTAAAAGAAAATTTCAAGATGACACATAGGCCAAATAAACAAAAACAAATTGACACCTGCAAAATATTTCAACATGCAAAATATCCTTTATAATTTAAAATAATGTGATTAGTAATTCAGCAACCAACACAACAGGCTAAACATTCGCATTTTCACAATGTCCATTTCACAATTTTAGATTCAAATCCAATAGTACCGCTCCAAGAAAATAAAATAGAATAATTTCAATAACCTAAATAATAATAATAATAAAATACAATCCAATTATTATGGATACCATTCTTCCTACTCTTTCACTCCCTTCTCTTCCTATTCTTTCATTGGACATCGCACCCATATAATTCTCAACCCCTCTATATCATTTTCCCTCTTCTTTCAATTTGTTGTTGTTGTTTTTATTTTCAAAGAAAGAAAAGAAAATTACAACAAAAGAAGAAGTAAAACCAAAAACCCATTAAGTGGTTTGCTTTGCTGTAGGTAGTTTTTTTTGAATCATCGAAAGATGAACATGTGGAGAGATCTATGTGAATAAACCAATTGTTGACAATTATGTTCTTATTCTGCACCTATTGACTCCTTGTTCATCACTACCATTAAATAAGATAGTTTTCTTTTAATTCATATTTTCTAATACTACCAAACACCGAAAAATATTCTCTAAAGATCTTTTTCCGTGAAAACAAACGTAATGTATAAGAAAAATTGTTTATTGTAACAAAAAAAAAAAAAAAATCGTTACAATAACATTAGAGTTTTGCAATAGTTGATATGAAGTATATATTGCAATAAAGTTTGATGAGATAATAGATTTGTGCAATAAAAAATTTCATTGTAAAAAATTTCAAATATTTCAAGAATAATGCTAATGCCATAACAAAATCCACAACTTTTGGCACAATAACTTACCCACATGATGAATTGTGAATGGTGAAATTATAAAATAATTGTTGGTATAATAGATTATAAAATAATTCTAATGTTATTGTGTTATAATATCTTCATTGCAACTTCATGTTTATCATTGGAATAAATTGTAAAATAATCTCTTTCAAGTTATTGCAACGATGCAATAGATTACAAAAATAATTGCTATTAAGTTATTGCAACGATTTTTTTATTTTTAGTTATTGTAACATATTTTTCTAATGCCAATAAGGTAATAAAGCATCTATTACAACCGAAAATTATAAGTTATTGTAACTAATTATTGTTAATGCATTAAATTCATCACTATTAAGTTACTATTGTAATGATTTTTAACTTGTAGAAGTGATGTTATGTTTAAAACAACTATACTAATTATGTTGTATTAACATTTGATGTAATAGACTTATTTTTGTGTAATGGTATAAATATAACATTTTCTTTTGGAAAAAAAATATAAAGAACACCTCTATAGTTTCCCCCTTAAAACACGGGTCCCTCTTGAAGTTTTGAGTGTAACACTTAACTCTCCCTTATAGTATTATTTTATGTGTAGACTATTAATTCTATAACAATTAACTCTTGAGGTTTTGAGTATAACACTTTTTTTTTTTTTTTGGTTGAGAAACAAGTATAACACTTAATCCCTAGAGTTTTGAATATAACAGAAAACCTCCATATGATATTGTTTTATGTGAAAATAATATGGACATGTATAATCACATGAACAAGTACTCATTATTTGTTATCACAGATTTTTAATAGTTTGCACAATATAATGGCTCACCACTAGTACTAATGATAAGAGTCATGCATTCAAGTAATGATCGGTATCTTTCACATGATTAGTTTGATTTACTTTTGTTTTAAATATTGTTTGTTCCGTTAGATTTCCATCATAAATGATGTTCATAAAAAAATGGAAATGAAAAATTATATATATACTGTAACTGTTTTCTTTTAGCTTTATAGTTGTATTTAAATTGTGATTTTGATAATTGATTACTAATAATGGTAATTGAGGATTAATTTTAGTAAGGATTTGCTAAATTTTTTCTGCTCATGTTCATCTTAATTTCTAATCTTTTGCGTCGTGTTATCGTGAATCACAAATATATATGTTCTTTCATTATTTAGGAATATATTAGGTCATGTTAGATTAGGAATTTGCATGAAATAGGAATTGGTTGTTTATTGTGTAAAAACTGTAGCAAACAAGTTTGTTGTTTTATTATTTTACTACTTTTACACCATTGTTCAATTTTCTTTTGATGTTGCAAAAGCAGTTATATTAGGCATAATGTTAAAAAATAAAAAATAAGAAGACGAGACATGCTTAGCTACTTTATATATTACATAGTAACATAATGTTGCGACGAAAAGTAAGTCCTAAAAAAAAAAAAAAACAGAGCAAACCAAAGTTATCTTTTGTGGCAAAGATTCATATCCACTTATATCTTTTCAGTTCAGTATTGCGTTCAACTGCAAACTATGTTCCTTTCATCTATTATGCCTACCAGCCAAAACTTATTTATATTTCTGAGACGTCCTAATGACTATCTACCATATATCCAGCAAGAAAATTCATTAAACTTAAGACTTACAGTTTGGATTTATATATATAAACCGTAAAGACCATTAAAATATTTTGGTTATGTTGGTAGCTAGGCTGGTGGAAATGTCATAGCTCATTGCCTATCAGACCATCAAGATATGTGTTTAATTCATCAAATTAATTAACCTTGATTTGGTTAGTATTAAAACTATTTATTTAATTGATATTTAAATATAAAAACTCCCACTTAAATTTATTACTTTTAAGTTTTAAGCCTTAAACTATACTGGTGTATTTTTTTTTTCTTTTCCAACTCAGTCTCCTTTAAATTCGTGCTGTGTCACTGAGTAGAAGTCCAGTTTAGGGGGCAAGCAAGTGTAAAAGACACCATACACAAATGGGGTAGATATATTAATAACTTTAGGTGAATGCTATACGCTTTTAACATGAGATAAATTTAAGCTTTGGTTTTCTGATTTTGTTTTTGTTTTTGTTTTTTTGGGTTGATTACAATCATGCACTCTAAACTGTAACAGTATTTACAATATGCACAACTAATTTAGAAGGTGGGTGGATATCACAAATTATTCTCGAATTAAGATGTTGATTTTGAACTTTACAATACACATTAGACCCCTTTTGAATGAGTAATTTTATTATGGAAAAACAATCTGATACAAAAACACAAACAAGCAGGCTTCAAAGTAGCAGCACCCAAACTACACAAAAAGCCAGCACCTTAACAGTAACTATAAACAATCCTAACTAAAGGAATAAACCACAAGCAGCACCCAGGCCTGTATTACACACAAAGACAAGAAACAAGAATATTGCAACAATACATCAAACAGCTACGTACAGAAGTTAACTTTAGCTTACACTATCAGAAACATGAAGACAACATTTGATGCTCCCCATTTGCAACATAACGCTTTGTCAAGAATAAGCTTCTTCACTACTCCCTTGCAGACTCAATCTTTGCTTTAATTTCCAATCTGATTAACTTCAAGATAGCCTCCTCAGATTTGATGAGTCCAATATAGTATGTGGCAGCTGATTAGGCTAGCTTACAAAGTTTAACTTCGAAACTTACACGCTTTAACCTGCTTATATAATAACACGCCACTGCATGATCTTATTCCAGCAGCAACAAGGATTGTCAACCAAACACAACTCCGTAAGGTTTGGTTTTCACTTATTTGGTGTATCAAATATAGATAGCATTTTTGAAACTTCGAGAATATGGGATTAAAAGTGATAGAAGTTTGCTTTCTTATAAAATGACTAATGTCAGTATAATCCTTGACCAATACGTATATATTCTTCCATAATATTCCGTGATTCATATTCAACAATATTTAGGACATTTTCCCTTCTCTGCACATGAAGGATTGCTTTCAACCTCAATTTCCCTCCAATCTTTCGATTTTGAAGATGAAGCTGACGCATGATAAGAAAACGAACATAAAGAAGGAAGCTCAGTATACATGTCAATGAAGGCCTCGATTATATACCGGTGGTTTTTCTTCCCATTCATCCTCAAGTACCATGCCAATAACTCCTCTAGATACTCCCAGTCCTTTGTTGCATAATCCTCCAACCCATAAGCCTCAATCATTTCCTCCATAGAGTTCCGGAAATCTGTATATGGGTTGTTGGATTTAATAGCTTGCATCACGCTGTCCTGGAAAGGGAACTTGGTTGCCCCCATTATGAAGCTTGTGTCCCCGGGCTCAGGCTCAAATGACAACCTCTTTGTTCTCAATGCCTCAACTGCCATCTCTATCAGCTCACCACCAGAATCCTCAAGCACTGCTGAGAAACACCTTGATTGTGACCAGGATGAGTCCAGCATTGTCACCATCTTGACAGCGTTGGAGAAGAAAGAGTTGACAGTCTTAAACATGTGTTTGGCTTTGAATGATATGGTTCTGATTTGCTTCAAAGGTGACCATTTACATGAAGTTTTGGTTTTTCTGCTTTTGAAAATTGAAGGGAGCTTCATCATCTTCAGCAGTGGATCCCCATATGGCTTGTCAAGAAGTAGCTATTACTTTTACAAGGATAGTGAATTTGCGAAGTCACCTTCATATAGATTGTATGTGTATATATGTGCAATTAAATGTTGTATCAATGGTTTCTTAGGTGAAATAGGCAGATGAGATGGTTTGTTGGGGTCATTCATGGTGAGCATTTAAATTGCAGTTTTAGGTTTTTCTTTATTCATGTTTGTTTGGTCAAGAGAAACGACCATGTTTAATGTTATTTGATATGTTTAACGTGGTAGAGGAGGGGAGGGGCGGTAAAGTTAAAGAGGCATGAAGTCTTGGGCCTACACCTATAGAATTATATCGACTCCTCTCATTTTTTCTTAAGCAAAAGAGATAGACAGCCTTTTATAGGCACTTATAAAGGGAGAACCTTGTGTTGTCAATTGTCATTGGCATAAAAAATATCTAGCCTCTCGGGAGCCAACTTGTGAGAGGTTGTATAATGAGATTGTAAAAGTTTTCATACCAATATTTTTTTAATAAATTATAATAGACTTATGCGAAATATAAATAGAAAATCATAAAACATAATCACACAAGGAGCACCAAAATTTAATTGAGGTTCAGCCTTAGATCTATATCATGAGCGACATCAAGAAAAGATTTAACAACAAAATAAGGAAAATATAATAGTGATAAAGAGCATTCTCTCAATTTGCCAAGATTATGACTTAAGAAACTCATAAATAGGAGAAGGTATCTAGTGTATCAGGTATATGTAATGCCCTTCTCACATAAAGGTGAATTCCACACTTGTAAACCTCCATATGAGAGGGATGTTACATATATTTGATACATATAATTAAATTTTTTTTTTGCATGCAAACAACTTAAATATATGTAAACAGATTAAATAAGGTAGGTCAACTAGGATTTTATAACCAAAGTAAAAAATGAGAAGTAAATATTTTAATTGAAACAAAGTTGATTTTGGCTACTAGCTACTAGTCGATAGACCAAGGATTGAATACCAAGTGGTAGGAGGACTTGTATTTGGTGCACCTACGTACTCTAAATTTAAGACTATATGCAATCAAGTCTTACAAATGAAACTCCTATAGTGCCTGTGCCAAAGGGTGTCGTAGATTGTAAACACCATTTAGATTCAAGCATTGCTTGAACTTGTCCAAAAGTTGGTTATCATATATACTGAATTATCCGCTATAATAACGTTTATGGTTATAATGGTGCCCTGAGATACGATCTTGCAAATGAAGCAATATTTGACATCAATATATTTGGTTTTCTCTTGAAACATTAGTCTTTTAACCACGTATGGCATTCTGTTGTCACAAAATACAACATTATCATCCTATTGTAAACCCAAATGGCCTCATGTTCCGGCCCGAAGCAATCATTTTCAAGGGTAGAAGTATGAAAATATCCATAGACTACGAGCATTCCCTTCACCTGTCATGCTAGACTTGTTCACCTGTCATGCTAGACTTGGGAATAAGGGTAACTAATAACATGAGATTGAGATCTAATGTAATATCTAATTGCTTTTAATGGTTGAGATTAAAAGCTGAAAAAACAACTTTCAATTTCAATCATTCAATAAAAACATTTTAAAAAAAAAGTTTAAGGATCTGTTTTATTGGGATGATGGAAAATTGAGATGATAAAAAATAATCAGGAGGTGGAAAAGGAGTGGATAGAAAAGATTTAGTTTTCTCTCCTATATTTGGTTAAGAGAGTGGTAAAAGTATAGAGATTTTTTTTTTTTTTTTTTTTTGTTGTTGTTTGGTTCAGTGCCGGCTCAAGCATATAAGTAACTAATGCAATCGCCTAAGGTCCCAAATGAAAATAGGCCAAATTTTAACCAATTTCTTTTTTTTTAAAAATTTTTTTTGAAGAAAACCAACCAATAAATATGTCTTTAATATATATGAGTATTAACTGAAGTTTCTCAAAAAAAAAAAAAAAAATTATTATTAAAGAATCATCTGGAAAAAAAAAATTGTTGGATGTGCTAAACGGTTTGTTTTCTCTATGGGTACTGTAAAAATAATTTAACTTCCTACACATATCGAAGCTGAAAAATCACACACTATCTCCCTCTCTACAAAGCAAACTGAAAGCAAAAAGCCCAAAATAAATTCAATCTCAAACTTCAAATTTTTTACTGAATGTTAAGAAATTTCTACGCTCTTTCCATTTTAAGAGAAAAAATGGTTTTATGAAGTTTTCTTTGTAGTTGGTTTTGGACCTTCGAACCTCCTTCTTTGTTGGGCCATAGCCTTCAACCTCCAGGTTTGGCATTTTAACTCTAAACTCTCTGTTTCTTTAACCTTGCTCTTTCTTGTTTAGTTTGCCTTCTTTTATTCTTGGTTGTTAGTGGTAGATAGCCCTCACACTTGTCAATGGTCCATACATTTTGATAAAAAAAAAAGGGGGTTGGGGATGTGGGTATTGGGTAGCATAGGTTTACCTCCACACTTTTATATATACTTCCCTCTTTTGGTTTTCTTAGTATATAAATTCTTAGTTTGTTAAAAAATAATTAAAAATAATAATTTATATCTTATATATAATAAGATCAAGCTATATTTTTAATTCATAGTAGGTTTAAACAATTTCATAAATATGAAGATATTTTTATTTATTTATTTAATTTTGAAAAATTAAAATCACTAAACAATGATGATAGTTTGAAAAAATATTGTCTATAATATCTTGAATGTTATTTCAAACATGATATTTATGACATTGATGGCTTATATTTATTGATAAATGATAACATATTATTTAAGATCAATTATGTCATTATTCTAAAAACAATTTGGATAAGCCAATTATCATTTCAAATGGAAATGTTAGTAGAATTTGATTTCAAAAACTTGATTAATAATTTTGCATCGCAAAATTAGGCTTTAAATAAAAAAAATTATATCAAAATTTAAATAAAAATTATTTAATTCATATTTGATTATTAAAAAAGGCTCATTTAAAGTTGTCGCCTTAGGCCCCACAATTCATTGAGCTGACCCTGGTTTGGTTGAGTAGAAAAGTGAGATGATAGAAAATATAATTTGTAAAAATTTACTCATGCCCCTAGTACATAAAAAACTATTTTTTAATAGTTTATAAAAATTAATTTTTTAATTACTACAAACTTAAAAATTAACACAACTAACAAAACATCTAGCAAAAGAAAAACTAATAATAATAAAGATGTGTTTAATTTACACCACTAGAGTTACACCAATTTTAGACTATTGATTCTCATTAAATCTAGCAGTCAACAAAATACTACTTCTCACATCATTAATATGTAATTATTATTTGACAGATCAACTCATTTTAATTAAACCCCCCCACATCCACTGCCTCTCTCTCCTTAATAATCATCTTCCACTTACTGAAAAAAAAAAAAAAAAAAAAAATCTTATTCTCCTTGCCCACTTCTAATTCTGTTCAATTAGGAAAATAATATATGGCCCTTGAAATTAATAGAAAATGTTTGTAAACATCTCATCAATAGTTCTTTTTGCTTCCTCCTTCTTTGGTGTAAATTTAATATTGGAATATTTGGTGGTGAATATATTGCTGAAATTCACATTGTACTGGAATATTAGACTATTGGTGGTCGATAGAATCAAATTATATTGCCCGAATGTACATAATTTTAAGATCATTGCCAAGGTGTTTTTCCTGAATTTACTTGTTCAATGAACCTCTTGAAACCATTGGCTGCATTTGATATCAATATAACTTGCCAATCCTCAATCTTTGCCGAGCTAGGTGATTTACTTGATGAATAAGAAGATGATTATTAATAGTGAGGCAGTGAATGTGGGGAATTTAATTTAAATGAGATAGACATGGTAAATAATAATTACATATTAATGATGTGAGAGGTAATCTTTTGCTAACCATTAGATTTAATGAGAATCAACGGTCTAAAATGGGTATAACTCTAGTCAAATTATACTAGGTATAACTTAAACTCATCTCATAATAATAATAAGTTTCTATTTGATATTAAAAAAAAAGAAAAAAAAAAGAAAAAGAAGAAGGAACAAAACATGAAAACAATGCCAAAAAAAAGAAGCAAAACATGAAATCAAAGTTAGGTTCAATGCCAGCCAAAAACAAAAAGAAGAAGAAAGAGGAAGTTTTTTTTATTTTATATATATATATATATATATATATATATATATATATATATATATATATATATATATATATATATATATATATATAAAAGCAACATTAAATTAGGGGAGGGCAGATGGGTAATTTCCCATCAAAACCCACTCTCTTCTCATTTTTCTTTCTAGTTTTCTCTCCAAATTGGGGAGCAAACTTTTTCTTCTTAAATGTTTGGCCCAGAGAGAAAACTCCCCCACCCCCATTTTCTCCTCCCCCAACCGAACACCATCTTCTCTCATTTTCTCTCCTATTCTCTCTTCCCCTCTATCATTTCACCACAACCAAACATACCATAAGGGTGTGTTTGTTTGGAGGGATTTTAGGGAGGATGGAAAATTTAGGAGAAAAAAATGGAGAGAGAAAATTGGGAGGGTGTTTAGTTAGGAGGCGGAGTGGAAAATTTTGTGGTGGGGCCCGGATGTTTTCTCCCGGGCCAACCAAAAAGTTTTCTCCTCAAAATTGGGAGAAAATTAAGGGGAGAATATGTGGCTGCTTAGTGGACAAAAATGCCCATTAGTAGCTTTTTTTTTTTCCTTCATCCAGTTGCTTTGTTCACCAGTTTTTTTTTTTCTTCATCCACTTGCACATACACAATTTTTTTGATAAAAAAATTTGTTACTTTTTTATTTAATTTAATGAGTACATAATTATAATTTATACCAACTTTATTTTTCATCATCTCATTTTTCTTCTTAACCAAACAAATAAGTTTTCTATTTATCTATTTTTCCATCGTCTCAACCAAACACAAATGAGATAAAACTAAATCTCTTATGTCCTCTCACTTTTCTATCCCCTTCCAATTTTCTATTCTCTCACTTTTTCACTCTTCCAACCAAATAAACCCTAAAAGTTAAAAATAAAAAGTGAAGTTGTAAATTATTTTTGTAATAGTGAAAGGGGTGAATTGCACCAGGTCGATCAATCACCCATCGTGCCTAAAAGCAGGTAAGCCACTGCAATCACAAGAAGAATACACACACTACCCAGCCAATCCAAGAGCTCTGTGATCTTTTGACTTATAATTTGAGAGTACAGTGTTTTAGACTTTTTTGTCTTGTAGGATTCGTTTTCAAACTAGACCTAAAATCATATGTACCATCATACCTTAAAGCAGATTGTGTTATTTTTATTTATTTTTTCCATCTATTTATATTATTGAAATAGTTTTTTTTTTTAAAATTTATATATAATTTTTAATTAATCTAGGTAGCACATGTAAATGATGCTAATTGTATCTTTTCAAAAGTTCTGTTTGTGTTCCAATTTGATAAACATGTTTCATACTCAGTCAAAGCATATGAATGGCGGCTAACATTACCGAATTGACTTGCAATGATGAATTCATGACTTGGTCTTTGGCAAGACTGGGTTCGAAACAAGATAACATGAACTCAATGTAGAGGTGGCTTCTTAGTCCATTTTCAACTTTTTGACTGCTCAAAATAGGATGTCAAATGCTCTGCGGAACCTAAACTCTGCCGGCAAAGAAAGTCAATTTCTAACGCCATCGATATTTTAATTTGATGGTTAATTTTATTAATCTTGGAATACAGGTCATGATTCGTAAGTGTCTATCCGAAAGAAAGAAAGTAAAAGACAAGTAAGAGAAGATGCATTGCCAACTGAATTTGCAAGATTTGGTAAACCATTTTTTTTGGTCCATTGAATGCTCACTGAGCTTATGGCTAGACAATTGAAAATAACTCTTTCTGTTTTATGAAACTCATTCCACAAGATTAGACTTGAAAAAAAAAAGTATCTTGTCCGCAAACAACACACCACCCCCCCCCCCCCCCCCCCCCCCTCGGGGCAAAAAATGAAAAGACAAAACAAACCAACAGACACCCGTAACCAACTATGATGACTTGCCTAATTATTTATTAGGACAGGGTAGGTAAGCCTATAATCTATTATAGGCATAGAAATCGGTTTAGACTATTCCTTAAAAAATAAAAAAAAAGGTTTAGACTTGTTTTTTTTGGGAAAAAAAGGGTTGCTCATGCGTGTTATCACAGTCGATCATACTCCATAAATACATCACCTGTGAGTACCACTAGCACATAATGGTGCCCGTGATTTGGATTCCAGCCATGCACATTGTTTTTTTAGGGATGAGGACTTGAACCCACGCTTGGCACACCCATTAAGAAGGGGGCAACCACTATGCCACACTAGTTGGTGGATATGTGTTAGCCAAATTTAGATCCATGCAAAAAGCTTACTCAAGGTCTTACTCATAGAAAAGGCTGCCTATAGACCCAATAACCCAATCAACCTGGTAGATCCAATTGGACCTGAATTGACAACGGATCAATATGGTGAGTAACGTAGTCAACGATGGGCTTTCTCCTCCAAAATTCGACTCCGGTGAGTTAAGTAGCGGGTTCCTTCCGTCAAGATTTGACAAACCTGACTTGTCCAAACTCGAATTGAAAATGAACTGATTTGGAGACTAAAGCGATCAATGCCGACTTTTCTCCCCTAAAATTTGATGTTGACGAGTCTAGTGGCGAGTTCCCTCCCTCAAAATCTGACGAACCCAATTGTCCAATCCCTTGTTACTCTTTTTGTCTTTTAGTCTCAAATCCATCTAGATCCAACCAGAAATGGTGAGATCCAAACTAGATCTAGTGAGATTTCAACTTAATTTCGACTAAATTTGGTGAGATCTTAATTAGATCTGACAAGATTTAGATCAAATCTAAAGAGATCCAACTAATCTTTGCCTCACTATCACTTTTCTACTCCATTGCCGCCATTATTGATTTTACCCAAACCGCCTATCACCTGCGGAGCGCCCAATCAGTCAACAATGGGTTAAGTTTTCCTCCACTCAATCAAATCAGGTCAAGTGCGAGTTGAGCACAATGCCCTCTATTAGTTGATAACAACCAAGCTCTCTTTCAATCTCAAATAATTGCTTACCTACATTTTATTTAGTTTTACATAGAATATCATTCACTATATTTTACTCCAAATATTTTATCAGAAAAGGAGAAATTCCATTCAATGATCTTTAAATCAATTTAAATTAAAATCGTTTCTCTAAGCAAAGACAAAGATTTCTCCCAAATCAAAAGTTTTTTCAATGTATGCTTGGCCTTTATGAAAATAAGTAAGTTTAGCTTTTATTGATTAAGTTGGCCAAGATTAATATAGAAAATTTACCAATCAAGTTAGTACTAGACTACTAGTAAATACTAAATACTAAGATAATAAATCACAAATATGTTTTAGGACAAATGAATTTAATTTAATTTAATTTTTTTTAAAATAAATTAATTAAATTTCTTAATACACTTCCAAGCCAAACAATACACCAGCATGTTTTTCCGGTCCATCATTTACAAAATACACATCCCTCATCTTCTGAAACGCGTGCCACGTAAGCAGGCTATCGGAGCCGGCCTGGTGGCACTTACCGACGGCCCGGTCCACCTCAAGGGTCCTAGCCACCCGGTCCAGACCGCCATACAAGCTGTTACAAAACCTCATCATGTGCTTCACATCGTAAACCCTGTTCCCGAAAAACACCCTCAAAATCTTCAAAAACTCGTCCAGCTCACTTGGCAAGCTCCGGCGCGTGAGGATTTTCACCAGGTACCCGAAATCGTACGCGCTGTGAAACGTGACCCAGCTCACCGACTCGTTGCAGACGAGCCCGGACGACATCATCAACTCGGCGAACCGGGACGAGTCAACCCCTTCCTCCCTGTTCCTCTCGAAGTCGATCCCCTGTCGCATCAGCAACGCGATCGAGTCAGGAGCGTGAGGGTCACGCGCCACGTCGAAGTCCTTGAAGTTGAACTCCCAGATGAACCGGTTGCCGGATCCGAGGTCGGGAAGGTTACCGGCGGCGTCGGAGAGAGTAAGACCGACCTGGATGAGGTTCAACACGTCGACGTTCGACTTCAGAACGCGGTAGTGATCGGAGGGCTGGAGAGGACGGTAATAATAAGGCTTTGATGGGTCCACAGATGGTCGAAAAACAAGGCCAGGAAACTCAGTGTCCATAGAAATATAAGGGTACCGATCGATCACGTCACGAATGAGTTCGAACTCGGATTCCAAATTGCCAGCCCACACTTCCCGGATCGTAATCGGTTTCTGCTTCTCTGAAATCATCGTTCTCAGTCTTCTTGATCACTCTAAAGTCACAGTCTTGGAAAATTCTAAGCTGAAAATTTTGCTAGTAAGAGAGAAGACCGAGGTGGTCTTTGTTTTTTTTTTGCAAAGTGAGAAGTTTGTGTGTGAAGTTGAGGAAGTGAGGGATGAATATAAATGGGGAGGTGAAGATGGTGCTGAGAAAGAGAGAGGAAGAGAGAGAGAGAGTGAGGGGGGACTGTGTCTAAGTTCAACGCGTTTGCTTACTTTTGACTGAAGGCAAGTAACGGATCAGATTCATAGAAAAGACTCGGTCCATGTTGGGTTCTTTTTTTCCCTTTACTCTTTTTTTTTTCCTTTACTCAATTATAAGTGGCAATCTTATTATTATTATTATTATTATTATTATTTTATAGAGTTTTTGAAGACTTGGTGCACGTTTTTTTACGTTATACTTTCGATCATTAACTAGTACTGATGCGGCTGCCACTCATGTATGCTGATGCACCTTTTGGTTTTCTTCTTTAATTTGATTCTTTGTTTCTTTAACTATTATTATATCATATATGGTGGTTCTTTTTTTACTAAATCATATATGGTGGTTACTATCATATATGGTGGTTTCTTTAATTATTGTTTCTTTAACCTAGGCATCAGATGTACAAAATGCTAAATTTTTTTAAATTTTAAGCATTCAGCGTTTCAAATACCAAAAAACCTTCTCACGACAAATGTTTTAAATGCTAAAATTTTTAGCATGGATGAATAGTACTATTTCAATTTAGACAAAAATTGTATAAATTTTATTGTTTTTTATTACAGTTTTCTCTCTCCTACTTTTCTCTCTCTCTCTCTCTCTCTCTCTCTCTCTCTCTCTCTCCTATTTTTGATTTCTCTCATCACTCATGGACTTTCTTCCTCTCACTTTCACCCTATTTTCCCTTCACTTTCACTTAGCCTCTCATTCTTCCTATCTCACTCACACTTTTAGCCTCACCAAGCCGGCCATCTCGCCACACCACACCTTCATGATGCCACGCTGCCAAATCTCTCTCTTGATCAGTAAGTAATGGGTTTTAATTCTAGGTTTTTTTTTTGGGTTATAGGTTGATTTTGATTGGGGTGCGGTGATTGATTTTGGTGGTCTTGGTGGTTTCAGTTGTTGTAATAATAATATAGAGTTTACTTTTCTGCATGAGGAGCGAATGAAAGATGAAAGGCCAACAAAATCAAAGGTTTAGACTTTAGAGCCCAATAAGCAAGCTCATGGAACTTGGAATTTTCCTTTCTTAAAAACCAAGGTTAGACCGAGCAAATGGATCTTGATAAATCAGGTTCAGGCCAAGTTAATTTGGTTTGGGTCAAAAAAGAGTTTTGAGCAAATTAGGTCAATTGGGTTATAAGTTGGGTTGATCAAGTTATGGGTTAGCCTTTTTTTTTTACATACAAAAAAATATATAATTATAACAAAAACAATAATAATGTATCTCTTCTTTCAATACAAATAATAGGGAAAAAAATTTAACGATACATACATTTTTATATATATTTGAGATAGAATTCTATTATAACATAATCTAAGTGTATGTGTATGGAGTTCACTCCTAGGGACTTGAACCTTGGCCCCTTCCCCTCCCACACTCCACAAGTATAAGTGCTATATAATACACTATCTCTTTGTACACTTTTTAAATTTCTATTGATTTTCTGGGTGGGGAAAAAAACAGAGTGAGAAAGAGGAACTTTTTGTGGGCTTCGTTGATTGTAAAGGTGTTGTTTATATGGAACATTTATTGGATTCTGTTATTGGGTTCATATTTTATAGCTATTTTCTTTAGTGGATCTTTTTTAGTTTCAAGAATTTTAGTATTTTGCTAATACAAGTGTTGGATTGGCTATGACTATATTTTGCTAATATTATTTGTTGTTGTTTTTCATGATTTTGGTTGAATATATAATGGGTTTTATTTGGCTCTTGGGTGTTAGGTTGGATGCAAGTGTAAATTTTTTCAATGGCGTGATGATGAAATCTGCGAGCGTGGCAAGGTGCTGATTCCGAAGCAGAGGCAATAGATTTTAATCCTTGAAGCTGACATTGCAGGCTACAGGAAGAGAGAGAAGAGGCTGGTCATCTGCTTGGGGCTGTCTCTAGTGATAAGTGGGATGCTACTTTGCTTGATGCTTCTTTTGGTTGGCCAAATAGGTGGGGGGGGGGGGGAAATGGGTCATTAGGTGGGTAGGTATTAGTGTAAAAATGTCATAATTTTGGTGTATTTTGGTGGGTTTTGGCAGAATTTTTGTGTTGGTATGTGTTGGCCTGAATTTGTGTTGGTATGTATTAGTGGGAAAATGCCTATATTTTGGTGTAATTATCTCTATAATCCAAGACTTTAGCGATGGAACATCACTTTTTAATTAATGTATGACTTGTATTCCAATTTATTGCATTGTTGTGAACTGTTTGTGCCTTGTATGCACTCAATATTACTCTGCATATGAAGTTGAAAACCAAAAAAACAAAGCCATATCTGATAGACCAAATAAATAGTGCAGGCTTCATGATTTCAATCTTTAAGAACTTTTATATATGATTTGGCATATAAAGAAAAAGGAAATGGTCAACTCATAAAGATCATGATATTGAATGCCTAATATTTATCAAAGAATTGCAAATACTAATCAACCTTTCAAGATGATAAGAACCTGCTAACTGATAGACCAATAAACAGTGTAGGCTTCATGATTTCAATCTTCAAGAACTTTTATATATGATTTGGCATATAAAGAAAAAGGAAAGGGTCAACTCATAAAGCTTATGATATTGAATGCCTAATATTTATCAAGAATTGCAAATACAATTGGAATGAAGAACACTTTGGTAGTTTATTCATTTCTCATATATCCCATACAATCCATTTTCCAATCCTTTTATACAATCTGATTCCCTCATTAACTAACTTCTTAACACTGATCACAATAACTACCCTAACTAATTACCTTAACAAACTCCAGCTCACTCTAGCTCAGCAACTTAGCACACACACCAGCAGTGGACTGCACATACACCAGCACTACACTGCACCACTTCAGCACTTGCACTACACACACACTAGCACTGCATTGCACACACACTTGCACTGCATTGCACACACACTAGCACTTGCACTACACTGCACCACTTCAGCACCTACACTGCACACACACCTGCATTACAACACTTTAGCACTTGCACTACACAAGCACACACCAACACTTGCACACACCATAGGACTTACACCATCACAACACCTATCACAAGAATTATTTGAAATGAAATATATCCCACCTTGCCTACCAACATATGTAAGCATGTCCAAGATCACATGTCATGCTACTATGTGAAAGAATGTGTTTTATAGACCTGCATAAGGGTACCTGCACAATAACCCCCCAATGCCAGTCAAACAAATCTGGCTTCAACTGAACAAGAATTAAATATTCATTACAACAATGAATAGACAATAATAAATAGACAATATATATATATATATATATATATATATATATATATATATATATATATATATTGCTGAATTAAATAGAAAATAATTAACACCAAGTATTCATCCACCTGTAAATACTAATGATCACTAATTAAAACCAATGACAGTTTTTGGTGTACCAATAATTACAAAATATGGGACAAACTCTACCCAACACATTCATACAAAAAAAGGACTTGGTCAGCCATTATATAAGTACAACAGGATGATTCATACAAAAAAAGGCCTAACAGTTACATAAACATATCAACTTGGTCAACTTTTTTCTATAAAAAAAAAACATATCAACTTTGGCTGTTAACATATAGCAAAAAAGGTCTTGCTTTAGCTTGCTATCTTCTAGCAGATCTCATTGCTGCCATGTACCTTGCTGCATTCCTAGATGCATTCAAGGTCTCAGTGGTGACTGCA
Organism: Quercus parvula; assembly: GCA_030820535.1. Taxonomy (NCBI): domain Eukaryota; kingdom Viridiplantae; phylum Streptophyta; class Magnoliopsida; order Fagales; family Fagaceae; genus Quercus; species Quercus parvula. The sequence continues at coordinate 10,536,580 of JAUAME010000010.1, forward strand.
CTTCTCTTCCTTTGTCTTTTTGGTATTGGATTGGACTGGTTATCAGTGGAGGGATGAGGTGCAGTTGTGGTCACATCATCAGTAGAGCTTGGTTGTGCCCTATGTACAGTGGCCTAAGCATTGGAGCTTGGTTGTGCACTGCCTACAGCTGGGCTATTTGCATGACCATCCTTGGCTACCTGCAAACATAAGCACAAGCACATTAGCAATTAATAAGCTACCAACTGAAAAACAAAACAACACAGATATTTAAGTCAAAGTAGTATACTTACCCTCCTAGTGGTCTGCTGACTTAGGATGCATTCTCAGGCAGGGAGGAGTTCCCTCCTACTTCTCCCCTGGAGCTTTTCCTATTTTGGCCCAATTTTCCACATGCCTTGCATTGTTTTGAGATGCCTACATCTCTATTTTTTCTGTGACTTCTATGTTCATCAGGCTCCAGTGCCCTCTTCTTCTTAGGCTGGCCAGGAGGTCTCCTCTTGATAGGGGATTGCACAGGTGGCAGTCCATTAGGTCTCCACATATTCTGGCCATAGATGAGCTCTATAATGGGGTCATAGCAATCAATGTAGGTAGTCCTTTTGTAGCAAGCATTGACATACTTTTTAGAATCTTCCTTGTTGAAAAAGATACAGGAAATGTTATGGCAACATGGTATGCCAGTTATGTCCTACTTCCTACAGCTGCAGCTCTTCTCTTCCAAGTCCACAGTGAAACTCTCCAGCCCATTCTTCACTTCAAACTTGGTACGACCAGTCCAACGTGCTAGCCACTTGCTGCATGCCAATTTCTCCTTGTACAATCTCTTTCTTATCTTAGGACATAACTCAGATTCCACCTTTATAATCATTTGTTTGTTTGCTTGAAATCTAGTCATCAGATATAGCCTAATACACTCAAGCTACAAGCACATAAAGAGAAAGGGAGAATTAATCATTCATGAATCACACAGGTCTATGGATTATAAGAGAAAGTGTTGAAGTTGAGTAGATTGCCTACCAAGGTGATTATAGGTTTGCTCCTGAACTTAAGTATCCTATTGTTGAAACTTTCACACATGTTGTTTAGGACTGTGTCACTCTAGCCATCACTTTTGAACATGCTCCTAGCCCAGATAGTTGTTGAGTGAGACTGCAGCCATTTGAATGCATCTTCATCCACCTCCTTTAGCTCATTCATTGCCTCATCCCATGCTTGCCAATAGGTAGCCTTGGCTGCTTTCCAAAAAAAGTCTCTAATAAGGACACTAGGATGATTCTTCCACAAGTTATTGTATAATGTCTGCAGCAGATCCTATGCTCGTACTATGGCCAATTGTCAACAAAGGCATTCACCAACCCCTATAAAGCAATAAATATTAATTCAGCAAGCAATAAATATTAAGAAACCGGACTTTCTGCTGATCAGATATGAACACCCATCTTTTGCCATCTCTTATGTCAGCAAGCAATAAATTAAGAAATCAGGTCCAAGAGTCCTTGGTTTCAGCCTCGACTACAGAATATGCGAAGGGGAAGTACTTATCATTGGGATCTCTGCCAATAGCACACATCAGCTGACCACTTGTCTTGGTTTTCAGATGGCATACATCTAGACCAATGATTAGCCTGCACCTTGCCAAGAAGCCCTTCTTACAACCTTCCAGGTAGATGTAAATTCTTTCAAAATATGGCAGCCCAGTTGCCAAGTCATACTTAGCTGCCAAATCACCATCATTATAAGTATGCACCTTCATCAATACTGTGCTCCTAGAACTGCACATTTTTAACTCATCACAGTACTCCTACAGCTGGTTGAATTGTGCAGCGTGGGCCCCATCAACAGCCTCTTGACCTTTCTCTCTAGCCCTACTTGCCTTGCCTGCACTTATGTCAATCACATACTTCTTATGCACAGCATCCTAAATGTCCTTGAGCCTTATGTTAGGCTGTCTCCTAACCCTTTTCATTAACTTCTTCATAATGTATGATGCTGTGCACCTTGGATTTCTAAAACTTCTGTTGCATGTGTGTTCCATGTTGAGTGTTTTCAATCTATAACTCTTCTCCATTGGCACCTTTGCAAGGTAGGCAACAAGCTTGCACTCTGGCTGGCATCGGACTCTCATTCTTACCAAGTCATTTTTCACAAATTTTATACCCCACATACAATGGACTACATAATTAGTCATAGCATCTTTAAATTGTTTAGGTGAGAGAAACAACATATCTTGCTCAAACCTAAGGTTCTCAGCTTTGGCTACTAGCCTAAAGATTGGGTATCTGCTCCTTCTAATAGAATTGTCAACCTCAGCAGTAGGGGTTTCACCATCACTTGAAGCGTTACAATGCTCACCACTTGATGGACTCTCATCAAGGCTAAGCAACTCCTTACTCTCATAGTCAGAATTCATGACACCACCACCCCATTTGTCCTGATTCAACCTCATAATTTTCAGCTTAATTGTCCCAACTATCAGTACTATCTTCACCAATGTTCATTGGTTGCATTTGTGGCTCTTCTTCTAAGTCACTCCCCTCAGCCTCACTTCTCTCCTCAACTTGGTCATCAACAACTGGTGCTTTGCCAGCCCTTCTAGCCCAAACCTGCTCAGCATCTACCTCATGTGGCTCACCACGGTCAACATTAGTAGTTTTAGCATTATTATGGCCTCTAAATTGTGAAATATCATGTCTGTACTCTTCATCAACATTATCATATGGCTCACCATGGTCAACATTATTTGTTTTAGCATTATCATGGCCTCCAAATTATGAAAAATCAGCTTTGTACTCTCCACCATCATCCTTATTATCATTATCCTCTACATACTTAACATACTCATAAAAGTGATCACTTTAAAGCTCACTTTCACTGCTAACACAATAAACCACATCTTCATTTTGTTGATCACCACCAAAAACCTCTAAGGCATTTACCCCTTCTAGTTCACTACCAGGTGGTCTAATAGCTAAGGGCTCTAAATCCTCCATTGGTAACTCAACTGGTTCATTCATTGGATGCTCCACAAAGACATGAATGCCCCCATATCCCTTCACAAAAGTCTTCACCTCTGCATTAATGAGAGGTTCTCTACCTAACTTCTTCCACATTAAATACATATAGGACAACCTAAACAGTACAAAGATCACCTAAAAGTCCTTTTTCAGCATAAGAATGGTGGGGAAACCAATAAAAGAAGAGAAAATATCCCAAACAGATCTGGTTAGGGGTAGGCTAGTTGGAGGGATAAGGGAAGGGAAAATGCCTATAAAAGGGGAGGATATGGCAACAAAGGAGGGATCGAAAAAAAACATCAAGGGAGAATCTAGAGAAGAGAGAGAAAAAGTAAGAAATGAGATATTCCTTTTTCTTTATAAATCCTAGCACCACAGGAAAAGAGTGGGACTATTTGGCTTGTAATATTAATACAACCTTGTTTCCATAAATTAGTTGTTTGAGTTTCCCATTGTGGAGTATTCACCTTGTTCTATTGATAAATAAATTGTGCTAGTTAGTCTCCTAGGAATTAATCTGTCCTTAATCATACAATGTTTCTTTTCGAGTGTTTTTGACCCCTGCACTAGGGTTTTTACAAATTTTACTATATAAGGTTTACAAATTAATGTGTTACCAATTATAAAAAAAATAAAATAAAAGTAATTTAAAGTTTCCTAAAAAAAAGTAATTTAAATATTCACTACTTAAATTGATAAAGTTCACCAATCACATTTATTGACACATCAATTTGTAAACATTTTGTGGTAAAATTTGTAATAGTTTTAGTATTTTCCTTCTCTCATCTCTCACAAACTGTCCAAAATACTAAACCAATAGAAAGCTAACCCAATTGAAACCCTAAACTTTTTTTTCAATGATGATACGTCTCCCTTAATAACTTGAGGCTTTAATTTTTGTAAACTAATATTCTACACAGCAGATTGTTAACATTAATCACCTAATCTCCTACATAGCCACACATCGAACAATCTCTATATCTCTCTTAACACCAAATATAAAATTGAAATTTGATTGCAGCTTTAATTAACCATGCATCATCTTATATCCAAGATAAAGTATACCACCAGAAATCTTTATAAAAATAATAAATTTTCATTTCTTTTGTTAAATTTTATACTTGAAGACGATATTTAATTCCTATATGAAATTAACTTTAGTTTGGTTAGTAGTAATTCATCAAATTAACCTTAGTTTGATTAGTATTAAGTAAATTTATTTAATTAATATTTAAATAAAAAAATGCCCCACTTAAATTCATTACCTTAGGCCACAAATTATATTGAGTCAATCCTGCCAATAATGGTTGTAGAAAAGTAGATGATTTTGTAATCTAGGAGTGTGCAGCCAACCCATCAACCCGCTAAAACCAACCCGACTTGACCCAACCCAACCCATCGGGTTGAGTTGATTATTAGGGGTTAGTAGGTTGGGTTGGGTTATGAAATTTTTTTTAATAATAGGTCGGGTTAGGTTTAGGTCGTAACAATCACAAACTCGCCTAACATGATCCAACCCACCTAATTTAAATTTTAAATTATATATATATATATATATTTAAAAATATATTATATAATTAATAATTTTTTATTTAATTTTTTCCCCTACTCGGCTCTTCTTATATAAAACCCAATTATTTTGCAAACCCTAACAATCTTATTTCTCTCTTTACCGCCTCCCACTCCCACTCTCTCATTCTACTCCTATTTGTTTATAACTAAGCTGGGATATTAGTTCATGTATATATTTTTTTATCAACTCAGTTAGATATATTTTGTTTATAATTGAGTTTGAATACTAGTTCATATATATTTTGTTTAACAACTCGGGTGGCAAGTGAGACATATTTTTTTCTGCTTAATTTAATAATAGTAGTAATAAAGAAATAAAACTGTCTAACCCATGGGTTAACCCAACCTGATCCATGTGGGTTGGGTTGAGTTGGGTTGAACCCCTGTGATGGGTTGGATTGGGTTGAATTTTTTTTTTAACTCACTATGGTGGGTTGAGTCGAAAAATCCTCTCAACCCAACCCATGCACACCCTTAATATAATCTATATCACCTTTCCTCGTTTAGAGGATTGCGGGGGAGGACGAGAATAGTGTGATGTCAAATAGATGTTAGAGTCATTTTCTACACATATGTTCCTTAGCCTTCATTGGATGGCAAGTTGGATTGACCATCTAATAGCTTATGCTTATGCTTCTGCTTGGACAAGCTCAGTGGTGTTTGTGTCACTTTTTTTCTTTTTTCTTCTTTTTTTTGGCAAACGCAAATACCAAGGTTCTTCTCCAATCTCTAGCGACGAAAGTTAAGATGGAGTGATGTCTACCTACCTCCGCAGCAAAGTTAATCTAGACTGTGTCCCCATTAGGATGGGTCCATTGTTGATTTCCTCTTAGTGGAGGCTGCGACTTTCTTCTCTATTCTCTAATAGCTTTGTGTTCCTTGAAGAGTCTGAAGAACTCTTGATAGATGTCTGCATCTGAATTTTTTCCTGCACTCATGGACTACAAAACTGAAATAACTGGTTATAGTAAACATAAAGAGGCTAAATGAAATATGTTCTTTTTATACATATGTTTATAAAGCACGTTCCTACATTCAAGAATCAAGACAAGACAGTGGGGGCTCCACTTGTACGTGAGGATGGTCACAAAACCACAGGATCACCCTCACTTGCCAATTTTTATTTTATTTTTATATTTTTTTACATAGCAATATATATAATTAGTTTAAATTAATCTTTTCAGTAACCATCCTCACTTGAAAAAAAATGCATATATATACTTACAAAAAAATATTATATATTATATTAACTTATATTGACATGTTTTATCCACAAATAACAGTTTGTTGCATAAGATTTGTTATAAAATTGTTATGGTCACTTTATTATTCTCATATCAGCATTTTTAATTTCCACTTTATCTCTTATTAGTTTTTTTCTCTCTCTCTTTGCTAGTACAAAAAATTGTAATATTTCATGTATTTTCATTTTTTTTTTGTGATGTTGATATATTTAAGTTGTCTCTTTATTAAATTTTGTATAATTTAAATTTCTTAGCGGCCATCTTAAAAAAAAATTCTTAGAGCCGCCACTAAAACAAGAATAAGCAAAAAGACTAATTTCACTTATTCTTTCAATTGAAAGTTTTAATTTGATTCATCAACCCTTCTAAACAGTAATTAAAAAAAAATGGAGTGACATAGGTAAGAAATCAATTCATCTTATGTGATATATGAGCATCCCCTAATTCCCAAATAACATATTCGTTGTGCAGATCTTAAACACTAGTACTAATATTCCAATACTAATATTATATGTTATAATTAATAATCAATATTAGAAATAATAAAAAGCTGTGTTGTGTAACTTCATTCAAAAAAATGAAATTGAATCACTTCAAAATTGGAAAATCATTTCTCTGTCTCTATATGAAATCGATGGCTAGTGTTGCGAAGAGAATGAAATCTTTGTGATGTTTCAAATTAGTGATATATGAGCATCCCCTAATAATTCCCAATTAACAGATTCGTTGTGCAAATCTTAAAAACTGGTACTAATATTCCAATACTAATATTATATGTTATAATTAATAATCAATATTAGAAATAATAAAAAGCTTTGTTGTGTAACTTCATTCAAAAAAATGAAATTGAATCGCTTCAAAATTGGGAAATCATTTCTCTGTCTCTATATGAAATCGATGGCTAGTGTTGCGAAGAGAATGAAATCTCCAAATGTTGGATATGAATTGCTAGTTTAGTTGGCTTGGATTCTGTCAGTACGCAAACCTTAGTTGTTACTCGTTACCAAACCATAAGGCTTTAGCCAAGGGACAATGGACCCATAGATAAATCAATGTCTCTTGTTCCTAATCACATAGTGGGCAAGCTATGTCCAGCCCTTGATTCACAGAGGCTTAGTCAAAGAGCCTCCTGAATTTGTTCGTGTCCCCATCGTGCACTAGATTGTTTAAACAAATAGGTAAACACCAGGCATTTGAGACATGCATATTTAAGTCGCAAGACTTTAGAATTGTGAGCAATACGATGCTCGACACACGGCTTGTTGCTGGTGTAGTAGCCACCTAGTTGAGAAAGACATATTCTGTTTCTTTGTAGCTTCTTACCTACATCAAAGAGTTATGTTTCACATCAAAGAGTCAAGTTTTTTGTGACTTCACGCCTACATCAAAGAGGAACTAAAAACTAGAAGGTTGTTTAAGAGGAGTAATTCTTAACTACTCTCATAGTTCAAAGAATGATGCTCTCTCTTCTCATATTCATGGTAGGGTTCACTCATTAAATTCATGGTGGAATCCACCATGAATGTGAGATTGAGGAGGGAGCACAATTTCTCCGTGCTCCAAGAACACCTGAGAAGTTTCTATTTAATAGGGTGCAAAACATTATATTGCAGTCACAAATAATACACTTTTGCAAAAGATTTTTAACTATCCCTTAGCAAGTATTTGCGAAGACTTTATTTTTCCCTCATAAATAGTTTTTTTTTTTTTTAATTTAATTTTTTTTATTTTAAGAGGGCTTTCTGGATTTGTCAAAAACACTTTGTAACTAAAAGACATTTTTCTTGAGGTATTAGTTTGTTTAGATCCATTTGTAAAATTTATTATTTTTCTTTAGTTTTAAGAGCTTGGCTTAAGATGCATGGACACAACTACGGGTAAGATACAGCAATACAGGCAATTTTTGAAAAATTAAAACATGAAACAATAAATAAGATACCGTTACAACACATATAGAACACTTAGTTAGTGTATGTGCTTCTTAGAGCTTGGCCTGGCTTCTGTGTTTATTCTGGTTATCATAGTTTATATTTGTTAAAGGTTGAATATTTAGAATATAGGGTCGTACTAAAGTACTAAAGTACTGGTCATGACGAATTTCATGCTAAAGTGCTGATCATGATTTTTTTTTAAAGGGTCAAGTTGGAGAATATATAGCTCTTCTTGGGAAAAAATCTTAAGTCTCCTCAATGTTTATGTGTAAATTAAAATTAATGACTGTCCAACAATAGCAATATATATAGAAACAAAAATTTCAGCAAGCACCAATAAAACACAATCACACAAGAATATCAAATCTTACATGAAAAACCCTATGATATAGATGAAAAAACTATGAAGCTACTTCGAAAAATATCCACAATGAAATAGAGATTACAACTCTCAAGTTTATACCAAACTTGAGCCCATAATAAATTGAATATATAATAAATAAATCTCAATGAGTAAATACAATCTCACCACAAAGCTAATAACACTCTAACTAGCTTAGCAAAGAAAAATGTCTCTTTCTTCTTTTTCACTCTCGCACTCTCTCACTGTGTTTCTCTCAATCTCTTTGGACTGCACCTCCTAAAGCTCTCACTTGTGTTTTTCTCACAATAGCCGAATGGCTTTCTCCAGTGCTTCAGCTCTCTCTCTCTCTCTATCTCTCTCTCTCTCAATGTATGTATCTCACGCTGCATCACACAATGGCCGAATGGCCTTTCTTTTCTTTTCCTTCTCTTCTCCTCAGCTTGTCCAACACGCCTTGATCAACTTTTCATTAAACCAAAAACTGATTTTGGAAGCTTGAGGAAGCAAGCTCATTAGATGAAAAGTTACTTTATCTATTTTACCTACACACATGCTGCAATAGTAGTTCTATTTTAGCTTTCAACACAATAAAATAATATAAACATCACAATAAAATATTATAAATCACTACAATAAAATAATATATCTCAATATCGAAAAAACCCACAGCACCAACCACAACCACCTCTACCATCAGCCACAACCACAACCACCACCACCACCACCACCAGTCCATAGCGGGGGGGAAAAAAAAAAAACCCAAATCTCCAATCTTTTTCCTCAGCCACAGCCACCACCACCAATCCACAACAGGAAAAAAATAAATAAATAAAAAATAAAACCCCAAAGCTTGGATCGACGATGAAACCCAACGGTGGCTTGGGGCTTAGGTCGGTTGGTGGGTTTAAGGCGATTGGCGGCTGGGACGGCAGTGGGTTGAGTTTCGGCTGGGACGGCATCGGTCTGAGAGCTTGAGCTTGAGAGATGGTGAGTTTCAGGTGAGATGGTGAGAGTGAGCTTGAGAGTTTCAGAGAGGTGAGAGCTTGAGAGAACTGATGTTGAGAGTGATGATGAGAGAGAGCACGGTGAGATAGAATAAAAGAAATGAAAAAAATAAAGCAAGTTGTATTATTTTAATCCGGGGTTGAATATATATATTTTTTTTTTTTAGATGTCCGCTACAGTGCACATCTACTGACTGTAGCAAATCAGCAAAAAATTATAACTATGCCTCCACTGCTGCATGGCTTCTTTTGCTTCAACTAGTTGCCTAGAAGTGACCGATGACTTCAAGATGAAGAAATTGTGGGTCTCAGTCCGGAAATTGAGGGTCTCTTCCGCAAGAGGTTTCTAGTATATTTGTTTATTGTGGAAATACACGTGGGTTAAAAAGTACTGAGGAAATATATGTTGTGGTGTTCAAATATGGAAACGATGATTTAAACATAAATACCAAACACCCATGAATGATTAGAATTATTAGGTAGGCATCTGGATCCTGTTCATCCAACTGGTTCCAGGATCTAGTGTGGGTTTGGAGTCAAGCACTTTAAATCAGTGTGAGGACTTTAAAGGGCCCAGAGTGCTTCCTTCTGTTATGAGAAATCTTTCCCAACAAGAACCACAAGAATCAATGGCCCAAGATGAGAGGCTTGCTGGGGAGATGAATGGATCTATAAGATCTGAAAGGGAAGTCTCTAGTGAATACTTTTCAAGCCATTGTGTGCTGAAAGGAAACCCAAAAATATTTACCTGGTCAAACAAGTCATCACGCAGAAATCTCCCTGGAGGCTTATCAAAATAACCATAAAACTTTATGCGCAGGGGCCGATCATGTAAAGTGCCAGTTGAGGCCCATGTCCTATGTTACACCCATCGGCAGGGAAATCTAACAATCAATGTTAGATGCCTTCCAGATATAAGACTACCTGGGGAACGGGATGGCAAGATCTGGATGTGGCACCGATGCCTAAGGTGTGCCCATGGGAATAGAGTTCCACCAGCTACTCGTAGAGTGGTTATGTCAGATGCTGCCTGGGGACTTTCTTTTGGAAAGTTCTTGGAACTTAGCTTTTCAAACCATGCAACTGCTAATCTTGTTGCACCCTGTGGTCATTCATTGCGAAGGGACTGTCTCCGTTACTATGGGTAAATTCTATCAGATTTGGAACTCTTGTTAAATTTCAATTGTTGATTGCCACATTAGTGGTTGTTGACAATCAAATTCAACAGGTTTGGGAGCATGGTTGCATTTTTCCGGTATTCACCTATCGATATTATTTCTGTTAATTTGCCACCGTCAGTGCTTGAATTCAATGGCCATGTTCAATATGAGTGGACAAGAAAAGGGGCTGCAGTCTGCAGAGGTGTCTTTATGAACCTGAAATTTTATTTACACAGTTATTTTGAACTGATGCTAAATAAGTAAACATAAGCTAATATAGTAGCTTTTGTGAGTATTTGGGATCACTATTGTAGTAACCTACTACCTTTTGCTACAGCTTGTCTGTAAAATGGAGACCTGGTATGCCGAGATATCTGATGTACTTGATAGCTTGGAAGAAAAATATAAGTCTTTTGGAAATGAATGTTCTGACACGAATGACTTACAGGGCCACATCGTGGAGCTGAAAGACTTGCTTAAAAAGGAAAGAAATGATTACAATGTATGTACTGACAATATTTGATATTCTCATTACAGGATTCCTGGTTCTAAAACCTTGTAGAGTGCATGTGTTTTTTCTTATTTTGATTATCAAGTAATATTATTCTCAGCATATAATTGTCTCCTCTTTAATAGGGTTTGCTTCGACCGGCTATTATGGAGACTTCACAGCCAGACTAGCTGGCTGGAGACATTCTGGAATTGAATCGCTTGAGACGCTCTCTTTTAGTTGGTTCACATGTTTGGAATCATGTTTGTTCATTGGACTCTCTACTTAAAAAGAGTTCCATTTCAAAGGCTGCACAAGGGGATGCCTCTTATGCCCAGCTGAGAGTGAGTTATCACATAAGGATGGCATGCTTGGCACTGGGTATGAAGATTCTGACTCTTCAAAATTACATGAGTCTCCTGGCAACAATTTGCAGTCAGAGCAGGAGCAGCCTTATGTACCACCCTTTGAACCTTCTGTTTACTGTAGACTCGATGTTAACCACATGTCATCATCATGTCAGAGAGGAGGAAAAACATTCAGATGGGGAAGTTAGTGTAAATAAGACACTAAGTGAAAGCTTAAACCCCAATGAGTCTACTCTATCTGAGAGAATAGATTCTGCTTGGACGGGTACTAATCAACCTGAAGCTCAACTTCATTCATCACATGCAGATGAACTAATCCGGAAGGGATTGCCTCCCTCTTCCTTGCATTTGTCGACACTTAGATCTTCCCATACCTCTGGAGATTACAGGAGTATGGTGAGAGATCCGTTTCCAATGTAATGAGGACTTACTCCCAAATGCTGCCATGGGAGACACAGAAGTTAAACTTAATAGTCAGTTCCAGATCATCATTTATCTCCTCCGCATCTCATATGGCTGAAGGTGCTCGGCTGCTGCTTACGCAAACTGGCAACAGCGATTTAGTTATTGCCGTTTATGAAAATGAACCCACTAGTATAATTTCGTATGCCCTTAGTTCCAAGGAGTATAATGATTGGGTTGCTGATAAGTTGAATGAGCATGAGGGAAGCTGGAGTCCCCATGAGAGCAGTAAAGAAGATTCTACAGTTTCCACCTTTTCTGCCTGGCAGTCTTTTGGGTCTTCGGAGCTTGATTATATCCATCATGGTAGTTATGGATCTGAAGATGCTTCATCATCAATGGGTACGTTTTTTAAGGATCCCAAAAGACCTCCACATTTAACAATATCTTTTGAGGATGAGTTTTCAACCACTAGAGGCAAAGTAAAGTTTTCAGTCACTTGTTATTTTGCCAAGTAATTTGACTCTCAGAAAAAAATGCTGCCCTATGGGGAAAAGCAATGTATATTTTGCCAAGTCATTGGATGAAAGATTCATTATAAAACAGGTTACAAAGAGTTGGCTGCCTTTGCGGATTTTGCACCTCAATATTTTAAATATTTGACAGAATCTCTTAGCTCGAGAAGCCAAACTTGCCTTGCAAAAATTCTTGGCATTTATCAGGTTAGGCCTAACTCTTTGCTTGTTTGGTGTGTGTGTGTGTGCCTGCACTTGGGTGGGTTAATCTTGATATATGGTGCAAAGACCAACAGTAGTATCTATCTTCTTGTGATTCCCATCTTACTCTTAGTGATGTGATGGCAGGTCTCTGTAAAACATCTAAAAGGTGGTAAGGAAACAAAAATGGATTTGATGGTGATGGAGAACCTCTTTTTCAAGAGAGATATCTCAAGGGTTTATGATCTCAAGGGCTCAACACGAGCTCGTTATAATTCAGATACAACAGGGACAAACAAAGTACGGCTAGATATGAATTTGTTGGAAACATTACGTACAAAACCTATATTTCTTGGAAGCAAGGCAAAGAGAATTCTAGAAAGAGCTGTCTGGAATGATACATCGTTTTTGGCGGTAATCTTCTTCTTCTTTTTTTCTTTTTTTTTTAAAATCTTCTAATTGTTATAATAGCATCAAATTTGATCCTAACTGAAATCAGAACAAAAGTTAATGGTTTAATTTGTCTTATAATTGTGGATATGGTCCACATTGGCCTAGGTTTCTGAAACCCACTCTTTTGAGGTTTTAGAAATCATTGACATCCCCTTGGTTTCATATTTCTAATGATGCATCTGTTCAATTTAAATTCGAATCAAGTAGCTAGTTATATGTAGAACATTTTATTTGGTTTTGAGCTTAATAACTTGAAATGGATAACTATGTCAAAATATTGTTCAACACAGTTAAATCTGCCAACAGGATCTTTTGCCCACTTGTAAAGTCCATGGGAGGTAATGCCAATATGAAATCCATGGTGTCTGGTTGTTGTCAATATTTTACCTAAATATAAAGTGTAAGGTTGGAATTGGATAGGATTCCCAAAAAAAATCATAAAATGGCTTTTAGATTTTGTTTTCATTGAAGCATTATTTAATATATAATGACTTTTTTTTCCCATCTCATGTTTCTTCAGTCTATGGATGTTATGGACTATTCCCTGCTGGTTGGGGTGGACGACGAACGCAAAGAGCTGGTTTTAGGGATCATTGATTTCATGAGACAGTATACCTAGGACAAACATTTGGAGACATGGGTGAAGGCATCTGGGATACTTGGTGGTCCAAAAAAATGCTTCCCCCACCATTATTTCTCCCAAACAAATACAAGAAAAGATTCCGGAAGGCGACGACTACCTATTTTGTCACTGTACCTGATCAATGGTCTTCATGAACTGCTTCATTGCAATTTTTTTATTTTACACTCCAAAATGCAACTGTTTGTCAATAAAGAATGTGGGGGGGGGGGGGGGGATTGCAATTGCAGATAAATGGAAAGTAAGATTCCTCCTATGAGTTTTTTTTTTTTTTTTTTTCTCTTGTTTTGTACACTGTATATGGGCAGAACTAGCCCAAATGAAAGGCTTTACACTGAGATCAAGAAGAAATGGTTATATTGTTGGTCTGCTTTTGTGTCTCAAAATTGCTCTCCCATTAATTGTATTTCCTATGAAAACTAACACATAATTGTGAATTGTCCTCTAAGAACAACCACATCAACATGTGTAAAGTCTTGCAAAATAGAAAAAGTTACTCAGTTTACACATTTTAACCCAAAAAACACCCACATCAGTGGGTGTAAAATTGTGCATTTATGCACAATTGCTACAATAATCGTGCATATATTATATGCACAGTTGCTGTAGCTCTTCCATCCATTATTTTAATATTATCTTCATATACTATAAAATACCTATTTCACTCTTTTTTTCTCTCTCCTCTCACCTGAGCAACACCAACACCTCTCAATAGTCTCTCCCTATTTCATTCCTGAGCACTTCCTCTCATCTTCTCTCTTCGTCTGCTTCTCTACAGCTCTTGCTCATTCTCATCCCCACGAGAAATAATGTGATCGGTTTGGGGGTTTTGCAGCCCCGTGAAGAGGGTGGGTCAACTTGGAGGTATCTCTGTTGATAGACTTTAGGGCAAATTTCTCTAAAAAGGTATGGGTTTTTCTCATTGAGAATTTTTTTTTTTCAACCAAGAGTCTTGGGAGTTTCTCTATGCTAGTCTAAAAAAGCTTGAATAGAATGTAAAAAAAAATCTGAAGGTAACTTCTCATTCAAAATAAATTATTGGGTCTTTAATGTATGGAGTACTCTGCATAGTAGCTGTCACTTAGACCAGTCTTTGTTGAAGATTGGGATGTGGGCAATTCACATTTGGACCTTGTGTTTCATAATTTAACTCAATTCGGATTCTTTAGGGACTGCTTGGGAGTCTTATTATTTAGGTTGTAAATTTATCTGCACCTGGCTTTTTGCATAAATTTCTACTGTAAGTCTCCAATTCTATGATATTGGATCTTAGGCACATTAGTGCGTTAAAAGATTATTTGCTAATTTTCTAAAAGTTCATAAAAGTACAATTGTACCTGGAAAAAAAAAAAGGCTTTAAAAATCTGTATATAGGCAAATAAGCCAACAGAAATAAGCTAATCCAAGTGCTATTTATAAGCTAATATTGGTGTTTCTTCCAATATGGAAATAGGTGGATAATCAAATCATATTGCTTTATTTTATTTTATTTTAAAAAAATTCATTTTCCTTCTTCATGTCCTGTCACCGTAGGAAGGAATGGTTCTTGAATGTATGGCTAGCATTGACATTTGGTGGAGTCTTATATTACTTAGTTATAAACTACTTCGACTTGATGTTAAAGGTTTTACATTGATTTTGGATGTTTCTTTGGGATATACTTGAGAAACATATACTATTTGTTGGCCATGAAAGAACTACCTAGTATGTCTCTGCCTGTGGAGCAATGATTCACACACTGATGAGTGTGTTCTGATTGGTTTAGAAATACTGGTAACTTACCTACCTCTGTCAATTCCTTTCCCCTGCATTATCTAGTAGATAAATTTCAGATTCAATTTTGTTGCTTATAAGTGCTGCTTTTGAATTATTTTGGTGTTTGTTAGGTGATGGACTCGCAAAATCCCTTCTTCCTTGACATTTTACAAGACAAGGAACAAGGTTTTGAGTCTTTTGACAATAGTATTTTGATGTCCACTTCGCATTCAGACATGAATGTCCGTCAATCTCCACTTCAAGTTGAAATGGGACAATCTACACCCCTCATTGCAAAAAAAATCAACTACTAAGAGAAGTCAATAGGGAAACAGCTTCACCATAGATGAAGACATTAAGCTAGTGTCGGCGTGGCTCAATGTTAGCTTAGATGCTGTGACATCGACGGACCAAAAATACACAACATTTTTGGAATAGAATTTGGTTCATCTTCCACAATGACAAGAAATTTAACCGCTCCAAGGATTCTTTAAATAGTCGGTGGTCAACAATTCAAAAGAAGACCAACAAGTTTTGTGGATACTTGGCCCAAATTGAGAACCGGAATGAAAGTGATAAAACTAGGGATGACAATTTGTGTTCGCGTGTCAGGTTCATGTCGTGTCAACTCATGAGTATTCGACTATATAGGTCACTACTAACCCGACCTGTTTATTAAATGGGTCAAGATTTTTCAATCCTACCACGACTCATTTATTAAATGGGTCAGTCGTGTCGACCTATTTATTAGATTTTATCAAAATGAAAAAAAAAATTATGAAAAAACAAACAAATAAATATTTTTAATATATAATTCAAAACTAACGAGTAACTGCATCACAAATAATCATTCAAAATTAAAGCATATCCTAATATCATAAATAATCAATCACAATATGTCAAAGAAAATAAATCACAATAACTAATAAGTTTATATACCTAGAGTTTGAAGGGTATATTGGTAAAATGTCATTTAATTAAACGGGTCAGATGGGTCAAATGGGTTCTATGTATTGAACACTAACCCAACCCGTTTATTAAACGGGTCAATCATGTCAACATGAATATGACACAAACCCATTAAGTCTCAACCTATAACCTGCTAATTTTGTGTCATGTCGTGTTAGGTTTGCGGGTCGTGTCCAATTTTTAATATATAATTCAGAACTAACGAGTAACAGTATCACAAATAATCATTCAAAATTAAAGTATATCCCAATCAATCACAATATGTCAAAGAAAATAAACCACAATAACTAATAAGTTTATATACCTAGAGTTTGAAGGGTATATTGGTAAAATGTCATTTAATAAAACAAGTCAGATAGGTCAAACGGGTTCTATATATATGTTGAACACTAACCCAACCTGTTTATTAAACGGGTTAGTCATGTCAACATAAATATGATACGAACCCATTAAGTCTCAACCCATAACCTGCTAATTTTGTGTCATGTCATGTCAGGTTCGTAGGTCGTGTCCAATTTTGCCACCCTAGGTAAAATTGAGCATGACAAGGTATTTCGACTCAACATCTAATATGTATTGTACATCAATGCACTTTTAGTTTTATGATTCTCATTATTTTCAATTTTTTACTTTTGTAGATTAATGATGCAAAAATTATGTATAAAAGTAATAGCAATGTTGTAAATTTTGTATTGTGCACGGACAATAGCACTTGATTATTCAATTTAATTTGTGATTCTGTTCTTGTCATTCTGTTTTGGGTGAAGTAATGTCTCTGTTTTTGTCATTCTATACAAGATAATTTGTGCAAGGATAATAGTACTTGGATAATTTTTCATTCTCTTTGCTTGTTTTGCTTGTTGAAGGTGGTTGTACTTGTACTTGCTGCCATGGTTTATGGTTTGTGTATGTCTGGCTATACTTGTACTTGTATGTTGGCTGGATTCTTGCAATTGAAGCCATTGATGAAGACTAGCTTTACTATTGCAGCTCCTTTTAGTCTCTTACTTGATTACTTATGAAATAATATGTGCTGATTTTATTGGTTCTATGTGCTATTTGAATGTAAATTTAATGGTATGTGATAGTTTGGTGCTTGGGATGTACTGGTCTGCCTTGGTGTATGATTTTTTGATTGGAAGGAATGAAGAGGTTGTTCCCTTTCGCACTCAGCAACTTAGGCAGGGGCTAGAGCAGCTTTGGTCTTGACTTCTGCCTCCACCAATGCTGCTGAAGAATGGAGCATTTCCTTTGGTGATCGCTGCAATGATCAGCTTGGCATAAATAGTTCTTTGTTGTGTAGTTTTATTTACTGCAATTGTAGTTTTATTTGTTGGCATAAATTGTTTAAAATTGTGTAGTTTTATCCGCTTGCCTTTGTTGTAGTTTTATTTCATTTTTACATAATCATTTTTTAGCTCATATAAATATTAGATTGTTTTCATAAACTAATATGCTTTGTCAGTAATGTGGAAATTACTAAGAGCTTTTGTAAACAAATATAGCTTAATTCTATTGGATTTGGAGTAGATTATGTTGTAAGAATTGCGTTCTTGAAATACCAAGATTGTTCTTGAGGCTGATAGTGCTCCTTATCTTGAAAGGTCAGTGTTGGAAAATCCTAAATGGACCCCCAAACATTTTCATGTCTTTGAAAATCATTAAAATCCTATTTATAATTCACAAACTTCCAATCTTTCTTGGCATTACAGGAAAGCAAATACACACATCACAGGCCTTTTGAAGCTGTGAAGCGTTCCTTCATTTCGCTAATTCAGATTAATAATCTCATAGAACATCAAAGGAATGCAATTTGAAAATTTTATTCTAATATTAAACTTAGTAAATTTCAAATTCCAATGAAGGTTCACATTAAATAAAAGTAATAATACTTAGAAATTTAGAATTCCAAATTCCTACGACTGGTCTTGTAGTTGCCATAGATGCTCGACAAGATCCGCTTGAAGTTGAGAATGAATTCCTCTATCTCTAATGGAATTATGACGTTCAATGAACTACATAAGGTTACAAGTGGGATTGTGTGACACCGGTTCGGGTCCACTATCATCAATTTGATCATAATCAAAGTCATTTGCTCCAAGGTAAGTATGTTGCTCATCCTCAACAATCATATTATGCAATATTATACATGCCATCATAATGTCCTTAAGCGTTTCAAGGTGGAAAAAACGTGCAGGCCCGCGCACAAATGCAAATCACGCTTGAAGCACTCCAAATGCACGTTCGACATCCTTCTTGGCCGTCTCTTGTGCGGAAGCAAAATGTTGTCTTTTACGGTCTTGTGGTGCTAGAATTGTTTTGAAAAATGTTGCCCATGATAGGTATATACCATTTGCAAGATAGTATCCCATCGAATAGTCATTACCATTTATCGAGTAATTAACCGAAGGAGCACGCCCTTCAGCAATATGACCTTTAGGTTTGAATTTATCGTTGGGTTTAAAGTTAAAAAAATATGACCTTTAGGTTTGAATTTACCATTGGGTTTGAATTTACCATTGGGTTTAAAGTTAAAAAAATATGACCTTTAGGTTTGAATTTACCATTGGGTTTAAAGTTAAAAAAATATGACATTTAAGTTTGAATTTACCGTTGAGTTTAAATTTCAAAAATTTGACCATTAGGTTTGAATTTACCATTGAGTTTAAAGTTAAAAAAATGACATTTAGGTTTGAATTTACCGTTGGGTCTAAATTTCAAAAATTTGACCATTAGGTTTGAATTTACCATTGGGTTTGAAGTTAAAAAATATGACATTTAGGTTTGAATTTCTCAATTATGATCGATGGATATAAATTTCAAAATTATAATCATTGGGTAAAAATTAAAATAAAATATGATAGTTAGGTTTGAATTTACCGTTTGAATTTCAAAATTAGACTCGTGGATATAAATTTAAAAATTATGACCATTGGGTCAAAAAAAAAAATGACTGTTAGGTTACTTGACACCAATCAAACCGCGGTCGTCGGAGCCACTATTCCGACGGTTCGGTCACCGATTCTAGTAGTACGGTGGTTGGAGACATCGATTCGGCAACGGTCATTGGAGCCACTATTACAACAATAGACCCACCAGTGGTGGCGGTACGATGGTCGGAGACACAAATCTGCCAGTGGTCACCAAAACCACTATTTTGGTAGTTTGGGCACCGGCAGCGTTCGTCGAAGCCACTATTTTAACAATCCACCCACCGGTAGGTCACTATTTGGCGGTATGGTGGGCGGCGAGACCAATCCAGCGGCGTTCATCGGAGCCACTATTTCGGTAATTCGGCCATTGGACCTCCACCACAAGCAACTCCATTGGCCGAGTCACCGGTGTTAGTAGTTTACTTAAAATATAAGTTTAAATTAAAAAAGTATGACCATTAGAGAAAATAATATAAAATTGATGAAGAATGAATATTTTATTGAAATATCTTGTAAAATAGATAAATTGATGTGGGTGTTTTCTAAAAGTGATGGTGTAAAATAGAAAAAGTAGGTTTTTGTGTAAAATAGACAGAATCTTTTAGACATGCTGATGTAGTTGCTCTAACATCTGTTTGATGCATACTGTCTATGCCATTTCCTGAAACTAACCAAATGTTTGCTTTCCGTCCTCGCATCGAGTTGTTGATAGTGTGTTGAAATTAATGTGGATGTCCCAATTGCTGTTTATTATCCAATAGTCAATGAGAAAGTTAATCTAAATGCTTTAATAATCCCTGAATTGATCAAGCAACCAAGGTAGGTACAATCAGTGGTGGAGCCAGAAATTTAGGTCAGGAGGGGCAAGATTAAAAGTAAAAAACTAATCTAAAATAATTAATCAATATTAATAACAAAATAAATAAGCAACTATATGCTAATGTAATTGTCATATAGAATCTAACATAAAATGTAAACTTTAATTTGGCTTTTCACACCTAGCTTAATTTACTTAATTGACCTTGAGGATTTTTCATATTTTGAAACCACTGCATGATTTTTTCACACTCAATAATCTTAAATATATCTTTCTAGATAATCGTTCATCCATTGATCTCTCATTTGATTGCGTAGCTGATTTTTAATTATATTCATCGCTGAAAAAGCTCTTTCAATAATAGTTCTTGCAACTGATAAGATCAATGACAAGGTCACTAATGAGTAAACCAATGGATATGAAATATCCTTTTTCATTTCTACCATCTTTTCAGCAAGCAGTCCAATTCCTTTAAGTGCTGAATACTTTTAAAAGCTCAACAAAAACTCTAAGGTAAAAATCGAAAGAGACTAGTATCAAAAGATTTTTTTTTTATTTTTTTATTTTTTTAATATGAGACATCCTTTACTCCTTTATACTCTATATATATAAATATATATATATATATATATATATATATTTTTTTTTATAGAGTCCTATTAGTATTATTATTAGGTAGTGTAATTCCTTTGTCATTTGACAATATGATCCTCTTTTCTTTTTTTAATCATTATTAGGTCAACCCCATTTCCCTATGATTGCTTTTTCCTTATGTCAGCCTCATTCCCCTATGATTCCTATTTCCTTAAAGCAGTAGGATTTGCATCTTCTGTACAACTACAACCTAATGTCTTTTGTGTGGGTGGCATGTGCAATATATGTACCATATTAGTACTAAAAAAATTTCAAAGTTCAGGGGGGGCACCTGCCCCCCCTCACCCCCCCCCCCTCCCTCCGCCCCTGGGTATAATGTTAAATTCTTTAAATTCACGGGTTTGGTTTATGACTTTATATAAACAAGTAGATCAATTCCAAACAATGTGGTACTCACATGAGACTGTTGTGTTGCAACTGTAACTTCATATATACTCTGCACATGAACATTGATTAGGTCTAACGTGAGACTCATGTTGCCATCGTGGTAACATGAATCATGATGGAAGTTAACTTCAAATGCATGGTAGAGCCTTTAAAATGATAATAATCCATTTTGCAAGAAAAGATAACGTTATTTTCCTTTTGCATCTGAAAGTGAAACATACATTTTTGAACTTCCCTTCCTTGATGCATAATAATAGCATGGAGTGCAGTTTTTTTTAATGGGGGGTTTAGTTTAAATATGGGGATATGACTCTGAATCTAACCTGTGGATCATATGACCATCGATTTAATGTATATTATTAAAACTTTGCATGGTATAGCCTTTAAAATGATAATAATCCATTTTGCAAGAAAAGATAAAGTTATTTTCCTTTTGCATCTGAAAGTGAAACATACATTTTTGAACTTCCTTTCCTTGATGCATAATAATAGCACGGAGTGCAGTTTTTTTTAATGGGGGGTTTAGTTTAAATATGGGGATCTGACTCTGAATCTAACCTGTGGATCATATGACCATCGGTTTAATGTATATTATTAAAACTTTGCATGGTATAGCCTTTAAAATGATAATAATCCATTTTGCAAGAAAAGATAACGTTATTTTCCTTTTGCATCTGAAAGTGAAACATACATTTTTGAACTTCCCTTCCTTGATGCATAATAATAGCACGGAGTGCAGTTTTTTTTAATGGGGGGTTTAGTTTAAATATGGGGATCTGACTTTGAATCTAACCTGTGGATCATATGACCATCGGTTTAATGTATATTATTAAAACTTTGCATGGTATAGCCTTTAAAATGATAATAATCCATTTTGCAAGAAAAGATAACGTTACTTTCCTTTTGCACCTGAAAGTGAAACATACATTTTTGAACTTCCCTTCCTTGATGCATAATAATAGCACGGAGTGCAGCTTTTTTTAATGGGGGGTTTAGTTTAAATATGGGGATCTGACTCTGAATCTAACCTGTGGATCATATGACCATCGGTTTAATGTATATTATTAAAACTTTGCATGGTATAGCCTTTAAAATGATAATAATCCATTTTGCAAAAAAAGATAACGTTATTTTCCTTTTGCATCTGAAAGTGAAACATACATTTTTGAACTTCCCTTCCTTGATGCATAATAATAGCACGGAGTGCAGTTTTTTTTAATGGGGGTTTAGTTTAAATATGGGGATCTTACTCTGAATCTAACCTGTGGATCATATGACCATCGGTTTAATGTATATTATTAAAACTTTGCCAAGTATCCCAAAGTATTGCAACACTCCTCTCTTGGCGCATTTTTTAGGTACAATATATTACCACAAAAATACTAAATGTGCATGTGAAATTGTAAAGAATGAATATGTTGTATTATTCCATTTGAAAGTCTCACCCCTTCATTAAAAGGCCTCACCCTCCATTATAAAAATGTCCAAAATTTTATGATAATAATTCCTTCTTCTTCTTGTTCAGTTGGATATACACTATTTTTCTCATGAGTGATACTAGGATTTTTACAGATTTTACCATATAAGGTTTACTAATTAATGTGTTACCAATTATTTAAAAAAAAAAAGTAATTTAAACATTCACTACTTAAATTGATAAAGTTCACCAATCACATTTATTGACACATTTACTGTTTTAGTATTTTCCTTCTCTTATCTCTCATAAACCCTCCAAAATGCTAAACCAATAGAAAGCTAATTCAATTGAAACCCTAAACTTTTTATCAATGATGATATGTCTCCCCCAATAACTTGAGGCTTTAATTTTTGAAAACTAATATTCTACACAGTAGATTGTCAACATCAATCATCTAATTACCTACACAATCACACATCAAACGATCTCTATATCTCTCTTAACACCAAATATAAAATTGAAAATTGATTTCAACTTGAATTAACCATGCATCATCTTATATCCAAGATAGAGTGTACCACCATAAATCTTTAAAAAAATAATAAATTTTCATTTATTTTGTTAAATTTTATACTTGAAGACGATATTTAGGTTATGTTTGGTAACAGTTTTTATTTTCTATCTTCAAAAACTTGTTTTTGGGAATATATATATATATAAAACAAAACAAAAAAACAATTTTCTTATATTTTTGAAATAAAAAACATGTTTAGTTAGTTGAAATTAAAAAAAAAAAAGTTTTTTGAAGAAAAAATAGAAAATACTAAAATATATTGTTATTAGGATTTGAACTCTAATGCTAACTCATTAAATAAGACAGATTCATTAAATTAAATGTGTTAGGATGTCCACGGGTCGGTCCGAGTCGGGTTTGTGCCCAACCCGGAACCGACCCGCTCACATCGGGTGAGAAGTTAAACGATCCGCCGTCGACCGCCGGAAATCTCGGGTCAAGTCGGATCGGGCTCCGGTGGACAACGGTCGGGTCGGTCGAAGTCGGATTGAGTTTCAACCTCCAAATCTTCGCCGGAAATTGCTAAATCTTCGTTGGATCCCACCAAATCTTTGCTATATCTTCGCCAGATCTATTGATTTTTCTTCGGATCTGTGCGATAACCACAATATCGAAGCAAGAAAGACCACCTCAAGCCTAGATCTGAACGAGAACTTCCATCTCATTGCTGGATCTTCGCCGTATCTTCACTGGATCTTCGCCGGATCTGTTGATTTTTCTTCGGATCTATGTGACAACCACAGGATTGAAGCAAAAAACACCACCTCAAGCCCAAATTTGAGCGAAAACTTCTATCTCATCGCCGGATCTAACCAAAACCTATGAAATCTTCACCAGATCTGAGTGGATCTAGGTAGGCCAGGTCTTCTTTCAAGGGTTCCGTCGGTCGAATCGGGTTCATCAGGTTTTGGAAAAGGAAACCCACTATCTGACCCGCCGAAATCGGTTTTTCAGGGCAAAGACCCACCGCCGACCGTCACCGACGTCGGGTCGGCCAGTTTTCGGGTCGGTCCGAGCAGTTTGGGCGGGTGGGTCGGTTTTCGGTTTCTGGTGGACAGCCCTAAAATGTGTATTTTCATTGACTTTTGAAAATTAGAAACTGAAAATAGTTTTTTTCATGTTTTCAGTTACTTTCACAAATTGAGTTTTGATAACAGTTTTTGTTTTCTGTCCATTTTGGGTTACCAAACAAATTTTTTAATCTCAATAATAGAAAATTATTTTTGGAAACAAAAAATACGGAAAAAAGGAAATTACCAAACGTACCCTTAATTTTCTATATGAAATTAACTTTAGTTTGGTTAGTAGTAATTCACCAAATTAACCTTAGTTTGATTAGTATTGAGTAAATTTATTTAATTAATATTTAAAAAATGCCCACTTAAATTCATTTCCTTAAGTCTCAAACTATATTGAGTCAATCTGCCAAGAATGGTTGTAGAAAAGTAGCATATTTTGTAATCTGTCTCACACTCTCACTACACCTCTCCTCATATAAAGGATTGCAGGGGGAGGATGAGGATCGCACGGCATCAAAACAGATTTTGGAGTCATTATCTATTCATATATTCCTTAGCCTACATTGGATGGCAAGTTGGATTGACATCTAAATAGCTTCTGCTTCTGCTTGGACAAAGTCTTTGGTGTTTGCTTCATTTTTTTGCAAACGCAAATACCAAGGTTCTTCTCCAATCTTTAGCGATGAAAGTTAAGATGGAGTAATGTCTACCTACCTCCGCAGCAAAATTAATCTTGATTGTGTCCCCATTAGGATGGGTCCATTGTTGATTCCCTCTTAGTGGAGGCTGCGACTTTCTTCTCTATTCTCTAATAGCTTTCTGTTCCTTGAAGAGTCTGAAGAGCTCTTGATGGATGTCTGCATCATAAGTTTTCCTGCACTCATGGACTACCTGATTTCTCTGTCTCTATATGAAATCGATGGCTAGTGTTGCGAAGAGAATGAAATCTTTGTGATGTTCCAACAAATGTTGGATATGAATTGCTTGTTTAGTTGGCTTGGATTCTGTCAGTACGCAAACCTTAGTTGTTACTTGTTATCAAACCATAAGGCTTTGGCCAAGGGACAATGGACCCATAGGTGAATCAATGTCTCTTGTTCCTAATTACATGGTGGGCAAGCTATGTCCAGCCCTTTGATTCACTGACAGAGGCTTAGTTAAAGAGCCTCCTTAATTTGTTCGTGTCCCCATCGTGCACTAGATTGTTTAAACAAATAGGTAACGACCAGGCATTTGAGACATGCATTTAAGTCAAAAGACTTTTGAATTGTGAGCAACACGACGCTCAACACACGGCTTGTGCCTGGTATAGTTACCACCTAGTTAAGTTGAGAGACATATTTTGTTTCTTGTAGCTTCTTGCCTACATCAAAGAGTTATGTTTCACATCAAAGAGTAAAGCTTCTAGTGACTTCACTCCTACTAAGGGTGTCCAAACAAAACCGTAACCTAACCCACCAACCCAATTCGTTCGATCCAACCCGAGAATCGGCTGACCTGACGCCAATGACAGTCGGTGGCAGGTCTCTGCCTCTAGAACCTGAAAACGGCGGGTTTTCTCCCCAAAACTTGAAGAAACCTAACCAAACTGAGATATGGAGCATTTCCCAACGAAATTTGTAGATCCAGCGAGATCTCACTGGAAATGCCATTTCCGGCGAGATCTTAGCTAGATTCATGAAATCTCCACCGAATTTGGTGAGATCTCACTGGATCTGGCGAGATCTCGTCGAATCTGGTGAGATTTTGCCAAATCCGGTGAAAATTTCATTGAAATTTTGCCTATTTCACCGTTAACTTGTCGGATTTTGGCCGATTTTTAGATCTCTAACTCCGATCGAACCGACCGCCATCCGTTGAAGGTTAGATCCGCCCAATCCGATCAACCACTCCGGTCGGCAGTGGGTTGAAATTCTGACCATCCGATCTGGTTGGGTCGGTTCAGGGTTGGGAACAAACCCAACTTGGACCGACCCCTGGGCAGGCATAACGCCTACATCAAAGAGGAACTAAAAACTGGAGGGTTTTTTTAATATGGGTGCATAACATAACATTGTAGTCGCAAATAATACACTTTTACAAGAGATTTTTAACCATCACTCACAAATAATATGGCTGGAAAAATTTCCTCCAAAATATTAGGTTATGTTTGTTATCAATTTTTGTTTTCTATTTTAAAAACTTGTTTTTGGGAATATAAAGAAAAAACAATTTTCTTGTATTTTTGAAATCAAAAACATGTTTGGTTAGTCGAAATTAAAAAGATAGGTTTTTGAAGAAAAAAATAGAAAATACTAAAATATTTTATTCCTAGGATTAAAACTCTAATGCAACTCATTAAATGAGACAAATTCATTAAATTAAATACGTGTTTTCATTGACTTTTGAAAATTAGAAATTGAAAACAGCATTTTGCATGTTTTCATTTTTCTTCCTAAATTGAGTTTTGAGAACAGTTTTTGTTTTTTGTCCATTTTGGGTTGCCAAATAAGTTTTTTAGTTTAAAAAATAGAAAAAAAAAATTTGGAAACAAAAAATAAGGAGAAAAAACAGTTACCAAATATACCCTTAGCATTTGTGATAGCTACAAACATAATTGTGACCATTTTTTTATTTTTTATGTTGGTCACAAATGGTTTCATATTTTACTAAGTATTTGCGAGGGCTTTATTTTACTCTCATAAATAGGTTTTTTAGAGGGTTTTTTGTGTCTTTCAAAAACACTTTGTAAGTAAGACATTTTTTTTTTTTTGGTGTAGTGTTAATGTGTTTAGTTCCCTTTTTAAAAATGATTATTTTTCTTTAGTTTTAGAAGCTTGTATATTTTAGGACTAAATTGTATTTAGAATACGATTTTAAATTATTATATAATATGGAAGTTGTATATTTTAGAGAAAAAAATTAATCATTTTATTTTTTACTCGCCCTTCATGACAAATCCTAGAGCTGCTTAAAGCTTGGTTTGGCTTTGTGCTGATATTCTGGCTGTCATAGTTTATGATTAACTGTTAATGGTTGAATATTTGGAATATAGGATCAATTTGGAAGATAAATTCTTCTAAAAAAAATAACAATAATTGGAGGATAAATAGTGACATGACGAATTTCATACTAAAGTACTGGGCATGATTTTTTTGTAAAAGGTCAAGTTGGAGAATAAGGCCATGTTTGGTTTAAGGAGTTTTCATCACTCATCACTCAGTTTTCATAATTCATTACTCACTTTTCATGGGTCCTACACCTGACTTACTTGTTTGGTTAAATTTTTGTTTTCAATTTTCATAACTCAAAACTCAAAATATTGAGTTAAGAGTAATGAAAATTGAAAACACGTTTTTAGCTGTTTTCAAGTGATGAAAAATGAGTTATAGTGGTATTATTGTAAGTCTTTCATCTATGTGGGACTCGCTTTAATGTCTAGTCTCAATCACACTCCACCCAACAACTCTCTTTCTTTATTTCTTTTATTTCTTTTATCTTTCTTTCTCTTTCTTCAATGCCTGGGTCTTTTGAGATAAAGTTGCTTTTCTAAAAACTTAAGCCAAGTTTTGATGCCAAACACAATGAAAACTAAGTTAAT
This sequence comes from Quercus parvula, assembly GCA_030820535.1. Lineage (NCBI taxonomy): Eukaryota > Viridiplantae > Streptophyta > Magnoliopsida > Fagales > Fagaceae > Quercus > Quercus parvula. Next base: position 10,564,025 of record JAUAME010000010.1, read on the forward strand.
AGAAAATTGAGAATTAGCTTGCGTTTGGGTAAGAATGAAAAATTAAAATTATTTCCCTATTTAGTTTATTTTTGCTATTATTTATGGGTCCCACTGCATTTTTTGGCACTATTTATGGGCCCTACTATACTATTTCAACTAATTTTTACCTTTATCTACAATACTTTCAACAATAATTTTTCAGTTTCAGCAAAATAAGCGATATCCAAATTAACACGCCCTTAAAATATGAGATATGAGATAGAGGATTGAGTGATGAGTACTGAGATATGAAAACTAGGGGTGTCAATTCGGGTTTGCATGTCGGGTTCGTGTCGTGTCGAGGTAGGGGTATTCGACTAAATGGCTCAACCCTAACCCGACCTATTTAATAATCGTGTCATGATCCTTCCACCCTAACCCGACCTGTTAATAAGGCGGGTTGACCTGACCCAACCCATTTGACACGCTTAATAAACGAGTCGTGTTAGGTTGACACGAATGTAACACAACCTATTTCAACCTGCATAATATTAAATATAACATCCATCTAAAAAAAAATTTTCATCCCAAAAAGCAATGCATACACTTCAAGTTTTCAACCCACATTCAAAATAATATAATTCAACAAAAATATAACATTCATCTAGAAATAAGTTCTTTACACTCCAAAAAAAAGTGCATACACTTCAACCCAAATTCAAAATAACAAAAATAAAATAACATAATTCAACAAAAATATACTATTCTTGAAACTCGCCAAATGCTAAATATCAATATTGAAAGAATTTGAGCAAACAGTAGACTAATCCTAACTATGACCACGATTATCATCCATAAATTATTTGTTGATATCCAAATTCATAACATCTTCCACAAGCTCATCTAATTTCATTTGTGTAAGTTCTATGCCAAAAAAAAAAAAAAAAGTATTAGTAGTTCTAGGGTCTATAAAGTTTCAATTTCCAATTATATCCCTTGTAAATTTTTGTAATTACTCACTTTTCTTTTTAAATTTAAAATATATGTTGGATATAAAAGGTATTTAACAAATCTAAAATAAAATAAATATTTATTTGTTATACAAGTTAAACGGGTTATATTAAGTGGATCATTTCGGGTTGACACAAATAAATTGGCGTGTCAAATGTGTCTATTGCGGGTTACGCGGGTTGACCCGTTTATGATCCGTTTCTTATCATGTCACTTTCGGGTCGACCCGTTTATGACCCAAACCCATTAAGGCCCAACCCTAACCCGAAAAAACCCGTGTCGGGTTCGTGTCGTGTTCACGGGTTGGGTCGAACATTGACACCCCTAATGAAAACTAAGATATAAGTGAGTAGTGACATGAAGAACTTTGTACTAAATGGTCATGACTTTCTTGTCAAATTCATATATTGGAAAAATAAAGTAAAACTATACAACTTTTGAGATTTAACAAGTATTAAGCAATAAGAATCACCCATGTGTCTTAGGATCAATCAATATATACACGTGCCTATTATTTGTTTTTTTCATGCAAAATATATTCTTTAATTTATAAGTCAAAGTAAGGAAAAATTATTAGATTTACTAGGGGATTGCTGCAGCAATCCTCCTAACTAATGAAATGATGTTATTTATGTATATATGTGAGTTAGCTGCTTGATCAGTACAAAGGAAGAAAAAAACCTAATAATGTCACATTTGCATAAATAACAATGTTTTATTGGTTGAGAGGACTAAGGAGGTCAATTTCAATAATCTTCTAGTTTATTTTACTTCATATTGCATAATTACACAAATATAAATCAGTTTTTAGTTTGGTTCCAATGCGAAGAAAGAGGAAAATGTTTTCACTTCTTCAGGAAGTGGCAAAGTCACATGTAGACAGGGAGGGTCATGGCCCCTAAAACTTTTTAATTTTTCTTTATTTCCCCTTATGTTATAATTAGACTTAAAAGTTATAACCCCTAGAAAAATGCTCCCTCAATATTTTGTAATATCTAAATTCTTATCAATGGAAACATATTTCTAGATAATATTCAAAAAAAATTACATCATAAGTGCCTTTTTAGATGTAGAGTGATTAGAAATAATTTGTAGGTTCCAGTTAGCTCAATTAGTAAAGTCTCTGATGGTTGTATAAAAGATCTGGGGTTCAATCCCTACCTACACCAAAAACTAATTGATGTCTTAGTCTAATGATCAAGAGCTATCATCAAAAGCGGATGTCATAGGTTGAAACTCTCTAAAAAAAAAAAAAAAAGATATAATTTATAAAATATTATATATGTATAAGATTAAGGTTAATTGCGGCGCACCAAAGAGAATTATTATTTTTAATTACTCTGTCACTGCATTCAGGTACAATTTGTTACAAATATTTGTAATTTTTTTTTTTGAGAAGAAATATTTGTGAACCTGAATTAGGTATAGCCGAACAGTACAACAATAAGTTTTTTGCTGGGTGATATAGTACAACAATAATAAGTTCTCTAATAATGCATCTCACCAAACCATACTTCTCTTTTGAATTCATTCCTTTATTATAGCTATTTATAATAACAAGATTATTGGTTAAATTATTTTTTCTTTAAAAAATAAGGATATTTGAAATTGGATATAATTGATAATTCTTCTTAACAAGACCAATCAATATATACCATTAAACTTCATCTCAAAAATATATGTCAAAATTGGCTTTTACCCTTTTCTCACAAATTTTTCAGCAAAATGTCCCACGTCTGAAACTAATTAGGAAAATGCCCTTATTTTGAAACTCAATTTTTGTTTAAATGTAAAACTCGATTTTTGGAACATTAAGTTATTGCGAACGTGGACTTAGAAATAAAAATAAAAATTTGGAACTCGAGTTCCATGAAGTCGAGTTCCATGTAAAGTACTCGAGTTCTGCTTAAATTTTTTCAAGGAACTTGAGTTCCATGAACTCAAGTTCCAGAAAAAAAAAAAAAAAAAAAAATGATTTTCAGTTTTCTATAACTCGATTTTCCAAAAATTGAGTTTTAAATTGAAACTCAATTTTTAGAAAATCGAGTTTCAAAACAAGGACATTACCCTAAATAATTTCAGATATGAGATATTTTGCTGAAAAGTTTTGGTGAAATGGACAAATGCCCATTTTCTTCCAAAAATATATATACCACTAAACTAAAATACTCGAAGACTACAGTCCACAAATGGGAAGGAAGTAACTACTCTAGTGTAAAATGTACAAATTGGGAATTCAATAACAACGGCACATTTATAAAAAATGGTCCTACTTGTTATTAAGTTCATCGATAATTGAATTAGATAATTAAGACTTGGCAGAAGCTGCAAATTATTCTTTCATGAAGCTTTTTTCTATGAAAAAATATAAAATGTTAAAATCCAAATGTCAAGCTGGGTGTGGGAACTAAGCAATGAGTACTGCAATCGAATTAATTGAATAAATCCGGTAGGTTGCGGGACTTACATTTTAAGATTCTTTTTAGCTTTGTAAAACATATTGCATGATAATTATATAAATCATAAATCATTATTTAGCCATTGAAGAGGATGCTAGCTTAGGGGCATAACACCTTATACTTCATACACTATATATTATTATATAATAAAAGTTTACTTTTAAAAATTATAGTTACTACTATTCTTTATTAATTAAATACTTTAGTAAATTACATAATTTCCATGTAGTTTGGAATTATTTCATATTAAATCCTAATTTTTTAATTAAAACCATGTAGTTTGGAATTATTTCATATTAAATCCTAATTTTTTAATTAAAACCATAACCTTTTAAATTATTTTAATTTGCACCCTTATCCAGTCATTATTAATTAAAAATAACAAAAGTTCTTATAAGTTGTGATAAAAATTGTGAAGACCATTTTTGCCTCAGACCAAGTGTTGCACTTGTAATCAATTATGGCTCAGAGTCTGGAGCTTGGTGGTACACTACTCCCTTGGCTTCACAGCTTATAAGACAGCAAGTGGGGGGGTTTTCTCTTCGATGTGGGACTCTGAGCCAAAATCGATTACAAGTGCAACACTTAGTCTGAGGCAAAAATAGTCTCCACAAAAACTATTAGAACACAAAAAGTCTCCAATATAAAATTATAAGACCTCTGCCTCTCACAAAGGGCTGGGCCCCATGATGGGTGGGACCCACCCCTCTATGAGAGAGAGGAAACATAGTCTCGTACTATGCATTCATTTTCCCTCTATGAAAGCCTGTGTGTACATATAACTAAGGTTGTGTGTGTAGACTCCTCAAGTTGTGTACACAATATTGACTTTGAGCACGCACCTCGAGGCAACACCTATAACCTAATTCTAACTCAAATCCTAAGGCATGTTTCTAACCTAAAAAAAGCTATTAAAATGACTAAAACTTATATTAAACTAAACCACTCGGAGCATATGAAGAACTAAAGTGAAATAAAACTATATAAAAAATGAATTTAAAAGAAACAACTCAAACAGGAACTAATGAAAGACTGTCTACGTATAACTAAGGTTGTTTATGCAAGTTGTGTACACAATATTGACTTTGAGCATGCACCCCAAGGCAGAACCTAAAACCTAGTTCTAACTCAAATCCTAAGGCATGTTTCTAACCTAAAAAAAAGCTATTATAATGACTAAAACTTATATTAAACTAAACCACTCGGAGGAAGAACTAAAGTGAAATAAAATTATATAAAAAACAAATTTAAAAGAAACAACTCAAACAAGAATTAATGAAAGCTTGTCTACGTATAACTAAGGTTGTGTATGCAAGCTCCTCAAGTTGTGTACATAATATTGACTTTGAGCATGCACCCCGAGGCAAAACCGATAACCTAGTTCTAACTCAAATCCTAAGGCATGTTTGTAACCTAAAAAAAGCTATTAAAACGACTAAAACTTATATTAAACTAAACCACTTGAAGCATATGAAGAACTAAAGTGAAATAAAACTATACAAAAAACAAATTTAAAAGAAACAACTCAAAAAAAAACTAAAAAGTACCTCAAACAAGAGCCAAAAACTTGATTCTTGATTGCTTCACTTAGTCAATCTAACAAAACCAAAAAAATCACAAAGGCTTAATAATATTTAACTAGAGAGCCCAAATTTTATAGAGATCTAGGTCAAGTAAGAAAATTGAACCAGAAGGAATTTATCTACAAAACTCCCTCTTTTAAACATGTTTGAGGCGATTCTTGTGTGTGTGTTAAAAATTGCGCCCAAAAAGGCTTTTGATAGTACTCAAAAAGAGGTGCAAGGTTATTCCTAGTAGATATGAGATTAGCTTTTCTTCGTTTTCACAAGAAAATTCTCATGTAAAGCTCCAGCAACTTTCGTCTATGTACACAATACGCAGGAATCCAAGCTGCATGTGCAAAGCTAGGGTTTCAATGTATTTTTTTGTCCATTTTTGAAAGCTTCAAGTTAAATAGTTCTTGGCCATGAACTCTTAGAAATGAGTCCCTTAGACGGTTGTTGTTGAGAAGCAAGAATTTAAGTCGTAAAGGACACAAAATGATGTGTCTGTAGTGTTATCGGTGCGTGAGGGCATATATTGGTCATTTTGGACAACTGAGTCTCCTAACGTTGTAAAGTAATGTTGGTGCCATATAAAGTGGCACAACTTGTGCCATATAAAATGGCAACTCGCCCATGTGACAAGAGGTGAGTGGTAGAAGAGTGATGATGGATCCATGTGGGGACATTTCTCTACCATTCATAATTCACCACGTGGACCAGTTGTGGCACAAATTGTGCCACTTTATGTGACACCAGCACCAGCATTACTCAACATCATGTAGAGTATAAATAATATAGACAATTATGTACGGCTCATGATTCTAAACAGTGGACTGGCCAGATGAATCAATACATCTATACGTGTAGGGTATGAGCTAGGATTAAATCACTAATAGACAACGAGTCTCCAACATTGTGCAGAGTATAGATATAGTATAGACAAAATAGTGTGGCTTGTGAGTCAGAACAATGGCTACAAGACGATGAAATCGCTAGTAGAGAGCAGATAATTCAGTTCGTTGGCACTTGGTAGGGAAGGGTGCTATTATTGGGGGAGGATGCTGGGAATGAGGCAGTGTGATGCACCGTGCACATTGCCAAAGTTGACAAGTATGGAAAGGCTTTACTGGAAGTTGGAGAAAGAAAAATAGTTCCTTATTTCAAAACCCCGTCTCTAATGAAATATTAAAATATAAAAAAAATTAACAAGAATAAAAAGTAATATAAGGTGGAGAGGAAGAAAAAAAAAACATAGAAGATTAAGGTGGTTCGATTTATGTGACTTATATGTACATTATAAATCCCTAAATCTATACTATTTTGTTTTTTTGTTTTACAATGTACTCCTCTATATATATATATATATATATATATATATAAAAGTGGCTTACATGTATAAGCGGACATATAGAGAGAGAGGAAATATGATAGGAATATTAGGGCCGGCTCAATGAATTTCAGGACCTAAGGCGAAAACTTTAAGCGAACACTTTTTACATTTAATATTAATTAAACAATATTTATTTAACTTTTGATATGATTTTTTATTTAAAATTTATTTTTCTTGCCATTTGAGATGTGTACGTACAAGTTAGATTTGTAAAACTCATATGAAAAGTGTATGAGATATCTAACAGTACATTTTGATGAAAAAAGCTCAAAAACAATAAAAATGGAAGCTTTAACATCATAACGTCGAGAGAAAAAGAGAGTAGTGCAAGGAAAGTAAAGATGACAATGGGATGTATGTAGAAAACCCTTTGAAAGTGATGAAAAACCATGGGGGAGCAAGGGTGAATGTCCCTTGCTCTGTCAAACTTTCTATTATATGAAAATGGAGGTTTCCTTTGTACAGTAGTAATGTCTTTACTAAAGGAGAAGTCTTTTCTCTACCTCACTTTCTTACAAACTTTCTACCCTTTTCTCTATTGTTCTGTCTTGGTTCTTACCTTAGTAGTCTAGCAACATGTTCCTCTTATAGTTTGAGGAATGTTGCTAGGTACACAAAACAGATGTCACACTATGATTCCCCCATTTGAATTCTAATATAGCTATTGTACTATGTAGTGGCTAGAGAAGAGAGAGTGAGCACACCGAGGTCAGTATAGCAGCGTGAAAGGTGACCCTGCCACTTCGTGGGGAGCAATCCTTGGACAAGGAAAGGGACATTAGGGGCATTGAGAGCAATGCACATGTCCCCAACAGTGGTCTAGCAAAAGCACAACCAATAGGAGGGAATGATTTCATAAACTCTTACCAAAGAGGATCACTATCCCCCTTTTGTGAGTGTTGGGTGTCTATGTCAGGTGCAAATCTCACTCTTCCCAAAGATGATCACGTCGTTGACACGAACTAAAGATCCCTTCTCCCAGCCAACGTTCCTTTTCCTTGCTCACAGCCATTCCACGTGTAGAGTCTGAATCCAGCCACGTCAACATTCTCCCATGCCTTGGCCGATGTACTGTGCAAGATGCAAAACTACTAATTAATTTTTTGTATTCAAGTTCCCCTAACAAGATTTATAATAGAAAATTATAATTTAACTAAAATAAAATTTAGTATAGAACAATAGACTTGGTTTATCAAAAGTAAGATTGCAACTTTACTAAATGATATAATCACTTTATATTCTAAACCTGTATGAGTAAAAAAATTATTTATCACATAAGTCAATAAATTAAGACGAATACAAAATAATTATTCTAAATTCATATTTTAATTACTGTAACTTTTACATTAATATTTAGATCTGATTAAAATATCTATTATTAAAAAAAAAAAAGTTGGAAATTTTATGAAAACCTACACTAAAAAAAAAAAAAAATAGCAAATCAGAATAACCTACCTAGAAGCAAAAGGACAATTAAATCTATCTTATTAAAAGAAAGGGTACAAATGGGAATTGGGAAAATTTTTTAAAAATATGACTTAGAAAAAAAAATGGCATAAAAAAGTAATAGAAGAAGGAAAATGTTAGGACCACAACTTATTGCATAACTTGTCACATAATGAGTTGTGAGTGGTAGAGAAAAAATAGTGTGTCCATATCTCTACCACGTGACAAAAGTTGTATAATAAGTTGCGATTCTAGCATTGCTTATAAAAGAAACGTGTCGGTTGATGATTTGATGTAATAGGTTTTTAAAAATTGTTGTAATGTGATAATTAAAAGTCAACAAACAAGGTCAAGTAAATGCAGCAGATAAACAATAGTAGAAGATAAAAAGTTATAAAAGATACGTAGAAAGTTTTTCTTTAAAGTCTAAAAAAGTAATAAAAGATACGTAGAGAGTTTTTCTTTAAAGTATAAATTGGTTTGAAGAGAAATTTTTTAAATTCCTCTTATATACATTTTTATTGAATATGAATTTTGATAAATCCATCGTTAGATTACAATTTCTAATTACGCACTTCATGCTTGTAAAATTTTAGGAAAATCAAAGATCAATAGTTATGTTATCAATCAAATATTTAAATTTTAATTTTTTGTGATATATACATAAAAAATAAGTTTATAAATCAAATAGTAAATAATATCGAATTTGAAAAAAAAAAAAAATTTGGCATGAGTTTTATGAACATAAAGAACATGCAATCCAACGATTAGATTTTCAAAATCTACATCCATTAAAAAGATATAATAGAAGTTTGAATGATTTTTCTCCAAACTAGTTTAGAAAATATATATATATATATATATATATATATATATATATATATATATATATATATATATATCCTAAAGATAGGATATAAGATGTAAACATACTCATCTGTTAAAATGCATTCTATTGGCTAATAGCGGGAGTCTTAAAATTATATTTTCTTTTTTGAAACAACCTTAAATAAAATATTTAGACAAATAAATTAATATTGTATTAGTTAATAGGGTCTTCTTTTATTTAGGAGCCTTAGGCCACCTCCTAAGTTGCCCATATGATTGAGCTGGCCCTAAGGAATACGATAATCGTAAAATCACTATAAAACAGTACTGTAAATATTGAAGAATACAAGCATACTATTAATAAACTATAGCTTAGGTCTCATACGCTACAAAATCATGCACACAGAATATAAGCATACTATTCTAGTCCAGTGGCGGAGCCAAGAATTTAAGTTGGGACAAGATTAAAAGTAAAAAACTAATCTAAAAAAATTAATCAATATTAATAATAAAATAAATAAACAACTATATGCTAATATAATTGTCATATAAAATCTAACATAAAATCTAAATTTTAATTTTTCTTTTCACACCTAACTTAATTTACTCAATTATCCTCGATGATTTTTCATATTTTAAAACTATTGACATGATTTATTTACACTCAATAGTTTTGAATATATCTTTTTTATTTTATTTTGTTGTAGGATCTTTTTTTTAAATCATTATTAGGTGGGTCCCAATTCTACATGATTTCTTATTTCAGTAGGATGACTTTGTTTGATTCCTATTTCATTTTGCTATAAAATCCCTTTTTTTTTTTTAATCATTATTAGGTGGGTCTCCCACATGATTTCCTATAATAGTAGAATCTGCTTTTTGTATAGAGGGCATAATGATATATGTACTATATCTGGCTTTTGTGCACAACTACGGAGGGCATAATGAGGGCATACTGATATATGTACTATATTAGCTGTTAAAAAATTGGCCTCTCTAAAGTTTTTCCATTTTTCTAATAAAAAATAAAAAATAAAAGTTTATCCACTTTTGAGGTTTTAATGTTTGGCCAACTTAATTTCATAATAACTCTTAAATTCTATCCACATTGGGCTGTAAATTTCTGGTTCAAGTTAGGTTCTGTACATAGATAATATTCACCATGAAAAATAGGAGAAATTATCTTATAATTTTTCAAAAAAAGAAATTATAAAGTTCTTTGGTAAACCACGTCGTTTGTCCACTATTCCACTAAAAAATTTCTATTTGTTTAAAATTGTTGAGTCAATAATTAATTTCTATTTAAAAAAATTTACTAACTAACAATTTTAAACAAGTGAAAGTTTTTTAATAGAATTATGGACTACATCACTTATACGTCAACCATCACATTGAGTGAACTTCTTAAAAAAAAAAAAACCAACCACAGTGAGTGCATGACATTGATGAAAACTTCGCCCCACCAGCCTCAAAACTCGCGAGAGAGAGAATTGGCTATTCAAATGGCCGTACGTAGCAGTATAGTTATTTTGGCTATTCAAATGGCCGTACGTAGCAATATATCTTTTTTATTTTATTTTGTTGTAGGATCTTTTTTTAAAAATCATTATTAGGTGGATCCCAATTCCACCTGATTTCCTAGGATGACTTTGTTTGATTCCTATTTCATTTTGCTATAAAATTTCTTTTATTTTTTAATCATTATTAGGTGGGTCTCCCACATGATTTCCTATAATAGTAGAATCTGCTTTTTGTATAGAGGGCATAATGATATATGTACTATATCTGGCTTTTGTGCACAACTACGGAGGGCATAATGAGGGCATACTGATATATGTACTATATTAGCTGTTAAAAAATTGGCCTCTCTAAAGTTTTTCCATTTTTCTAATAAAAAATAAAAAATAAAAGTTTATCCACTTTTGAGGTTTTAATGTTTGGCCAACTTAATTTCATAATAACTCTTAAATTCTATCCACATTGGGCTGTAAATTTCTGGTTCAAGTTAGGTTCTGTACATAGATAATATTCACCATGAAAAATAGGAGAAATTATCTTATAATTTTTCGAAAAAAGAAATTATAAAGTCCTTTGGTGAACCACGTTGTTTGTCCACTATTTCACTAAAAAATTTCCACTTGTTTAAAATTGTTGAGTCAATAATTAATTTCTATTTAAAAAAATTTACTAACTAACAATTTTAAACAGGTGAAAGTTTTTTAGTAGAATGGTGGACCATATCACTTGTATGTCAACAACCACATTGAGTGAACTTCTTAAAAAAAAAACCAACCACAGTGAGCGCATGACATTGATGAAAACTTCGCCCCACCAGCCTCAAAACTCGCGAGAGCGAGAATTGGCTATTCAAATGGCCGTACGTAGCAGTATAGTTATTTTGGTATCCCTAATATTAATGGATGTACGTGTACCACATTTACTACATAGTTTGGCGTGGGGTACGCATCAGTTGAGCAAAAATCATAATGAGCTTATGTACCTATGTTCACCCTCCCAAAAAAAAAAAAAAAAAAAGCTTATGTACCTATGTAATTATAAAGTAATGATTATTAAAAAGATGATTTTATAATTTTAACTAAAATTGTATTTTTATAACACAGTTTCAAATGGAGTGTGTATATAAAGTGCGCAATAACAGGTAGGGGTGTCAATTCAAATTAGCGTGTCAGGTTCATATCGTGTCAAGGTATGGATATTCGACTAAATGGCTTAACCCTAACTCAACTCATTTAATAATCGTACCATGATCCTTCAACCCTAACCCGACCTGTTAATAAGGCGGGTTGACCTGACCCAACCCATTTGACATGCATAATAAATAATTCGTATTGGGTTGACACGAATGTAACACAACTCATTTCAACCTGCATAATATTAAATATAATATCCATTTAGAAATTTTTTTTTTTTTTACATCCCAAAAGCAATGCATACACTTCAAGTTTTCAACCCACATACCAAATAATACAGTTCAACAAAAATATAACATTCATCTAGAAATAAGTTCTTTATATCCAAAAGAAGTGCATATACTTCAACCTAAATTCAAAATAACATAGTTCAACAAAAAAATAATATCCTTGGAACTCACCAAATGCTAAGTATCAATATTGAAAGAATTGGAGCAAACAGTAGACTAAAGTTTACAAAACAAAAACATTATGTAGAAAAAATTACTGTAGAATTTTGAAACACAAAGAAAACGGTTTTCTTTAATTCTAAAACTCACTAAACACATGAGAGAGAGAGAGAGAGAGAGAGAGAGAGAGAGAGAGAGAGAGAGAGAGAGAGAGAGAGAGAGAGAGAGAGAGAGAGAGAGAGAGAGAGAGAGCAATAACCAATTTGAAACTTTGAGTTTGAGAATTAGGTATGAGACTATAAGATAATAGAGTGAGTAGTACGGATGAAATAAATAAAAAAATAGATATTTATAAGATGGTTTAGAGATTTAGGGTTTGAAGGGTTTAGAGATCTAGGGTTTGTAAAGTTTTAATTTCCAATTATATCCCTTGTAAGTTTTTGTAATTACTCACTTTTCTTTTTAAATTTAAAATATATGTTGGTTATAAAAGATATTTGACAAATCTAAAATAAAATGAATATTTATTTGTTATACGAATTAAACGGGTTGTGTTAAGTGGGTCATTTCAAATTGACACAAATAAATTGGCGTGTCAAACGTGTCTATTGCAGGTTATACGGGTTGACTTGCTTATGACATGTTTCTTATCGTATTGTTTTCGGGTCGACCCGTTTATGACCCAAACCCATTAAAGCCCAATCCTAACCCGTAAAAACCCGTGTCGGGTTCATATCATGTTCACGGGTTGAGTCGAACATTGACACCCCTAATAACAAGTTTATAACAAGATTTTCTCATAATTATATATAGCTACAGGCAGCACTTTCTCAATGTTTGCCTAGCTAAAATAATGAGAATATGGCCTTTTTTGTATTAAATATTATTTACTTAGGTTTAATTTAGAAGCACGCAAAAGAAGAGGGTGACATTAATACAACATCATTAATCGTTAATTATAATTATAAGAATAAGATGATTATGTTTGGTTGTAAAGAAGCCGTAGGAAAGAAAATAAAAATTCACAAAAGTGTTTTATGAAACAATCTAAACCTACATAATTGTGTAAGCCTAGGACGTAGCCAGAAATTTTTATTTGGGGGACCAACTTATGATACTAATTTATTAGCTTATATAAACTTTCATAAACATGCACAAACACAGATATCTATACGCACATATAACTTAGTATCATCCATAGTGAATCTTTAAAGTTTTCATTTTTAATATAAGTAACCAAATTATCAACCAAAGTGAGTACAAATTTTCAATTGAACTAATAAAATATTTAAAGACATGAATTATTCAAAATTTTAACAGATACAAAAACACATTTTACAATAAAAAATGAATGTGAGAAAGAAAAAAGAAAAGAAAAGAAAAAACTTTCTCTATAACACTAGACCAATTGGATAATTTTTTAAAGAGTATTATTGGACTAGCTCAAATATTGGAGGACCATAACTCTCCACTCATACATGTAGCTCCTCTCCTACCTTTATTTTTTTTAACTTCGTTTCATCGTCTTATAGGAAACCAAATTTCACAAAAGAGAAGAAAAAAAAGAGTAAATTATAGACGAGAAAAATCTCAACATACAAAACTGAAGATGGAGAAAAACATATAAAAGTTATTAAAAAAAAAAATTTTAAAAAGACCAAAAAAAAGTAAAGGCCTAATTAAGGTAGCCTGGACAAGTAGGTGCTCCATGAAGAACAAGAAAAGGAAGGCATGCTACGCTCTCCTCAGTTCCCTCTATTATTCTTGCTGTTTTCTTCTTTGAGGAAATCAAGCAGCACAGTGCTCTTGCATTTCGGGCATTTTGGATCCACCTCGGATAACATGACGTACATGAGGCATCGAGGACACCCTACGAGCAACATTGGTGTGGAACCTGGGCTGCTCGGGCACTGCAAAGTCTCTTCAGGCTCTGATGAAACGCATGAGCCCTCAATGGACATGTCTGAAGAAAAAGAAGTCGAAACATTTGGTGACTCATCTGGTGAGTTTGCCCTTGGTGGTGACAAGTTCAGCCTCAAATCTAGCTCTGGACTATTTGGTCTTCGGCTCATGTTTGTATTTGCCAAAACACCTTTTGCTCCGTCTCCTTCTGCACAATATTTTACCTGAGGCTATGATATTGTCAAGTAAATCAGCGAAAGTGGAAGTAACGCCTAAAAAAGATTAGCAAAATAGATAAACTAATGGATTATAGTAACTAAGTATACCTTGTATAAGGTCAAGGATTATTGTCTTCAAAATGGAAAGTAACGTGGTAATTAAGTGAAATTTGATGAGAGGATAGAGCAGGAGAGATTGAGAATGCAGGACAATAGAACGAAGCTTTGCTAATAAGGACCTGGCATTTACCTATATCCCACCATCAAAGGTTGGTGTTCACGTTGATTTTGGACCTCTGAGACCATTATATACTAAATTTTAGAGAGAGAGAGAGAGAGAGAGAGAGAGAGAGATCTTCAATAGGAAATTAATTATTGGTAGGAATGGAGGGTGAGGAAAATTTAGAGAGAGAAAGAGAAAGAGGTTTGGATTGGATTGAGTTTGAGTTGAAGAGAAGAAATGATGGGTAGGCAGTGTGAGATGGTGATTGTAAATGTATTAATTGAGGGGGAGGAAGTGCCGGATGTTTATAGGTAGGAAGAAAATTTTAGTGAAGTATGTTGTTTAATTAGTCTTCATTCATGATTGAATCTAGGTGAGTTGTTGATTTTGTAGATATATGCTTTATTGAAAGAAGAAAAATGGGGGGAAAAAAATTGACTACCTTTGGGCTATTTGTTTAATTTAAAACACTACAAATAAAATTTGAATTTCTGCAAAATAGATTTTGATAGAATAAATTTTTACTGAAAAATTACTATAAAGAATGAGATTATTTTGATTATGATATTGGAGAAATTTTTTTTACCATAACATAATAATATACTTTTAAAAAATATTTTCTCTTATTATGAATAGAAAATAAAACGTAAAACCTAGCTAAATTTTTTTTTTTTTTTTTTTTTTTGAGATAGGTACGTAGATATTGGGGAAGGGGGAGAAGGGCTTTTTTTTTTTTTTTGGGTTGAAGTTTATGGTCCAGCCTTCACGAGACCAATTACACCATCATTTGTTATATGAAGTTGAACATTGACTTTTATGATTTGACTAATTAGCTACTGGGATGGAAAATTCAACCAATTTAATTAAATTGAAGATAGTTCAATATATGTATGGTTGCTGAAATTCAAACTTGGGAAGCATTTGACCATCCTCAAGCTGGAAACTCGTGCAAGCAACAAATAGTGACCACATTTGCTCTAAATATCAATCCTGTCATTAAGGATGATAAGGGAAGTTTTGTGGAATTGATAAACCTATCCATATTAGGCAGAGGTGACGGCCCTAATAAACTCATCAGCCTCATCCACGTTCATAAGCCCGAGTAATGACAAAATAAGGTCGATGGCCCCACCTTAAAGCTGACGACATCACCTTTGGGGAGTCAAGCTCCTAAAGATGACGACTAGAATGTGTAGACGAAGGTAAATAGCCGACGGAAGGAAGCAGAAGGGAACAATAGAACCTCTGACGAGTCTGGTATTGCCTTACTTGGCTTACACGCATAAGCGTATAAGGAAATATCTTGCGTACCACGCTCAACCCCAATCAAGAGAGTTCTATAAGGAAAGAATTCCGTAAAATACGCAAGTTAAAGAAAATCTCTCTTACAAGAAAACACTTTCTTTACCAAGGCATGGATGTCAACCCTACACTACTATAAAAACCCCGAGACCTTAACAAATCAAGGTACGCATAATTCACTCCAGTTCTGGCGCTCTAGAGTTATGAAACGTTTTTTTGACTTAATCTTTGGAGGGTCTTTGGCCGGTACCACACCAATACTCTCCTAGGATTTTTCTTTGTTTTTGGTCTCGCAGGTATCATCTCAAACACGTGAGTACCATGTGGCTTACTAACGATTTTTGGCATCATCAAAGGAGCTCTGACTATTGCTCTCATTGGATTGGATATAACATGCATAGGTCCATTAATGGATGTCCTTAAAATATTTCTTAATAAATCATTTTAGAAAAAAATTTAACTTTAATTTTTATGGAAAATATAAAAACTTATCAAAAATATCAGTTGCTTATTTCTTTTTCTATAAAAAGTTTTTAAAATTATTTCCTAAACCAATACTTTTAAGGCAATTATTAACTTTTCCCTTGTGTATATATATTAATTGGTATACACGTGTGTGTGCGCGTGCGCACGATTGTACACCTAGATAATTACAACTTTTTTTTCTTTCACTTCTTTGAATTCTTTACGTCAAATATAACTTCTGAAATTTCCCTATCTCAAACAATTTAATTTAAGAGGTGATGCTCCACCTTGAGTTATACCTATTTTATCCATGCATTAACAATATTTTTATAACAATTTCACAACAAAAGTTTACGCAATAAATAGTTAAAGATAAGTACAAAAAAATGATATCAGTAATGTATCTAAATATGAAGAACAACTTACTATCTAGGTTTTGTTGTGAAAATACCACTAATCTCATGTGTTTTTATGTCTTTCACCTAATTCAGGCAATGCAATCATGGTGTATAAAATTTAGCTCTTACCATCTAGGTTTTGTTGTGAAAATACCACTAATCTCATGTGTTTTTATGTCTTTCACCTAATTCAGGCAATGCAATCATGGTGTATAAAATTTAGCTTCCAAGTTCCTGACAGTACTCGATCCCTCAACTATTTCTTGATCAACTCCGTCCGTAGTATTGTAATTTACAAAGACTCTGCCAAAGTACTCTTCTTTAGGCTTTGCCCGGAATAACCGCGCTACATGAAAAATACCAAGGTCACAGAAGTACGAGTGATTTATCATATAAAAAAGTACTTAGGGAGTGATTCAAGACATGTATTCAGACGTGCTCGAATCTCTTAAAAAAAATTCCATGTAGATTTTTTTGTGTTTTTTTAATGAACCCCACGTGGATTTCTTTATCAATTGGCACTGCGTGATTAAATGTGCTATAAAGGAAACCCAATAGGGGAAAAAGGTAATAAATTATAATAGGTAAATGTGAGCAGTTATATACTCTACGTGACATGAGAGATGTGGTAATTATCTAAGTGGCACATCATTGTTTGTGACCAGCATTATATTGATTAAGCATTATGACCACCATTGATTTTCAACAAGAACCTTATTAATGCTTATGGAGATAGCTAGCTTTCCCAGCTTGTGTTAATAATGGTATAATCATCCCTCATCAACCTCAACTGCTAGATTGAAGGGTGATAATGAACTCAATAATTCTGCCCCTATCCAACGGCTCAGATTAAAGTATTGGTGCCAATTTTGTACTAAAGGAGCAAGAAATTAGATATTAGTTGCCCAAAAACTAAGCTTATCTCCAATTAATAATAGCATTTAGAATGGTCCAATATCTTACCTAAAGTTAACTAACAAACTGCAAAAAAATAAAAATAAGTCAATTGGTACTTCAGCCTAATACTTTTAAGGGAGGTGCCCACTAAAATGATGGGTGTGAGTGTTTTGAAGGGGAGGGGGGAAGGCAAATGAAAAACGTCACGGTTACTTGTCTCTATAGATAAGCATTGTAGAATTTGTCAAAACTTGATAGAATGTTAGCTAGTAGGATGTAAAGGGTTTTTTTTTTTTTTCATGATCACTAGATATAAAGTTGGCCAAAATTCCTATTAAATTTTTACAAATTTGGATGTGAATGTTCTAAGCATTTCTCCATTAGAGGTCTCTACAGATTTGATCAATTATGCATTTGTAAAAAATTGAGAATTCTTTTTTTTTTTTTTATAAAAAAAAGAACCCCATCCTTATATGAGTTGGAGGTGTAATACACTGGGTTTAAAGAATAAATGAAAAAAAAAATCAATATTTATATCATAGACTAAAAGCTTTATACTAGAAAAATATAATTTCAATCAAAAAAAGAAACATGAGAGAGAGAGAGAGAGAGAGAGAGACCACAATTTTTGGGAAAAAAAATTAGTAAGGAATACAAATCCTATGTTCCACGTTATAATTCAGTAATCACAATTTGTCATATATTCATTTAAATTTCCTTATAAAATAGCTAAAGTTCAAAATGAAAAAAAGAAAAAAAGAAAAAAAAAAAAATATATATATATATATATACTAACAATATGACATACCATAATTGATAGAGCATAAAATGAAATATAAAAAGTGAGACAATAGAATTGTATTAGTTACACTAAAAAGCAACCGTGAAAATGGTTTTACTTGTGAGTTATTTTAGAACCACAACCTTTATTAAATACTTTTTACAACTATCCTATGTGACAAACTGTGATTAGCTGTCTTTTACTTTCATAAGGACCTACTACTTTTTTTTCCATCACTTGCAATCTATCACAGCAAAGTTGTAGCACAAAAGGTTGTGCTACTAGATTTTCTATTTACTTGTTGTCCTCATTTATATATTAATTAAGAATAAAAGTAGAACCGTTAGGTTATTTATTTATTTTGGTTCATTTTTAAGCTATTAAGCCCACATTTTCCCACATTTTTAATTTAATTTTTAAATTTCAAAATTATAACTTATGAAAAGTGATCAATTGTTTCAAGTCACTTTATGACTAAGATTACTCTAAAACTAAACAAATTTCACTGTCCTATTTCATTAAAATAACTCAATAAGAAACAAATTCTAATTGAAATATGTTTATGTTCATCATCCTATTTGAGCTGTTAATGTAGGGTAGAGCTAAATAATATTATTGAATTACAAGACTCTTGATAACTAGTAAAATCAATATTAGTTTAACTCAAGTGCAAACATTAAACAAGGTAATATGAGAGCTAACATTTCTCGAATATAGGTGGAAACTTGTTTTTTTTTTAAATAATTCAATAATTACGCCAAGAGAGGGGGAATTTGAACCCTAGACAAAAGCACTTTGAACTATAAGGCTCTTGGCACTATGGTAGAAACTCTAATAGGTCAAACAAATTAAATACAATGATTTTGATGCAGTTTTGTATAGAAAATCATATATATTTTAAATTAATAATTTATTATAATTATATTGGGCAATTTTTTATGTTTTGCAAATTTTAGGTGATCACCTCAAAAAAAAATGCTACAAAAATAATAATTTAATCAATCTTAATAATTTTTAGTAATTTAAAATAGACAACGTATAAGAATTTTATAATACCTAATAAAGATATTAACAAAACTTGTCAAATATTTAAACTAATATGATGTTGGAATTATGTTCCAAAATAAATTATAAAGAAAAATAATAATTTCAAAGGTTTACAAAATATATTAATTATAATTAAAATAAAAAACTAAAGAAATCGATAAATTACTATGTAATTTTCACTATAAAACGAGTATTAAGTTGATTGGTAACGTGAACAAGTAGCTCTAGGTAAATGGTACATAAAGTAACCAATAGTAGAGAAGAGATAAGGGTAACTTTTGAAGAATATCATCCATATTCCCTAATTATCACACTCTTTAAAAGATATTCCCCTAATCCTTAAAACTATGCAATTAATCACTTAATTTATCTTAAATTGTAAATAGTCATAATGCTAAAGGCCGTGTAGATTAATTGGTTGTATTTTACTATTTTAATAGAGATATTTAAAATTTAAATTTATCCTCTTTCGTAACTATCAAATTATAAATATAAAAAAAATTAAAAATTGTAAATAGTCCTAACATCAGTTGGTGAACATTTGAAGTGAACTATAACTGTGATTAATTAGTGCAAGTAAGAGTTTGAAATAGAATGTTGACTCCATAGTTAGTAAAATTCAGTACGAGTTTAATACGACAAGTATACGTAAGGGTATAATTTGACATCTCTCAAGAAAGTACATTTCAAAAATTCCACATAAAAATGCGGGAATGGAGAAAAAATGGTACGTATATGTTACGGGTATGTTACGTTTGTTTTTAAAAAAATCGTAACAAAAAAACGTAAATATTTGTCATTAATTTTTTTAGATAAATACAATCATCTTTGTATCATAACTTTTTAGCTCCTATCAAATGTGATTTAATCTTTAGAACATACAAATAAAATTTAAATTTTTTGAGAAGAATGTTGTAGAAATTACAAATTTTATTATATAAGTCATATAAATTGATGTCATGATGTGTCACTAATTATAGAAGTAATTCAAACACTTATTATTATTTTGATAAAATGACACCAATCACATTTATTGTCTCATCAATTATTAAGTTTTTGTAATAGGAGTATTGCTATGTCCACAACATTTTTTATAAGAATTTTATAACAAATCCAAGATGACAAGATATATGGTGAGTAAGAAAATGGGGTCAATGATGAGCCTAAATTATAACGAGCAACAATTTACTACCTAGACTTTGTTGTGAAAATATTGTAACTCAAGGGAATGGTCTCACTATATCCAAGCCCCACTAAGCGAATGGCTAAGGGTTAGATAATGGATTCAAGACTCCCCCTAACTGATGAATATTTAGGGCATACCTCTCAAACTGGTCACATTTCTTCACATAATCCTGAGAAGTTTTCTACATGCTAGGCCACCAGTATTCCTGGGTAAGGGCCCTATGGGCCAACGACTTGCCCCCTATATGACTCCCACATATGCCCTCATGTAGCTCTTCCAACAAAGGCTTCACTACCTTAGGGTGTACACACAACAAATATGGTCTCAAGTAAGAACGCTTATACAACTTTTGCTCTTCAGATAACCAATAGCGAGGAGCGCCTTTACGCACCTTCTCCGCCTCATGCTTGTCCTCAGGCAATAGCTCCCTCTTCAAAAAGGTCATAATGGGGTCCATCCAGCTCATCCCCACATGGAGGTTATACACCCCAACTGAGGATACCTTCATGAGACTTGAGCTATCCATGTCTTTAACAACAACAACCCAAGGAAGACTTGACCTTAGAGAAGTGGCCAGCATTGCTAGAGAATCTGCATGAGAGTTCTGTCCCCTAAGGATTTACTTCAATACAAAACTCTTAAACTAAGCCCAGGCATTCTACATTTTAGCAAGGTACCCTTGCATCTTCTTATCCCAAGCTTCAAAGTCTCCATTGACTTAGCCCACGACCAGTCTAGAATTAGAGTACAACTCAACCATTTCTCCTTCCAGCTGCTTGACTATAGCTACTCCTACTAGCAGGGCCTCGTACTCGGCCTCATTATTGGTGGCTAGGAAACCTAATCGTAACGATTTCTCCACTATCAGCTTCTCGGGAGTTATCAACACAATCCCTATTCTCGCTCCCTTTCAGTTAAATGCTCCATCCGTATAAACCTCCCACGGGGGAACAGCAATGGCCGACATAACCAGTATCCCCATAACTACTTCCTCCTTCCCAGAGGTACCCTCGATGAACTCCGCCACAAAATATGCCAAGATCTGTCCTTTTACAGAGGTTCGAGGCATGTACTTAACATCATAGGCTCCTAGCCTAGTTCCCTATTTAGCAATCCTACCAGTATAATCTGATTTTCTCCAAAGAGCATGCAAAAGGAGCTAGGTGAGCACCATAATGGTGTGGGCTTGAAAGTAATGAGGAAGCTTCCTCGTGGCATGCACTATAGCTAAGACCACCTTCTCCAAAGGTAGATAGCGCATCTCAGCCTCCTGTAAAGATTTACTTACGTAATAGACAGGCCTTTGGATTCCATCCTTGTTTCTACCCAAGACGAGGCTAACAGCATAGTCTGTGACTGCCAAATATGCATACAATACTTCCTTTTTCTCGAGCCTGGAAAGTATAGAAGGATTGGACAAATACTACTTGAGGTCCTCGAAAGCTGTTATACACTCCTCGGTCCATCGAAAATCCTTCCACTTGTGAAGTAATTGGAAAAAAGGACGGCACATGTCTGCAGACCGAAAGATGAACCTATTTAAGGCTGCTACCATCCCAGTCAACCTCTACACCTCCTTAGGGTTCCGAGGAGGATGCAAACTGTTAATAGCCTTAATCTACTCGGGGTTGACCTCAATCCCGCAATGAGTAATCATGTAACCCAAAAATTTGCTTGAGCTGACCCCAAAAGAACACTTAGATGCGTTCAGGCATAGCTTATGCTTCCTTAAAACTGAGAAAGTCTCCCCCAGGTCAGCCAAATGCTCTACTACCTGCCTGCTCTTGACTACAATGTCATCAATGCATGCTTCCATGTTCCGCCCAATCTGTGATTCAAACATCCGCATCATCATTCTCTGATAATGGATCATGCATTTTTTAGGCCAAAGGGCATCACCAGATAATGATAGTTCCCATTGGGAACACAAAATGACATTTTCTCTTGGTCAAACAATGACAAAGGTATCTGATAGTAACCTTGAAAGGCATCCAAGAAACTCATCCGAGGATATCCCACCATGGCGTCTACTAGCTAGTCAATTCTAGGAATGGGGAAGGTGTCTTTTGGGCAGACTTTATTCAAGTCAGTGAAGTCCACACACACCTGCTATTTCCCATTTTTCTTTTTAACCACTACTGTGTTGGCCAGCCACTCGAGATTAATGGCCCCAGCTTGTTTCAACTTGTTCACCTCTATCCTGACTGCCTCAGCATGATCCTTGGATGACCGCCAAGGAGGCTGTTTGCGTGGCATGGCCTCGAGGTTAACATTCAGCTAGTGACATATAAACCCGGGATCAATTCCTGGGACATCATAAGCATTCCATGCAAAAATATCAAGGTTAGCCTTAAGAAACTTCACTAACTCTGCCTTTTCCAAGGGTGGAAACTAAGATCCCACTTGGAAATATTGTTCTTGATCCAACCCTATCACCACCTTTTCCAACTCCTTTAATAATTCTTCGGATGCCTCGGTCTGCTACCCCTCCTCCCCCGCAGGCCCCTTTAGCTGTTATGGGACTGGATCTTTAATCACCGTAGCAAGATCTGAAGACCACCGTGTTATTGCTGACACCAAGCATTGTCTAGCCATGGCCTGATCACCCACCAACTCTCCCACTCTCCCTTAAGTAGGATATTTGACATTCAAATATAAGGTTGAGAGCATGGCACCCATTGCGTGAAGCCAGGGTCTAGCCAGGATAGAGGTGTAGGAGGAAAATGCTTCTACCACTATGAAATTAACCTTGACCTCCACATCCCCGACTTGTATGGGTAGTCTTATCATTCCCTGCGGGACCACCATTCTGCCATCAAAACCCATCAATGATGAATCATACCTTTCCAGGTCCTCGGGCCTCAAGTTTAGCCTCCTGTACAAATCTAGGTACATGATCTCTACTCCACTTCTCTGGTCAATTAGCACTCTCTTCACATTGTAACCCCCAATCCTAATAGTAACCACAAGAGCATCATCATGTGGTTGGAGAGTTCCTTACTTATCCTCCTCGGAGAATCCTAAGGTGAGGGATGAGCGTCACCCTAGCTTTTTTGGGAGCCTGATCACCGGCCTCCTTGTCACAATTCCCACCTATGGACATAACCCCAATGCTCGAGGTCCCATCATTCCCTGGCCTAGCAAGGATCACATTGATGGTACCCAGTGGTGGCCGAAAAGAGCTACCCTTACGAAACTCAGCTCCCAAGTGACCGAACTGCCCTGTAGGCTGATGTAAAAATCGATTGAGCTTCCTTGCCTTCGCCAACTGGTTCAAGTGATCTCATAGGATTTTGAAATCCTCTATAGTATGCCCTTGATCTTAGTGGTAATGGCAATAGAGGTTTTGGTTCCTTCTGGATGAGTCCCAGCCCATCTTATTAAGCCATTTAAAATAAGGCTCATTCTTAATTTTCTCCAATATGTGATATACTAGTTCTTTAAACAATAAGTTGACCAACTGAGCTCCCGTGGATGGCACTT
Source organism: Quercus parvula (assembly GCA_030820535.1). NCBI lineage: Eukaryota > Viridiplantae > Streptophyta > Magnoliopsida > Fagales > Fagaceae > Quercus > Quercus parvula. Next base: position 10,587,687 of record JAUAME010000010.1, read on the forward strand.
AGTCAAGGAACTCCCCTTAGGGACGATTACCCTGGTATCCTCCTCTCCAAGGATCCCTCATCTCAGGGAACATTTTAGCCTTGCCCTTTCCCTGTATTTAGTCCTCCTCCACCCGCTTATACTTATCTATGCGATTCATAAGTTGGCGCATGTTCAAGGCGGACTTCATCATCAATGACTTCCTTAACTCATGCTTGGCAGGTAGCCCAACCTTGAAGGTCCTCACTGTCACATCTTTGAAGTTTCCATCAATCTCATTGTATATTTTCTAGTATCCGTCCAAGTAAGTTTTGAAGGTTTCTCCCTCCCTTATCGCCATAGACAATAAAGAATCTACAGGTTTGGGGACCCTATTGCATGTTATGAATTTAACCCCGAATGCCCTCATTAGTTCCTTAAAAGATCCCAACAATCCTTCCTTTAAGGCGTCAAACCAACGCATAGCCACAAGCCCTAGATTGAAGAGAAACACTTTGCACATCAAAACCTCATTGTTGGCATAAACTGCCATCTTCTGATTAAAGTGGCTGACGTGCTCCACGAGATTAGTCCTCCCATTGTAAATGGCAAACATCGACTAAGGAAACCGATGAGGAAGTTTGGCCTTGTTAATCCTTCTAATGAAGAGTGATTTAGAAATCTGCTATAGGGCCTTACTCATTGCATCATTCCCCATGCCATGGCAGGAAGGCCTTTTCTCATGATCATGACTGCTCTTCTTCCACTTGTCCTTATGCGTAGAAATTGAATAGGATTCACTAGATGGAGTTCTAGACCTGCGACAGTACCAACGGTCCCTGCTTCCTCTAGAACCATCACTTGGTAGGGGAGAGGGGCTTCTTCTTTTACGTTCCCTGCGCCTTAGTTTGCTGCATAAGCGATTTATTTCCTGCTACAACTTCCGTGTCTCTTGATCATGCGAGGCATGACTTTTAGTATTTGAATGACTCTGCTTAGTACGCTCAATGTGGTAGGACTCCACCATAACGCTTGGGGTATGTTGCATATCCCTCCTTCGCTCCAAGTTAACAAACTGGTTCTCCCTCAGGGAGCCAACTGATTCCTCTCTATCTTAGCCTATGTTAGCCATAAGTACTTAGGACGAATCCAACACACCTTGTTGTTCCCACAGACTGCGCCAATTGTAAGGACCAAAAAATCTTGTAGCCCAAGCCCACTTAGAACAGTGAGTTACACAGTTCAACCTTGGCCCAAATCAATAGAATTTGTAAGAGAGGGAAACGAACAACAAGAATGGACTCTACCTGAGGATCAAGATAGAGAAGAAAATGTTAATTTTATAGAATATAAGGGCATATATCCCTCCATAAACTTGCCTGGGGAGGCTAAGATTGTACAGATAGTTACACTGTTCACTTTCTCTCTCTCTCTCTCTTTCTCTCTCTCTCTCTCTCTCTCTTCTTCTTCTTCTTCTTCTTCTCCTCTTTAGTGCTTATGTCTTTTTGATACTTCTGTTTCAGATCCCCCTTTTTATCAAAACCCCCTTTTCTTATATACGTCTTCTTTCTTTGTATCTCAACCATCCATCCCTACCTAACTAACTTCCCCTCTTGACACTTGTCTTTTACTACATCTGAGGAAGATCGTGGAAGGAACTTGCTTAGCTGTGACTTACATCGTTCAGGTCACTTCCTCATCAATGCAGCTGCTAAAGCTGTTGCCCACCATTTAATGCGGAGGAGACAGGCTACTCCAATCTAGAAATTTCCCCTATAGCCACTGATTCTCTTTCTCTTGTAATCCCTTTAGAGTATTTTGACTCATCTCCTCCTTTCCTCGGGCGTCTTTTCTCCTTGGGCCCATGGACTGTGACATCCCCATAGTCATATTGCAACTCTTCAGATCCATCCTCCGTCCCCAGGCACCCACAACTAGCATGCCCCTTATTATAATAAAATCATTTTTTCATTATTTTTATGGTATTTGAAGATTCATTATAATAATATAAATATGGAAATCATCTTTGCATCAATAAATGAATTTTAAGAAGTATGTTTCAAATATATAATGGGTTGGTTGCCTGGTTTTAAATCCAACTGAACCTTTTCTCATTTAATTAATAACTTTTTTTTAATTTGTTGATGTGTGCATATAATTAAACTATCCTAATCTTCCTAGATATTTTATTAAAAAATTTCTTTGTTAGTAAGTCAATAATGTTATCGTATATATAATCTTAAAGCTCAAAACATGTTATATATGTTATATTTGCTTCAATATTTAGCCAAAACACAAAAAGTATGCTTCAAGGAAATATTACAACTCATCTCACATTAGTTAAAAACGTTGAGTGCCATATGCTAAGTGAGTGTGATCCTAAAAGACAAGATTAACCTAAGTGGATATAGCAAAATGATATGACTGTGCATTGTGAGACAGCGTGTGCATTTTTTTTTTTTTTTTTTTTTTTGAGTGAATATCAAAACATTTTTGTTAATGCATTTTTGTTTTACTGCTTGATTCGGCTTGTTTTGGTTTTACAGTTAGATTTGTAATTGGATTAATGTATCAGGCCTTCTCTGGTTTTGGGCTTTATCATGCTGGTTTCTTCCCTTCTCTGGTTTTGGGCTTTATCATATGTATTATGTTTTATTCAATGAATATAAACTAAATTACCCAACAACAAAAAAAACACTTTTGTTAATTAGTTCAAAACTTCAAAAGATTATGTGCTGCTAAGTTGTTTGTTATTAATTATTATACTATACGATTTCAATTGAAAAAACGAAGTATAAAGTTTTGAGTTCAGTCATTTCCCTTTCACTCAATTCCCCAATCATCTTTCTATATTTTTCCCCTTCAAGTTATTATAATATTTAATTAGCCATTCACTCTGGTCTCATTATTCCATTTAAGATCATTTCATGGTAATTTTATATACAAATTAAAAGTTTTTGTTTTAATTTTCTTTAATGCATCACATGGACTTGTTTTTCCTGAAATATCCAAAAGACACACAAAAAATATATATTTTGTTTAAAAGTTCAACCATGAGAATTTAATGGATTTCTGACGCAAACCTCTAAATTTATATGCTCACTAATTCTGTTAAAAAGCATTAACGATTTTGCCTTCTATTACAGACACCCAAATTAAGCCCAAACAACCTGCACCATTATAATTATAAGAAATTCCAAAACAATATTTTTACAATAATTAAGTTGACAAGTAAGAAATGTATCAATTGGGTTGGGTTGGATGATTTTTTCAATCAAATCTAAGCCTGTAGGGCTAAAAATTTGTTAGCTTAAACTACCATAAATGTAGAAACCAACCCAACCCTTCACACATGAATCGGGTTAAATTGAAGTCAATGGGTGCACTTGCATGTCTCTTTTTCTATTATTTTTTTTAATAATATAGTTACAGGGAAAGAGATATTTGAACCGGACGTTTTTGCTAGAAATATCAAAAGGTGTAGTTAAGATATAAGATTTTTAGTGTGCTTACATGTTTCATGCCTCGTAAATAAATTGGATTTTTATTAATTTTTTAATTTTTTTAATAAATTATTACAATCACGTAATAAGCCTAAATTATATAGCAAATTTCCAAATTAACTGAAACAATTTTTAACACAAATTCTACCCAATTCAAGACTTAAAATAAAACTCCAACCTCCAAAATCCCACCCATTGCATTGATCAGTTGGGTTGCGTGCACACCTCTATCTCATATGGACAAGCTTTTATTAGTTCCCTTCTAAGGGTGAGTTTGGTTCAGCTTTTTGAAAAAGTGCATAATGAAAAAGTTGAGTTTTGTTAAAAATGCATAATGAAAAAGTGGGGTTTCAAAAAATTGAGTGTTTGGTAAAAGCTGTTAAAAAGTGCATAATGAAAAAGCTGAGTGTTTGGCTAATACTTATAAAAGTGACTTTTTGAGGGATATATGACCAAAAAGGACAATGTATATATAAGGGAATTTATTTCATACTTTTATTTTTTTTTTTTGTGGATGTGAGTTTATTTCATACTTATTAAATCATCTATTTCATATACTTACTAAACAATAATAATAATAATAATAATAAATATATATTATTGGTATTATTTTAATAATGTTTGGGCAATTTTTATTTTTTAGTGTCATAATTATTTGTTATTACTATTAATGACTTCTTATTAATATTAATTAAATCTAAATAATTTTTATCATCATGAAGCACAAAATAAAAATGTAACAAGATGATAAAATATACACCAATAATCCAAGTTTAAATTGTACTACATAAAAATGTAAAAACATATAAAATATATATCAATAATCCAAGTTTAAATTGTACAGCACAAAAATGTAAAAAAGATGATAAAATACATACCATTAACACAAATTTAAATTGTACTACATGATATTATAAAATAAAATAAAAGACAACTACTAATTATTATCCCCCCAAATGGAATTAGCAATGGAATCACGAAGAACAACCATTGCAGGGTCTGTTAAAGATCCTGAGTTCTGCTCATAACTGCTCTAGCCTTTTTTGCCTCGGGATTGGAAGTGGTGTTTTTACCCATTTATAAAGTTAACCAGTGAGGTTGAAGCATATTAGCAAAACCATATCAAGCAAACAAAAAAATTAATCATTATTAAACTTTGTCTCTACAATCCTAACCAACTAATGCAGCATCTTAAAATTTGGTAGATTTCGAAGACTATTTCACACAGAGGTCTAAAATTTATTCAAATGTATCCTTGTAGAAACTCGTAAAGTATTTGAGATAAAATCCTCTTGTGATCACCAATTGCTTTACAATGATATATAGTTATATACACAACCACATCTTAAAATCAACACGAATAATTCTAATTAACTCAACTATTAGTCTTTGTCATCGAATTAGATACTAGATACCATTGGTTCAAATTTTATCATATCTTAAATAAATAAATCAAACAATCCGAACTATATGATATATCCCATTTATTGGTTTTTGCATTGCAATCTCTACATTAGAGTGCAAGGATTTCAACTTGCTTACAAAAGGCTCAATCATAAAATGGGTTTTGGGCAGCATCAAGCAATAATCCAACTAAGGGAATGAGCAGATCACACAAGGCCTGTTAGGCTGTAGCTATAGAGCCAAATGACCTACTCTATAAATGGCACAACTTTATATCAATTGCAATAAAACTTGTCCTTCATGCTGGTCTATTGCTGATTTCGCCGCACATCTGTGTAGGTCTTATCTTATTATGCATCCACACCATAGGAGTGGGATTGAAGTTGAACACTCACCTAGCATGGGAATCCTCATCTTACCTCTACAACATGGTTTACTTAGGTCTCATCTTATTTGCAGAATGTTAACCCTTCGCATTATGCCAAAGAAGTACAAGCAGCTTTCCAGCACAACTAATAATTAATTAATTTTTTTTTAAAAAAGGTAACTAGAAGTCTCTGTGTTGGCTAGTGAGTCACTATGTTTTTTAAATTGTAGACAATGAGTCACTGTGTTTTTTTGTAAACCTGTGGTCATTTACTCCCTTTCAAATGGTGACAACTGGACTTCGATTCAACTCAACACTGAATACAATTTCACTCATCATAGATAATATATAAGCTATCATTTGAGAATCAAATTAAAGAATGTAATTAAAATTTCCAGAGCTGTTTGAGCTCAACATGAACCCAGCTTAACCGCGTGTTTCCTCCTCTAATTTTTAGACCCCAAACCCAAACTTTTTTTCTTTTTCTGGGTTGCCGAGAAAAACAATACCCATTAACAAACTAAAATTCCAATCAGCAATACCCATTAACAAACTTTTTCCTCCTCTGATTTTCAGACCCCAAACCCAAACTAAATTCCAATCAACAAAAACAATACCCATTAATCTATTTTTGGGTTGCCGAGAAAACAAATCAACTAATTCCAATCAACTAAAATTCCAGTCAACAAAAACAATACCCATTAATCTATTTCTGGGCTGCGAGAAAACAAATCAAAGAGAGCTGAAGAAAACAAAAGCATGCAAGATCTGAAATTTTTTTTCCCACACTCGGTAAAAAAAAAAAAAAAATACGCTTCTGAATTAGTTGGTACCTGGTGGTTTTTGGTAGCAGATCAGTGTTGCTTGGTGTTTTGGTAGCAAATCTCTACCTTCAAAACGTATTTCTCAGATCAGATTAGACAGAAATAAAATTTAAAAAAAAAAAAAAAAAGCAAGATCAGAATAGCGTTGAAGAAGACGAAGAAAGAAAGAAGAAGAAGAGGAAGAAGCTTACCACGGAGCAGAACGCAGAGCAAAGCGCAGAAATACAAGCGAGGCTGGGAGGCATGAGGGTGAGGCCGTGCGGAGTGAAGAGCAGAGAGATGAGATCGGTGAGTTTGTGTGAGAGAACTGATGAGTTTGTGTGAGATATTAGGGGCATTTTCGTAAATGCAAGCGTCCAACGGTAATAATGTCCAAAACACCAGCAGCGTGTTTTGATTTATGAACCTCAGAGGTCCATAAATTCAGCGTGTTTCGGACTTGCTTTTTGCCTAAGCCCAAAATGCAACTTTTTTCAAAAAGTTGCATTTTGGGCTCAGCTAAACGCATTTTCTTGTCCACTTTTTTATTTATGCGCGTTTTGGGCTTCAAAAAATCCAAACAAACACACACTAAGTCCTTTCCTTACATTACTCTTTGATCTTTCATTAACAACTTATCACCTTAACAGTTGTGAAATTTTTGTCTCTCTAAATTAATTGATAATTATAAACTAGCTTATATGATACATTCATAGTATTATATTAAAACTTAAATTGAATTTGAATAGGGCCTTTTTATATTTTTTAAGTTTAAGTTTATGAATTTGCGTGTAAATATTATCTTACCAAAATTAGAATATAATTTCGAATAACAAAAATTAGATTTTGTTGAAAATCTTAAGACACTTGATATAAAATTATACTTCAGTTAAAATAATACATGGTACAAAATTTAAATGTATTAAAATATAATTTGGGTTCTTTTATATATATATATAAAAATAAAGATACAATGATGTAGAACTTACCACGATTATGTATGGGTAAGCAAATACCCCACAAGATGGCCACTGGAATTTGTAGCCCAAAAGTGGATATGGTTAATTAACCACAAAATTTCAAATGCCAAAGAAACATATGGTAATTTGACTAATTTCTTCCTCTCAAAATATATTTGTACGAAAAAGTGACATGTTTTTTTTTTTTTTTAGATAAAAAAGGTGACATGGCTATAAATGACTCATGACATGTAGTTAATGTTTAGTCACCACCTCATTGCCCCTATGGGCCATGGTGCAGGCTGGTCACTTAATTTCTCCAGGACTTTTTTTTATCTTTCCTCCTTTTGGGTTTTTGTGCAGTGGCTTGGAATTAAGGTTTTTTTTTTTTTTTTTTGGGTGGGTGTGGGGAATGGCCTAGAACGACGGATTATTAGTTAGTCAAAAGTTATAGGGAAAGATCCTAGTATTTCTAATGTTACTCCCATGTTTTGTAAGTATTGAATTATATATAAAACATAGTTATGTATTTTAAAAATCAAACTATTAAATTGCATATTTTTAAGCTCTTAACATATATGTTAAATTTTGTGTCAATCGGATATTATTTACTATATGATTTATAAATTTATTTTTTATGTATAATTTTAAATTACAAAAACTTGCAATTTAAACATTTGATTGATAATATAACTATTGATCTTTGATTTTCTAAAAATTTTACAAGCATGAAGAATATAAGAAGAAAATGTAAACTAATGGTGAATTTGTCAAAATTTATATCTAATAAAAAGATATTGATTGAAATTATAGTATTAAGCTACAACTAAGTTTGTAGCCAAATGTTGTCCATGTATATAAAAAAAGCGTTGAGTTCAAATTAGACTCTAAATAACATTACATTACCCAATAACTTGTTATTGAATTCATATTTTGAAAATTTCACTGCTGAATTATATGCTCTATATGTTTTTAACATGCATATCAATTTTCATACCAATTAGATGTTATTTACCATTTAATCCATAAACTCAATTTTTATGTATTATTTTAAATTATAAAAACTTGAATTCGTATAATTGATTGATAATATGACTATTAAACTTTAATCACCTTAAAATTTTACCTGTATGAAAAAATATACAAAAATAATATAATCCAAACAATAAATTTATCAAAAAAATCCATTCCACTTAAAAAATTGTGAGTAGTATAATGTTGATTAAAGTTACACAAGATATAACTTGAACTCGACCCATAAAAGAAAAGCCAATCATACAACAATTGATAGCCGTGGACCCTGAAGTTTTCAGTTTTAGTGAAAATATTAATTGCACAATTTGCAGCTTGTTACAATTTGCAAGCGAAAATTCTGCTGACAACAGTACGGTGTACAATCTCTACAGTATTGTTTGCATCCGTTCATAGCTTGCTCCAATAGCATTGTAGCTTTAATAACTTTACATTTAATACGGTGTACAACTATTAATGATTTTCAATTTATAACAATTACCATTATAGTGATCCATAGTGACCCTTAAATATTAATGGCATCTTCATATGAGTAAAGATTGAAGGGCAAATGGACCTTTAACATCGTGAATATGAAGATGTGGAACTTGCACCAAACTGAAACCTGGGTGAATTTTACAATTTGAGCATTACCAACAGGAACTTGCATGGTCCCAGCCTAGTTTCCCAGAATCTGGTGTCGTTCGAGCTCAATAACATGTTCAGTCAAAGAGCTTGCATTGTCATTTGTAGTCTCATTATTGTCTCTACATTGCTGCAATTGTTCTCGGAGACTACGTACAAGTTCATTAAGTCTCTGAATGCTCTTCTCTTGTGATAAAATGATCTGCAGCAAGTTTGACACATCAGAAAGTATCAGAGAGCTTGACATCCATACACTCAAATTAGGCTAGTGTAGAATTTTTATTTTGTATCCCAAAAAAAAAAGGTATCAAAGAGCTTGATTGATATGGCACAATAGAAATTGACAAGCAAATTCATAAGCTTGCAGCTGCTAAATTAGGAGGTAGAAACTTGTTAACTAAGTAACCAAATTCATAAAAGAAATATGCTCAACCAGCAATGTATTGATTGTGTAGCATGTGCAGAAAAACATGCATTTCAAAGAATTTCAACTGCCTACCGATAAACTGAAAGCATCTAAAGATTCAAAACCATTTTGCACAACCATCATCTTCACTCACTAACCAAATTAAAGGGGCACGCACGACAATAAATAAGGTTGGCTTTTAAGTTTTAACCTTCTCTTTTACAACTTCTTCCCGCTTTGAAATTTGGTGCTGCTTCTGTGAGATGCTCGGAGTTGAGTCAAGGTCAATCACAAGCTGTTGTTTCCATTCAAACTGAGAAGTGATTATGAGTACAAGCAACAGGAAAACAAGTAACATGGGTCTTGACATCCTTACAAGCAGCTCACAAAACCTGTTCAGCATTTAGAAGTACAAGAAATATCATTGTCCACTCTTGCCATTCAATCAAATCTCCCACAACAAAACCCTCATTTTGACACAAAGAAAACCAGGGAAAAGAAAAATAAAAATAGAGTATAAAAAGGGTTATATATGTTACATACTAATGTTTTAATTAGCATATACTGAATATCTCCTCAATTCAACCTCATAGCCATATGGGGTACCCTTTAGAGTATGTGACTTTCCAACAATGCATCCCCCAAATTTCAAAATTCTAAATTGAATTCAAGTCATTCCTTTCCTTAGCAACCAAATAACGTTAACATTAACAGGAAGTCATGTTGTTAAGGCAAGCCCAGCAGGGGGCTGAACTATTGTGTTAGCTGGGCTGGACAATCAATTAAAGGCCCAAGCCCCTAAAACCCACGGCATGTATAGGTGAGAGACTCAGAGCTGGAATTATAAACTGGGATAGTTGTTAAACTTGGCAAGATGAGTAAAGAGAAGTTTGGAAGGGTGTGGGCAGTTCAATTAACTGGGGGAAAGGAATCTGCATGCGTTATACAAGTTTGGAAAGAATTTGACCAACTGATTAAGTGTGTTCATAATAGCTTCCGAGGTGATCGGAACACATATACAGTGGGGTCAAGTTGGATCAACAAAAGTTCTTGACTCTCAATTGTGCATTCACACTGACCATGTGCCGTAGTCTTCAATAATGATTTCAGCAGCAAGACAAAGCTTAATAGTAATTCATAATGAAGGAAGAGAAGATACAAGTGATGCAATCAGTGGCAGTGATGGGCTCAGTTGGACAAAGTTATTTCGCAAGATGGGAAGTGGTGATGAGAATGGCTTCACAGGTTTGAAAGTGGCATTATATGGAGGTCCCATGGAACTTCAACCATGAGTGACCTACCCACAAAAAGATTTGAGACACAGGATGACAACCAAGATGTAGATCTCTCTAAATGGGTGATGCTATGAATAAAGAGCTTTAGCAAATTCTTGGGAACATAATTTACAGGATTTTAAGGCAAGATTGTGAGGTTGTTCTCTAAAATTGAATAATATAATAAAGCAAGGTTGCTTAACAAAGTCCAATAAATGTGGCTAAGGAGTATTGGGAACCGAAAATTATGGCTTGTCCCCTTAATTACAACACAAAGGAGAGTGAAATGGAGCAGTATCAAGAAAGGCAAGAGTCTTTCTATTATAATCATCATAGTTAAAAGCATTTGGGGGGATACTTTCATAGATTGGAGTCATTTAGACTCATTGTGAGCTTCAAGAAGTATTCTTCTGATGTGAGATAAAAGAGTTGTAGAGAAGCTTGAAGATGCAGTTAGGCTGTTAGGGATTATTCTGTTTCACGTAGATTTCAAAGTGTGAATGATGATTTTAAATGATTTTTTTTTGGAGTTTATGGTACTATTGCTAATGCAAAAAGAAGGCGGCTTTGGACAGAGTTGGCAGGTATCCAGAGTTGATGAAGGGTGCTTTGGCATATAAGGGGGATTTTAACATAATTTGCTTCCCAAGTTAAAGGAGGGGACATTAAGAATAATGACAGGGATTTAGGATTTTTCAGAGTTTATCTATGAACATGGCTTCATTGACTTACCAATGGAGGGAGGTGTTTATTCTTGGTCAAATAACCATGATCCACCCTCAATAACCAGATTAGACAGGTTTTTGGTCTCACCCAATTGGGTCGAGCATTTTACAACTAGAGTCAGAGGTTACTTCAAAGACCACTATCAGATCATTTTCCTATTTTACTTGATAATAATGGTGTCAAGAGGTGAGAATTATTTTAATTTTCCAAAATCGATGGGGGAGCTATCATAGCCAGGGGTCTCCTGGTTATATATTAGCTCATAAAGTCAAATCCTTGAAAGTGATTTGAAATTTTGGAATAAGGATACTCTTGGAGATGTTGCAGTAAGGAAGGAAAACCTTTTAGAGGAAATTAGGAAGCTGCATGGTGTTAAAGATATTATGGCCCAAGAGATCAAACCTAATGTAAGCCCATGTACTTGTAGAGGAAGCAAACTAACCCTAGGGTTAGTCTAGAGTTCTCTACTATGTACACCCTACATTGAGCCATTGTAATAAACACTTCAATAGCTATCAAAGGTTTTCCACTATGGGTGTAAGGCCCAACCACATTAAATCCTTGCTTTGCTTCCACTTTTCTCTTTTCTCTCCCGCAATCACTCAACAACTATAACATGGTACCGGAGCTAGGCTGATCCATTCCCTTTGAATTTCCCAATTTCAAAAAGAAAAAAAGAAAAAAAAAATCCATAGCCATCACAGATAGGCTGAAGGTGGTGAACAACATCACAAATCTGGACAGCATCACCACCCACATCCTGCACAAGTAGCAAATATCTCCCAGTTGGTCAAGAACCCAACCAAGTCCTTCAATCTTTTTTTTTTTTGGAAACCCCCTCTCTTTTCTCTTTGTCATGGCCTTGTCAAAGGGCATTGGTTATTAACGCATGCTACTGTCATAAAACACAACAAAATCTCCCATCACCAAACTTGATTCGAGTACCCAAACCCATCCAAGTTTCTGTCAAAACCCAAATGAAGCCCAAGTCCACCATCACCTTGGCCAAAACCCTAGTGTTGCCACCAAAAACTGCTTTAGATCCACCATTCATGGTGCCATTAATGCCACAGCAACCTAGCTTATCAAAACCTAGTTGCAAGCTAGTCTTCGTTGATGCCAAGCCCAACAAGATATGCTGTATGGTGCATGATCTCCAACACGTCCACCATGTGTGCTTTGCCTCCGACGACAACGAAACTAATCATCAATCTTGGATCCTCCGAGCATTGACACCACCAAATCTAATTCCAATAAGCCAATAGTCTTTACATACCAATTCCTAACTTGATTATACCTGTACTGGTGCCAGAACCAGGGCCAAAATAGCTGACTCCTGAAAGGCTGCTGCTCATGTGTGTGGTTGTTTCAATGTTTCATTATGGGTTGGATACGAGTAGCCCATTCAGAATTCCATTTCTTCAAGAATTGGTGTACTTTGACATGTCGTCGTTAGCACGGAAATATGGGCAGATAGTTCTGCTGCACTGAATACACTCTGAAACATGGGTATAGCATACATTAAGGTACTTCTCAAAGTTTTCTCCCCAATTACCAAAGCAAAGTCACCAAAGCATAGAAAAATTGGAGGCTTACAAATCAATACAACTGTTTGCTTGAAAAATCTTTGAGAAGCTGGGTCATTATTTCCATAGCCTTCTCCAAGCCCACTTCTTCAACTAAAACAAAGGTGGGTACCTTGCAACAACAAATGGGCTCCACGTAGCTCCAACAAAACCATAAAAATAAATAAAAGGGATGCCACGCATGCATGGCCACATGGCATTATAGGGTGTTGCCGCGTTAGCCCTAGCCATGTCAGTATGCCATGCTCTATCACGTTTTGACACAGGGTCCTGCCATGTTAACCAAACATCAGTGTGTCACATTACCTACCACGTCAACATGGGTGCCACATCAATTTCCATGTGAGCGTCTCACTCAGGCCCATGTGCCACACATTTAGTGTCATGCAGGCCCACGAGCCTCCAAAATCATACAGGCCCACGCTCCATCATGAGACCACGTTCACCAACATCTCAAATCACCCAACAACTTTAACCTAGCTCTTTTGGGAGCCTGATCACTGGCCTCCTTGTCACAATTCCCACCTATGGACATAACCCCAATGCTCGAGGTCCCATCATTCCCTGGCCTAGCAAGGATCACATTGATGGTACCCAGTGGTGGCCGAAGAGAGCTACCCTTACGAAACTCAGCTCCCAAGTGACCGAACTGCCCTGTAGGCTGATGTAAAAATCGATTGAGCTTCCTTGCCTTCGCCAACTAGTTCAAGTGATCTCATAGGATTTTGCAATCCTCTATAGTATGCCCTTGATCTTAATGGTAATGGCAATAGAGGTTTTGGTTCCTTCTGGATGAGTCCCAGCCCATCTTATTAAGCCATTTAAAATAAGGCTCATTCTTAATTTTCTCCAATATGTGATATACTAGTTCTTTAAACAATAAGTTGACCAACTGAGCTCCCGTTGATGGCACTTAGTCAGGGAACTCCCTTCAGGGACGATTACCCTGGTATCCTCCTCTCCAAGGATCCCTCATCTCAGGGAACATTTTAGCCTTGCCCTTTCCCTGTATTTAGTCCTCTTCCACCCGCTTATACTTACCTATGCGATTCATAAGTTGGCGCATGTTCAAGGCGGACTTCATCGTTAATGACTTCCTTAACTCATGCTTGGCAGGTAGCCCAACCTTGAAGGTCCTCACTGTCACATCTTTGAAGTTTCCATCAATCTCATTATATATTTTCTAGTATCTGTCCAAGTAAGTTTTGAAGGTTTCTCCCTCCCTTATCGCCATAGACAGTAAAGAATCTACAGGTTTGGGGACCCTATTGCATGTTATGAATTTAACCCTGAAGGCCCTCATTAGTTCCTTAAAAGATCCCAACAATCCTTCTTTTAAGGCGTCAAACCAATGCATAGCCACAAGCCCTAGATTTAAGAGGAACACTTTGCACATCAAAACCTCATTGTTGGCATAAACTGCCATCTTCTGATTAAAGTGGCTGACGTGCTCCACGAGATTAGTCCTCCCATTGTAAATGGCAAACGTCGACTAAGGAAACCGATGAGGAAGTTTGGCCTTGTTAATCCTTCTAACGAAGAGTGATTTAGAAATCTGCTATAGGGCCTTACTCATTGCATCATTCCCCATGCCATGGCAGGAAGGCCTTTTCTCATGATCATGACTGCTCTTCTTCCACTTGTCCTTATGCGTAGAAATTGAATAGGATTCACTAGATGAAGTTCTAGACCTGCGACAGTACCAACGGTCCCTGCTTACTCTAGAACCATCACTTGGTAGGGGAGAGGGGCTTCTTCTTTTACGTTCCCTGCCCTTAGTTTGCTGCATAAGCGATTTATTTCCTGCTGCAACTTCCGCGTCTCTTGATCATGCGAGGCATGACTTTTAGTATTTGAATGACTCTGCTTAGTACGCTCAGTGTGGTAGGACTCCACCATAACGCTTGGGGTATGTTGCATATCCCTCATTCGCTCCAAGTTAACAAACTGGTTCTCCCTCAGGGAGCCAACTGATTCCTCTCTATCTTAGCCTATGTTAGCCATAAGTACTTAGGACAAATCCAACACACCTTGTTGTTCCCACAGACTGCGCCAATTGTAAGGACCAAAAAATCTTGTAGCCCAAGCCCACTTAGAACAGTGAGTTACACAGTTCAACCTTGGCCCAAATCAATAGAATTTGTAAGAGAGGGAAACAAACAACAAGAATGGACTCTACCCGAGGATCAAGATAGAGAAGAAAATGTTAATTTTATAGAATATAAGGGCATATATCCTTCCATAAACTTGCCTGGGGAGGCTAAGATTGTACAGATAGTTACACTGTTCACTTTCTTCTCTCTCTCTCTCTCTCTCTCTCTCTTCTTCTTCTTCTTCTTCTTCTCTTTAGTGCTTATGTCTTTTTGATACTTCTGTTTCAGATCCCCCTTTTTATCAAAACCCCATTTTCTTATATACGTCTTCTTTCTTTGTATCTCAACCATCCATCCCTACCTAACTAACTTCCCCTCCTGACACTTGTCTTTTACTACATCTGAGGAAGATCGTGGAAGGAACTTGCTTAGCTGTGACTTACATCGTTCAGGTCACTTCCTCATCAATGCAGCTGCTAAAGCTGTTGCCCACCATTTAATGCGGAGGAGACAGGCTACTCCAATCTAGAAATTTCCCCTATAGCCACCGATTCTCTTTCTCTTGTAATCCCTTTAGAGTATTTTGACTCATCTCCTCCTTTCCTCGGGCGTCTTTTCTCCTCGAGCCCATGGACTATGACATCCCCATAGTCATATTGCAACTCTTCAGATCCATTCTCGGTCCCCGGGCACCCACAACTAGCATGCCCCTTATTATAATAAAATCATTTTTTCATTATTTTGATGGTATTTTGAAGATTCATTATAATAATATAAATATGGAAATCATATTTGCATCAATAAATGAATTTTAAGAAGTATGTTTTAAATATATAATGGGTTGGTTGCCTGGTTTTAAATCCAACTGAACCTTTTCTCATTTAATTAATAATTTTTTTATTATTTGTTGATGTGTGCATATAATTAAACTATCCTAATCTTCCTAGATATTTTATTAAAAAATTTCTTTGTTAGTAAGTCAATAATGTTATCGTATATATAATCTTAAAGCTCAAAACATGTTATATATGTTATATTTGCTTCAATATTTAGCCAAAACACAAAAAGTATGCTTCAAGGAAATATTACAACTATCTCACATTAGTTAAAAACGTTGAGTGCCATATGCTAAGTGAGTGTGATCCTAAAAGACAAGATTAACCTAAGTGGATATAGCAAAATGATATGACTGTGCATTGTGAGACAGCGTGTGCATTTTTTTTTTTTTTTTTTTTTTGAGTGAATATCAAAACATTTTTGTTAATGCATTTTTGTTTTACTGCTTGATTCGGCTTGTTTTGGTTTTACAGTTAGATTTGTAATTGGATTAATGTATCAGGCCTTCTCTGGTTTTGGGCTTTATCATGCTGGTTTCTTCCCTTCTCTGGTTTTGGGCTTTATCATATGTATTATGTTTTATTCAATGAATATAAACTAAATTACCCAACAACAAAAAAAACACTTTTGTTAATTAGTTCAAAACTTCAAATGATTATGTGCTGCTAAGTTGTTTGTTATTAATTATTATACTATACGATTTCAATTGAAAAAACGAAGTATAAAGTTTTGAGTTCAGTCATTTCCCTTTCACTCAATTCCCCAATCATCTTTCTATATTTTTCCCCTTCAAGTTATTATAATATTTAATTAGCCATTCACTCTGGTCTCATTATTCCATTTAAGATCATTTCATGGTAATTTTATATACAAATTAAAAGTTTTTGTTTTAATTTTCTTTAATGCATCACATGGACTTGTTTTTCCTGAAATATCCAAAAGACACACAAAAAATATATATTTTGTTTAAAAGTTCAACCATGAGAATTTAATGGATTTCTGACGCAAACCTCTAAATTTATATGCTGACTAATTCTGTTAAAAAGCATTAACGATTTTGCCTTCTATTACAGACACCCAAATTAAGCCCAAACAACCTGCACCATTATAATTATAAGAAATTCCAAAACAATATTTTTACAATAATTAAGTTGACAAGTAAGAAATGTATCAATTGGGTTGGGTTGGATGATTTTTTCAATCAAATCTAAGCTTGTAGGGCTGAAAATTTGTCAGCTTAAACTACCATAAATGTAGAAACCAACCCAACCCTTCACACATGAATCGGGTTAAATTGAGGTCAATGGGTGCACTTGCATGTCTCTTTTTCTATTATTTTTTTTAGTAATATAGTTACAGGGAAAGAGATATTTGAACCGGACGTTTTTGCTAGAAATATCAAAAGGTGTAGTTAAGATATAAGATTTTTAGTGTGCTTACATGTTTCATGCCTCGTAAATAAATTGGATTTTTATTAATTTTTTAATTTTTTAATAAATTATTACAATCACGTAATAAGCCTAAATTATATAGCAAATTTCCAAATTAACTGAAACAATTTTTAACACAAATTCTACCCAATTCAAGACTTAAAATAAAACTCCAACCTCCAAAATCCCACCCATTGCATTGATCAGTTGGGTTGCGTGCACACCTCCATCTCATATGGACAAGCTTTTATTAGTTCCCTTCTAAGGGTGAGTTTGGTTCAGCTTTTTAAAAAAGTGCATAATGAAAAAGTAGAGTTTTGTTAAAAATGCATAATGAAAAAGTGGGGTTTCAAAAAATTGAGTGTTTGGTAAAAGCTGTTAAAAAGTGCATAATGAAAAAGCTGAGTGTTTGGCTAATACTTATAAAAGTGACTTTTTGAGGGATATATGACCAAAAAGGACAATGTATATATAAGGGAATTTATTTCATACTTTTTTTTTTTTTTTTTTTGGTGGATGTGAGTTTATTTCATACTTATTAAATCATCTATTTCATATACTTACTAAACAATAATAATAATAATAATAATAATATATATATTATTGGTATTATTTTAATAATGTTTGGGCAATTTTTATTTTTTAGTGTCATAATTATTTGTTATTACTATTAATGACTTCTTATTAATATTAATTAAATCTAAATAATTTTTATCGTCATGAAGCACAAAATAAAAATGTAAAAAGATGATAAAATATACACCAATAATCCAAGTTTAAATTATACTACATAAAAATGTAAAAACATATAAAATACATATCAATAATCCAAGTTTAAATTGTACAGCACAAAAATGTAAAAAAAATGATAAAATACATACCAATAACACAAATTTAAATTGTACTACATGATATTATAAAATAAAATAAAAAACAACTACTAATTATTATCCCCCCAAATGGAATTAGCAATGGAATCACGAAGAACAACCATCGCAGGGTCTGTTAAAGATCCTGAGTTCTGCTCATAATTGCTCTAGCCTTTTTTGCCTCGGGATTGGAAGTGGTGTTTTTACCCATCTATAAAGTTAACCAGTGAGGTTGAAGCATATTAGCAAAACCATATCAAGCAAACAAAAAAATTAATCATTATTAAACTTTGTCTCTACAATCCTAACCAACTAATGCAGCATCTTAAAATTTGGTAGATTTCGAAGACTATTTCACACAGAGGTCTAAAATTTATTCAAATGTATCCTTGTAGAAACTCGTAAAGTATTTGAGATAAAATCCTCTTGTGATCACCAATTGCTTTACAATGATATATAGTTATATACACAACCACATCTTAAAATCAACACGAATAATTCTAATTAACTCAACTATTAGTCTTTTGTCATCGAATTAGATACTAGATACCATTGGTTCAAATTTTATCATATCTTAAATAAATAAATCAAACAATCCGAACTATATGATATATCCCATTTATTGGTTTTTGCATTGCAATCTCTACATTAGAGTGCAAGGATTTCAACTTGCTTACAAAAGGCTCAATCATAAAATGGGTTTTGGGCAGCATCAAGCAATAATCCAACTAAGGGAATGAGCAGATCACACAAGGCCTGTTAAGCTGTAGCTATAGAGCCAAATGACCTGCTCTATAAATGGCACAACTTTATATCAATTGCAATAAAACTTGTCCTTCATGCTGGTCTGTTGGTGATTTCGCCGCACATCTGTGTAGGTCTTATCTTATTATGCATCCACACCATAGGAGTGGGATTGAAGTTGAACACTCACCTAGCATGGGAATCCTCATCTTACCTCTACAACATGGTTTACTTAGGTCTCATCTTATTTGCAGAATGTTAACCCTTCGCATTATGCCAAAGAAGTACAAGCAGCTTTCCGGCACAACTAATAATTAATTAATTTTTTTTAAAAAAAAAAGGTAACTAGAAGTCTCTGTGTTGGCTAGTGAGTCACTATGTTTTTTAAATTGTAGACAGTGAGTCACTGTGTTTTTTTGTAAACCTGTGGTCATTTACTCCCTTTCAAATGGTGACAACTGGACTTCGATTCAACTCAACACTGAATACAATTTCACTCATCATAGATAATATATAAGCTATCATTTGAGAATCAAATTAAAGAATGTAATTAAAATTTCCAGAGCTATTTGAGCTCAACATGAACCCAGCTTAACCGCGTGTTTCCTCCTCTAATTTTTAGACCCCAAACCCAAACTTTTTTCTTTTTCTGTGTTGCTGAGAAAAACAATACCCATTAACAAACTAAAATTCCAATCAGCAATACCCATTAACAAACTTTTTCCTCCTCTGATTTTCAGACCCCAAACCCAAACTAAATTCCAATCAACAAAAACAATACCCATTAATCTATTTTTGGGTTGCCGAGAAAACAAATCAACTAATTCCAATCAACTAAAATTCCAGTCAACAAAAACAATACCCATTAATCTATTTCTGGGCTGCGAGAAAACAAATCAAAGAGAGCTGAAGAAAACAAAAGCATGCAAGATCTGAAATGTTTTTTCCCACACTCGATAAAAAAAAAAAAAATACGCTTCTGAATTAGTTGGTACCTGGTGGTTTTTGGTAGCAGATCAGTGTTGCTTGGTGTTTTGGTAGCAAATCTCTACCTTCAAAACGTATTTCTTAGATCAGATTAGACAGAAATAAAATTACAAAAAAAAAAAAAAAAAGATCAGAATAGCGTTGAAGAAGACGAAGAAAGAAAGAAGAAGAAGAGGAAGAAGCTTACCACCGAGCAGAACACAGAGCAGAGCGCAGAAATACAAGTGAGGCTGGGAGGCGTGGGGGTGAGGGCGTGCGGAGTGAAGAGTAGAGAGATGAGATCGGTGAGTTTGTGTGAGAGAACTGATGAGTTTGTGTGAGATATTAGGGGCA
The DNA here is from genome assembly GCA_030820535.1 of Quercus parvula. Lineage (NCBI taxonomy): Eukaryota > Viridiplantae > Streptophyta > Magnoliopsida > Fagales > Fagaceae > Quercus > Quercus parvula. The sequence continues at coordinate 10,607,622 of JAUAME010000010.1, forward strand.
TTTTCGTAAATGCAAGCGTCCAACGGTAATAATGTCCAAAACACCAGCAGTGTGTTTTGATTTATGGACCTCAGAGGTCCATAAATTCAGCGCGTTTCAGACTTGCTTTTTGCCTAAGCCCAAAACGCAACTTTTTTCAAAAAGTTGCATTTTGGGCTCAGCCAAACGCATTTTCTTGTCCACTTTTTTATTTATGCGCGTTTTGGGCTTCAAAAAGTCCAAACAAACGCACACTAAGTCCTTTCCTTACATTACTCTTTGATCTTTCATTAACAACTTATCACCTTAACAGTTGTGAAATTTTTGTCTCTCTAAAGCAATTGATAATTATAAACTAGCTTATATGATACATTCATAGTATTATATTAAAACTTAAATTGAATTTGAATAGGGTCTTTTTATATTTTTTAAGTTTAAGTTTATGAATTTGCGTGTAAATATTATCTTACAAAATTAGAATATAATTTCGAATAACAAAAATTAGATTTTGGTGAAAATCTTAAGACACTTGATATAAAATTATACTTCAGTTAAAATAATACATGGTACAAAATTTAAATGTATTAAAATATAATTTGGGTTCTTTTATATATATATAAAGATACAATGATGTAGAACTTACCACGATTATGTATGGGTAAGCAAATACCCCACAAGATGGCCACTGAAATTTGTAGCCCAAAAGTGGATATGGTTAATTAACCACAAAATTTCAAATGCCAAAGAAACATATTGTAATTTGACTAATTTCTTCCTCTCAAAATATATTTGTACGAAAAAGTGACATGTTTTTTTTTTTTTTTTTGAGATAAAAAAGGTGACATGGCTATAAATGACTCATGACTTGTTGTTAATGTTTAGTCACCACCTCATTACCCCTATGGGCCATGGTGCAGGCTGGTCATATTTCTCCAGGACTTTTTTTTATCTTTCCTCCTTTTGGGTTTTTGTGCAGTGGCTTGGAATTAGGGTTTTTTTTTTTTTTTTTGCGTGGGTGTGGGGAATGGCCTAGAACGACGGATTATTAGTTAGTCAAAAGTTATAGGGAAAGATCCTAGTATTTCTAATGTCACTCCCATGTTTTGTAAGTATTGAATTATATATAAAACATAGTTATGTATTTTAAAAATCAAACTATTAAATTACATATTTTTAAGCTCTTAACATACATATTAAATTTTGTGTTAATCGGATATTATTTATTATATGATTTATAAATTTATTTTTTATGTATAATTGTAAATTACAAAAACTTGCAATTTAAACATTTGATTGATAATATAACTATTGATCTTTGATTTTCTGAAAATTTTGCAAGCATTAAGAATATAAGAAAAAAATGTAAACTAATGGTGAATTTGTCAAAATTTACATCTAATAAAAAGATATTGATTGAAATTATAGCATTAAGGTACAACTAAGTTTGTAGCCAAATGTTGTCCATGTATATAAAAAAAGCGTTGAGTTCAAATTAGACTCTAAATAACATTACATTACCCAATAACTTGTTATTGAATTCATATTTTGAAAATTTCACTGCTGAATTATATGCTCTATATGTTTTTAACATGCATATCAATTTTCATACCAATTAGATGTTATTTACCATTTAATCCATAAACTCAATTTTTATGTATTATTTTAAATTATAAAAACTCGAATTCGTATAATTGATTGATAATATGACTATTAATCTTTGATCACCTTAAAATTTTACCTGTATGAAAAAATATACAAAAATAATATAATCCAAACGATAAATTTATCAAAAAAATCCATTCCACTTAAAAATTTGTGAGTAGTATAATGTTGATTAAAGTTACACAAGATATAACTTGAACTCAACCCATAAAAGAAAAGCCAATCATACAACAATTGATAGCCGTGGACCCTGAAGTTTTCAGTTTTAGTGAAAATATTAATTGCACAATTTGCAGCTTGTTACAATTTGCAAACGAAAATTCTGCTGACAACAGTACGGTGTACAATCTCTACAGTATTGTTTGCATCCGTTCATAGCTTGCTCCAATAGCGTTGTAGCTTTAATAACTTTACATTTAATACGGTGTACAACTATTAATGATTTTCAATTTATAACAATTACCATTATAGTGATCCATAGTGACCCTTAAATATTAATGGCATCTTCATATGAGTAAAGATTGAAGGGCAAATGGACCTTTAACATCGTGAATATGAAGATGTGGAACTTGCACCAAACTGAAACCTGGGTGAATTTTTACAATTTGAGCATTACCAACAGGAACTTGCATGGTCCCAGCCTAGTTTCCCAGAATCTGCTGTCGTTCGAGCTCAATAACATGTTCAGTCAAAGAGCTTGCATTGTCATTTGTAGTCTCATTATTGTCTCTACATTGCTGCAATTGTTCTCGGAGACTACGTACAAGTTCATTAAGTCTCTGAATGCTCTTCTCTTGTGATAAAATGATCTGCAGCAAGTTTGACACATCAGAAAGTATCAGAGAGCTTGACATCCATACACTCAAATTAGGCTAGTGTAGAATTTTTATTTTGTATCCCAAAAAAAAAAAAGTATCAAAGAGCTTGATTGATATGGCACAATAGAAATTGACAAGCAAATTCATAAGCTTGCAACTGCTAAATTAGGAGGTAGAAACTTGTTAACTAAGTAACCAAATTCATAAAAGAAATATGCTCAACCAGCAATGTATTGATTGTGTAGCATGTGCAGAAAAACATGCATTTCAAAGAATTTCAACTGCCTACCGACAAACTGAAAGCATCTAAAGATTCAAAACCATTTTGCACAACCATCATCTTCACTCACTAACCAAATTAAAGGGGCACGCATGACAATAAATAAGGTTGGCTTTTAAGTTTTAACCTTCTCTTTTACAACTTCTTCCCGCTTTGAAATTTGGTGCTGCTTCTGTGAGATGCTCGGAGTTGAGTCAAGGTCAATCACAAGCTGTTGTTTCCATTCAAACTGAGAAGTGATTATGAGTACAAGCAACAGGAAAACAAGTAACATGGGTCTTGACATCCTTACAAGCAGCTCACAAAACCTGTTCAGCATTTAGAAGTACAAGAAATATCATTGTCCACTCTTGCCATTCAATCAAATCTCCCACAACAAAACCCTCATTTTGACACAAAGAAAACCAGGGAAAAGAAAAATAAAAATAGAGTATAAAAAGGGTAATATATGTTACATACTAATGTTTTAATTAGCATATACTGAATATCTCCTCAATTCAACCTCATAGCCATATGGGGTACCCTTTAGAGTATGTGACTTTCCAACAATGCATCCCCCAAATTTCAAAATTCTAAATTGAATTCAAGTCATTCCTTTCCTTAGCAACCAAATAACGTTAACATTAACAGGAAGTCATGTTGTTAACGCAAGCCCAGCAGGGGGCTGAACTATTGTGTTAGCTGGGCTGGACAATCAATTAAAGGCCCAAGCCCCTAAAACCCACGGCATGTATAGGTGAGAGACTCAGAGCTGGAATTATAAACTGGGCTAGTTGTTAAACTTGGCAAGATGAGTAAAGAGAAGTTTGGAAGGGTGTGGGCAGTTCAATTAACTGGGGGAAAGGAATCTGCATGCGTTATACAAGTTTGGAAAGAATTTGACCAACTGATTAAGTGTGTTCATAATAGCTTCCGAGGTGATCGGAACACATATACAATGGGGTCAAGTTGGATCAACAAAAGTTCTTGACTCTCAATTGTGCATTCACACTGACCATGTGCCGTAGTCTTCAATAATGATTTCAGCAGCAAGACAAAGCTTAATAGTAATTCATAATGAAGGAAGAGAAGATACAAGTGATGCAATCAGTGGCAGTGATGGGCTCAGTTGGACAAAGTTATTTTGCAAGATGGGAAGTGGTGATGAGAATGGCTTCACAGGTTTGAAAGTGGCATTATATGGAGGTCCCATGGAACTTCAACCATGAGTGACCTACCCACAAAAAGATTTGAGACACAGGATGACAACCAAGATGTAGATCTCTCTAAATGGGTGATGCTATGAATAAAGAGCTTTAGCAAATTCTTGGGAACATAATTTACAGGATTTTAAGGCAAGATTGTGAGGTTGTTCTCTAAAATTGAATAATATAATAAAGCAAGGTTGCTTAACAAAGTCCAAGAAATGTGGCTAAGGAGGAGTGGGAACCGAAAATTATGGCTTGTCCCCTTAATTACAACACAAAGGAGAGTGAAATGGAGCAGTATCAAGAAAGGCAAGAGTCTTTCTATTATAATCATCATAGTTAAAAGCATTTGGGGGGATAATTTCATAGATTGGAGTCATTTAGACTCATTGTGAGCTTCAAGAAGTATTCTTCTGATGTGAGATAAAAGAGTTGTAGAGAAGCTTGAAGATGCAGTTAGGCTGTTAGGGATTATTCTGTTTCACGTAGATTTCAAAGTGTGGATGATGATTTTAAATGATTTATTTTTGGAGTTTATGGTACTATTGCTAATGCAAAAAGAAGGCGGCTTTGGACAGAGTTGGCAGGTATCCAGAGTTGATGAAGGGTGCTTTGGCATATAAGGGGGATTTTAACATAATTTGCTTCCCAAGTTAAAGGAGGGGACATTAAGAATAATGACAGGGATTTAGGATTTTTCAGAGTTTATCTATGAACATGGCTTCATTGACTTACCAATGGAGGGAGGTGTTTATTCTTGGTCAAATAACCATGATCCACCCTCAATAACCAGATTAGACAGGTTTTTGGTCTCACCCAATTGGGTCGAGCATTTTACAAATTGAGTCAGAGGTTACTTCAAAAACCACTATCAGATCATTTTCCTATTTTACTTGATAATAATGGTGTCAAGAGGTGAGAATTATTTTAATTTTCCAAAATCGATGGGGGAGCTATCATAGCCAGGGGTCTCCTGGTTATATATTAGCTCATAAAGTCAAATCCTTGAAAGTGATTTGAAATTTTGGAATAAGGATACTCTTGGAGATGTTGCAGTAAGGAAGGAAAACCTTTTAGAGGAAATTAGGAAGCTGCATGGTGTTAAAGATATTATGGCCCAAGAGATCAAACCTAATGTAAGCCCATGTACTTGTAGAGTAAGCAAACTAACCCTAGGGTTAGTCTAGAGTTCTCTACTATGTACACCCTACATTGAGCCATTGTAATAAACACTTCAATAGCTATCAAAGGTTTTCCGCTATGGGTGTAAGGCCCAACCACATTAAATCCTTGCTTTGCTTCCACTTTTCTCTTTTCTCTCCCGCAATCACTCAACAACTATAACATGGTACCGGAGCTAGGCTGATCCATTCCCTTTGAATTTCCCAATTTCAAAAAGAAAAAAAGAAAAAAAAAATCCATAGCCATCACAGATAGGCTGCAAGGTGGTGCACAACATCACAAATCTGGACAGCATCACCACCCACATCCTGCACAAGTAGCAAATATCTCCCAGTTGGTCAAGAACCCAACCAAGTCCTTCAATCTTTCTTTTTTTTTGGAAACCCCCTCTCTTTTCTCTTTGTCATGGCCTTGTCAAAGGGCATTGGTTATTAACGCATGCTACTGTCATAAAACACAACAAAATCTCCCATCACCAAACTTGATTCGAGTACCCAAACCCATCCAAGTTTCTGTCAAAACCCAAATGAAGCCCAAGTCCACCATCACCTTGGCCAAAACCCTAGTGTTGCCACCAAAAACTGCTTTAGATCCACCATTCATGGTGCCATTAATGCCACAGCAACCTAGCTTATCAAAACCTAGTTGCAAGCTAGTCTTCGTTGATGCCAAGCCCAACAAGATATGCTGTATGGTGCATGATCTCCAACACGTCCACCATGTGTGCTTTGCCTCCGACGACAACGAAACTAATCATCAATCTTGGATCCTCCGAGCATTGACACCACCAAATCTAATTCCAATAAGCCAATAGTCTTTACATACCCATACCTAACTTGACTATACCTGTACTGGTGCCAGAACCAGGGCCAAAATAGCTGACTCCTGAAAGGCTGCTGCTCATGTGTGTGGTTGTTTCAATGTTTCATTATGGGTTGGATATGAGTAGCCCATTCAGAATTCCATTTCTTCAAGAATTGGTGTACTTTGACATGTCGTCGTTAGCACGGAAATATGGGCAGATAGTTCTGCTGCACTGAATACACTCTGAAACATGGGTATAGCATACATTAAGGTACTTCTCAAAGTTTTCTCCCCAATTACCAAAGCAAAGTCACCAAAGCATAGAAAAATCGGAGGCTTACATATCAATACAACTGTTTGCTTGAAAAATCTTTAAGAAGCTGGGTCATTATTTCCATAGCCTTCTCCAAGCCCACTTCTTCAACTAAAACAAAGGTGGGTACCTTGCAACAACAAATGGGCTCCACGTAGCTCCAACAAAACCATAAAAATAAATAAAAGGGATGCCACGCATGCATGGCCACATGGCATTATAGGGTGTTGCCGCGTTAGCCCTAGCCATGTCAGTATGCCATGCTCTATCACGTTTTGACACAGGGTCCTGCCATGTTAACCAAACATCAGTGTGTCACATTACCTACCACGTCAACATGGGTGCCACATCAATTTCCATGTGAGCGTCTCACTCAGGCCCATGTGCCACACATTTAGTGTCATGCAGGCCCACGAGCCTCCAAAATCATACAGGCCCACGCTCCATCATGAGACCACGTTCACCAACATCTATAATCACCCAACAACTTTAACAGATGGATTGAAGGAAGGAAACTTGACTATTGAAGAGAAACTTATAAGGAAAGACTCTAAAAAGGAGGTTCAAAAGATTATGCTCACAGAGGAGACTGGTTGGAGGAAGAACTTTAAGGGCTCTTTGGCTAAAGGGAGGGGATAAGAAGACTGGGTTATTTAATCATTTGGTTGATTCTCACTGAGGGAATAATTTCATTGGAAGCCTAAAAATTGGTGATGCCACCAACCAAGATGAAATCAGGGAGCATATTGAACAATTTTACAATGATCTTTACCAGGAATAGGAAGCTTGGAGACCTAGAATGGATGGGATGTTGTCGATGCAAGAACAGCAGCCTTTTCAGAGTGACAATGAGAGGAAAAGGTTCTACAGGCCTTAAAAAGCATGAATAGGGACAAAGCACCAAGTCCGGATGGGTTTACCATTACTTTCTTCCAAAACTACTGGAGTGTGGTAATAGAGGACATAATCAGCTTCTTCATTGATTTCCATGACAAAGGAATGGTTGAAAAAAGTCCAAAAGCTTTCTTTGTGGTTTTGATACCAAAAAAAGTGGAAGAACTTTAGGCCCATTAGCCTTGTGGGAGTACTTACAAAATTTTGGCCAAAGTACTATCAAATAGATTGAAGGGGGTTTTGTAAGAGATAGTGATGGGGAAGCGCAAAGAAAGTTTTAATATAGTTTAATCTTATTTTTAATATTGGAAGTCAATTGGATTTTTTTTTGGTCAATTGGATTTCATTTTAATGTCTTACTAAACTCAAGGAAAGCTATCCTGAAATTTTTTTCTAATAGCTATGGACAGAGATGTCAGTAGCAGATTATGATCTAGAATACATAAATGATTTCTCTTATTGAAATCCATTACTTTCTTGAGAGCTTCATGATTGAGAGCTAGAATAGATGAAACAGTTTTTGGATGACCTATATGCTACCAAGATCTGTGGAGAGGAGATAGAAAATTTGGTGATGATCCCATTGAAAAACTATTGTTTTCAAGCAAAGAGTTCCTACAAGACACAGAGAGAAAGAAGGGGAAAATTTTTCCTTAGCATAGCATATGGGAAGTTCATGTACCACAGAAGACCTTTTTCTCATGGTGTGTTGCATTGTGGAAATTTTTTTAAACATATAACCTGAGGAAGTGAATGATAAATATTATGGATTGGAGTTATATGTTTAAAAATCATGTAGAGTCAATGGATCATCTCTTTCTCCATTGTGCAGTGGCTTGAAAAATGTGGTCTCTAGTATTTTCTTTGTTTGATGTTTCATGGGTAATGCCTAGTCCCATGATAGACTTATTTTCTTGTTGGAAAGGACAATTTGGCAAAAGAAAAGAAGCAATGGGGAGACTTTGAAAGTTATTCCATTGTGCTTAATGTGGCGTATTTGAAGATAAATCATTGTTTTGAAGGGAACAAGTTACATTCAATGAAGCTGTAATTTTTTTTTTTTTAATTTTAATTTTATTGGGAAGACTTTATACGGGTGGAATTCGGCATCTGTTGTGTTTTCTAGCTCAAACTTACTAGAGTTCTTGGATAGTTTGGGTTTTTGTTAGTTTCTTTACTGTATCCCCATATACTAAAGTAACTCAAAGCAATTAAACTATCGTTCCAGAATCTAAAGTATCTCTCACAATAACTATACCAAAGATTAGCCAAAACGTATAAATAAACAAACAAGTAAGAGATTAATACAAATCAATAAATAATAAAAGTAAGCAATTAATACTGAAAAGAAAGCAATTCAACCATAGAACAGAACAACAGTTGCAAAAATAAAAGGCAGAATTTCTGCTTTATCAATTTGAGTAATGTTAAAATTAGGACCAGTTCAACTAATTATATAATTAAGTCATTTTCATTTACTTTAAGCAATTAATAGAAAAAAAAAAAAAAAAAACCCATAAAATTAAGGTCCCAACTAAATTAAAAACACTAAATTTAATTTCTTTTCGAGCCTGTTTTTCTCAGCTACCAAACAGAAAACAAAACTAATGATCAACAAGCAATACAAAATGGAATACTAAAAAGAAAGAAAAAAAACTCACAAATCAATGTCAGCAAGAAAACCCCAAATTCATGATAGAATTCGTCTGGACACCAGCTAGTTCTTTGAACTTCTTTTCTGAGTAGCAGATACGCTATGTAACTGCGTTTGCTTGCTTTTTTTTGGGGGTTTTCTTTTTCCACAGTACTTAAGAAAAAGTCTTTGTGTTTAGGCTGATTGAGTTAAATAAGAGTTTACAGAGGTACTAGGTTTTTGTCTTTTTTTTTTTTTGGGGGGTTGAGTAACAGAGGTACCAGTTTGATGCTCGAAGCTAAGGTTTATCTATGAAGTTTCTGTTTTTAGTATTTTTCGAGTTTGCTTTTTTGAAAGTATTAAACAAACGGTGACGGTAAGTTACCTATGGCTTATTATATTTGGAAATTTCTTCTAATTCTTTCCTTAATCTTATACATATTTCCTTAATGTGTCTTAGACTTGGACACGTCAAAAGACAGATCCAATTAGTTTTTTTTTTTTTTTTTTTTTCGAAAAAAAAAAACTAATTGGATTTTTGGATCCAATTAGTTTTGTATAGTGAAAGACGCCGTTTATAAATTGACAGAAAATGGTTAAGGTGGAGATTCAACTGTATATATTGTTCCCTAACCCAAGAGATTTGCATAAGTTATCATTTAGTTACAACTTTCTTTCTTTTCTTTTTTTGGAGAAAACCTCATGGTAACTTAATTACTCTGAGCTTATTATCAATTCCTTGAAGAGTTAACACCGTTCTCTTTTTGCCTATGGTTGTTTGGTCGAAGAGGCGAAAGAAATAGCTGGTTCTTTTGCTGTTTGTAGTTTTTTACATACTAAAAGACAAACCAATTATGTCACTCATCATATTGTGAGAAATGTTAGCAATTTTTTGGTGTGAATGAAAAATATTCCTCCACATCTTAGTGCTGTATTGGTAGCTGATTTCGACTAATTTTATTAATAAAAATACCAACTTTTCTCAACAAAAGAAAAACCTTAATTACTAAATAAACAAATTACAATAAAGCTTACAAATAAAAATTATATCGCTTTGCTGTTAGGTAGAATCTAATAAGTCTGTATTATGTATCCAAGAGTTAGGTTTTTTTGAATATCACTGTCAATTTCTTTAAAATCTTCTCCCCTCTTCTTCTATGTGTGTTAAAATATTTAGTATTTTCAAAAGAAAAAATAATGGGTTTTACATCGGAAAATGAGTATGAGTTAAAGAGGTTTAAACCTTGTACTGTGTATCCAAGAGTTAGGCCCCTCTTGAATATACACCACTGTCAGTTTTTTTTAAGACCTTCTCTCCTCTCTCTGTATGTATGTATTTTAAAATACCTAGTATTTTCAAAAAAAAAAAAAAAAGAAGGTAGAATCTAATAAAATAAAGTACAAGATCATTTCTTAGTTACAATCTACTAATCTAGTACAAAAAGGTCATTAAAAAAAAAAACATAGATGAAACCTATTATACGTTCCTTAGACTAAGTTTAAATGCTAAGTTGTGGAATAGAAAAGTGTTAAGCTATGTCATGACATGGATACTAACGATGGAGGTTAAGATCAACAAGGCGCGATTCATGCCTTGGTCCCAATGTGTGACTTGAATTTGGAAAGATGAAATTCTTTGTACTTTGGATGGAGTTCCATAAGTGACTATGAAGGCAAAGTTGGGGGCTTTTGGCTAAGGTCAGTTGAAGTGACCATGAAGGGAATGTTGGAGGATGGTGAAGGAAGAGAGAGAAAGAAAATGACAGAATGATGGAGCAATAGTAAATATATATATATATATATATATATAAAATAAATTTAAAAAAAAAAATCAATAGTTGAAGAAGAGAGGATTTGAACCATTAATCTTTTTGTTTTTTGGAAATCCTAGAAGATACTTGTGGGGACCAATTGTATCCGGTATTCAGGCTGCGCTGGAAGAGGCCAGGCCCAATATCTGATCTCATTTGCACAAGCTGTGTAAGGAAGGGCCAGGCCCAATGTCCAATCTGAGGGAAAGAGAATATCCGAGGACAATCAACAAAAGAAGAAGATAAGATTATCCTCCGAGGAGAGGTAAAGAATGCTCAAGGGGGAGTTGACCGTGTCCGAGGACTATAGTCACCTCGGAACTTCTATCCGAGGTGTCTGGTGAACTTATCAGTCATTTAGAGTAACACCTCGGACAAACCTTACAGCAAAGTGAAAGGGAAAAATATCAAATAAAAGATAATAGTAAGCAGGAACAAATATCTGAAGGTGCTGTAGGTGCTGTCACCTCCGCATTAAATGCCGCCCAGCTAACATTCTGGCCGCATTAATGTGGAGGTGATACCTGAACAGTGAACGGGCAGCCTTCCAGTTAAGAATGGAAGATTCAAGAAAGGGCAGGAGGGATGGTGAAAAAGGACTTTGAACGCCAGGTCCACACGTGGATTATGAAAAAGATAAAAAAGTCATAGTATATAAGACAAAGGAGGGGGAAAAGAAGGGGGACTAAAAAATTATTCTAAAATCACAGCACGAGGGCATGTCCGAGGATACTCTTTGTATAAACTGCACTTATAGCTCTAGCCTCATGACGCTAAAATCCAATATCTTGGCCCAATATTCAGACTAGCTTTCTCTCCCGCACTCTATAAATTTATTGTTTGGGCTACGTGGGCCTGGATCGATTCCTGCTCAGGATTCAAGTCGAAATCTGGTCCTTACAATACCAATTTGAGTTACAAGGTTCTTAGTTTAAAAAATAAATTAAAAAAAAGTTGAATATGTAGTGTATTTAAAAACATGGTTTTGAAACCTAGACCGTTCATTGAACCGTAAAAGGGAGAGGTTCAAGATTTTTGAGGTCGAACCAAGGTTGAACCGAGGTCGAACCATGATGATGCCATAATTAATTTAATAATTAATTAAAGCCTAAATATAGATATTAAATTTATAAAACTAGCAAAATTGACTAATATATCTATATATGTGAGGGAAATTTAATGATTTTCAAGCATATATTTAATAATTAAATAAGAAAGTTAATAAAAATAAAATAATAACGATGAAAACATTAAAATTTATGATTAATTTTTTAAGTAAAGTTGAATATCTTTGAAAGATTTTAATTATAATTTTTTTTTTATTCTTTGTAAGAGATAGATAATTTAATTAAGTAGAATACAATTGTGTTAAGTTGTTTTAAAAAAAAAAAAAAGATTTGCTAAGGGGTTGGACCGCATAGTTCTTGCCACCGGTTTGTGCGGTCCAACCCCAGTTTTAGGGGTTCACGAAATTAACAAAAAATCTGGTTCTTTATACTTAAAAAACCGATTTTCATCCCGATTCTCGATTTTCACGGTTCGACCTCCCGGTCTAGTCCGAGTCTGAAACAGTGTTTAAAAGTAGAATGTAGGTTAAAAAAATAGTTAGAAATAAAAAAGGTCCGTTAAGTTAAAATTTAACTAAATTTTGTAGCTATGTCAATGCTAAGGCTCTTTACCCTTAGTAAAACAGAACGATATCCCTAAGCACTAGCATCAGACAAGCCAATTGGCTGGTCCAATTAACATGCCTAGCTATATCAATAAAATGATCCATATTGGCTTAGCAACACAATATAACAAATCACATTTCAGCTATCATGGTTATCCATCAAAAATTAACTAACAACGTAGTTTAGGCAATCAATTTGGATCATTTAGTGTTTGTTAAACACTGCAAATTTAAGAATTTATGTATATTTTTTTTGTGGCATGTAAAAAAAAGTAAATGAATAATCCGTTTAAATAAAAATGACCTATTTTTGACCAGGTCTCAAATAAACCGAAAGCAATCCGATCAAATCCAAACCCGTTTGACTTTGACCCGACCCATTTGGCATGAATAATTTTGACGACAAAAAAATTACATTTTGATTAAAAATACTTGGCAACGCCAATCCGATGCTCTAATCTCAAATCTCCGGTCTTCCCCACGTTGAGCCCCCTCTCTCACTCTCTCTTCTCGCCCTGCCGCCGCCGCCGTCTCTCGCCGATCTGCTTCCGGCAAGCTCTCTGCCGTTTTTTGTCTTCCATCTCTCTCTCTCTCTCTCTCTCTCTCTCTGTTCATCTCATGTCTGTTTTGCTCACTATCTCTCTTTGTCAGGTTTTTCGGTTCACTCTCAGCTCTCTCTCTCTCTCCAGCTAACAAAGGTAAGTTCTTTCTTTGTCAGATTATTGTGTATTGGCTTGTTCAGTAAAATTTACTCATTTAGTTTGGGTTTCGATGACTTTGAAGATACATATATTTTAATATCAAGTTCATTATTTTCATTTTGAATATGGAAAAAGAGCTGAGAACATGTAAATGAGAGAAATTATATTATTATCCAGCTCCTTGGTATGATTATTTTGTTTATTTTCTGGTTTTTTTTGTTTGGTGTTTTTGGGTTTTTTATTTATTTATTTATTTATTTTTATACTTTTGTTTGGTTTTGGATATTGAATTTGGGGTCTGTTTGGTTATTGAGAAAATGTGGGAGAGGAAAAGATTATATGGGGGTATCTGGATGATGAGATGAGGCAATATAGAAAATGGAGAGTGATTTCTAGAAAATTCTATCACCGAATCCAAACACACTGCTATATGTATTCATGTGGAGTATAAAAATGTTTATACCTTAGGTACAGTATGTTAGGCTGCCCTGTTAAATTCAAACACATAGCTGCATTGAATTTAATTGTCGTTGGAAATGATAACGTTGTTTGTGTTTTATTGATCAATGTAACCAGGTGTTTGAATTTAATTACCAACCTAATGTATTGTACATAAAATATTGTACCTAAGTTTTGTATAAATAATTTCAAAAATTTTTTATAGACAATTCTAATACCAATGTTCTTTTGTTTTTCAATGAAAACTAGGATCTTAGTATCTTCTATCAATCCATTAAGTCCCTCTGCTGATTTTGTGTAGGATCCCGATCATAATAATCTTGCACAAGGCTCTGCTACTAAATAAGTTGGGTCTCTGCTAGGGTTGCACACAGGTTAGAATTGGGCATTTTTTGAACTCAGAGGCAAACACTCAGAGATATGGCAAATCAAGGTGCAAAGAAGCGTAAGGAAGTGAATGCTCGACACATGAAGAATCTCCAGCGCCTCATCATCGCCTGCAATGTATGCCTTCTCATGCTATCATTTCCTTATTTACTACTATGATCAATCACTCAGCTAGCATTGTTCCTTGGGATAGTTTATTGGTTAACCTTGAATATTTGCATCATAATGTTTATTTTGCTATCTTAATGCATTACGTTGATGGTCTAATTTGTGCTTATATAGGTTATCTTTATCTTGGTAAGGATGCTGATCTTCCATTCAACTTTCACCTGGAAGCATTGGATTGGTCTGGTTCTCACATCTGTGGCCTATGCGATTCCCTATCAACAAATTGCCAATATGGCTCAACCTAGTTATGATGATAATGGGGAGCTTCTTGATGGCGGGTTTGATATGAGTACTGGTGGAGTTTGTGGGTGTGTCTCCTTGTGCCCTCCTTTGTGTGTGTGAGCGTGTGTAAAATGCATGCTATGGCTTCATATATATTTTTATCCAAGAGGAACTTTGTTCTTGTAAACTGGCATGACTGCAATTGGTTCTGCTTGCTAAAATAGGTAATGCAGGGTGTGTCCTGGGCCCAGATTTTGAATCTTCGAGAAGTTTGTTCCATAAGATATATATCATGATATTTCAAAATTAAAATTGAGGATCTGATAGTGACATACTCCTCAGACCTTATAATAGAAGGTTGTTTGGTTGCTGAGGCAACTCTATGATGTGGCCCCAAATGACATTCATTTAATGATTAGATGTGTATCCAAAGTTCTGTGCAGTGCTGAACTTAGATTTGATGCTAGCTGTTTGCTGACATGGCTTTTGCAAGACGGTGCACTTAAAGGAGATTGATTTTATTATAGCCCTCAGTTATCTAGCATACTTCTAAGCTGCAGTCTCTATCTAATCAGATATGATCATATGATACTTTTAAGACACTTTTCAATTCTTAAATGATACATAAGTATTTACATTTTCAAGTTTGAAATTTATAAGGTACTTCTTGGTTACTGATTGACACAATTAGATGCAACTTGAATGTTAGGAGATGATTTTTTAGGTTTAGGATAGGGAGGATACAACCTGACATTTATATAGGATAATGTATATATTTATGAACATATATCCCTGCAATAGTGCGTATCCTACCTTTGCAAAAAAATTCATGTTGGCTTATCCATATTGTGTAATATTTTTCCCTTAAAACTTATCTATGCTTCTTTGGTCCTTATGCTCCTTTCTTGTTTTATTCTTAATCTTAGAATTTGGCTTGACAGATATGCTAGCAATTTGATATTAGGGGATTCCTTTTGGAATGAGTTTTAAGGCATTTTTTTTTCCACAGATTAGTAGTCAGATGATATTTGAATGTATGGTACTGTAGTTTGTATTTTTGTTCCATCAACATTATAAATTGTAATTATGCTCAGTATGGCCTGCAATGTTTCTTCTTCTTTGTCTACCTTCCCCCCATCCCTGCTGCCCCTGTTCTAAATTTCAATTAGGAAATAAATATTTGACTCGTATTTGGTAATGTCTTGCAGCTATTTACATGATATAATTTACATTACGAGCTTCGTACAAGTCATGTCCATCATCTCTGCAAAATTTTGGTATATATACTTGGTGGTAAGATCTCTTTAGTCATTTTTTTGGTAAACATGTATTTAGACAATTTTTCTTCTGGGTGAGTGAACGTGAATTCACATACACATGCTTGTGTTATGCTTTCAGAATGGCGAAGGGCCACCTTACACAAACATTCTTGATTTGACTCATAATTTTCTGCTATAAAAGCTAAAAAGAAAAAACGATTTAAAAAAAGGACAGTTTCCGTTTTGTCTTTATTGACTAGAAAAACAAAATACATTTTTGCAATTGGTCTGTCTTTCCCATTTGACATGATCTGTGTGTCCTTAAGGTAAAACTTAATATAAACATGTCTGAGCAGATGTTGATGATTGGGTAACTGTCATATACCAGCAAGTCAGCAACTGTTTTGTGAGGTTACTGTCTTACTGAGGCCCACTAAGTGTTGCTGTTGTTTGATGTTGGAATAACCTCAATTTACAGAGCCAGAGTATAGCCTGATGGCACAACCTGGGACACCATTTATATGATTAGCATATTCATCACTACCTTATGCTGGACCACTTGATATTCATTTGTATGTACATGAGTACACCTCTGATGATCAATCTGTGTTCATGCTGTTTATAGAAGATACAGGCTCAATCATCTCTGATGGGCTTATTTTGATTAAGTTGATGTAGTTTTTGCTTGGAGACAAACTGGCTTGGGAATTTGTTTGTCCCCATTTTTTGATCATTTCAGGCCTGTCTACATTATGTGATCATATATACAGCACAAATCTCTAGGTGGAGGCTTTCATTATGAATTGTTCGACCTGCTTTTTATGTTTGATATGATATTTTGATCAAATATACAGCACTAACTGCATTGAGGATCTTCCAACCAAAAGGACAGAACTGTATTTATGATGTTCAGAAGACTTGAAATACATATTTAAGCATTTATAGATTGAAGTTACACTAATATTTACTTCTATATAGAGAGAAAATTATTTAGTGGTATACTGGGAATACTTATTGAATATCTTGATGGTTAAACGAGGTAGGGTTTGCAAGAACAAAGTTAATCTTTCTTGTTGTTTTCCAGATACCAGCATTTGGAGGATATAAATCTTTTGGTTTCATTAGAGGATTCTTGTCACAAGGTTCAGAGGTACCATTTCTTCCCTAGATTTTTTTTTTATATTTGAAAAGAAGTAGATAACCTGTACTCAGTATGATTTATTCTATCCTTGTGTCCGACATAGGGAGACACGGAGGATGAAAAGACTCGCAAGAAGAGGGAAAAGATGGAGAAAAGGGCGTCTAGGGCCAAGTTTGTCAAGACAAGAACTAGGTAGTCTACTTTTGACAAATATAAATTAGTTGTGGGGTAGCCAATGAGCTTTAACTTAATTGGCATCTCCTCCCCTTGCAAGTTCTAGAGGTGCAGTAGGAGATCATGGGTTCAAAATCCACTGGTGTGTGTGTAACTTACCAATCAAAAGAACCTATGAATTCTGTCTTCTCTTCCTAGCAATGAGCAAGACATGGCTACACTTAAAAAATTTATAATACTGGGTAGAAGTTGGACTTTCTGGTCCCAATTTGAATTATATTACTCTGTTTTTTCTTTTTCTTGTACTATATAACTGCTTTGTGATCTTTTCGCATGAAGTAATCTTTTTTAATTAACAATTTTTCTTACTCCTTTATATATATATATATTACTCTGCGTAGTGGAGGGAAAAAATGAATAACTTTGTTTATTTTGCTTTAAAAAATCTCGTAGAGAAAACCATCTACACGCTCAAATTCTCCTCACACCATCTATGTATTTTTTCCTAAATATTGCAGTTTTAGTTAGCTGACAGTTACATCATGTAATTTGGGTATGACTGCTGAAAATAATATTTATACTGGAAGTTTTTGGTTAAGTCAGCTAGATGCAACTCTTTTATGCATAGATATAAAATTATCTTGGATTAATTGAATTTTAGGGCAGTTACATCATGCAACTCTTCTTCTTTATTATGACAATTTACTTTTTAAAAAGAAGAAGTAATTATAACTTTTTCAATTGAGGAATTAAAATTGGACACACTACATAATTGAGGGATTGAGGGGCTAAAATAGTAATGTACGCAGCGTTTGGGAATTACTTTAAATTTTTTTTTTTTTTTAATAATCTAGCTTTTAGCTTTTTCAAAATTATCTAGTTTATAATTTTTTGTTACACATTTAGCATAAAAGTTACTAAAAACTATATCTTTTGATAAATGCTATGCAAATAAGTTATCGGAAAATAAGCAATTCCCAAAGTAGAGTATTTCATATTTGCCGCAATCTAGTTTTAATTAAATTTGGTCTAAATATCTCATTTTTCTGCAATCTCTCCCATCTCTTTCACTTGTTTCTCTTTTTCTTCCCACAATTTCTTGGCACCATTACTCGCACAAACCACCAAATCAAGATCGTTGCTCATGATGAGAGAGAGAGAGAGAGAGAGAGAGAGAGAGAGAGAGAGAGTCATACGTGAGAAAAGAAATAAAAAATGGTTTTTATTTGATGTGTTGGTGAATATGAACAGTGTCTTAATAAGTGCATTACAACATTGTTCATTTGTACATTTTTTGGACAAATTGTTGAAACTAATGTAAGAGGGTTTCAGGTGGTTTTAACTATATTTTTGTTGAGGCTGGTTGACATTTAGTCAGCTTACAAATGGTATAGTATTCAGGCATAAAATCTTACAAATCCATTAAAGATATGCCTTGCAATATTCAGGCCTGGTAAAAATATTGTCTTAAAACTTGGCTTGGAGAATTAGTGGGTGAGTTGTAATCTACACTAGGTGTTTGGATTGATGAAAACTAAGTTCTATAACTCAATTTTCATCACCCAAAACTCAAAAAATGTGAAGCCCACCAAAAATGGAGTTGCTTGGATCGATTTTTGAGTTGAGTATCCATAACTCAAAATTCAAAATTTTTGAATATAAGTCAAGGAAACTAAAAACACAATTCATCTATTTTTGAGTTTTGAATTAAGTGTTTCAATGACACTCTTGCAAATAGAGAAGATATGCAACCAAGATATGAAACTAAACAAGTTATTTCTGGAGTGAGTGAAAAAAATAAAGTTATAGAAATGAGTTATGGGAATTGAGTTTGAGTTATAAGAATTGAGTTATGGGTGATGCTCAAATAAAAAAGGCCAAATTTTTAAGACTTGGAACTATAAAGCGAGTTAGTTGATCGTTACTTGTACTGTTGTACATGAGAATGAGACAATGAGGTATTTACACTTCAGTTAGAAAAGCTGACAGAAAATAAACTCAAAGCGTGAATAATGTTGAAGTCATATTAGCAAATTTCCACTCCAAAATCCTTTGGAAGGGTGCTGTTCCCATAGTACAAGAAAGCTTAGTTACATTTCTCACCCTTATTGTGCATTGATTTATGAGTGCAAATCATTGATCCAATCCTTTAAGGAGGCTCATCTCCACAATTTGCACCACGAAGGAAACTTTTGTGTAGATCTTTTGGCAAAAAAAGGAAATAGTTCTACGGAACCTTTTGTATTGTATTTTAATCCTCCTTGTATTGCAAGTAAGCTAATTACTGGCAGACATTTGGGGTGTTGTGTACCCTAAACTTTGTACCACTTTAGTTTTCTTAGTTGAATTTCCATTTTCCACCAAGGAAAAGAAAAAAAGTGAGATGATACGTGCTATATGTTGGTCATAAGAGGATTGTAATTGTAAGAAGAAAAAGAAAAAAGTGTTCTTAAGGTGGTTCAAGTTCAACCTTAAATTGCAACTCAAGTTCAGGGGGCACATCACCAGAAAATCACATAAGAAGTCATTATGCCCAACCACAACTCTCTCTCAACAAGTGGCGTCAATACAAAAAGATTGGCAAAACCACTAGGCAAAGACCAAAATTTTAAACACCATGCTCTTTTGAGTTTTGGCTATTTAAACCTTCATTTACAATTAACATTAGTTATGAAAAAGACCCAGTCTGAATTTTACATCCGCTGCCAAAAGTGCTCATATAAAGCGGCATATGTTATCCTTTTGACTTGCTTGGATCCTCCCAACAAAGACACAAACAAAGCTAGCAAAGCCAAAATAACAAAAACTACCGATACTCGCCAATGATTGGTTGTTTTAGGAGAAAGCTTATCTAACAGACATTTTGGTTGCTTGTCTTGGTTTGGATAATTATCTCTCACTACGACGTAGTTGTCATTGCCAGTTTCCAATGGACAATTATCTTTCACTACGACGTAGTTGTCATTGCCAGTTTCCACTGATTCTGATACCTCTGCAGCAGAGGTCCTTGTTTCTTGTAATCTTAGTTGGATTCTCCGATTTGCTGTGCCTTGTAAAGAAACCACCGGGGAAAAAATTGCTTGCACTGGTTCTTGATCTTTTTTCTCAACCTCAAACTTACCAGTAACCAGTGACAGGGAAGATTCATCAAGCGTAATAATGTCATCGTTCAGTATATCAGCAAACCAGTCTTCTTCAAAGTCAGTTTCCTACAATGTAACAATAAGACAGAGCAGTGTTTTATAGTACAAGTTGTTGGCTACCATGTGGAGTTCAAAAATGCAATTAACCAACAATGCGACCTACCTTCTGCTGGCTAGAAGTTTCTGTCAGAGTAACCTCAGTTGACAGTTTCGGTTCAGACTCAGATGTTGAATCAATTTGGTCAATGGAATAAGAGTCAGAAAAACTACCAGCTGCCCTGTCCCCCTCCGACAATCCAGTCTGGTTAATACCAACTTCAGAGACTGCACCATTACTAGTAGGAAAAGTTATCCTTTGACTTGGAGAAGCTCGGTTTGAAGAATCATTTAGACGGAACTCACTATTCTTCCGGAGGCGACAAATGACCAAAGAATCCTGCACAAACACGAGCGAAGAATTAAACTAATGAACTTTCTCCAGGATGAATACAACAAAGTTAAACAAGATCAAACATCTTACAATTAATAAATGCTAGTATACTGAATATGCACATTTCAATAAAACCATTCCCCATCAAAATCACATCAACAAGAAGGAAAATAATCCCTAAACTTTTTCAGAAAGGATATATAAGAAATAGATATGTAACAGAACATTCTCAACCCCAATGTTCGCAAAATAAATTAGGACATATTATGATATAAGCCCTATCTCAACAAGGGTAAATAGAAATAAAAGAGTGCAATAGGAAGGGAAAGACATGTAATGTAAGGGCGAACTACCTTTTCTTTTTGGTGTTTGATTGTTAAGAAATGAAAGGAACGGAAGATAGTGGATTTTGGGGTGTTAAACAAGAAACAAGGTAAATCACTGTCCTTACTTCACACGCACTCCATCTTATATACTTTTTTATTTTTTATTAATTTATTTTTATATTGAACAATATAAATACATAAAATTAGTAAAAATGTACATACATGGAAGAGAAATTAAAAGAAATTCATAAAGGATACATGGGGTGGGGCAAGGAAGGGAGAGACTAATCCCCTCTCTGCCTCAACCCCACTTTGAGTAACATGAACATTCATATCCGTCCTTGTTTTATGCAGGAAATCACTCACTCTCTATTGGGCAGGGCAGGATAGGGCAGGGAGGTACCAGACGTCCCTGTTAAATGGGCCTAAGTTGCCAACCCAAGTGTAAGGTTGCAGGTGCATAAATTGTATATACCTAGCAAACAAAGAATTTTTTTTTTTTTTTTCCTATATAATTCAAATACTTAGCAGAAGAATTACATTCTCAATAATAACAAGTCACCTGAGAAATCCCGGTCATGCAATATTCGTGCATAATCCATTCCGTCCTTTCCCCTTTCGGAGCACGACCTGTGTGGAACACTAGAGTTCTCTTCGTACCTATCACATTGGTACCTGACTTTACATTTCGTTCTTTTCCAGTAGCTTTCCAGTAACCCATTTCAGTTGCCCTCTTACTCTGTGAGCCATTTGGATACTTTCTTCCACGAGGAGAAAAGAAGAACCACTCATTATCTGATTGAATGATTGATTTGGCTGGTTACAAATACACCAGCAATAATTAGTAACTAATCCCAAGTAAAAACAACTTTCTCAAGAGAATTGCACCACCATGCATGCATGAATTTGTAACATGTTTCAGCACTGCATATATATACAATGGACAATCAATATGGCCCTGCATATTTAAAAACCTAAAAGTATTTATACATGTTTCAGCACTCCAGACTTTAATGAACAATTTTTTCTTTGAAGTTCTGTAGCTTCTAGATTCTATCAAGATTCAAAAGTTACACAGTATCAAGCAAACTCGAAACAAGAGGGTAAAACCTCTGGTAATAGTTCAACCCAGAAAAGAATTAAATATCAGAAGAGAACATCAACAAATATTTCAGTTACTAAAAGTATGCTGGACTAATTGCCAGTATGAAACCCCATGACTCCATGTGCAAATAAAGGTTTGAATCTTCATGGTACAAGGGCAATTTTTGAGCTCCAAATATATTCTAGCAAAGACAGAAGGGACAACAAAATCTCCAGTTTTATAAATGATTGAAAATATTTTGCTTATACTAACCATGAACAATTGTAAAGTCAAAAGAATGAAATGAAATCATATTTTTTAAAAATATATCAAAATCAATTTATTAAAAGAAACTTCTAAAATTCATTAACTTAAAACAACATATCACTCACTAGGGATCTGAAACAAAATTGAATGAACTGAAATAAAATCTACAGAACATTCATAAACTGGCAATAAAAGCCAGATGATGGTAGTGATCCCATTGGATAGCTCATGCCAAAAAAAGTGCAGTGATGACTTCGTCACTCTGTGCTATAAACTTCAAAAAGTTTAGAATCATTCAAATTTAAATGATCTTGGTACTATTTTAGCTCAACATACCACATTAAGCACTCATGTCACTACATTCCACACCAGCTAGAGTAATGACTGCCTTAAAGATTTTTAATTTCCCATCCTCTTCAGGTCAAAGTCTTTCAGTGTCTATCCCATATTGAATGACTCCTTAAACTCTCAAAATATAGAAAAATGCAAAATTTGCGATATTTTTATCTAAATCAACCTAACCTTACATAAATTCAAATAAGATATCTATTGTTTTCTGAAAAATTATATCTTGGCAAATGAATTTTAGTAGTATCACATCTGACAAATTTTGAGCCTTATTAACCTTACAATTGTGGTCAAATGAGACCACCAAATAACTCCCTGCTCAAACAGGACTTGTTCGATAACTGTGTAACAAAAAAAATGGCAACACCATAGTGTAGAACAAAGTAGAGATCCAATTTCAACTAAACCAAACATTTAAAGACACTCTACTGGACATGTTCAGAAGCTGTTTTAAAAGAAAAGTTCTTGAAAACATGTTTTCAGAATAAAACAAATTGTGTGTTCTGAAACTCTTTTTTAATTTTTTTTAAGGAAAAACCATTGAAACAAGGATCAAGAAAGTCTTCATTTGCCTCAAATGGAGATGGTTCATTTCATGGTTCAGATTTAGTTTTCATGAATCTAAGGGTAAACATGGTTTCATGTTATTTAAAATTTCATTTCACCATATAAATGAATGATAACTGATTTCAAATAACTAAGGGTGTACATGGTGAAACCTTAACAAGATAATAAATGAGTCCAAAGAATAATATCCTAAAGCTACTACCAAAAAAAAAAAAAAGAATTGATTCTCAAGAAATAAAATATACTACGCACAACAGCATGACAACAACCCTGATTGGTGTCACCTATAAGATAATAAATGAGCATTTGAATTACATTTTTCAAAAAAAAACCTTTTGTGATTGTTGGTAAGACTTTGAGCATTTGCATTATTCAATGCAAAATAGAAAAATGGTTCTATTTTACACCTTTCAACTCCAAAATCACACGCATCAATCAAGTTAAAAACATGTAAAATAGATAATATGAGTGTTTTACCAAAATATATATATGTCATATATATATATATATATATGACATGAGGTGTCTTGAAAAGTGAGTACCTAAAATAAAATAAAAATTAGGTTCTTTTACTAGATAGAAGTTTTTGCATGAGATACGGCAAATTTTGCAATATCCTAGCATTACTCTCCACAAGAATAGGACTAGCAAGCGATTTTAAGAGATGATACGTCAACGACATTTTTACAATATTTTCACAACAAATCACAGTGGTTAGTTGTTATTAGTTTAAATTTGAACCTAACACTAATATTAAGATTACCTTTTTGCTTCAATAATAACAATCAGTAATAACCTATCATTTCGGATTTGTGGTAAAAATGCTGTAAAAATATCGTGCACGTATCATTTCTCCGATTTTAAACCCAACTTTCTCCTCAAAAAGGGTCTGTTATATGTTATTTGATTTTTTTTGTTAAATTCAACAAACACAAAACGTGGTTGTACATGTGTAACAAGAACACAAAATCTAACGTCTCCTATCAAAAAAACAAAAAAAAAAAACACAAAAACTAAATTAGCAAAAAGAACACACAGAGACAGAGACAGAGACAGAGTAATATTGGTTTCATGGTTTGTGAGGGCGTAACTAAGAACAGAACAACTAACCTGGTAAGTCCCAAGGCTCGTGTCTACACATCTCAACCTCTGAAATCACTTCCACGCTCTGCTCGTAACCCTCCAACTTCCTCTTCAAGTAATACGAAATCAATTCCTCGTCCGTCGGAGAAAACCTGAACCCAGGAAACATCGTCGTCGCAGCTATCGAGACCTGTACACCCCTCGATACCCCACCAATCATCGCTGCCTCTCGAGAACTCGAAGTTCCTTCCATATCGATCTCTCTCTCTCTGTTATCTTTATCTTTCTCTACGTCTATGTATCTTTGTGTGTGTGTTTGGCAAATGGGGATTATGAAATGAGAGGGAAATATAATTTAACGGAATCAGCGGAAACTGAAAAGAATGGGAAATTCGAAACCCCACTTCGTCTATCCTTCTTGGCTTTTTATTCGTTTCTCTTTCCTTCTTTCTTTCGGTTGCTTTGCTTCTTCGAGTCCTCGATCTTTTGTATTGTCGAGTGGACATGTTGTGTTGTCGAAGTTTGTCTGGGCTCGTGTAAGCTTGCGCGCGTGGATTAGAGCTACTTTGCAGAAGGATGGGCACGTTGGATACTTTGTACATATCGTGATTGTCACACGGTCGGTCCACGCAGGGCCGGCTAAAGGCCTAGGCCTTAGGGCCCCGACAAATAAAAAATTTTCCTACTAAAAAAAAAAAAAAGTCTTTCTCCCTTTATAAAGGTACAAAATTTTATAAAAATATAATATTTTTTAAATAATTGGTACTTTTTTTAAGAGTAATATTAAAAATACCACAAATTTTACTATAAATTTAACTGATATATCACCAATCACATAAAAAAGTAATTCAAATACAAATAAATTAAATTGTTGAAATTCATCAATTACAGTCATAATCACATTTATTGTGAACATTTTGGAGTATTTTTAGTATTTTTCTTTTTCATTTCTAACAAGGCTTTTAAAATAGGTGACCAATAAAATTTAACCCAATTGAAACCCTAAGATGTTTCAAATAAAATGTTGCAAATGTGATAAATCATCAATGATGACTAATCTCCTACTAAGCCACACACTAAATAATATCTATCTATCTCTTTCTTTTAAAAAGAATATATAAAATTAAAATTTAGATTACAACTGTACTTAACTATGCATAATCATAAATCCAAGTTAAAGTAAGTTCTTTTTTATTCAACTATAATATTCAATCTTCTATATGAAATTAACCTTAGTTTAACTAGTATTATTCATCAATTTCTGTATTTACATCAAATTAATCTTAATTTAATTAGTATTATATAATTTTATTTAATTAATATTCACATATAAAAATGTCGCATATAAATTTTTTACCTTAGAACCCAAATTTTGTTAGGCTGGCCCTAAATTCACATGGTCGTCATATGGCTGGTCCACGTAGTCTTGCTTTTTGACTAGGTTTTTTTATTTTTTTTATTGGGTTTTTGACTAGATGAAATGTAGGGTTTACTACTTTTTAATGTTGTCAGTTTATTTTTATTTTTATATTTTTTAAAAGGTCTAAGATAAGGGAAATTTATTGAAATGATAAAAAGAAAAAAGAAATGTTTATTTCTAAATTGGTTTAGAGGAAAATTTTCTACAACCCTTAGAGTTTATAAAATTATTTTAGTGTACTTTTATAAACCTTGCAACTTAGATGGATTGTGTAGGGTCACAAATTGCATCCCAAACCCAAAAGAGATGGGTTATAAGCCCAATAAGCCAAATACAATAAATTTGTAAGAGAGTGGGTGAAAGAACTGGGCTTTTAATGGGTTTTCTAACGGTTAATCGAGATTTCAAGCTTGTCCGAGAAGGAAAAGAAAAATAATTCAGGATGGGATACAAGTCCGACGGGCAAGTTTTTAGATGAATTGGCTATTCCTGAAAGTTAGTTCTTCACTGTGCTTTCAACTCAAATCTTTCCGGTGTTATCACTCAACAAATGAAATCACTCTGAAATGGGGTATACCACTCTCAACAATATATGTGAGTGGAATAATATAAGCAAAATCAAACACCTCACATATAAATTACATGAAAAACGCTTAATAAAGAAAGAACAAGTAGTCTCATGAAAGGATGCCAAAAATATTCACACCACACATTTTTCTTCTCAGTCATATCAATATTTGAACTACACAATCTTCAAGATCAAATAAGGACTTTATTAGGACGTAATGTAGGGTAAAAATAAAGGGAATAAAATAAAAATGGGTGAAGGTAAATATAAGAAGTGTTTTCAAGATTTGTCGGAATCTCAACTCTTTTTGGAATTTCCATTCAACATTTTTTTTTTTCACCTCTTCTTCTTTTCAAAGCATATTCCGTCCTTCCATTTCACTTCTCAAAATTTGATAAGAACCCTTTTTATTTTCTTCTTTTTTGACACTTTCCTTTTCTTCTTTTTTTTTTTTTTTTCTCAATTCTTCTTCCTTTTTTTTTTTTTTTCTTCTTCTTTGAATTCTCGCACAAACCACCACATTGAAACAAACTGATCAAATTCCATCTTGAAACACTATGGATAAGGGCTTTAAGAAAGAAAGGCTAATTAAAAGGCTCAACAAGGTGACTAGAGATAATGTATCAAGAAAAAGAAAAAAAACATATATGGCTCAAAGTAGACAAAAATGGCCTAATCTCATCTCTCAAAGATTAGTATAGTTCATTCAATATCAATGACTTCAAAAGATTCAAGTGTGGCATAAAATCATATTTTTTTCTTGGCCAAAAGAAAGAACAATGAGACTACAACAAGGGAAATATGTTACGCACTTCCAAATGAACTTTAAGATTAGAAACAATAAATAACCCTCCAAAAATAATGATTGGCTCAAAACTCACAGGGGTTACAGTCTCCACATTGTTATCATCAAGATTTTCTAATCATTTTTATCCTTCAACAACAAGTTGTGTTTGAGTGGCTACGTGCATGTGTAATGAATTGAGCATGAAAGCAATGAAATTCTTTAAGCAAGAGTAGTATAACGAACTCAAAACATAAACCTCAAGCTAGGCAAAAGATTTTTTTTTTTTTTTAATTTTTTTTTTAACACAACTAAACAAAACAAAACAAAAAGATAGAAATCTATATACATCCCCCCCAAACCTAAACCAAACATTGTCCTCAATGTTAAAAATGATACTCTCAAATACATGTCTTGAATGAAAAGAGAGCAAAATATGAATATGCAACATGAGAACCAAGTAGAGACAAGTAAGGTAAGGAGAAGGAGGAAACGTACCTTGATCAAGCTGATTGATATTAATTTTAATTTCTATCAAATATCAGCTAGAACAAAAGCAAATAAAACTAAACAAGAAAATAAACACAAAGTCTAATCTAGAAGTATAAAATAAACAAGAGAAAAAGAAAAGAAAAGAAAAAAAATGCGAACCTGATAAACACAACTGGGATCAATCCTGATAAATAGGATCATCCAACAGGACTTCTTCAACTCCATGGAGATAAATAATGCATATTACGAATGGACTAGTCCAATGATATTGTAACTTACCTGGGTCAAAAACATGTTGAGAAGCTTTTGCATCGTCTTCCAAGTGAATTCTTTGCATAACCACAGAAGCACTAATGCCCTTAATATCAGCAATTTTCCAACCTATAGCTTCCTTATGCTTTTGAAGTATACTTATCAGTTGGTGTTCCCAAAAGTCATCCAACTTTGGTGGTTCTACAATAGATGGGAATAGGGATGAAGAAAGTGGACAAGGGACCAGTTTTGGTTGCCAGCTATCAATACTTAAGAGAGAAGCAGAATCCAACAATGCATTGACATCCTCAATTGATTTTTCAGTATCCAAATTGCAATCAAAATGGGTTAAGCAAGCCTTTAGCAGATCCTCACAACTTGATTGTATGAAAGTATCATGGACTAGGCTCCCAATCATGTTAACCTCACATATATCTTCATTGTCATTGTCTAGTACTTGCTTACTTATGTCAAAGATATTAAGCTCAACAGTCATATTTCCAAAAGAAATCTTCATCACACCACTCCAACAATTGATCAAAGCATTGGATGTGGCTAAGAAAGGGCGACCCAAAATGACATGGATTTGTGTACTGACATTTAATGCAGGCTCAGTGTCTAACACAACAAAATCAACAGGAAAATAGAATACATCCACCTTAATTAGCACATCCTCAACAATACCTCTAGGGATTTTCACAGACCTATCAGCTAATTGAAGTGTCATGGTTGTGGGTTTCAACTCCCCCAAACCTAGCTGTAAGTATACTGAATATGACATTAGGTTCACACTTGCCCCCAAATCTAGCAAAGCTCGCTCAATGAGACGATCCCCAATCTTGCATGAAATTGTAGGAGATCCAGGGTCCTTACATTTCACGGGATATTTATTCTGAATGATTGAACTAACTTGCTCTGTCAAAAATGCCTTTTTAGGAACATTTGTCTTTTTCTTCATTGTCACAAGATCTTTTAGAAACTTGGCATAAGCAGGAACTTGCTGAATTGCATTAAGAAATGGAATGTTTATTTGCACTTGCTTAAAAACCTCTAAAATATCTTCAAATTGTGCACTTTTTTGAGGACTGATTAAACTTTGAGGGAATGGAGCTTTAGGAACATACTTTTTATCAAGAGGGGAAGAACTAAGATCCTGAATTAGAATTAAGGTTGAGTTGCCCTTCTTTTCTTTATGATCATCCTGTGAAATGTGAACTCCTTTTTCCTCTAACATAGTATTTTCATTATCCTCCACTTCTGGCATTTTCACTTGATTATCAACTTGCTTACCAGACCTAAGGATAGTAATAGACTGAACAGATTCATGTGCATGAGTAGAACTAGAAGAACCATTAATTGCATATTGCCCTTTTGGGTTAGGTATAGGTTGACTAGGAAACTTTCCTTTTTCCCTCTCTCCAACTTGGGTTGCTAACTGGCCAACTTGATTTTCCAACTTTGAAATAGCTTGAGTATTCAAATGGGTGGAACTTTTTATCTCTTGAATGGCTTGGCTAGTTGATTGCATGAAAGTTTTGAGAGACTCCTCTAAAGATGATTGTTGTCTTGGTGGTGCCATAAATTGAGGAGTTGATTGAGGAATGGGAGGAAATGCTTGAGTAGGTGGACGAAGTTGACTTTGTTGATGCACTTGTTGTCCACCTACATTTATGGGAGGTTGATTTTGCCTCCATGAGAAATTAGGATGGTTCTTCCAATTTGGATTGTATGTCTCTGAAAATGGACTAGCAAATGGTTTTTCATAATTATTCAGTGCATTTGCTTGCTCAGTATAAAAATCAGGGTACCCAGCTGCAGAAGGACACATTTGTGTTGTATGCATAGGACTTGCACAAATAGAGCATGTTTCACTTTGAACTTGATTGACAGAATTCATTCCTCTACCTAAAGCTAAAGCTTCAACCTTACGAGTGAGATTGTTCAACCTAGCTTTTATATCTAAATCTTCACTGACTTCATACAATCCTCCTTTCTTAATTGTAGGGGCAGATCTCTCTCTACAATTGGAAAAATCCCATTGTTGTGAGCTTTCAGATAGATTCTCAAGAAATTTGTATGCCTCATCATCTACAAGACTCAAAAATCCACCACCATTCATGGATTCAATCATGTTACGATTTGTTTGAGTCAAACCATTATAAAAATATTGCACTAGTCTCCATGTTTCAAAACCATGATGAGGACACTTTAAGATCAAGTCCTTAAATCTCTCCCAACTCTCATAAAATTTCTCTTGTTCATCTTCATAAAAGTCTGCAATTTCTCTCCTTAAAGCATTGGTCTTGGCCATTGGGAAAAATTTAGAGAGGAATTTTGTGACCAACAGTTCCTATGAAGTGATAGATCTAGGAGACAAAGAATTAAGCCATGCTTTTGCCTTATCCTTCAAGGAAAAAGGGAATAAACGCAAGCGAACAGAGTCATCAGTGAAATTCTGGAACTTACAAGTAGCACAAATCTCAAGAAAATCCTTCACATGCATATAAGGGTCTTCTCTATCCAATCCATAAAAAGTAGGAAGAAGGTGGATTATCTGTGGCTTCAACTCAAAATGTGCAGCAGTGGTTGCAGGCAATACTATGCAAGATGGAGGGTTGGTGGTTATGGGTGAGAACAACTCTCTAAGAGTTTTTGAATCATCTCCTATTTCTCCCATTGTGGATGAATAATCCAAACTAACAAGTCGATTTTCTTTATCACGTATCCAAGTTCTCATACACCAAGCACAAAGAAATTTTTTTTTTGTTTTTTTTTTTATTTGAAAAAAAAAAATTTTAACTTCAACTAGTAGAAGGAAAAATTCAATTAAGACCTAATTTATTTTCCTAACCAAGTCCCCGGCAACGGCGCCAAAAAAACTTGTTGTGAAATTTTAAAATACTTGCAAGTGTACGAACCGTATCGAAGTATAGTTGGACAAGAACGAGGTCGAACCCACAGGGACTTGAATGAATGTAGGAAAATTAAATCAAATCTTAACTAAATTAATCCTAATCTAGTTTAATAAAAATTGGTTGTTTTGAAATTAAATAAACTAAAAAAAATAATAAAATTAAGCAAATAGTTAAACTAAACAAAAGATATAAAGCAATAAAAAGATGTAAACAATCAAGGAAAAGGAATTAAGGTTTTGGAATCCGCCTTGTAAGTCATATCAGCATATATTTATGATCATTAATTTTTCCCAACTCACTTCATGATAATCTAGAAATCAATCTTGCTATCATGGAAAATATCATTATTAGAACTTATGTTTAAAAATCTAAAGCATGTTCTTCTTCGCTTCTTAAGTATAAAACCAAATCATCAATTGTATCCGTAGCCAAACAAATCACAAGATATATCCAATTCTAAAAATCAAATCATAAATTGTATCCATTGACAGACAAATCACAAACGATATCCAATTTTATAATCAAGAATTAATAAACCAAGCATTCAATTAATTAAGAAAAATCCTAAATCATGAGAAAAACATGATTGAACTCATATCTAGAATCCCATCTTAGTCAATTGATAGGAAGCAAGAACAATTTAAATCATTAAAGAACATCTATTGTGGGAAAAATCAAATCACATAAATATTACTGATAATTCTTAACAAGGTTTCATCCTCAACCATAATTATAAATTTAGCTACTCATAGTAATTGAAAGAAAACATAAAAATAAAATACTAAACATTAAACTAGACAAATAAAATAAAACTAACTGTCATGGAAGAGGTAGCCGCAGCTCTCTATACATTCAGCCCTCAGCCCTAGCACTAGCCTCTTTGAATTTTGCCCTAAAGAGCCTTTAAATAGGTAAAGGAATCCTGTTACAAGTTGAATTCCCGTTTGGAGAAAATCCCAGATTTTTAGGCTTCACTTAACCGACGGTTTTGGCCCATTTAGCATCAGAATTCGGGCTTTTGGTAAACTACAAAGTTGTAGCCCTTTAAGTTAAATTTCCAGCCCAACTTGAATCACCTCGATTGGACATCTGAGCCGAAAGTTATGCCGAAAATACTAACTGATGTGCAGGCTGGAATCCTAATCCGAATTGGACTTGGATTTGGTGTAAATTTCCTTTGATTCCTTGCTCCAATTGGACTTAAATTTAATTGGGTTGGTCTTCTCTTGAATTCATGCCTAGCTGGATTTAAGTTGGCTTGATTCAATTGGCCTAGCCCCACTTTGCATGTAAAGTCCTTGTTACCTGCAACACAAAAATATTATATAATCAAACACAAAATAACATAAAAGTAAGACTAAATATGTAGATATGTGAGTATTTTATTGTATATATTTCATGCACATCATTACAGTAATTCTCTTTCAATATCTCTCTGCAAGTATTTTTCCGATCTCCCACTTATGGAAGATTTCCCCAATTATATAGTCCCTTCCAATTCATTTCCATCGTCCACTTGTTTACCATCCAACCATGCACTTAAGTATCTGTCATATTAAGCAGCTTTTCTGGTTTTCTGTAAGCGGTAGTGGTTGAAAACACTATTCAGAGGTCTTCTCCACATTAATGCGGTCAGGAAAGCTGCTGTAGTGCATTTAATGCGGTGGTAGCAGCCTTTCCCTAAGATATTTTCATGTTCTTATCCCTTCTTTACACACCTGAAGTCTATCTTCGTTGCTGGAATTTCCTGGAAGATTACCCAAGTCAAGCAAAAGCTTACCTGACTGGCATTCGTCAGGTCCGAGGAGGATAACCCTCTCGGACTAGTGCCTTCGAACATTTCTTTGTATGACCACCTACTATGGGGCCTTTCCAAACATTTTCTCTTCATCGGACACATTCTTCTTAGTAAATGGGGCTTGAGGCCCAACATAAAAGTTCAAGTCTTTGCCCCCCACAATAGCTCCTCAAAATTTTAATTTTTCCCTCTTGCCAGAGGAGAAAAAATATAATTTTGACTTGCAAATTTAATTGCAGTTAAAATCGCAAAGACATTCAAACTTACGAACCTAGAAGGGTCATTTTAGTCATCTCACTGTTGTTTCTGACGCTTCGGAACTCACGAAACGTCATTAAGTATTTTGGGCAGCGTCATGTTCTTGGTATCCAACGGTGGGGTTCTAATCCAACGATCTGGATTTCTCTTCAAGATTTGGGTGAGATAAAATCCCCCTTGTTTTCAGTTTCTTATATAAAGGCCCCTGAATATCATTTCCTCCTTTCTTCATCGCAGTTCATAATCTTCAAAGCATTCAAACCTTCAAACTCACTAATCATCAGATCGTTCGTCATACTTTCAAGAAGACTTCAAAGATCCTCAAGAACTACGAAGATCAGTTCGCGTTTCAGTCTACGTAAGTTTTAATTTCACAACTCCTTTTATCTCCTCGGATAACCTCCTCAGCTCTTCACTTTCTCTTCTACAAACTCAAAATGGGTAGATTTCAACGCTTAGTGAAGAACCTTGCCTTGATAGAACTGTTCAAAGAAAAATATCACATACCCCAGGAGGTATCGATACGATACTGTTCCACAAAAGGGTTGGCGTTTGACCGAGAGGTGGGAGAAGTCACAATCCTAATGATTGCCTTCATAGAAGGAGGCATGACTATCCCCATTGGTAGGATTACGAGGGACTACTTACGTGCCCATAGGCTTTGCCCCCAACAATGTGCACCTAACTTCTTTAGAGTTCTAGGAGCAATTGACGCTTTGGACAGACACTTAGGATTGGGGCTGACTTGGTATGATGTAGCCCATCTATACGAAGGCCACCAAGAGGCTCAGGCAGGGTTTTACCTTAAATCATGATCCAATGATGTCAAGTTAATCTCGTGTCTCCCCAAATCTAACAAAGGGATGAAAGATGACTTCCTCATCGTATCAGACCCTTAGCATGACGGCCTTCCTTGCCCAACCAAGTTAGGAGAGCCAGGTGGAGTACCTTAGATCTAGGTTTTCTAACATTAGTTTTAAGGCATTTGTCCTCGGCCTTGCTTTGTTGTACCAAAGTTTCATTTCATCATTTTTTTTTTTGTTTACCATCATCTTTTCTTTTTACATTGAAGTTGAGTTTCTAACTGTTTGATTCTTTAACAGATAAAAGATATACCAACCCTCGGCTCAGCTTAATCAACGTACCTGCGCTTAATTACTTGCTGAGGTCTCAGATTTTCGTGAACGACGATGGACAGTTTCGTGCCGCTCACTTAATTCTAGACTACGAACCAATTTCAAGAACTTTCTTAGACGTCGGCAACTCTATCAGAGCAAACGACTATCGTTTGGCTCGTGTAGACATCTCTCGGCCAGGCTTCTTAGCTCCACACGACCTTCCACCCGTTGATCATCCTATTCCGCAAGGAATTCCTTTCGCCGCTCAGCCACTTCAACAAGTGCCACTCGGACAAGCTATTGTCGAGGAAGGAGCTGCCTCTTCTTCTTCTCTTGAGGAGGAAATTGACAGGTTCCAATTTGAAGAAGAAGCCATTGTTATATCAGAGGCTGAAGAAAAAGCGGACGAGTATTCGTGCGTTCAGACTCCTGCCCAGATAGTAACCTACGTTGGTGACTCTTCAGACGAGGAGGAAGAAATGGCCCCTAAGACTGGTCCAAGTTTAAGGGACCTTATGAAAAACAGAAACAAGGCGCCTTCTCTTCAAGATAAAAACAAGTCCAAACCTTCAGTGAATCCTCCTCCTCCTCCTCCTCCTCCTCCTCCTCAACTTCCTGCTGACCTCGGGCTAAAACCCAACCCCGATCTAAGGAGGAAGAGGCACATTGAGGTTACTGAGGAAGGTGAGATGGGCCCTTCCAAAGAAAGCAAACAGCCCAGGCAATCATAGGACCAAAGGAGCAGGAGGTCCAACTCTGTTGATAGCCGAGAGGAGCCTCCTGTGGCTCAAGTGCGCCGACCCACCCGCACTTGGTCGCCCAAGTTTGAGGTGGACAGTGTGCCAATTGCGTATGATGCCTCCCTTAGGCATTACCGTGGGGGGCACGCCGGTCACGTAGCCGAGGCTCTGGAGCATCCCCTCCTCCTCCCAAAGGACATAGAGGCTTACAGGAATTTCAACCATCCAGAACTCTTTCTATCCCTTAAAAGGGACCTGGCTATGATAAGTTATTTGATTTCACTCATACTTCTCCATTTTCTTACATTTTATAGTAAAAGTAAAACACCTTTTTTTTTTATAGGTCACACAGCAGGTTTTCGTGGCCGAGGAGTAGGTGAAGAATGCTCGCAGCGAGGCCAGGGCTGCCTTGGATGCTCAATCCGAAACGTAAGTGGAGCTAGGCGCCCTGAAAGGAAACTACTCCAAGATGGCCGCGCAACTGAAAGAAGCTGTTAGAGCGAGGGATAGTGCTGAGGTGGGTTTAAAGACAACAGAAAAGCAGTTTGAAGAAATCCGGAAGCAGCTGCACTATACTGAAATAAATATGGCAACAGAGAAATAGCTGGTGACGGACCTTTGAGAGGAACTCCGGAAGGCCAGGGAGGCTGCCCAACTACTTAAAGAGGCGGCCGAGGCCGAGAAGCAAGCTGCGTATACGCTTGGGATGGAGGAGACTCAAGCCAGACTTACAGAAGAATTCTCTGCTGTAGCAAGGGATTACTGCGACATTTCTTGGGGTAAAGCCCTTGATGTTACTGGGGTCCCTACTGACTCTGGCTTGAGGTGACCTGAGAGCATCTACTACGATCCAGAGATTCGCGAGCTCTCAGATCCTAGCTCCTCTCTCCCTGAGCAAGCCGCCCAAGTGTCTAAGGTGCCCAAAGCGGACTAAGTCCCTCCTGCCCCTATGGAAACTTCAATGGATTCCCACCAAGATATTGGCAAAGGGAAAGAAGTTGAAACTCTCCAGGGCAAGGATAAGGGTAAGGATAAAAAGAAAAATTCTTCCAAACCTGCTGAGAAGGCCTCAGACACTGCTATCCCTCAGCCTGAGCAAGCTGCTGACCCATGGGCTTCCAAGGCAAAAGCTTAGGCTTAGGACTTTTATCTTTTGTAGTATATTTATTTTTTCATTATGTTTATTGTTTTTGTATCACCTTTTTCTTAAGGAAATGTATCACATTTTTGTTATTAATGAAGATGTCTTTATTTTGCTTCATATGTCACGATATGTAATGCAAGACTGATCTACTGACATTCTCACTTAATTTGAATGGAGTATATTGTTATATCATGCAAACAGAATATACTATAAGCTAGGTTAAATTAAAAGGTCACAACGCATAAGTTACATAAGCATCTTCCAAAGTAACATAATTAACCCAAATCGGAATTTTAAGTAACATGCTTAGGTTTAAGTTTAAACACTTAAGGAAACTCAGAGTGAGTGTTAACTAATCCAAATCATTTGGTCTGAGGACTTCAGTCATGATTGAATTTAAGTTTAAACACTAAAGTGAACTTAGAATGAGTGTTAACTAACCCAAATCATCTGGTCCAAAGACTCCAGGTATGATTGAATTTAAGTTTAAACACTAAAGTGAACTTAGAATGAGTGTTAACTAACCCAAATCATCTGGTCCGAGGACTCCATGCATAATTGGATTTAAGTTTAAACACTTAAAAGAACTGAGAACGAGTGTTAACTAACCCAAATCATCTGGTCCGAGGACTCCAAGCATGATTGAATTTAAGTTTAAACACTTAAAAGGACCAAAAGATGAACAGCATAAACACTTTATATAAAGAACACATATTGATCAAGTAAATACTTATTAATAGTAATACCTTTTCAGGTTGTTTACATTCCAAGGACGTGGTACTACATGTTCGTCCAGATCTTCTAAAAAATATGCTCCAATACCAGTTTTGGAGGTGATGCGATAAGGTCCTTCCCAATTTGGCCCTAACTTTCCCCAA
The DNA here is from genome assembly GCA_030820535.1 of Quercus parvula. Taxonomy (NCBI): domain Eukaryota; kingdom Viridiplantae; phylum Streptophyta; class Magnoliopsida; order Fagales; family Fagaceae; genus Quercus; species Quercus parvula. The sequence goes on from JAUAME010000010.1 coordinate 10,643,983, forward strand.
GCTGGATTCTTTGCAGCGCCCACAACTTTACGTAACACCAGGTCACCAGGAGTTAAAGGTCTTAACTTTACATTGGCATCATAACCTTACTTCAGTTTCTGCTAATAATAAGCCAACTAGACCATCGCATTTTCTCTCTTCTCCTCAATCAAGTCCAAACTTCTTGTTAGTTGCTCATCGTTATCCTTTGGATTGAATGAACTGGTTCTTGTCGTTGGGAAACCAGTTTCTAGAGGGATGACAGCCTCAGCTCCATAAGTCATTGAGAAAGGGGTCTCTCCAGTAGATCTGCGAGATGTGGTTCTGTACGTCCGAGTACATGTGGTAGTTCCTCAACCCATTTGCCTTTTGCATCACCTAACCTTTTCTTCAGCCCACTTACTATAACTTTATTTACAGCTTCTGCTTGTCCGTTACCTTAGGGATAAGCAGGAGTAGAATACCTATTAATAATCCCCAACTCGCTACAGTATTTTCTAAACATCTTGCTATCGAACTGAAGGCCATTGTCCGAGATAAGCACGTGAGGAACTCCAAATCAAGTAACAATGTTCTTCCAAACGAATCTTTTCGCATCCACATCTCTAATGTTGGCTAGAGGCTCCACTTCAACCCACTTCGTAAAATAGTCTGTGTCGACCAGGAGATATTTTTTATTTCCTACTGCTTTGGGAAATGGTCCCACAATGTCTAAACCCCACTGAGCAAACGGTCATGGGCTAGATAGCGGATTAAGGATTCCACTTGGTTGATGTATGCTCGGCGCAAACCGCTAGCACTGGTCACACTTTCTGATGTATTCTAGAGTCTCTCTCTGCATATTTGGCCACCAGTAACCTTGGGTAATGGCCCTATGTGCTAAGGATCTGCCTCTAGTGTGGCTTCCACAGATTCCTTCATGCAATTCTTCTAGAAGTGATTCGGTTAGCTCTTGGTGGATACATAATAAATAAGGTCCTGAAAAGGAACGCTTATATAGTTTATGGTCCTCCGATAACCAATAATTAGTAGCATTCCTTCGTATCTTGTCAGCTTCTATTTTTTCCTCAGGCAGAATATCCTCTTTCAGGAATCGTATGATGGAATCCATCCAGCTCGGCCCCACTCTGATCTGATTAATTTGAACCGTCTCTCCTGTCCTTGCGGGTTTGTATAAATCCTCAACAAGAATTACTCGAGGCAAAGTCCTGTGCCGAGGAGGTTGCAAGCATAGCTAAAGAGTCCGCGTGCGCATTACCACTTATGGGGATATGTAGCAAGTTAAAGGAGTCAAACTTTAACTGTAAACATTTAACTTGGCTAAGGTACCCCTGCATCTTCTTGTCTTTTGCCTCGAATTCTCCTCTTACTTGACCGACAACCAGCCTTGAGTCCGAAAAGAGCTTTATGGACTTTCCACCCGTTCTTTGGACCATAGTCATTCCTTCCAGCAGAGTTTCGTACTCGGCTTCATTATTTGTGGCTGAAAAATCTAACCTCAAAGATTTTTCAATGACAACCTTCTCAGGGGACATTAGTACTAACCTAACCCCTGAGCCTTTTTGATTCGATGCTCCATCTACATATACTTCCCATGTCGGAAGGCAATATTGGGAGATCATACCAACCAATTTTTCATCCATGTTTCCATCCGATGGTAATTCTTCTATCTCGGGTTCGGTGAATTCAGCCACCAAATCTGCAAGGACTTGTCCTTTTGATGTCGAAAGCCCCCAGAATTGTACCCCACTTGGCTATTCTTCATGTGTAGTCGGCACTTCAGAGTATGGTTTTAAGCAGGAGCTGTGTAAGAACGACAACTGTATATGCTTGGAAGTAATGAGGTAGCTTACGTGTGCCAAGCACTACTGCCAGGATAGTTTTCTCCAATAGTAGATAACGCACTTCGGTTTCGTGCAATGACTTACTCACGTAATAAACTAGCCGTTGTATGCCATTATCAACTCATATTAGTACCAAACTTACAGCATACGGGGCTACAACAATGTAGGCGAAAAGAACTTCATCTAGTTCAGGACTAGACATGATCGGTGGCCGAGCTAAATAATCCTTGAGTTGCTGGAATGCCTTGGCACATTCTTCTGTCCACTCAAAATTCTTCCATTTGTTGATCAATAGGAAGAAAGGTCTACATCTATCTGCTGATCGAGATATGAACCTGTTCAAAGCAGCGGCCATTCCAGTTAGTTTCTGCACTTCCTTAGGATTTCGAGGAGTTCGCAAGTTGTTAATAACTTTAATCTGGTCGGGCTTAACTTCAATTCCCTTGTGAGTGACCATGTAACCCAAGAATTTGCCTGACCCTATGCCGAATGAACACTTGGAAGCATTTAAGCGTAGTTTGTAGTTTCTAAGAATTTCAAAGATAATTCGAAGGTTTCCCAGATGCTTCGAAACCACTTTGCTCTTCACCACCATATCATCTATATAAATCTCGATATTTTTCCCCAAGAGTGACTCGAACATCTTTGTCATCATTCTCTGATTAGTGGATCTTGCGTTCTTCAACCCGAATGGCATTACTTTGTAGTGGTAATTCCCAATAGGGGTAACAAAAGCCGTCTTCTCTTGATCATCCACGGCCAAAGGTATCTGGTGATAACCCTGGAAAGCATCTAAGAAACTCATCAGAGGATGGCCAATAGTAGCATCTACCAGCTGGTCTATTTTGGGCATAGGAAATGGATCCTTGGGGCAAGCCTTATTTAAGTCCGTGAAATCAACGCATACTCGTCACTTCCCACTCTTTTTCTTCACCACCACAGTATTTGCTAACCATTCAGGATAAAAGACTTCCTTGATAGCCCCAACTTGCTTAAGTCTAGTTACTTCCTCTCGGACTGCTTCGGCATGCTCTTTGGATGGGCGCCGAGGAGGCTGCTTCTTGGGGACGATTGATGGATTAATATTTAAATGATGATAAATAAATTCTGGATTTACTCCTGGGGCCTCGTAAGCATTTGAGGCAAAGACATCAATGTTCTATTTAAGGAACTCTACCAGCTCCTCTCTCTCTTGCTAGGGTAGCTGGGACCTGATTTGAAAAAACTTCTCCGGATCATTCCCTATAGTAACTTTCACAAGATCTTCACACTCTGCATCCTCAGCTAGCTTCTCAATTGATAACACCGAGGGAGTTGCTATAACTCCTTTTCTGCGTGAGCCGAAAGTTCAGCTTCGGGGCTTATGCCGGATGGCAGCGATCATGCATTGTCGCGCCATGGCTTGATCTCCTAATATTTCCTCAATCTGACCCTCGGACAGGTATTTAACCTTTTGGTGCAGAGTGGAAGAAAATGCTCCCAAAGTATGAAGTCAAGGTCTGGCAACAATTGCTGTATAAGGAGAGTATGCATCCACAACAATGAAATTTACTTCCACCGTCTTCGAGCCAGTCTGCACAGGCAATCTGATCTGACCCTTTGGGATAATAAACTTTCCATCAAAACTCACTAGGGGAGAACTATAGGGCGTCAGATCCTCAACTCTTAAGCTTAGCCCTTTGTAAATATCAGGATACATTATTTCAGCCGCATTGCCCTGATCCACCATTACCCGTTTCACGTCGTAGCCCCCAATTCGTAGGGTAATCACCAAGGCTTCGTCATGGGGCTGAATGGTTCTGATTTTGTCCTCATCCGAGAACCCCATGATTAGCGGCCGTTCCACTCTAGCTCTCTTCAGCTCCTGATTAATGCCCTCAGAAGACAGGCGAGCTACAGCTATTACCCTGGACGGGGTCAACCTTGTTCTGCCTGGGGCAGCGAAGATAACATTGATAGTTTCCAAAGGGGGTCTTGATGGAATCTCTCTCTCAAGCCGAGAAGTGGTTTATCCACCCAGACTGCTAGAATAATGTAGCAGCTGTTTCAATTTGCCCTCTCGGATAAGTTGGTCCAAGTGATTCCATAAATTCCTACAATCCTCTGTGGTATGGCCATGATCTCGATGATATTGGCAATAGAGGTTACGGTTTCGCTTTTCGGGATTTCCTACCATCTTGTTGGGCCATTTAAAGAAGGATTCATTCTTGACATTTTCTAAAACTTGATGCACTGGCTCTCAGAAGACAGCTCCGACAACCTGGTTGTTGTTTGATCCTAACTGCTTTACATAATCCCTTCTCGGCCGATTGTTGTTGTATCGGTCCAACCTAAAATCTCTCATTTCTTGAGGGATAACCTTAGCTTTCCCTTTTCCCTGTTGTTGATCATCTTCTATTCTCTTGTACTTATCAACTCAATCCATTAACTGACGCAAACTTGTGACAGGTTTGCCTGTTAGAGACTTCCTCAAACCATGCTCGGGTGGGAGACCGACCTTGAAAGTTCTAATGGAAACCTCATCAAAATCGCCATCGATTTCATTGAACATCTCCCAATATCTTTCGGCATATGCCTTCACAGACTCCCCTTCCCTCATTGACATGGACAGTAGAGAATTAAGGGGTTGAGGAACCCTACTGCATGTAATAAACCGGGAACAGAATGACTAGGTAAGCTTCTTGAAAGAACTGATGGAATTCGTCCTTAGCCCATCAAACCATCTCATTGGCATAGGTCCCAAACTAGATGGAAATACTTTACACAACAAAGTTTCGTCCTTAGAATGGACAGCTATCTTTTGCTTGAACTGGCTCACATGTTCTACAGGATCCATGCGTCCATTATACATGGCGAATGTAGGCTGATGGAAATGCCTGGGAAGCTTTGCCTTTTCTATCCCTCGGGTGAAGGGTGATTTAGAAATCTGGCTAAGTGCTTTCTTCATAACGTTAGTTCCTACTCCCCTTCCAGATGGACTTCTGCGCCTCCTCTTGTGAGGATTTTCCTCCTCACAGGAAAAAGATTCACTAAGTGGAGTTCCTGATCGTTGTCTGTAGCTGGCATCTTCCTCGTCATTGGAAGAGACATCAAAGCTGGAGGGGGTTTGCTTTCGTTGTGCTCGACGAAGTCGCTTTTTTAGATCATCAATTTCTCGTTGCATGGCTTTTTCATCAACTTGCTCATGTATTGCGTGCCTTCTTCTTTGATAACCACTTCCACCTATGTGGTGCGTCTGCAAGCTGCCTTCCTGTTGGTTGTCCATGTCATTTCCATGCTTAAGGTCGTGGAGCTCGCCCTGTTGATGAACATTAGCTGATTCTGCATGGTGCGGACTAGTCTGGTGTGGTCCTGATCCTGCCATAACCGTTATAGTCCACTTAAGCACCAGTTTATTTCCACAGACGACGCCAATTGTAGGGTCACAAATTGCAGCCCAAACCCAAAAGAGATGGGTTATAAGCCCAATAAGCCCAATACAATAAATTTGTAAGAGAGTGGGTGAAAGAAATGGGCTTTTAATGGGTTTTCTAACGGTTAATCGAGGTTTCAAGCTTGTCTGAGGAGGAAAAGACAAATAATTCAGGATGGGATACAAGTCCGAGGGGCAAGTTTTTAGATGAATTGGCTATTCCTGAAAGTTAGTTCTTCATTGTGCTACAATAATTCTCTTTCAATATCTCTCTGCAAGTATTTTTCCGATCCCCCACTTATGGAGGATTTCCCCAATTATATAGTCCTTTCCAATTCATTTCCATCGTCCACTTGTTTACCATCTAACCCTGCACTCAAGTATCTGTCATATTAAGCAACTTTTCTAGTTTTCTATAAGTGGTAGCGGTTGAAAATACTGTTCAGAGGTCTTCTCCACATTAATGCGGCCAGGAAAGCTGCTGTAGTGCATTTAATGCGGTGGTAGCAGTCTTTCCCTAAGATATTTCCGTGTTCTTATCCCTTCTTTATGCACCTGAAGTCTATCTTCGTTGCTGGAATTTCCTAGAAGATTACCCAAGTCAAGCAAAAACTCACCTGACTGACATTCGTCAAGTCCAAGGAGGATAACCCTCTCGGACTAGTGCCTTCGAACATTTCTCTGTACGACCACCTACTATGGGGCCTTTCCAAACATTTTCTCCTCCTCGGACGCATTCTTGTTAGTAAATGGGGCTTGAGGCCCAACATAAAAGTTCAAGTCTTTGCCCCCCAAAGATTGTTTTTCATCTGGTGTTTTTTTTTATAATCTTTTTTATATTTTTATTTGGCTGACCATGTGGTCATAAACGTGCAACTCACATCACAGAGTAATTGTTCGAGCCAATAAATTTAAACTTTCTTCATATTTAATGAATCAAATTTGCCAAATATGACTTATTTAAATAATATATTTTGATAATTTTATAGATCGTAATATAATAGATTGGAAGAGATTTCCCAACTCAATTTGAAAGAAAAGTTTAAAAAATAAATACAAACTAAAAATTGGCCCGTGTGTTGCATGTTTTTTCAAAAAAAGATTTGTTTGCAAATTAGTATTATTATTATTGTGACGTATGAAAACTCATAAGTATTGCTATTTAAAATATTAGGTAAAAGTAGTAATTTAACAAAAACATAATCATAATCCTGGAAAAAAAAATTGTTGTTTTTGCTTCCGATCATTACTAATCAATAGACATTATCAGTGGAACAATGAATAAAATTTTATTTTTGTGGGTACCTAAGATGTGTAGGCATGCTTGCAACGTCCTAGGCATGCTTGGCAACGTCCTCGGCCGACCTTGGCATGCTTTGCAACGTCCTAGGCATGCTTGCAACGTCCTTGGCCGACCTCGGCATGCTTTTGCAAGGTCCTAGGAGTCCCACATCGAAGAGAAACCCCCCCCCCCACTTGCTGCCCTATAAGCTATGAAACCAAAGGAGTAGTGTACCACCAAGTTTCATATATGGAAGCTTGGTGGTACACTACTCCCTTGACTTCACAGCTTATAAGGCAGCAAGTGGGAGGATTTCTCTTTGATGTGGGACTCCTAAGACCTTGCAAAAGCATGCTGAGGTCGGCCAAGGACGTTGCCAAGCATGCCTAGGACATTGCAAAGCATGTCGAGGTTGGCCGAGGACGCTGCCAAGCATGCCTACACATCTTAGGTACCCACAATTTCTATTATTTGAGTTAATAATATTACATTAATAGTACGCTAAAATCTCTTATTATATTAACATTTTTTATATAACACTTAGAAAGATTATTATATAAAATTTGAGACTATACTATAATATATAAAATATTTATATTATGATATTTATATTATTCTTAATGTAAAGGGAAAAAAAAAAGGATAATAAAATTTATTTGATAATGAGATACAAATTAGGGGAAAGTAAAACATCTAAAAAAATGTTTTCCTTTAAATGTAGAGTGTTAATTTTTATCATATCTTTTAGTAGTAAGTTTTAATAAGAATATATAAAACAATATGTAATAATTTTTTAGGAGGTTGTAATTGCATAAAAACGGGGTTAAAACTTCTTATTTGAAATATGAAAACGGAGTTAAAACTTCTTATTTGAAACATGAAAGGAAAATGTTGTATAATTTACAAATCAATATTAACAATCCTAACCTAAATACTGGATACAAAAATGTGACTATTAGAAACTTTCATATACACAATAAATTCCATAATCATGAAAATACTAATAAACATTTGGATCACAATTGTGTTTGTGAGAGAGAGAGAGAGACCTCTAATAGTGGAGAACAAAAATAAAAATAAAAATTCAATTTTGAAACAAATTTTTCATCAAAATTTCTAAGCTTGTTGGTCATAAGAGGGATAAAGAGAGAACACACACACATATATATATATATATAAAGGGATGAGGAAGATAAAAGGTTGGGGAAGAGGATGAAATTCATGTAGATAATTGAAAAAAGAGTGAAAATATAAAAAGACTTCTAGGCTTTTTTTTTCTAATTGTGATGTCTTTAATTATTGTTCCAAAATAAGTTTTTAAATAAATCTCAATATCTAATGTATCTAATTTGATTACACATATACTTCAATAGTCTTTGGAATGGGAATAGTTAGGAAAATAAATTGACAAATAACAAATTAAGAATTAGTGGTCATAAATTAAATAAAAATGTGAACTTAATTACCATACTAAAGAAATGTATTTATTTCATTCAAATTTTTAATTATATGCCACGTGTCTAGTATTATGGCAAATACATTGACATATAAAAATAATATTTGAACACGTGGCATTGTTTGTCCAATCATACCAATTAAATATAAGAAGTTGTCATGTGTTATTATAGAATACTTTGAAAATGAATAAGTGTTATCATAGTATGCATCCACCAGTTTTAAGATCCAACTTTTATAATATATTATAGATATAAAACATCTTTAAAAAAATCAAAAGAGCTTACCAACCGTTTTGTAGTACTTAATTTTTTCAACTTTTTGGAAATGAACTGCTTGAAAGTAGATTAGTACTTAGAAAATGAAGTTTAAAAATACTATACTTTGAAAAGGGATGATTTCAAAACAGGATGAGATACCCTCAAACAAACCCAACAAATAGGCCCATTGCCCAAGCTATGAGCAACAAAATTAGCAGTTCAGCGATTAACGAAAAAAAAAGGGAAAATGAACGTTATAAGACAAAAGATTCGTAAGGTCTAGGCCTATCTATTATGATATTAAAAGCCCAAATTGTCGTACTTGGACATTACTACAAGTTTGTTTTGTTGGCCCATTGGGTTTTGTCTCCAGTTCCATTAGACCAATGGAGCTCTATTATTGGATTCCATCTCCATTTTTTATGGTCAGCACATGAGATGAGACCTATTGGGTTCTCTCTTTGGTTCCGTTGGGCCAATCGAGCAAATTAGGTTCTGTTGGATTTCATCTCCATTTTTGTTGGCCAGCACAACAGATGAGACCGACCTATTGGGTTCTGCCATTGGTTCCATTGGGCTAGTTTTGACCAAAGGATACGTAGGATAAGCAACTTTAACGCTGACATTTTTTTTTATTGGAGCAAATTACAACACACTTTACTCACTTGCGATTTGATCAAAATTTAAGTTGCTTACTTATAATTTAAAATCCCATGATACAAGTATTCCGTTAGATTCTTTTTGATCTTGTATTTTTATTTTTATTTTTTTTGTGTGTTTTTGGAGCAGAGAAACATAAAAGTGAAGCAAAATCACATATTTAGTCATGTTTTTAACAGATATAGATTAAAGAAATCTAACTGAACTAACCACAGGTAGGCAACTTAAATTTCGACAAAACCACAAACGGGTAAGTTGTAAATTTTTTTTTTTAATAGGTCTAAAATAAGGGAAGTTTATTGAAAGGATATAAGAGCAAAAAATGTTTATCTATAAATTGGTTCAAAGGAAAATTTTCTACAAATCATTTTCGTGTATTTTTATAATCTGTGCAACTTAGATGGATTGTTTTCATTTGGTCAGTTGTTTTACTTTATAATCTTTTTATTTTTTATTTGACCATGTGGTTATAACCTATGCAATCCACATCACAGAGTCATTGGTTGAACTAGTAACCTTAGATTTTCTTCATATTTAATGAACTTAAAGGTTTGGGATGTGACCTTTAAGAGTGATTCCCTAAGCATCAGTAATTCGATCCAAGGTTTGGGTGTGCCCTCCTCCGTTCAGAACATTGTTTCAGGAATCCTCCACCAAGTTCATAGTTTTAGAACTTTTGCTTTTACACATACTAAGTGTTTGTTTGACAACAACTTATTTAGTTGAAACTGAAAACTTTTTACTGAAAGTACTGAAGATAAAGGTAAAAATTAACTAAAATAGTACAGTGGGACCCATAAACAATACCAAAAAGTGTAGTGAGACTCATAAATAATAGAAAAAAAAAAAGCTAAATAGTAAAAGAAACTGGTTTTTTAAGCCAATGCAAAACGCAACCTAAAAGGCAAGGAAATGTCCCTACCAATTTATTGCCTCAACATGTTGCAAATGTTGAGGACTTTAGTGTTTGGCTTGAGTAGTGTCCTAGCCAAATTGTGCACGTGTGTGCTCATGATGTACTTCCTTTTTCGAATTCTGAATAAAATTTAAGTCTTCTTATATAAAAAGAAAAAAGAAAAAAGAAAAAGAGTCATATGACTTATTTAAATAATAGATGTTGATAGTTTTATAAAATTTGTCTTATAATAGATTGAAAGAGATTCCCAAATCGATTTGAAGGAAAATTTTATAAAACAAATACAAATAGGAAACTTCTAAAAAATCAAGAAAAAGCTTACCAACTATTTTCTACCATTTATATTTTTTTTCAACTTTTTGAAAATGAACGGCTGGAAAGAGGATTTGTACTTTGTTAGACCGATCGAACTTGTGAGCTTTTGTGTTCAAAACTCTATGCCTCTCGCGATTGATGTTCGACCGATCGAAACTGGAAAGTTTTTAGTTTTAGATTCTTGACTGATCAGTCTTTTCATGCATCATTTGTGTTTGGATTCACATTCATTGCATTGTTTTCTTCATCTATCTTGCATTTTTATAGTAATATCTCTCATAGTTTCACACACAACACACATACACTTTGCAAAGTTGGGTACTTAACTTGATTTAAAATTTGATTGATTAATTTTTGAGTTCTGTACATTTTAGTATATGCTATTTTTCTTGATTTATGAATTGCTAAAAATTAGATATATATTTTTGAGATATGGTGGATAATAAATGTGCAAATATTTTCTCTAATCTCAAGGTTGATATGAGTTCAAAATATCTTCACACACACACACACACACACACACACACACACAAAAACACATTGCATGCTAATTTTTTATATCAACTGATTGTGCCTGGAATGTTTGTATGCATTTGTTTATGGGTCACATACTATCAAGTTTGCATATATTGAAAGAGAGAATATTTGTATTAATGTGAATTCTTAGTTTTTTTTTTGTTTGTTTGTTTGGTTTGTGTTTTTTTTTTTTTTCCCCACCTCCTAAATTTTCCCCAAAACTGTTTTTCCCAAGATTTGTTTTGTTTTTCCTACTTTTATAAGGGGAGAAAGCTGTTTTTAAAACTTGTTGCTTTTCATAGGGGGAGTTGCCTCTATTTTCTATAGAGCATAATTCTTTTGTGTTCCTTGATTCTTTATTTTCTCTTACCCTTTGTTGTATATGTTTTCTGTCTACCTTCTAATTGAGTTGTCTTTGTCAATACGTGACAAAAAATGGGGAGAAATAGATGAAATTTGGGAATCACGTTGAAAATGTTTTTAACTGTTTTTATTTAGGGGGAGATGAAATTGTTTTAGATGAAAGTGTTTTTGAAAGGGGGAGAAAATAAAAGTTTTTTTTATTTTTTATTTATTTTTATGTATCTAACTCAGGGGAGAGTTAGTTTGCATATTTGTTATTTGTTGTTATTGCATATTTGTTATTTGTTGTTTATCTATCTCTATTTCCACACATTCATTGATGTGATGTGCTCTTTTGAGTGTTTCAGGAAAGACAGGTACATTTCAATCAAGACCTTTTGCCTCTTCTTGCAACTTTTGGGTTAGAAGTATTAGATTGAAATATGTGATGTATTTGGACATTTTATTGTAATTGGGTTGTTCTTGTATTTGAGCATTTCATTATTTATGTAAGTTTTGTCACGAATTACCAAAGGGGAAGATCGTTAAGTTCTAAAAGTTAAAAAAAATTGGCAAACTGTGAACACAAATTTATCTAGATATAGATTCCTAAGTCTATAGGTTTATTAGACAGTGCTAAAGATGCTACAAGTCAGAATACAAGAAAAAGGAAGCTATAGGTTCAGGAAATTTGAAACATGCCAGGTTTGACCGATTGAGATATGGATCTACAAAATTTAATTAAAGTCCAATAACTCATTAAGCCCATCAAGTGATTAGGGTTTCAGATCTAATTCTCCTAATATTTAAAGGAAACCCTAAGGCACGTTTTATTATGACTTCAAAAGTATTGTTTTGAGATCTAAAGGTATCGTGTCTTCTCCTTTCAAAGTCATTACTAGAATTCTATCTACACATTATTAGAACCGGTAAATTTGAAGTTGCTGCGACAAGATCATACATAGCTGATGATTTAAAGTTTTGAGTGGGATCTCAGAGTCACAAATGTGGGTGTTTGTGTGCGACCAATTCAAATAGAAGAGTTTGTGGATTTGGAGTTGCACATGGTCGTGTGAGTAAGTACTATAAGAGGTAACTTTAGATTTAGTGTTTAAATCTATTGTAAAACTTTTATTCTATCATAGTGAATTTGTTGCTTTGAGGATAGATTAGGTCAAATCATCCCCAAATTTTTTTGCCTTGAAATTGTTGGTTTCATTAGTTTTCCTAGGTAATCATATTGCTTGTCTTCTTTATTTTTTCCGCACTTTATGATATGATTGTTTGTGTTTAACCTAGATCTCATAATAAATCTAAGTATTAACTTGGTTAATCAATATGTTAAACAATCTAAGTGTATAGCGGTCTAAACAAAACAAACAAGAAATTTTGGAGAAGACCCACAAGTTTCTTGTGTTTATAAGAAAGATAAAAGAGAAGAAGTTGAGAAATAGTTACCAAATGAATATGAACCACTATTTATACCCAAAGGATTGTGACCTTTAAATAGACACATTTTCATTGAATATGAACCATTATTTATATCCAAAGGATTGTGACCCTTCAATAGACACATTTTCATTTAATATTTACATCTTTTGTCAATAGACAATATTTTCATTCAATATGCATTTTTTTGGTTAGTAGACACTTTTTCATTCAATAGGCTCATTTTCGGTCAATAGACACATTTTCATTTATAGGCACATTTTCGATCAATAAGCACCTTTAATATATATCCAATATAAAGGCTTATGACATTTCAATTGACACCTTTTGATATATCCAATATGAAGGGTTATGAAATTTCAATAGTTGCCTTTTGGTATATCCAATTTGAAAGGTTATGACTCTTCAATAAGCACGTTTTGGTATATATATTACAACCTATCTTGTATATACCTATATACAACACAAACTAAACTAGAGACGCAACATTCTGTCTCTAGTTCTTTCCCCAAAAAATCTAATAAATAAAACAACATTTCTTTCTTCTACCTAACTAATAAAACTTTGTCCCATTTCTTTCAATATCTTTTTCTTTTCTTTTCTTTTTTTTTTTTTTTTTTTGCTTAATACTCTAACTAAAAAATAATGGTTTTATTTTTTTTTTAAATTCATCCAGTAGCTATTCTCGTGCATTACACGGATTAGCAACTAGTTTGAAATAAAATTAAAACTAAAACTAAATAAGATTCGACTTGTTTACGGTCTTATGAATAAAGAGAAAATTGTGCAGAAAACTGATGTTTCTTAAGGCAAGAATATAGGTCAATAGTCAGTACCGTAGCCATTGGGACATAGTGCCTTGATGGCTGAGATCATAACCATCATATGAAACCAATATTTGTAATATTCCATTAAGGCTTCGTTTGGGAGGAGAGAATGGAAAGGAATGAAACGAATCATTTTATAATATTCTTCCCTTCCCTTATTTGGGAGTTTTAATGGAGGGAATGAAAAGCTCATTTCCTTGATTGAGAGTTTAAGTAGGAGGGAATGGAATAGGTATGAGAGAATACTCATTCTTCTCTATTCCTTAAAACCTCAAATTTTCATTCCCCCCGAAATTGGGAAGAATGGGAGGGAATGAAATTAGATTTAATGATTTTTTTATTTTTTACTAAAACTCCCAAAATACCCCTGTATATTCAACTCTTTATTTTAAAATAGGGGTCTAATAATAATATTGTCATAAAATGATTCAATTTCATTCACTCCATGTTACTCCCAAACAAGATTACTTATATTTCATTCATTTTCATTCCTTTCCATTCCTTTATTTTAAAACATCCAATCAAGGTTACTTAATTCCATTTCATTCCATTCTTTTCAATTCCTTTCCCTTACTTAAATACATTCCATTCATTTCCATTCCCTTATTATTATTATTCCATTCTATTCCCTTCCCTTATGAACTCCCAAACGGAACCTAAGTCTAAACTCTTTTCCTAAACGGAGATATAATATCACCCCCCCCCCCCAACTTCTTTAATTCCTCATGCAATTAATGTTGATGATATATATGGGATAGATTGTAACATTTGAGACTCAAAGGAAAAAAAATATTGTTGATCTTATTCAGTTATCCCACTCTATATGAGTCACAAAGGAAGGGATCGAGAACCCCCTTGATTTTGAGTCTTTGACCAAATTAAATTTAACAACTAAGCAAAGTAGCTAATGTGGTAAGAATATTTTAAAGAAATTCGATTTCTTTTTTGGTGAAATGGAAATCAAGTTTGATGCTATATAATTGATGGATATATATATATATGGAAAATGTTAATCGATGCCTTAAGGGTATTGGTTTAGGATATATTGTTAGAAAAATTTTATGGAAAAAGAGAAAAAAATTAAAATTTTTTATTGCTTTTTTATATTTCCCATGAAATTGTGTTAAAACTTTCTTAAAATTGTTTATTAACAATTTCCCTAAGGGCACAAGATAACATGACCCTATATATATAAAACAACATAAATATTATTGTTAATAAAATCTTTACTACAATCCCATTAAAAAAATCTCTAATTTGCTAAGAAAAGAAGAAAAGATTTCCAACAAAACTGGTTGATATCTTGAAGAACCAAAAAAGACAATGCACATAAAAACCAAACTAAAATTAGATATGTGTCTATATCGTATCATGTCTAGTGCATTGATGCTCTAAATAGAAACTTAACCCCCAAAAGTGAAACTAAAAGTTTAATCTTTATCCATTTCTGTTAATATTAATTCATTGACTTCTTTATTTTTTCTTCAGTTGGGACTTCCACTCATATTTTTATATCCAACACTTTGGAATTACGTTCATTTGTCAAGTTCAACCAAATTGCAGGTGCACCTAATACAAGGTCACTTATTAGTCATCTGTTAATCTTTTTTTCATTTGTCAAGTTCAATCAAATTGTATATAATATATAAGTAGCACACAAATTCAAGGTCACTCATAATTCATCTAATAAATATGCCCTTTTCTCAGTTGTGAGGAATAACTAAATCATTTTCATGATTTCAGCTATGTCATAATTTGAAATTTGTTTTTCAACCGGAGGAACTAATAATTAAATCAATCAATCAAATTTGGAGCACTACTTTCATTATAAGCCAACATGAAAGGGGTTCAATATTTGTGGAAAGATGACCAAACTCCATATCAGATCCTCCAGATAAACAAGTTTTTCTAGGCCAATCCACCACATGGGATTTTGGCCAATTAATTACAGATAATTTGTTATAATAAAAGTAAATTAACAGGCCAATTTCGAAAAATTAAAAGTACAAGTGGTTTTCCTTTGTTGTTGAAATTTTTTACGATATTTTTTCCTTTGCACCATCGCCATGTATTTGTGGGGGGAGCAAAACTTGGGCCCTTGCAGTGGGCTTAAGTACCACATTTTACCAACAATACGTCCGAGGAGAGGAAATTATAAGGAAACCTCGTAACTAACAGTGGAACGCGTAAGTGTCCAGGAATATTGGTCCGAGAGGAATACCCTCCTCGGGTCTGGCATATGTCGGTGAGGAAGGCCTTGGCTCCCCCTTAGTCCACCTTCCAGAAAGTTCCAGAGGTGAAGATAGATTACCAATGCACACGGAAGGGATAAAGATGCAGAAATATCTTAGGAAAAAGCTGCTACCACCGCATTAAATGCATTACAGCAGCTTTCCTGGCCGCATTTATGTGGAGTAGACCTCTGAACAGTGTTTTTGATCACCTTTACCCCCAGAAAATCAAAAAGCTGTAAGAGAAGAAACAGAAACTCGAGTACCACGCTAGATGACAGACAAGTGGATGATAAGATCGAACAATGAAGGACTATATAATGGAGTAAAACCTCCAGAAGAAGGGGATCGGAAAATAGAAAGGAATAACAAGAAGGAAGAATTACTGTAGCATCTGGAAGAACACAACCTAAAGAAAAACATTTTATCTAAGAACCTACCCCTCGGACATTACTTGACGCCACCAATTAATCCAAAACTTGCTCCTCGGACCTGAGATCTTAACTTGTTTATGTGTTTTAGCCTCCTCGGCCAAATTCCTAACCTTCATTAACTGTTGTAAGACCCGTTATTAGCCCAATTCTTTCGCCCACTCTCTTACAAATTTATTGTATTGGGCTTATTGGGCCCATCTCCTGTTTCCATCTAGGTGTGGGCTACAATTTGTGACCCTACAGTATTCTTTTCACTTTTCTTATAAAATAAGTAATAAATAAACACATGATATATTGCAATTGATGAAAAATAAAATACAAAATACAAAAAGTATGATAGAGAATTTATTTTCATTCTATATTTTGGTCATAAATAAAAATTCTTCATCCCATTTTTTATATTCCACTTTACACTCATCCAATTATTATTCCTATGTCGTAATTTTTTTTTTCAATTTTAAATTTTGGTTATGTTATAATGAAAAGGAAAATGAGTATGTAGGAACTGGAAAGTTGTAATTAGCGGAGTATAAAGTGAAATACAAAAAGTGAGATATAATATTTTTATTCATTTGCCTTGTATTCTATTTTAGGATGTCTCAAAATATATACCTCTTTGAAAAACTAATAGACATAAATTGGTTACTTCTCTAAATTACCCTTTACTTTATTTAAATACCACTCTTTCACTAAAGGTTAAATTAAACAATTTAATTTTAGAAACCTATATCTTCTTTTATTTGGAAGACAATGTTTGGGTTTGTGCCTTAAAATCCAATTTGTTGTCATATTTAAAGTAATAGTATTTAATTACATGAGACTATTTTGCACATGAACTAATTGGACATTATCATATAGTCCTTGAAATGTATTGTATGTAATCTATGTGCTTTAATTACAAAAGATATAAATCACAAGTTCCTTATAAACTAAAAAACGTAGTTCGTAGTTGATGATGAAATCAGGTGTTTTATTTGTGAAGACTATAAAGCCTAGAGTGCAAGTATATTTTCACAGTGGTACTTTTTATGTAATTGATGGTAACTTTGGACTTGTCAAAGAGCTAATAGAAGCCCGTAACTTATTGGAGTTAGAGCCTTATTTGTTCCATTGGTCCCAACTCAAGCCACTTACTAATACCCAATTGCATTAGCCCAAAAAGGCAAGTCCAATTAAATAATCAATTGGTTATTTAATAAAAGTTATTTAATAAGATAAATACCTAGACAGTTAAAACATGCATACGAATAAAAGGAAAGAAAACAATTTTCTCTTGTATCTCTCTTCAAACGAACTGTTCATAACACAAGAAAAAGAACTTGTTAAGGTCAGTATGAGGTTAGTTGCGTGAAACTGTTACAAATGAGTGTACTTTAGTTAGGTGGTTACAGATGTGTCAAAGCTGTGCTGATGTTTAATAGATTGAGATGTAATAATTTGTTGTAATTGAGAAAGTAGTTAGTTAGTTAGCTGGGAATAGTAGAATTGAGAAAGTAGTTAGTTGACTTAGTTCTTTAGTTTAAAGTACTTACTTAGTTGGCTAGAATTGGGAATACTAGAATTGAGAATGTAGTTAGTTCATTAGATTAAAGAACTTAGTTGCTAGAATTGGTTACAAATATCCCGCAACTGAATTTAAAGTACTTAGTTGGCTAGGAATACTAGAATTAGTAGTTAGTTGTCTAGGAATACCAGAATTGTTACAAATAGCTAACAACTGAAGTGTATAAAGGGGAACAAGGACCTCAATAATGGAATCATTGAAGAATTAACCCAAACCAGTACCTAATCTCTCTAATTCCCTATCTCATCTCTTCCACACTTCTTGGAGGCCGGGTTGGCCTGGAATTCAACCCAAACTATCTTCCTTTACTACTTAATCCTTGGAAAGATCTTAATGAAAAGTACAAAGAATTGATTGAGAGACCACACATCTTGAGCGCCAAGTGAAATTAGGGTAAAGTTAGAAGGTTTCCTAAGATTGACCTTCTATTTATTTTTTTAGAATCACTACATTAAGGTATGCTTTGTATTCTTTGTTATAGAATTAAAAATTGTATGTTATCTCTCATGAATAAATTAGATCCTTGTGTTTGCTTCCGCAATTTTGTTGTACGTGATGCAAAACTATGTTTTTCAATAGACAATGCATAACACTATTGATGACTTTGATTGGAGTGAAAGTAGGGAAGATAGAAAATGGAGTAGAGAAAATAAGAGAGATTTTAGCTAGGAAGGGTGTTTGATTAGAGTGATTTGGGGGAGAGAAAATGTTGGGTTCAGTTGTTTTCTCCCTAGGCCTACCACTTTTTAGCCCTCCAAATCGGAGAGAAAATGGGGAGGAGAAAAGGTTGGTTGGCCCACCAATCTTTTTTTCTTTTTTTTTTTGCTCTTTCTTTCTTTTTATGGGTTATTTATAAAATTTTTTACTTGCTTATTTTATTCTAAAACAATAATTTTTTTTTTTCATTTATAAAATATTTGTATAAAAAAATTCATGTAATAGGGGTATGACAGAGTAAATTTATACAAACTCTATTTTCTATTCCCCACATTTCCATCCTCCAACCAAACACAAATAAGGAGAACTAAAATCTCTTTTATCTCCCTACTTTTCCATCATCTTCTTAATTTTCTATCTTCCTACTTTTCTATCCCCAACAAAACGAACCATATGTGTTAAATGACATTCCTTTATAAAATTGGATTTTCTAAGCCAAACTTAAATAACTTGGTTTGCCTTAATCTCCCAATTAAATGAGTTAGTATATTCTTGGTTTGCCTTAATCTCTCAATTAAATGGTTGAGTTTTGATGGTTGAATAAGTGATCTGAGATCAAATCACTGCCTACACAAAAAACCGATTGATATATTGTTCTGATGATAAAGAGTTATTATTAGTAGATGTCATAAGCTGAAACTCTCTCTAAAAAAAAGGTTAAGCTTTGAACAAATGGGCCTATAAAATTAATTTTAAAATTTGCTCATTTTATCTTAAACTCTCAATTAAATGAGTGAGAGTAGCTCCAATGGCTTGACTCTTGACACTGAGAAATTATTAGGTCCACTAGAAGGACTATTGAAGTGGTACTCATAGTCTTTCTAACCAATAAAATGCTTCTATTTATGCAAATGTGATATCACCTAGTGGGTTTTAATTTTTAATTTTTGTGCTAGTTAGGAATCTAACTCACATATTTGCATAAATGAAATTATTTCATTTGTTGGGAGGATCACTTTAGCAGTCCTCCCAATAGACCTAATAATTTCTCGTTAAGATGTTTTTATCAACTGAAAAATCATTAGATATTTCCAAAATATAGTGACATAATATTTCCTTATTTTGGATGATTTTAATTATTAACATCCTTAATTACATGAGAGAGAAAATACTACGTCACTATAGTTCTAGAT
Source organism: Quercus parvula (assembly GCA_030820535.1). Taxonomy (NCBI): domain Eukaryota; kingdom Viridiplantae; phylum Streptophyta; class Magnoliopsida; order Fagales; family Fagaceae; genus Quercus; species Quercus parvula. Next base: position 10,663,319 of record JAUAME010000010.1, read on the forward strand.
AACTGGATAATTACTATTGTAACCATAAGTGAGAGGTTTATTATGATGCATTTATGATGCTATGCTGACTATTAACTAAGTTTTGATCCAGGTATCAGATATTCAGTTGGCTTGCAGGAGGGTCCAATGGTGTTCCAAAGTGTAGTCTTTTTTCTCTTCATGTCCTTACTCATTTTCTCTTCAACCATCACCACTGCCATTGCTGCCTTGCCTAAACAACAAGAGCTAGATCGAATTTCAGCACTGCCTGGACAACCACCAGTAACATTTTCTCAATTTTCTGGCTACGTTACGGTCAACAAGCAACCTGGACGAGCTCTCTTCTACTGGTTGACAGAAGCCACTGCTTTTCCAGAAAAGAAACCTCTTGTTCTTTGGTTCAACGGAGGTTAGTTAACTTCTTTCTCACTTTTTATCTTTAATTTCCACCGACTACTCTTCTCCTGTAATTCTAGGGTGCTAGTCTGGCTCTACTATAGGAATGAATTACAATATATCCATCTTGTAGCACTCTTCACAACATTTACATAGGAAACACGAATTACATGGTTTTTTTTTTTTTTTTGGAAAACATAAAAAGTAGAACTTCAGAAAAACATTCCATTCGAAGCAAGAACAAGAATTAATTAGAAGCCATGAATTAATAAGCATTCAGAAGTCACGAATGGTGATGAGATGATATGTTTCTTTCATTAAAGAAGAACAATTCAAAAAAATGAGTTTAAAGAATACAACAATTTTAACCAACTTTTGCACAGTTGATTTAAAATGACATATGATGTGATTGATAATGTTAATAGTGAATTTATATGAAAGTGATATTATACTAATTATAATAATTTGCCATATGTGAAAAATGACTATGAAAACTATTGCCTCCTAACATTACTTGCTATAAAAGTTGTTAATATCTACTTGTGTTTAAATAGTTGAAACCGACATCAATAACAATTAAACGTGTCACTATCTAATTGTGTTTAAATAATGGAGACCGACATCTGAATTAATATAAAAACATATGGCATAATAACAATTATTGATGAAAAGGGTCTAACCCTTTTGTAGTTGTACTATGGTTATATAATGTATTATAAACCCAGTTTAAAACATTAATATTACTATTTTTGTATATGTTCTAATAAATATTACTATTTACTCAAAAAAAATAAAAGAAGGGAAGGTCATAACCTCATAGGTGAGGTGCTTCAATGTGGATTACTAAGGGGACAAATAATATATTTGTGAAAAGGTTGCACACAACTACAGATACACATAAATAATATATGTTTTTAAAAAAAAAAATAAAAAAGTAGAAAGGTTATACAGATATTATGTAGTGAAATTCTCAACTACATACCCGGTACATATTTTGTTGTCCCTCATGTGAAATGTTAACAAATGATTTAAGGAAATTAGTTTGGACAAAATTTGACAAATCCACCATTAGATTACATCTTTTTCTTATAACCTCCATACTTGCAAAATTTCTAGAAAATTAAAGATCAATAGTTATGTCATCAATAAATTGTTTAAATTGAAAGTTTTTGTAGTTTAAAATTATGTATAAAATATAAGCTTATAGATCATATAGTAAATAATATCTGATTGATACAAAATTTGACATATGTATTAAGAAAGTAAAAAAAATACCAACGGTTAGATTTTCAAAATATGTTGTAATTTTTATTTTAATGAGTAAGGTTGTAGCATAGGGCTACAACTAATTTTGCAACTAAATTTTGTCCAAATATTAATTATACATTGCGTAATTGTGCAGGGCCAGGTTGTTCATCGGTGGCATTTGGAGCATCAGAGGAAATTGGGCCATTTAGGATTAACAGGACTGGTTTATCACTTTATCTCAATGAGTATTCATGGAATAGAGGTAACAACCACTATTCAAATATTATTTATATTCAGCAAGTTGGTGAACCTTTATCTTTGCAAATTTGTGGTTAAAATCTATCATGTGTTTACTTTTTTGTGCTTATAGAAGCAAATCTTTTATTTCTTGAATCGCCGGCTGGTGTTGGTTTTTCGTACACAAATACAAGGTCCGATCTTAATGATTCCGGAGATAAACGGACTGGTACTAGATTATGATGATTTTATTATTATTATTAGATTACCATAAGATTATGTTGTAAGTGAATCTTATGCATTACCAATTTTGTGACACAGCTAAGGATGCTCTAGTATTTCTAATTAGATGGATGTCAAGATTTCCACAATACAAACATCGAGAGTTCTACATTGCTGGGGAGAGCTATGCTGGTATATACATACATATATATATATATATATATATATATATATGCAACAAACAACTAGTAACTTATTATTACACAATTGTGAGTAATTCTAAATAATCATAAGCTAATCTTTTCATTCTTTTTATAGGGCATTTTGTTCCCCAGTTGGCAGAGAAAATTGTAGAATATAATAAGGCACTCTTGCAACCTATCCTCAATCTTAAAGGATTTATAGTAAGTAATACATAATTACCACAAATTTGAACACCAAGTTTGATCATAACTCTAATTAAAAATTTTCAATCATTTTATGCAGGTGGGAAATGCAGTTTTTGATAATTACTATGATGAAATTGGAACAATAGAATATTGGTGGAGCCATTCATTGATATCTGATACAAGATACCGATCAGTTCTCAAGAATTGCAATTTCAAGTTGGTAGAAAGTGAAAGAACACAACCATGTAAACAAGCAATGTACCATGTCATTACGGAGCTTGGAAACATAGATCAATACAGTATTTATACACCAATTTGCTTGGCATCGCCTGATAATACTATGAGCCCCATAAGGTTCAAAAATACTCTATTGCGTCGAAGGCTTTCTGAGTACGATCCATGTAGTGCAAATTATGCTGAGAAGTATTATAATCGGCCGGAAGTACAAAAGGCAATGCATGCAAATGTTAATGGAATTCTTCGCAACTGGACTGTTTGCAGGTTTACTATTTAATGGGTCAAAAATTTTTGTTTATGTATTTACTTTTTAATAATCCAATAATTGGGAAAGAGTGATTTGAACCTGAACATCTTCATTAAAAACATTAAAAAAAAATATCAGTTGAGGCTATTAACTTTGTTTGTTTCTAGAATTGAAAACATAATCCTAGGCGTTTGATGATGCATCTGATTCCTATATATACTTTTCTATTGTGTAGTGATGTTATCGGAATCGGACCCGGCAAAATTTGGAAAGATTCTGAATTTTCTATGTTGCCAACATACAAGAAGTTGTTTACAGCTGGTTTACGAATCTGGGTTTTCAGGTAAAAGTTTTTAAATGCTAAGGATAACAATTTTTATAATTAATTAAAGTAATATCAGTTTTACACTAACATTACTTGTATTAATACACATTACAATACTTGTACCTTAAACTTTGAAGTTTTTATAAATAGATATGAATAAATAAATTAGTAATCACAATGCATGAGAAACTATAAAACTTAGTCATGTGGTAAGTAATTTTTGGCCGGTGACTTGGATTGGGCTACGTACAATCACAAGTTGCAAGACAACATTGAGACACTACAACAATGAACAAAAAGACTATACTTGAGAAAACCTATGTGAATAAAATTTTGACACGACCCAACAAAGAAGAAGAACAATTCTCTAACCTACTCTTTGATTCAATAACATGCGCACTGTAAAAAGAAGCACTATACTAGAACTTGTAGGCCTCTGAGTCTCTGAGTAATTTAATGTCATTGATAGTGATATGGACAATATCCTTACGTAGTCCAATAGTACTTAACCTTTTGTTGAAAATCAATTTCACAATGTCTACTCACAGAAACATCCCAATGAAAATTTAACACCATTTCTTTTCTTTTTCACCATAACATTTGGAAAAAGTTTAAGATGACAAAATTTTCCACAACTTCTTGTCATAACTGCAATATGGCAGAATATGAGTTGTGAAAAAAACTTATAGGTCTATGTGAAAGCAACCGGTAATCAATTACAATCTGTTAGATAAGATAATTGTGGTTTTTATTTATTTATTTATTTATTTATTTATATTAGATTCTAGAATTACTCTTACATTAGTGTTGGTAGAAGTTCTTCTGTTGCAGTCAGCGACTCCTTCACTTTTAGATTTCATCTCTTGATTTGGAAGGCCCTATATATGCCTAATGAGCATAACCTTGGGCTTGCCTAGCCATCTTCCTTGTAGACTTCTTGTTGTACCAAACTTCAAATTTGTAGCCAGTCCTTTAGCAACAATTTATATTTTGAACAACTTGAGATTGAATGCTTTATCGTAATTATGAGAGAATTTTTTATAAGTTATCACTCTATAGTCTATACTCAATATGTGTCTCTCACATGCTGATGCAAATTTTTTTTATAAAATCTTACATGCATATTATGATCATCTGTGTTTGCCTCCCATGCATTGTTGATTACTTATTGTTCTTAGTTTAAAGCTTTTGTTTATAAACATAGTCAATTCCATATCGAAACAAACAAATAAGCATAGTAAATATTCTAATTTTTAAGGCAATTGCTCCTATGTTGATGAGAAGATTAATGAGCAGTGTAATTGCAATTGCTTTTGATTTGAAAAGTAATAAAGAAGTATAAACAACGAGAAAGATCTAATTTTTTAAGGCCATTGCTTCTATATTGATGCAGTGGGGACACAGATGCAGTAGTTCCAGTGACTGCCACTAGGCTATCCCTCAGCCATCTCAATCTCACCATTAAAACTCTGTGGTATCCATGGAACGAAGATAATCAGGTAATTAAACACAATTTCTTACCAAAAATAAATCAAAACCTCCAACACACTAACAAAAATATATAGATACGTAGATAAAAATATTCACAAAGAAATGTTATATTAATCTGAAAATTAAACTTCTTTTATAGGTAGGAGGATGGACAGAGGTCTACGATCAACTAACTTTTGCTACAGTGAGAGGGGCTGGCCATGAGGTTCCACTATCTCAACCCAAACGAGCACTCATTCTTTTCAAATCTTTTTTGGCGGGGAAGGAATTGCCAATTTTACCTGGATATGAGAATATAGATTATTGATTATGGAATTGCCAAAATTACCTGGATATTATAATTAAAGAAAATTGATTATCTTTGAGCAATTTATTAAGTGTAATTGTTTCATGATTCGTATTAATATATTACAAATCCAAAATTAGTGCCTCTATATATGGAACAAGATCCTCTCCATTTCAAGTCACAAATCCAATAAATAAAATCTTAACTGTGGCATTTTTACCAATGGCTTTCCTATGTTGCATGCCATATAGAAACCAATTGAGTAACCCAATTCAATCCTTAATTAAGAACCAAAAGCATATTTAATTTTTCTTTAAAGCCATTTCACATATTATGGAAAAAACACATTACTAGCACCTGGAAAATGAATGACAATTTCAACAACAAATCTAACCGAATGAAGAAAAAGACATCCTTTACAATTTTAGAAGACATGTAAAGGTAAATTAGCTGCACACTAATTCCAAAGATCTCTACTTATCAATTTTGAAAAGAACATTTCCGGATTCAAGGTCATAGTACAAGCAAGTAGTCCTGCCTTGGTTTGTAATCGTATACAAATTTGAAGTGCATCTCAGATACCAGTGTGAGATGAAGAAATAATTACTTTGAACCCTCACCAATGCCTGGAGGCATTCCCAAGCTCTGAGCAAGATCACTCATCCTCTCCTTCATGGCCGAAAAAATATAAAAGCCGAGACTTTCGGTTTTATAGCAATTGGCAAAGGTGGAAGAAGAGTTTCGAATACAAAAAACTGAAATTCTCATGACCTGGACACAACTGATGTGCATCCTTGTATGCCTCAGGCCCTCAGTAACTAAAAGTGAAAGAGTCTGCACATAGTATCCCATATAGTATCCCATCCATTACTGTAATCAGAACCCCAAACCAATTGGACACTCTAAATTGGAAGGGTGATGGAACCGCATATTAACCAATTAAATAGTTTTCTTCTTTTCTAAATATATTTCCAATATATGCACTCTATGACAATTGGATCATTACATAGGCATGTTTTTTAGCCTAAACATCAAATGGTTGAGCTTCATTAGATAGTTCTCAAGATTTTTTTTTTTTTTTGGGTTACACTGAATAATTTTTACTAAAGGGAAAATCTAAAGGATATTGACAAGGTCAAATTCCACTTTCTGCAAACACCCCCCCCCCCCCCCCCCCCAAAAAAATAAAATAAAAGGAGCCCATTAGGGTGAGGGAAAGGCCAGTCGAGCCAGGCCATTAAACCAAACCAGAAATTCCCCCTTAACTCTAATTCAACGACTAGAAATTTTATCAACTAGTTAAGCTAACTAGAACCCACCTGCAAGTAATTTATCAAAAATCAAAAAACAAACTAGCTCTTTTGGGTTTTTTTCCAGTAATTGCAACAAGAATGCAAGTTTTGAATCGGTTGGATTCAAAGTAGTTTAGGTAAGATGCATATCTAGATATGTTATTATAACTATACGTCTATACTATAATTGAAATGAAATCCTACCTATGATATAATGTAACCAAATTTCAACATTTTTGGATACTCAAATTCCATTATCTTTTCAACTAGGAGATGAAAGTCTGTTTTTTTATGGTTTTCTTTCTGGCTGGACCTTACATCAACAAATTTTTATGCAATGAAAAATCATTCCCATATTAATGTGATAGAAATGTGTGTGCCTGCATGTGTGCAGGTGTGTGCTTGTAGAATTTTTCGTCCCTTTTTATGAAGCTTTTTGTTGATGTATGGCAACTTCAGATCAAGTCATTTTGACCTCATGATAGTTGATATATCCCTTCTTTTGAGTGATTTAAATGAAAAACAACAAGTTGCAGCATAGAACAACAACCAAAAATTACCTATACTTTCTTTGTCATGCCATTTGGGGGGCCTAAATTAGATTTTAACGAGTCCATATAATAATAGGTATGTTTAGTTTTCATTGATTTATTTGATACAATGGCTAGAAAGTATAAGGTATATTTGGTAATGGGTGTGATAGAGAGAGATGGATATACACTCTATTGTACTGTTCTGTTCTTTGATTCTTAAGGTCGTTACCTGGGAAAGTATCAGAAACTTGTGCCAACAGCAATGGAGCGTATTATCTAGGGATTTGGAGATGGATCGACAGTTCCAGGACCTGTTTGGTACATGTGTTTAAAAACTGAAAATTGTTGTTTGAAAACATTTATGGAAATACGTGTGGGTGAAAAAGTGTGTGAAAATACGTATAATGTTGTTTAAAAACTGAAAATTGTTGCTTGAAAATACAAACCAAACACCCCAACAGTCTTTGAAACTCCAATTGGAAAATTAGGTGCTGTCATTTGTTGGGAAAACAGAATGCCTCTTCTAAGGACAGCCATGTATGCTAAAGGTTAGTAATCTTTGATGCTTAATGCAACTCACATTAATAAGAACACTATCTCAACTTTTTTCAGCTGCTTTTTAACCCTTTCTTTACCTTCCTATCAGTTGGGAACTAATATAATATTTTGATTATTTATTTATGTATTTTGCTATTACTGAATGTTGGAGAGCTAAATTGATATCAGGCCAGGAGCATAAGAATTTCAAGAAAGTTGTAGGCCACCCTAGTTGTCCAATGAAGAATAGTGCTTACACCCCCCCCCCCCAACCCACCCCTCTCTCTCTCTCTCTCTCTCTCTCTCTCTCTCTCTCTCTCTCTCTCTCTCTCTCTCTCTCTCTCTCTCTCTCTCTCTCTCTCTCTCTCTCTCTCTCTCTCTCTCTCTCTCTCTCTCGTTTTTGTGTTTGTGTGTTGGATTCTAACTTGGTCTTAAGAAATGTATTTATTTCATTCCAAATTTTAATTATATACCACGTGTCTAATATTATGGCAAATAAATTGACATATACAAATAATATTTGAACACGTGGCATTGTTTTTCTAATCATACCAAAGAAGTTGTCATATGTTATAATAAAATACTTTGAAAATGAACGTTATAAGACAAAAGATTCGTAAGGTCTAGACCCATCTCTCTTCATAGAAAGTATTATGGTGTTAAAAGCCCAAACTGTCATTCTTGGACATTACTGCACGTTTGTTTTGTTGGCCCATTGGGTTCTGTCTTTAGTTACATTGGACCAATGGAGCTCTATTATTGGATTTCATCTCCATTTTCGATGGTCAGCTGTCAGCACATGAGATAAGACCTATTGGGTTCTCACTTTGGTTCCAATGGGACAAACGAGCAAATTAGGTTCTGTTGGATTTCATCTCCATTTTTGTTGGTCGGCACAAGAGATGAGACCGACCTATTGGGTTCCGGCTTTGGTTCCATTGGGCTAGTTTTGACCAGAGGAAACGTAGGATAAGCAACTTTTTAATGCTGTCAGTTTTTTTTTTTTTTAATGGGTCTTAAATAAGGGAAGTTTATTGAAAGGATAAAAGAGGAAAAAAATTTTATTTCTAAATTGGTTCGGAGGAAAATTTTCTACAAATCATTTTCGTATATTTTTATATTATGTGTAACTTTTTTTTTTAAGGGAGTTTTGATCTATGATGTCCGCTCTTAATAATAATTATTTATTATCAAACTAAGTTACTAATTGATTTTTGGTGTTAGTAGGGATTGAACCCCAAATCTCTTACTCAACAATCAGAAATTTTACCAGTTGAGCTAACTGGAACTCACTAATCTGTGCAACTTAGATAAATTGTTTTCATCTTATCGGGTGTTTTTTTTTTAATCTTTCTATTTTTTATTGACCATGTGGTTATAACCTATGCAACTCACATCACAGAGTCATTGGTTGAACCAGTAACCTTAAAATTTTTTCATATTTAATGAGTCATATGACTTATTTAAATAATTAATGTCAATAGTTTTATAAAATTTGTCATATAATAGATTGAAAGAGATTCCCAAACCGATTTGAAGGAAAAGTTAAAAAGACAAATACAATCAGGAAACATCTAAAAAAGAAAAAAGAAAAAGCTTACCAGCTGTTTTTTGCCATTTATATATATATATTTTTTCAACTTTTTGAAAATGAATGGCTTGAAAGAGGATTTGTACTTAAAAAATGAAGTTTCAAAATGCTATACTTTAAAAAGGGATGACTTCAAAACAGGATTAGATACCCACAAACAAACCCAACAAATAGGCCTATTGGCCAAGCTATGAGCAACAAAATTAGCATTCCAGCAATTAACAAAAACAAATATTGCACTTAAAACACTGGGAAGAGCAGTAAAACTCCGATGTCTTGGGTTCGAGCAGCTATACGTGTATCCACTCCCTTAGGGTCATCAGACTGGGGATATTTAATTGCCCCTTGAATTTCCCGAGGTGCACTTGCGGAAAACTCATTGCTAAGGTCCTATGCACTCCTAGGATTAGTCAGGACAAGGTCCTAGACACCTGGTGCCAATCAAAATAAATAAATAATATATATATATATATATATATATATATATATATTGCACTTAAGATTTGAGCTTGTGGGAACCTAAGATATGTAGGCTTGCTTTGCAACTCCTAGGCATGCTTGGCAACGTCCTCGGCCGACCTCGGCATGCTTTGCAACGTTCTTGACATGCTTTGCAAGGTCCTTGGAGTCCCACATCGAAGAAACACCCCCCCCCCCCCATTTGCTGCCTTATAAGCTGTGAAGCCAAGGGAGTAATGTACCACCAAGCTTCCATATATGGAAGCTTGGTGGTACACTACTCCCTTGGTTTCACAGCTTATAAGGCAGCAAATGGGGGGGGGGGGGTTTCTTCGATGTGGGACTCCTAGGACCTTGCAAAAGCATGCCGAGGTCGGCCAAGGACCTTGCAAAGCATGCCGAGGTCGGCCGAGGACGTTGCCAAGCATGCCTAGGAGTTGCAAAGCAAGCCTACACATCTTAGGTTCCCACAGAGCTAATATCAAATACTACCAAAACGTTTCCAAAATTATTCAAACTAGCATGTAACCCATGCAAATACATTGATACATTTAAAATTAAACACAATTTTTATCATAAAAATATAAATAATTAGTCAAATTATTAAAAAAATAGCATATAACACATGCATTAATGCATACATATAGATATATTTAAAATTAAACACAATTTTTATCATAAATTAAATACATATAATTATTCAAATTATTTTTTTTAAAGTAAACGTAATTAGTCACATATTAAAATTCTTACCTAAATTTAATACTATTTACGATAATTTTTTTTTCTAATTTTTAATAAGATAGAATATGTGGTGATTTTTGTTGTATAGTGATTTTTATTGAGTATATATGATTTTTTTTTTTTAATTTATAGTTCATTAATATTAGATTCTTAGTATATATTTTGCACTCATTAACTCACTTTAGCATAGGAGAAAGGGATTGAGATCTAATGCAATTGTATTTTCAATGGCTTAGATAGAAAGTTAAAAAGTACTATTAATCTCAACACTTGAATCAAAATTTTTATTTAACCTCTTAACTTTATACCTTTTTACTGTAATTGCATGATGCACTAGATGCACTTTCTACTTTTTCTAGTGTATTGTTGAAACTAGGTGGGAATGCCAAGTGTAAAAGACCCAAAAATTTTTATATAAAAAATGAATTATTTCAAATGGTCGTGCACTTTTTTTTATTAGTGATCCTAGGAATACCTTAAATTTTACTATAGGCTTACAAACTAATTTGTTACCAATCATTATAAAGTAATTTAAACATTCATTAATTATGTTATTGAAGTTCATCAATCATAGTGATTGTCACATTATATATGAACATTTAGCATTTTTTATATGAAATCTTTTAATAAGGCTTTCAAAATATGAGGCTATTAGAAACCTAAAACAATTAAAACCCTAAAATGCTTCCCAAAAAAAAAAAAGTTGCAAATATGTTAGATCTTCAATGATGATTAATCTCCCTTAATAGTTCAAGACTTTAATTTTCGTAAACCAATTTCCTACAAAGTCGTACACCAAATAATATATGTCTCTCTCAAAAATTAGATTACAAATTTACTTAACTTTGTATGGTCATATATCTTAGATAAGTTTACTCAAAATATATATATGTAAGGACAAGGGCCCAAAATCATGTATTGGGCCTTAGGCTTTGTCTGAGGACATGAAATGGTCTGAGGAGGGACAAATAGTTGTTAGGAGTCCCAATTTAAAATCTCATGAGTAAGGAACGAATGGAAATGGTCCGAGAAGGAACTCCTCCTCAGATATGTTGAATATAGCTTAGGTATGTAGTCCAGCAATTGGAACGATCCTCCAAGAAGTCCCAACGATAGAGACATGCCCCACGAATACACGAGAACGAAGAAAACCCAAAAATATCTAAAGGAAAGCTGCTACCACTGTATTAAATGCCCTGCAACTACTTTTCTGGCCGCATTTATGTGGAGAAAACTTCTGAACAGTGCTGCCGCGGCTACCATAACTCACAGAAAGTAAGGGAAGATGTCTAATGGGACAGGTACTCAAGTAAGGGTTCAGATGGTCAACAAGTGTAGGATCAAGATGGTCCAAAGGGAGTTATATAATGGGAGAGACCCTCTATGAAAGGATCGGAAAAATAGAGAAAGAGAGAACACTGTAGCAATCCAAATTGTCTTTGTACTCAAGTATAATCAATTTATACAGGTGTGACCTCCTTGAACTGAAAGTCCATTGATATAAGACCTCTTATTTGTGTTCGATTATGATTTAATTTAGTACTAGGTGTTGTCTAACTCATTAGGGCCTAATTCTTCGACTCACTCTCTACAAATTTATTGTATTGGACTCACTGGGCCAAGATCCCATACCACTTAGACTTGAGCTATAAATCGTGTCCCTACAATATATATATATATATATATATATATATATATATATATATATATATATATATATATATATATATATATATATATCTTAGATAAGATAATTTTATTTTTTTTAAAATAATATATATTTTTTCTTTTTGTTAAAATTTGTGCTTCAACTATGATTTTCAATTCTTCTTATGAAATTAATAATAGTTTCATTAAATTATATATTTAATGCATAAAATTAACCTCAATTTAATTAATATTAAATAATTATATTTAATTAATATTTATATATAAAAAGCTACACATAGATCTTTCACCATATGCCCCAAATTATGTTAGGCTGGCCATTGCCAAATGGCTTTAGATTTAGGGGCCCTTGCTAGAAAGACAAGAATGAGTGACAAGTGGGAATTTTTTTTTTTTGGGCCAAAACTTGGAGTTAGGAAAAATTGGGAAGTCTTGATCATATTCGAATATAAGAAATTGATTAAAGTAGACTTTTATCTTTAAAGTTTGAGACTGTTTTCATAATAACCCTTTATGTTTATGGTGGGCCTTTTTGAGATGTTGGGCTAGGTTTCCTAATGTTGTACTAGGTCGAAGTGTTTTGGATAAGAGAGTTAGGACTGGTCCAATTGTAACCCACCTTGGTCCGGCTTGTGCACAAACTATGTCTCGTTCGCCAAAACTTTGGTCACATGCCTATGGCAGGTAGAGCTGCTATGGAAGAGTTATAGCAAGCAGATGTAATAATATAAAAGAAAGCACGTTTGCCATTAGACAAAATAAATAAAGGATCCTTAATTAAAATGAAGACCACAATGACAAGAAATGCCCTGTAAATGAAATGGCAGAAGTAAGTAGGGTAGAAATGAGTTATCAGGGAAGGGATCAATCCGACATTCTAAGTTATGTCACAGGACCAAGACCAAGGTGGGAACCATTTCTTCAATGTGAATAATCTCTCGGGAATATCCTACCGTAGAAATTAATCACTTCAAAGGAATCGGGCCTAAATGGCTTGTACCCAAAAGAATCCTTTGCCTCTGACAGAGAGTAGGCCTTTAGAGGGAGAGAAGGAATTAACATATTGGTGCATGATTGCCATTCTATGCTCTTTGTTTTTGTTATTTCTAATTCTTTTTTTTTTTTCTCTTTTCTTTTCTCAGTACTTACCTATCTAGTAATGTTGTGATTCTCTCCTAGTGATTACTATTGCCGTGATGATGATCCCCCCTTATGCACAGTAGGGGTCCATTATATACTGCTTGCCGTGATTGACTTTTACTATTTTAGCTTTTAACCACCTTTGTCTAGTCTGGGTGTCCTTATCGACCACCACTGGTTTGTCAATTGTCCAGCCACTACCACTTACCTGTGTTGGCTGCACCACTCCCCATCACTAGACAAAGAAGATTATTTTGTTTACTTGCTCACCATGGCATTCTTATCCACCACGATGTGGGTGTTCTCTCTTCCTATCCCTCATGGCATACACTTAGTGGTTCCAACTTATCCTTACTTCTTTTGGGTAGTATGTCATCCTAACAGGACATTTCTCCCAAAAGAATCTAAGCGGGAACCCCAGAATAGGCTTTCCCCTTTCCCCACAGTCAGACTATACCCTCTTCTACCTCTGACCCATGACCCACCACTTCCTGTATTAACTGGGTATAGGCTGGTGATGTCTGGGCTTTGCGTGTGGTCCACTCCTAAGTACATCCAAAACTTATCTGCTACTTATGCGTTTGTCGTGGCCTGAAGGCTTGTCTGTGCATTCTGCCGCTCATTCTTGACCCATTATGGCGTGAACTGCTTTCTGATTTCTCACTCCTTACAGCTTGCTTTTTTTCAAGGGCTGGGCCTTGCCTGGTTGTGGGCTTTCCCTTCTTGAGCCCATTCTTTGCTCTTTCTGTAATCCTGCTACCACTTTCTATCATACCATTTTGTTGTTCCTGCAGTGGTGTTATTTGATCCATGCATGTTGGGCCTCTTTGGGTTTGTTGCTTATTCTTCTCCCAATGACTCAATATGGTCATTGATTTTATACTCATGCTATTTTGGGATTTTCTTGACCCATTTCATTGCTTGTGGGCTCTTTTGTCCCATTTCTTTCTCCTTGAGCATCCTTGGCCCATTTGCTTTCTTTGGGCATCTTTGGCCCATTTTCTAATTCTGCATACCCATGGGCTTTTACTAACTCCCTCGAGCTTCCCTGGCTCAATTACCTCATTCCTCATCCTTGGGGCTCATGGGCTTTCCGTCAACCCCCTACTTTTTTCTTACTTCATTATTTCGAGCTTGCTATGGCCCATTCTTACTTTGCTACATCACATAATGCCCATGGGTTTACTATGTCTCTCTTCGGGCTCTTTTAGACCCTTCTACTTTCCTCAAGGCCCCCTTGTGTACTTTATGGGCCTATGAATCATTGTTCCTACCATCTAGGCTTAATGATTTTTCTAGCCATTTACTAACTCTTCTCTGCCCATATTGTTGGGCTTCTTCCTGCTATTGGGCTTCAAAATGAGCATCAACAATGTTCTAATATTTTTATTTTAGCCTTTTATAGGTTTTTTTTTTTTTTTTTGAGAAAGAAGCCTTTTATAGTTGATTCAATTTTCTATTTGGCTCTTTACATTTTAAAATATTCATATTCACGAAGGACTAAACATAAAACTAAATAAAAAAATGAATAGTCAAAATGAAAATTTTAATATATAAAAGAATAAAATGAAAATAACCACAAACTTTAAGGGTTAAGAATCCAAGAAATTCAAGTGAAGAAGATTTTTGAGAAAAATCCTATAAAATAAGGCAAATATATACTATGATACATAAATTTTTAGCCAACAAGACCAAAAAAAAAAAAAAAAAATCAAATTTTTAGATATAAAATCAATGAGAAATACATATTGAATAACAAATGCTTTTCTTCTTAAGGTTTTTTTTTTTTTTTTAATAGAAAGAAGCCTTTTATAGTTGATTCAATTTTCTATTTGGCTCTTTAATTACATTTCAAAATATTCATATTCACGAAGGACTAAACATAAAACTAAATAAAAAATGAATAGTCAAAATGAAAATTCTAATACATAAAAGATTAAAATGAAAATAACCACAAACTTTAAGGGCTAAAAATCCAAGAAATTCAAGTGAAGAAGATTTGAGAAATATCCTATAAAATAAGGCAAATATATATATATATATATATATATATATATATATATATATATTATATTATATAAATTTTTTAGCCAACAAGCATCAACAAGACCAAAAAAAAAGAATTCGAATTTTTAGATATAAAATCAGTGAGAAATGCATTTTGAATAACAAATGCTTTTCTTCTTAGGTTTTTTTTTTTTTTTAAATAAATTTTAATTCACTTATTTTCTTAATTTTGTGTTTTTCTTTCAGTCATGGGCCGGGGCTCATGGCACATGAAGTGTACACAAAGGAAATTAATTTAACCATGGATAATAGTATAATGCATTGGTGAACATAAATTTAGTTTTAACTTTTTAACTTTAAGAGGGTGGTAAATGTGCTAATTTAAAATTTTTTCATAACTCAAAGTGACAATTTTGACTGAAACAAATATTTAAGATTTTTTTAGAGACTTTCAACTGATGGCGTCTTTTCTTGATGACAAAAAGATGTCCATTCACGATGATAACCTTTCTTTATTTTTTATTAAGGTGATTGTAGGTTAGGTGGATTATTAGAATAGTTAAAAATAAATAAATAATGTAGGTGATTAGGTTCAAAAAGAGCGCAAACTCTAATTTTTATCTTATCGGACACTACATACTAACTGAAAAATTAAACAGTTACCTTTGAATAAGTAATGCTTGTCTTTAGACTTCGAGGGTTGTCTTTATCATTTGATACCAACGTCAACGTAAATTAAGATTTAAGGAGGAGGTTTTATTTGCTAATTTATAAATTTCTCACAACCATGCTGACAAATAAGACTAAGGGTCCATTTGGTTAGAGGAGTGGAAAAATAGGAGGATAGAAAATATTTAGTTTTCCCTCTTGTGTGTTTGGTTGGAGGGGTGGAAAAGTGAGAGGGTGGAAAACTCTTTTGTTTACCACATTATATATAAATTGACTATTATACCCTTGTTACATAATATGTAAGAAATAGATTTATTTGTACTCATTAAATAATATAAAATTTACCACATCATATATATAAATTTATATTATTATAATGTAAAAATTACAATAGTGTACATATTAATTTAATTGGGCAAAAGATTTTGTAACCAGCAAGAAGGTGGTTAGCAAATTTACACTACATTCAGCCCACAAAAATGTGGTCATCAAAGAGGAATTTAGCAAACTTTTGTGTGCAAAAGATTTTGTAACCATTCAACGTGGTTAGCATGCTACACACCTCAAAGAGACAA
This sequence comes from Quercus parvula, assembly GCA_030820535.1. Lineage (NCBI taxonomy): Eukaryota > Viridiplantae > Streptophyta > Magnoliopsida > Fagales > Fagaceae > Quercus > Quercus parvula. The sequence goes on from JAUAME010000010.1 coordinate 10,679,591, forward strand.
CTGAGTCCTTTTATGTCGTAACGAAAATGTATGACATGCTTCATACCTGATACAAAGTATTTTCATGTTAAATTACCAAACACTGCATGAAGGTCCAAATTAATCAAGAAAACATGAGAAGGTATGATATGTTTCAGCAAAACACAACCACTAAAAAATCAAAACCTTACACCAACAGATTCTAACAATCACAACTAATACCAAACAATAAAATCCAACCTCATCAAAGCACATGAACCTCTCTCTTTCACACACAATACACGGATTCTTTATATGCATAGATTCAATAATCCCAAATGGGTTGGCAAAAAATAAGAAATAGGTAAAAAAAAATAGCACAATGGTGTGTGTATTAAAGGAAAAAGAATTAAAAATATATATATAGGAGAAAGATTATGGGAAGAATGGAATAAAAAAAAATCAAATAGCAAAAAAAGTGGAGAAGGTCATACCTGTCTCGGTTGCAAAGGAAATCAAAAGACCCCTTGGCTGGAGAAAAAAAACAAACAGAAACTAATGAGGACAAGGTAGATAAACGAATGAAAAAAAAATTGAATGTCATACGAAACCAAAAAATCAACAAGAAACAATAGATTAATGAGGAGTATAATGAGGACAAGGAACAATCAAATGTATCAACTTGATCAAATCATGTTGAAAAAAAAAAAAAAAAAAGAAGAGAGAGAAGAGAACCTAGACCGCTGGACGTTGGTATGCTGTGACCTGTGAAGGTAAGATGAGAAGAGGCAAAAGTTATAAAGATGATTTGTGGGAAAAAGTCATCAGGTGGGGTAGGTGAAAGGGTCATCAGGTCATGAATGAGAGTAGGTGGGAGAGGGTATTTGCGTAAAAGTGCTTTCATAGCATTTTTCTCTCCAGATTTTCCTCTTGATTTGGGAGATCAACAAAGTGGGCCTGGGAGAGAAAACTTTCTCTCGGGTTTTCTGTCTTTCCCATTTTCCTTCTCAACCAAAAAGTGAAAAACAACATTTTTCACCATATTTTCCTCTCTCTATTTTCCATCCTTCCTGTTTTTACCCCCACCAAACACACCCTAAAATGAATATTTAGGGTCGGTTTGGTTTGCGCGTCCACGACCAGATTATTTACGTTTTCAGCTTTTTTTTTTAACTAGCACCTATTGCGTTTTCAGGCATACAAACAGTATTTTCAAGCATGAACAGTAATTCTTATTTATTATTATTTTTTATTATTTTCAGTTTTCAGCAAAATAAGCGGTATCCAAACCCATACTTAGAGTGAAGAAATTGTAGATTTGGTGGATTAGTTAAGAAATAAGAATTGAGTTTGTCCATCTGATGAGTCATGCATGACCCATGAAAGAATTTTGTGCTGCCAGGAACAACAGATCTGAAAATACAGAACTCTATTAAAAAACCAAAGTTTCCAAACTGCTAAGTTAAAAAAAGAGAGAAGAAATCAGCAGCAGGTAGGTACTCTTTGACTCTTGAGATCATCAGAGACATACCTACTCTTTTTTTTAGACTAATTCATGACACAACGGAACTATTTAACGTAGAATAATGTACATTTATTTGATTTGCATTTGTAGATTATGAGACAATTTCAACGTTGGATTTCTTTCAAGAGAAAAAATATAAATAATTCGATCAGAGACATACCTACTCTTTTTTTTAGGCTAATTCATGACACAACAGAACTATTTAACGTAGAATAATGTACATTTATTTGATTTGCATTTGTAGATTATGAGACAATTTCAACGTTGGATTTCTTTCAAGAGAAAAAATATAAATAATTCGCAAGCTGCCTATATATGTTGATGTTCATACATTGCCAAACTCATTCTTCAAAATAAAAAATTGAGAAATAGCACGGCACTAAGTCTTAAACTAAGTTTGGTTTATACGGAAAAAAGAAAAAAAGACATGGAGCTTGAACCGGCAGCACATGGACCGGTGATAGCGGAGGTCGACATGGGTGCCGACTCATTCGCACCCACGGTGGTCCGAGCCACCGTGGTCCAGGCCTCAACTGTTTTCTTCGACACCCCTGCCACACTAGGTCCCACTTCTTTACTCACTTGTTGTCAACTTTGGTAGCTTGGTTAAATATTGACTTACTTGGATATCGTTCACTTAATGTTACTGTGGTGTTTTTTTTTTCTTTAACCTGATATAATTCTGTAGGCTCTGTTGGGTTTCCACTTTCTACTTTCTAAGAAAGTCATCGATTGTGAGTTTGTAACTGTGGAAGTCGAACGAAATTGATGAATATAATTTTCGAATATTTAGTTTCTTTCTATTTTTGTATATATTCTCAGCAATGAAGTGGAGGGTGATTTCTTTTAATTTATTTAATAATTTATTATTATGGCATGTATGATTAAGAGAAGTTCTATCTATGTGTTCCATGTGACCCAGAATTCCCTTCTGGAAATATTCACAAAACACAGTTGTTTCCTTATGTGGTATTGTTTTATGTAAAAATGCGTTTCTAAATATGGACACGTATCATCAAATTGGTAACTCCTGGTTTATTTGAAAGATATTTAAATTTACACATAAAACAATATAAAGGGGGTTAAGTGTTCAAAATTTTAGGGGATTTGTGTTTGACGGATTAATCACGTGAGATGGATGTTGTTAGTAGTTCTGGCTTTAATTCTCTGATTGAATGTATAGATAAGGCTGAAAGGTTGCTGGCTGAAGCTGCCGGGTATGGAGCCCAGCTGGTTGTGTTTCCAGAAGCATTTGTGGGTGGCTATCCACGAGGTACAAATTTCGGGGTTACAATGGCGAGCCGAACAGCTAAGGGTAAAGAGGATTTCCGCAAGTATCATGCTTCAGCCATTGATGTACCTGGTAAGACTCTGTGTCCAGGTTGATTTGCACTGATTGGATGGATTGATTATGAGTTAGAACCTGGACTTGACGAAATTTATTAGGCCACCTTGATCTGGTTGAATTTCAGTGTGGATTGTAATTGATCTTGTGGAAGCTAGCATGACTTCAGATAATCAGATAACTTCTTATCAACTATTGGTTTTAATTAATTCTACAATTTGTTGAAGTGAAGAATATCATCTTCTGTTATTATTTTATTCCTATGAAGTCCTATTCTGGTTTAGCATTAGACTAATGATTGGTGGGTACTTTGGTGCTACAAAAAGAAATTGTGATTGTATGTCTTTCTTGGGTAGATCTAACATGACAAGTGCAAGTGAACTCTAACTTAAATAGCGTCTTCTTCACCTATAAGAGTAAGCTGAAGTATGAAGTTGTGAGTTCAGAACTCATTGGGTGTGTGCGTAATTACCAATATAAGAAAATCTAATATGGAAAGTTCTAAAGACTATAAAATTTACCAGTTAAGCTAACTGGAATTCACCTGCAAATAATTTGTGAAAGGTTATAAAACAAACTAGATCTTTCGGGTTTTTTCCTGTAATTGCATCAAGAATGCAAGTTCTGAATCAGTTGGATTCAAAGTAGTTTAGGTAAGACGCATATCTGGATATGTTTATATAACTATATCATAATTGAAATGAAATCCTACCTATGATATAATGTAACCAAATTTCAACATTTTTGGATACTCGAATTCCATTATCTTTTCAACTAGGAGATGAAAGTCTGTTTTTTATGGTTTTCTTTCTGGCTGGACCTTACATCAACAAATTTTTATGCAATGCAAAATCATTCCTAGATTAATGTGATAGAAATGTGTGTGCATGCATGTGTGCAGGTGTGTGCCTGTAGAATTTTTCATCCCTTTTAATGAAGCTTTTTGTTGATGTATGGCAACTTAAGATCAAGTCATTTTGACCTCATGATAGTTGGAACTTAGGTCTTTTGAGTATTTTTAAATGAAAAACATCAAGTTGCAGCAAAGAACAACAACAAAAAAATTACCTATACTTTCTTTGTCATGCCATTTGGAGGCCTAAATTAGATTTTAACGAGTCCATATAATAATAGGTATCTTTAGTTTTCACTGATTTATTTGATACAATGTAGGCCCTGAAGTTGACCGGTTAGCAGCAATGGCTGGAAAGTATAAGGTATATTTGGTAATGGGTGTGATAGAGAGAGATGGATATACACTCTACTGTACAGTTCTGTTCTTTGATTCTCAAGGTCGTTACCTGGGAAAGCATCGGAAGCTTGTGCCAACAGCAATGGAGCGTACTATCTGGGGATTTGGAGATGGATCGACAACTCCAGTCTTTGAAACTCCAATTGGAAAATTAGGTGCTGTCATTTGTTGGGAAAATAGAATGCCTCTTCTAAGGACAGCCATGTATGCTAAAGGTTAGTAATCTTTGATGCTTAATGCAACTCATTAATAAGAACACTATCTCAATTTTTTTCAAGCTGCTTTTTATCCCTTTCTTTACCTTCCTATCAGTTGGGAACTAATATAATATTTTGATTATTTATTTATGTATTTTGCTATGACTGAATGTTGGAGAGCTAAATTGGTATCAGGCCCGGAGCATAAGAATTTCAAGAAAGTTTTGTAGGCCACCCTGGTGGTCCAATGAAGAATAGTGTTTACAACCCCCCCCCCTCTCTCTCTCTCTCTCTCTCTCTCTCTCGTTTTTGTGTTGGATCCTAACTTGGTCCTAGGTATTCAAGCCTTCAAATAATGAAAAGTTGATTATTATAGGGAGGGCCTGACTGTACTGGGCTCAAATTGGCAACAAGGTTTGGTTGAAAACCTTTAGAGAACCAACCTCAATTGCCCAGGCTCTTGCTGGAAGTACTTGTGACACGTTGTTTTTAGCAATTTGTAATTTTCATATCTTCTCTCCCATCTTGGCATACTTTTTTATAGTCAAACAATAATACTTCATTGTCTTCTGTCAGCTGATTATGAGATGTATATTGTTAAATGATGTGCTGCCGCTCCTTGTATTTGCTTTGTTGAAGGTCCCCTGAATATATTTTTGTTGAAAATGCTAAATGTGATAATCTATAATGTCTAAATGTCTCAGCCTCTTTGATTGGTAGGCGGGCGGGCTAAACCCTTACTTAAGATTCCATTCCTAAGGGGAATTTTCTGTTGTTGTGACACTTTGGTTAGACGGACTACTCTACTATAAGTTACTTCTAGCTTCTATAGTGGCCCTTCCACTTGGTGTAGTTGTAGTTGTGTATTGGTAGCTCAAACAAAAACACCCAACTACTGGCTAGAACGGATATGTGTAATTATGTGATTTGCTTAGTACGTGAAAATTATAGCTTTGTGTTCTTGTTGCGCGATGATTAGTTTTAGATCATCTTTTGATATCTTGACTTAATTTGTGCAACTATTTTTTGTTTAGGGGTTGAAATATATTGTGCACCTACGGCTGATCCCTCGAAAATATGGCAGGCATCAATGACCCACATTGCTCTTGAGGGTGGATGCTTTGTTTTATCAGCCATCCAATTCTGTCGAAGGAAAGATTACCCATGGACAGAATATGTATTTTCAGGCACAGAAGAGGACCTCACACCGGATTCTGTTGTCTGTGCTGGAGGTAGTGTCATTATATCACCATCAGGGACTGTTCTGGCAGGACCAAATTATGATGAGGAGGCACTCATCTCAGCAGATCTAGGTATGCCACTGTTATCTACCATATGTACTTTCCTCAACTTTTCACTCTGGTAGTTTCTCTGTGTAGCATTATTCATGAAAAATCTACATAGATGAATAATTTTATCAGCACTTGATATAAAATTCTCTATATTTTTTGAACCATAAAGTTACCATTGGATAATCTCACTCTCCTTAGTTTCCAATTGATCAAAAGTATTCAAGTGAATGGGGCATGAAGAAACCATCTAAACTGATGCTATATAGACTGAATATTGGGATGCAACCAAAGGAGACCAAAAAAAATCATCTACAATGCATGCTATGCTTTGCTTCCTTCATCTTTTATATTTTTTAATATTCCATTCTCCATTAATAGATAGTAATATTAATAGGGACCGTTGCCCTTGCTATGGATCCAAGCCTTTCCCATATGTATGAGAAAATATATATTGTGTTTTTAGTTTGATACTCAAGCTCTAAATTTTGATAATGGAAAAAAACAAATGTATATGATGCAGATCTTGGAGAAATTGCGCGGGAAAAATTTGGTTTTGATGTGGTTGGACACTATTCAAGGCCTGAAGTACTAAGCTTGATTGTGAGGGACCATCCAACACGGCCAGTTACTTTCACATCAACATCAGAGAAAACTGATGGCCCTTGTTAAGTAATTGTAATTTTTGCCAGCCAGCAATTATTACACTTCCACAAAATGTAGGCTTTGTTATCAATAATTGGGACACATAGTTGTCCAAATATGAATCTTACCGTAAATCGTTTTTTTTTTTTTTAATTTTTAGTATTATGTATCATATTGTATTATTGTATTGTATGATACACAAACAATTAATAAAATTTATAAGAAATTATAAATATACATATATAGGATATATTCATAAAGAATTTTAAATATATTCAATTAATGACTAATATATTTATCAATTATATAATAATATTTAACAAACTAACTAAATAAATCTAACTAGCATGTGTTTATAACACACATTCAAATTGATTAAATTTAAAAGTGATAATACATTACAAATAGCCCAAAATAATAATTTCTTTTCATCATATTCATCATATCACCTAATCAAATACATCTAAGTCAATACTATCATCATGTTCATCATTTTGCAAACTTATGTCTTCATTGAAATTAATCATCAACATTTACTACTAGTTCTTTTATTTTAGTAATTTAAAAATATATATTTTTCTTTTTGGCATTCTAGTTTCTTAGGCTTATAATAATAATGACAAAAATATAAAATAATTATATTGTCAATTAATACCTTATTCATGGTATAAAAAATTAATTTTGTAAATATGAAAGTGAAATGTAAGTGTGTAGTCCAAATTTTGTAGAAGAAAGAGAGAAAAAAAAAAAAACTTATGAGCATGTTATTTTATTAGGCTAAATTAAGTAACCTAATAATTTTGTGTTAAAAACTAGTCTAATAACTTCTTAATTCAAATAAAAGTACAAATTTTAACCCAAAAAAAAACCTATTTTAAAGCAGTTGGCTATGATTTTACGATACAATACGATTCATACAATATATACACTATATCGTACGATTCATGAGCACTTACAATACACCCTTATGATACGAAATTTTTTACATATGATATAATATTGACAACTATGTTGCGACACTAGTTTTGACATCTTATTACTATCTGTGGTCATTGTTGTATCCTAAGAAGTTAGTATGGAAAAAAAAAAAAAAAAGTAATTTGAACAAGATTTGGTCTTTGAAATTTGGTTCTTAAGGAAACCCGATTTGTTAATAGTGGTTACTACCCTGTACTCATTTCTTTTCTCGCATCTGGTCCCCCCTCATTTGTCCGATGATGAATGTAGACCCGCCAGATTTAGTAGGAGGTGATTCACTGTCGAATTATTCCTTTGCGTCCCACAATAGAGGGGTTTTTTTTTTTTTTTAATAGTTTAGGGATTAAAAAAAAAAAAACTTTTTAGAGTTTAAGGATGAAAAATAAAATTTATGCAAATTTTAGGGATGAAAACAATACTTTAGCCTAAAAGATATGGTCAAGTCAAGTTGTTCAACTGGGATTTTCTTAAACTCAACATTTGACCCATAACCCGTTTTTCAGACACAAAAGCCATTCATAAGTATTTAGGCTAAACCCACTCAGGTCGTGTTGAGTTTATTGGGTCAATGATATGACAATAAACTAATTTTTTATTTTGGTCATTTGTCATATTAACAATTTTTATATAAGAGATGACAGCAGAGATTAAATTAAAAGGTTGTGGATCAAATTGACACAATTAAAATGTTAGAGATTAAATTAAAATATAGAATAAAAGAATATGAATTAAATACGTAGTTTATCCTATTTAATTCTCTATATAAAATTTACCATAATTTTAGTTAATATTATTATTTAAATTATATATTTAATGCATGATTGGATTAATATTACATAATTTTATTTAATTAATATTTATATATAAAAAACTCAACATAAATCTTTCGGTCATAATCATATGCGCCCAATTATGTTGAGCCGGCCGTGGCCAAGTGACTAGATTCATGGTCTCTCGCAAGAAAGACAAGAACGAGTGACAGGTGGGGAATTTTTTTCATCCCATTATCCAAAAAACAAAAAACAAAACACCAAAGAAAGAGAGAAGAAATCAGCAGCAATCGGATACTCTTGGACTCTTGAGACAAGCAGACAGGCGAAGTAGACAACGAAAAGAAGACATGGCGCTTGTACCCGCAGCACACGGACCGGTGTTCGCGGAGGTCGACATGGGTGTCGACTCGTCCGCACCCACGGTGGTCCGAGCCACCGTGGTCCAGGCCTCAACTGTTTTCTACGACACCCCTGCCACTCTAGGTCCCACTTCTTTACTCACTTGTTGTCACCTTTGGTTAATTGAATTACTTGGATAGTGTTCACTCAATACTACTCTGCGTGTGTGTGTGTGTGTGTGTTTTATTTTCTCTTTAACCTGAAATAATTATGTTGTCTCTGTTGGGTTTCTACTTTCTAAAAACATCATCAATTGTGAGTTTGTGACTGTGGTCTCTGGGAAATGAAGATTGAAGAGAATTTCAATCTGTGTGTTCCATGTGAGCCATAATTCATTTTTTGGAAAAATACACAAAACCCAGTTATTTCCTTATGTGGTATTGTTTTATGTGAAAATGCAATTCTAAATATGGACATGTATCATCAAATTGGCAACTCAGGGTTTATTTGACAGATGTTTAAATTTACACATAAAAAAAATCAAGGGGGTTAGTGTTACGTTCAAAATTTGATGGGCTTTTGTGTTTTAAGGATTAATCACATGGGGTTTTGTGTACTTGTTTTTTGGTGTGTGTGTGGTGGGGGGTTGAGATGGGATGTTGTTAGCGGTTCTGGCTTTAATTTTCTGATTGAATGTATAGATAAGGCTGAAAGGTTGCTGGCTGAAGCTGCCGGGTATGGAGCCCAGCTGGTTGTGTTTCCAGAAGCATTTGTGGGTGGTTATCCACGAGGTTCAAATTTCGGCGTTACAATTGGGAACCGAACAGCAAAGGGTAAAGAGGAGTTCCGCAAGTACCATGCTTCAGCCATTGATGTACCTGGTAAGACTCCATGTCCAGGTTGATTTGCACTGATTGGATGGATAGATTATGAGTTAGAACCTGGATTTGACGAAATTAATTAGGCCACCTTGATCTGGTTGAATGTCAGTGTGGATTGTAATTGAATTGTTGATCTTGTGGAAGCATGACTTCAGATAATCAGATAACTTCTTATTACCTATTGGTTGTAATTAATTCAACAATTTGTTGAAGTGAAGAATATCATCTTTTGTTATTCTTTTATTCATATGAAGTCCTATTCTGGTTTAGCATTGGAATAATGATTGGTGAGTACTTTGGTGCAACAAAAAGAAATTGTGATTGTATGTCTTTCTTGGGTAGATCTAACATGACAAGTGCAAATGAGCTCTAACTCAAATAGCGTCTCCTTCACCTATAAGAGTAAGGTGAAGTATGAAGTTGTGACTTCAAAACTCATTGGGTGTGTGTGTAATGACCAATATATGAAAATATAATATGGAAAGTTTATACCTATTTAAATGGATTCTTTTCTTTCTCAAGGAACTTTGATTTTCATTTGTATTTGTTGTGAAGAGATGTGAGTACTCAGTCTCTTAGACGACAACATGTATCATTGTATTGTTATTGTGGTATTTTTTTATAGACTGATGCCAATTATGACTTATGACTGATGTTTCCCAAAATCCCAAAAAGGATCTTTCGTAAAACTGAGTTAATTGTGATCTTTTTATTTTGCTTTGATAGATACTATAGATTTTCAACCTATGAGGTTCACTTTACGATGATTGTTTTTATCATCGCTAAGACGCCGATTGGTTTTATAGTGTATCCGGAGTTCGAACCCCAAATCTCTAATTCTATGACTAGAAACTTTACTAGTTGAGCTAACTAGAATCCACTTGCAAGTAATTTGTGAAAGATCATTAAAAAAAAAAAAAAATACTAGATCTTTTGGGTTTTTTTCCCGTAATTGCATCAAGAATGCAAGTTCTGAATCGGTTGGATTCAAAGTAGTTTAGGTAAGATGCATATCTGGATTTGTTTATATAACTATATCATAATTGAAATGAAATCCTACCTATGATATAATGTAACCAAATTTCAACATTTTTGGATACTCAAATTCTATTATCTTTTTTTTTTTTTTTTTTATTTATGGTTTTCTTTCTGGCTGAACCTTACATCAACAAATTTTTATGCAATGCAAAATCATTCCCTTATTAATGTAATAAAAAAGCGTGTGTGTGCACGCACATGTGTGCAGGTGTGTGCCTGTAGAATTTTTCATCCCTTTTTATGAAGCTTTTTGTTGATGTATGGCAACTTAAGATAAAGTCATTTTGACCTCATGATAGTTGGAATTCAGGTCTTTTCAGTGATTTAAATGAAAAACATCAAGTTGCAGCATAGAACAACAACAAAAAATTACGTATACTTTCTTTGTCATGCCATTTGGAGGCCTAAATTATATTTTAACAAGTCCATATAATAATAGGTATGTTTAGTTTTCATTGATTTATTCGATACAATGTAGGTCCTGAAGTTGACCGGTTAGCAGCAATGGCTGGAAAGTATAAGGTATATTTGGTAATGGGTGTGATAGAAAGAGACGGATATACACTCTACTGTACTGTTCTGTTCTTTGATTCTCAAGGTCGTTACCTGGGAAAGCATCGGAAGGTTATGCCAACAGCATTGGAGCGTATCATTTGGGGATTTGGAGATGGATCGACAATTCCAGTCTTTGAAACTCCAATTGGAAAATTAGGCGCTGCCATTTGTTGGGAAAACAGAATGCCTCTTCTAAGGACTGCCATGTATGCTAAAGGTTAGTAATTTTTTATGCTTAATGCAACTCACATTAATAAGAACAATAACTCAATTTTTTTCAAGCTGCTTTTTAACCCTTTCTTTACATTCCTATCAGTTGGGAACTAATATAATATTTTGATTATTTATTTATGTATTTTGCTATGACTGAATGTTGGAGAGCTAAATTGATATCAGGCCAGGAGCATAAAAATTTCAAGAAAATTGTAGGCCACCCTGGTTGTCCAATGAAGAATAGTGTTTACACCCCCCCCCCCCCCCCTCTCCCCCCTTCTCTCTCTCTCTCGTTTTTGTGTTTGTGTGTTGGATCCTAACTTGGTCCTAGGTATTCAAGCCTTCAAATAAAAATTTGATCATTATAGGGAGGGCCTGACTGTGCTGGGCTCAAATTGGCAACAAGGTTTGGTTGTTAACCTTTAGAGACCAACCTCAGTTGCCCAGGCTCATGCTGAAAGTACTTTTGACATGTTTTTTAGCAATTTGTGATTTTCATATCTTCTCTCCAATCTTGGCTTACTTTTTATGGTCAAACAATAATACTTCGTTGTCTTCTGTCAGCTGATTATGAGATGTATGTTGTTAAATGATGTGCTGCCACTCCTTGTATTTGCTTTGTTGAAGGCCATCTGAATCAATTTTTGTTGAAAATGCTAAATGTGATAATCTGTAATGTCTAAATGTTATGTGATTTTCTTGGCAGAAATTATAGCGTTATGTTATTGTTTTACAATGATTAGTTTTAGATCATCTTTTGATATCTTGGTTTAATCTATGCAATTTTTGTTTAGGGGTTGAAATATACTGTGCACCTACGGCTGATTCCAGGGAAATATGGCAAGCATCAATGACCCACATTGCTCTTGAGGGTGGATGTTTTGTTTTATCAGCCAACCAATTCTGTCGAAGGAAAGATTACCCACCCCCTCCAGAATATGTATTTTCAGGCACAGAAGAGGACCTCACACCAGATTCTGTTGTCTGTGCTGGAGGTAGTGTCATTATATCACCATCAGGGACTGTTCTGGCAGGACCAAATTATGATGGGGAGGCACTCATCTCAGCAGATCTAGGTATGCCACTATTATCTACTATCTGTACTTTCCTGAACTTTTTCACTTTGGTAGTTTCTCTTTGTAGCATTATTCATGAAAAATCTACATAGATGAATAATTTTATCAGAACTTGAGATAAAATTCTCTATATTTTTTGAACCATAAAATTACCATTGGATAATCTCTCTCTCCTTAGTTTCCAATTGATCAAAAGTATTCAACTGAAAGGGGCATGAAGAAACCATCTAAAATGATGCTATATAGACTGAATTACGGGATGCAACCAAAGGTGACCAAAAAAAAAAAAAAATCATCTAGAATGCAAGCTATACTTTGCTTCCTTCATCTTTTATATTTTTTAATATTCCATTCTCCATTAATAGACAGTAATATTAATAGGGACCGTTGCCCTTGCTATGGATTCCAAGCCTTTCCCATAACAATGTCTTTAAATTCTGTGTGTGTCTATATATATATATATATATATGTATGTATGTTGAAATTTTGAAAATCATGCATGTACTTGATCTTTTTTGCGTGCATAGACTTTTCTTAGTTTGTTTTCCCATTTTAAGAAGTACTCTTTAAGAAAACATTAGAAGTGAAGTAGTATTAAAAAATGAGTCTGTTTGTAAGTTGAAATATGATATAAGGTGAAATATAATGTTAAGGAATGAAAAGCAAACACTTTTGCAATCTCAGTCCAATCTGCTATGCTTCTTTAAATGAGCTGGTGCAATGAAAGGAAGCTATCACATGGTTCAGATGTGGGTGTTTTATTGCTTGTTTATACATTCAGTTGTGCTTTTGGTTTGAGACTCAAGCTCTAAATTTTGATAATGAAAAAAAAAATGATGCAGATCTTGGAGAAATAGCGCGGGCAAAATTTGATTTTGATGTGGTTGGACACTATTCAAGGCCTGAAGTACTAAGCTTGATTGTGAGGGACCATCCAACACAACCGGTTACTTTCACTTCAACATCAGAGAAAACTGATGGCCCTCATAAGTAATTGTAATTTTTGCCAGCCAGCAATTAGTGTACTCCCGCAAAATGTAGGCTTTGTCAATTGTCATCAATAATTGGGACACTAGTTTTGACGTCTGTATTACTGTTCTGGTCATTGTTGTATCTTGAGGTGTTTATATGAAGAAAAAAAAATGTAATTTGAACAAAATTTGGTCTTTGAAATTTGGTTTCCTTACTACAGGCCAAAAAGAAAACTTAGTTGTGTGAGACTACTCTCGCTTCCTAGAAGTGATGTGTAAGTATCTCATAATCACCCTAAGCTCAGTGGTTACTGCCCTGGACTCATTTCCCATATCGCATCATTCAAACTTAGTCTGCCTGCCTCATTTCTCTCTACTCCACACTCTTTGATCTTTCCCTCGCCATTCATGAGTTCACCGTACTACTCCCCAGATAACAAGGACATATGGGCTGCAGGTGTCTGTTTGGCATTGGCTTATAAGCCAGATTTTTAGCTTTTAGCTTTTACGTGCAGCTTTTCAAGACCTCACTTTTTCAAAGTATATGTATATATTAACTCACTTTCAGCCAATAGTTTTCGGTAAATAGTTAAATAGGTTTTTACCAAATAGGCATAAGTGTCTTTCTTAAAAGTTGAAACTAGTGAAGAGAACATTTCGTTGTAGGGAAGGCTAGTTCCCCCTCATTTGTCTTGTTGCAGATGTAGACCCGCTGGATCCTCATTTGTCTTGTTGCCGATGTAGACCTGCTGGATTTAGTAGGAGGTGGTTCACTGTCACATTATTCCTTTGCAACCCCTAACATATGTTTTTTCTATAGTTTAGGGATTAAAAAAAAAAAAAAAAAAGATCTTTTTAATGTTGAAGGATAGAAAGTGTAACATTTTCATTAGTTTAGCAAAGAAAAAATGAATTTTAAAAGTTTATGGATAAAAAGTAAAACCCAACATAACCCGTTTTTTAGACACAAAAACCTATTGATGAGCAACCCACCCATTTGAAACCATTCATAAATGTTTGGGCCGAACTGACTCAAGTTGTATTAAGTCTAGTGTCCTTAGCCAGCCCTAAGGGTCAATGATCTTGGCAAATAAACGTATAAAAAGAAAAAGGAGACATTGATACACAAAAAGAACACTTCTTTTTGCACACATTTCTTTAGGGACAAAAGGATATCTATCTGCTTGGACCTTCGCCAACATGTTGCCTATATTTGTTTGGCTGAATGTGAGTGGGAGTGCCTGCTAATAGCCAAGTGATCTCTTCTCACCTCAACTTCTATCAAGTTCAAACATATCATTCAATGACCCCGCAGCAATATTCATTGCACTGCTTCTAGCGCATTTCTTGACACTACATTGCACGGTCTACATGACACAATAAGACATGAATTACCCTTTTTTTTTTTTTTTATATAATTTGATATTACAACAAGGAATGGAATTTGAATCATAGATGTCTTTGTTGGAAACACTAGGAGGTACGAACCAGTTGAACTACAATGCTCTAAGACACCAATGACTTTTTCATCCCTTGTTTTTGCTATTCCGTAATGTCTTACTCTTACCATTATTGCCCAAATAACTCAATTAAACCTAATGTAATACATTTTTTTTTATAAGTGAGTTTTGGCCCCATGGGGGAAAATCATTTGCAATACTTTTCAAGCTGCATATGATGCCAATATCCACCCTTGACATGGTCGCCAATATTGAATACATGTACATTATTGGACTCTTAAAAACTTGGTAAAAACACTAAAAAAATTTGTTAGAATAAACTCACATGCATGATGGTACTTAATTAAGACAGCAAAGAATATCTTCTAAATCATAGAATCGATAATAATGTACACAACATTGACTAATAGCGTGCCTCTGCCTACAAAATACGGAACATCTACCATTCTAATCAAATGTTAGCCTGACTACATGTTGAGGTCGACCTGGCAAAGCCGCTTGTAGATGCTAAACATATCTATCTGCATCATGGTGTGCAATCATGTACTTCAAAGCGGTTGGACTCATCTATTGGAATTTGGGTTTGGTAAACTCAAACTGTACTTAAAAAATATATCACTGGCTTGGCAAAAAGTAAAATGCATTTTCCTAAAAGTAATCAGTTCTTCAAAATTTGATTTGGGAGGTCTAATTTTCTCTCTTGAATATGCGCATCACTCTTCATTGTTTCCTTTCATGTTTATTTTGCTCCATTTGTAATTCTTGATACCTGACCTTTCTTGGCGCCAAAACAAGTACCTCACCTTCCTGATTACTCTGCCAAATTGAATTTTCGAATTTGTTTTAGAAATATAAGAAACACCTCTAATTGATATCCAGTTTTGTTTGGACGAGTTGAGTGCGAATTTTCTTCTAACCAAGGCCACTCAGAACATTCTAAGTGAAGAAAAATACTGCAAAACTAAGGTACTCTTGGCATATAGCAGGCTTTTTACAGATAAATTTTACCTGGTACATAAAACATCTATGAGATTCTTCTATCTACATTTTTGCTTTCTATCTATTGGCAATTCAATGACACAAATTAAGACATACGAAAACTTTGAACACGTTTGAGAACATGCAACTGTGCAAGCAATGCATAGGTCAGTGGGAAGAAAATAAAGGGAAAAAAAAAATATTCATACTCTTCAATTACTTTTTCTTTGACATTCACCTCTTGTTACTTCTAGCTTAGGCTTTGAATCATCTCCCTGAAACACCATTGAACTCTCCCAAGCTTCTTTGTCAGAACCTTGCAAAGGCAAGGATTGGTCCCACTGCCAGGTTGGAGTGGCAAAGCTTTGCACCAAAGCTATTTTTGAACCAGATAAAATGTGATCTCTAAGATCCTTAACAGATCTGTATCTCTTTATTTCATCGTCATGATCTTGTGTTTGAGCTTGTGAAAGTAACTCCGATAATCTCTCCTGATCAAACCCATCTGAATTGTCTCTACTTTTTCGCCCCAAGTCCAATTTCCTACCATTGGAAGTTCCCCTGTTTAAGCAAATGCTTCCCCATTGAATTTTCTCAGAAATAGACTTCCTCCCTTTGAATTCATTATCAATTACCCTTTTTGAATCATTTTGAGCATCATCTCCACCAGCATAACTCCACTTGTAAGACTTATTGTCATTGTCCATGTTCAATTCAATGGAATGAAGATCACTGTCAGCTGAGTCATCTCCTTCACACTCTTCTCCATCCGCAACTTCCCCTTCATCGTGTTCTTTCTCTACAATTTGAGATGATCCAAAATTGATCTTCTTCAAGTAAGCCTCAAGCTCCTTGATCTTTTCAAACTTTGGAGAACCATCACCATTTTCTTTACAAACATTAGTTCTCAAATAGGCCTCAAGTTCATTTCTCAGCTTTTCCACAGCTGCATTCTTCTCCTCAAAATGATACTTCGCTTCTGAGAGCTTCATCTGCACTCTCTCTTCACGCAAGATATCAGCCAGCTGAAGCATTTCTCTTTCCTTTTCCACTTCTTCCCGAACTTTTACAGACTCTCTCTTTAGTTCTTCTACTTGGGCCCTGTCTTCTCCAATACCTCTGGTTAACTCATTACAAATTTGCTCCAAAATCTCTTTTGCACACGTCTCCCTCTCGAGCTCTTTCGTTGCTTTTGACAGTGATGACTTCGTATTTGCAAGTTCTTTACCAAGCTTCTTATTCAATCTCTCTGTCTGTCTTCTAAGCTTCTTCTCCACCTCAAGTTCTTCTGCTATGCATGCTAAGGCATTGTGAATCTTCTCTCGCTCCTTTATTTTCCACGATGCTTTTTCTTCTGCAAAATGTCTCATGATATGCTCAATCTCATTGCGATTAGACCTTTGTTCCCGGATCAATTGGTCCACCTGGTTGCGTGCTTGATCAAGCTCGGCGTGTAGGGCTGAGAGAACAGAAATGCTCGATGAATTCTGCTCTTGAATGCCCCAAACATGACTCAAAACTTTTACAAGCTCCTTAGATGTGGTTAGAACATTGCTGACCTCCTTTAAACGGGTCTTGATTCCATGAGTCCTGCCAAGAGAATGACTTTCCATCTGCATTTGTGAAATATATCTTTCTTACTAAGTAACAAGACCCAAGTATCCCACTCCAACACTATCCTAACACGTTATAGATATGCTCACAAATAACAAAGATTGCTATAAACAACAAGATCATGCTCTAACAACATGCCCAATTTTTCTCAAAATAATATATACATATGACATGTTTAAATACAACTCATACGCATAGAAAATTAAGGGAAAACATACAAAGCTATTTGGTTAAACTTGTAAAATGTGAAGTGTGCAATTCAAAGAATCGACAATTAAGATAGTGGAGTTCAGAGGAAGAACCATCCTTATCATTCATCTAAAAAAAAGAAAAAAGTAAAGGAGCGTATCCTAATCAATGAGTTCTTCTCTTTCTTTTTTGGGTGGAAAGAGGGGTTACCCTCTTTTTTTCACTTCACTTAAAACGATTGAAAACGACGATGCGGAAATCTACTGATAATGGACCACTAGCAGAAAAAGTTAGGCAGACAAGTCTTGATTTGAATGGCTATCACAACACGTTATCTATGTCACCTTCATATTATTATTTTCTCCTAAGAAAAAAACAATCAAGAGTAGCTTTTGAAAGTGACTCATTAACTTGTCATAAATGAAAAAAAGAATACCTCCATCAAACTAGCATTGCTAAAGGAATCCAACCCTCCCAAGCAATAATCACTCAACTGAGGCCTGTGAGATATGGCTGATGTTCTTTTCTGATTGCTACCACCACCTCCAGATCGCTCCAACCTCTGCACAATTTTACCAAAAATGAAAAACTATTTGATTGGTAGTTTAGTGGCAAAGAAGAACAAATGTAAATATGAACAACAATACTACAGAGCATGATCAAGCCTAACAAATTTCACAACTATTTGAGATGACAGATCGTGATTATTGTAACATCGGTATTAGTATTAATCACGTTACTTTTGTTGTACACCAATCACAATCTGCCACCACATCAGTCAGTCGGTCGAGAAATTTGTGGTGGGACTTGCTGAAACATGAATGACCAATCTTAAATCTTAAAAAAGAAAAAGTGAATGAAATGAAACCCACCTCTGGCTCTGAGTTTGAGATAGACCTATGACATGGATCTGAGAAAGGGTAGGACAATTTAGGCACTGTCTCTGTGCTTGAAAATTGCTTCTCAATATTACTATTATTATGATTCTTATTCTTAACCACTTGGAGTGAAGCAGAAGGAACCTCATTGATTTCCCATAAAGTAGCAGCGAGTTTCCGTGCAGACAGGGACACTTGCTTACCTTTAGAAGAAGAAGTTGGAACCTTTGGAAATTCAGCGTTTTCCATGGCCAATGAAGGTGATCTCGCGCTTGTTTTCCACGTAGGGAACGGCGTGCTAGACCCGCCACGCTTTCCAACCAGAATTGCTCGCTTGAATCTGTACCTACGGACCAAAGAAGACGAGGATGAAGATGAGCAGCCTCGCTTTCTGATCTTGCACACCCTCTCAGCTGACTCCGCAGTCACTGTCTTTCCCTCCAAGTTGTGGCTTTGACGACAAGACATTATTATTATTATTATTATTATTATTATTTTGTAGAATTCTCGCTGAATCTTGAAGACCCAATTCTGGGATTTTCAAGATTTTGCAAGATTTTGGGGTTGGTATTAAAGTTCCATCATGGGGTGGGTTTACATTGACTGTGAACTTTTTTTTTGCTGTTGTATTTTTGTTAAGTTTGGGACTATTGGCCTTGAGTTTAGCAAACAAAAGTGGCTGTCAAAGATTCTGAGTGTGGAACATCTGGCAGTCTTTAAAGATCTAATAAGGCACCTAGAAAGTTGGGTAAGAATTTAAGAACTGTCAAAAAAAAAGAATGGAATGTAGATTGGATAGATTGAAATGGAAGGCTTTAGAGTGTGTGTACAAGTACCACTCGTTTGCTTTATTTTTCTTTCCCTATTTTTTTTCAGAAATCTTAAGAGGGAAAGAAAAGAAAAGCAAAGCAAAGTGTTTGTTTTGTGTTGTGTTTGTGTGTGACACAGAAATGGGGTTGTGGTGTTGCTAATGCTAAGTGCTAAGAAGTACTCTATCTTCAACAATGAGTTGGGTTTGGTTTTGATTAAAAGGGAGAGAACAGGATGTGGCAGACACGTGAGCCAAAGTGCATTCAATCAGGGACGTGCATGTGAAGGGAATGGACGGTCAGAATCCTGAATAGGTTCTGCGAATTTTTTTTTCCATGTTTTATATTATAACCTCTCTAATCTAATCTCAGCTGGAATGTTCTTTTGGGGTTTCATATCATGATTACAGCGTATCTTCAGTATTATTGTCAATAAAATATGAATGTGTTTGTCTAAATACTAACATGACGAGAATAATACTAGTGTTATATAAAATGACATAATTTATGCCATAACTCGTTTATAAGAATTTACTGTCATATATTTATTACTCACAATTTGTCCCTGTGTTATTTTATGTCACACCAGCATTACTAATACAATGAATTCATAAATACATTGTTTCTGCCAACGTAGAAGGGGGGAAACCCACGTTACATTTAGATGGGTGAGAGAAACAGCATGGACACAAGTGTTGACCAAAATCACATCAATTTCACATTATTACTATGTGCATAATTAACGGCTGATCTTCTCATTGGTAGGAAAACTAGTATTTACTCCATTCTCCAATTAATTGATAACACTTTGGGGAAAAAGTATTTATATGACGAATTGAACAGAGAAATTGAGTCAACCATTTCATATTCCCTTAATGTTTCCCCCCCTCTATTTCTAGCCAAGTATGATTATTGCACAATTATTGACCACAAAAGCCAAAATCAATCATTCATACCCACTGAACATCTATCAAAAAACCTAACCTAAATTAATGGTGAAGATTCCTCATAAATTATTTAATCTTACAGAAGAAGTTTTCCCTTCTCTCACATAAGGTGTGAGCCTACTTTATGTCCTATACAAGAGTATATACCCCATACAAGAGAAGAGATGACTCTTTCTACAGGACTGAATAATTTCCCAAATTTCCTCGTTTTTATTATTGTTGTTAAAATACTAGCAAACAAGTCCTAATCTATTGAACATTATTTGTACTTCACTCCTATTTGTACAATATTCATATGCATGTCTACATAACGCTTCCTCTTGTATAGTGTTACACACAGTCCAAAATACATAGACTTTCAGTCTTTACATGTTATCAATCAAGGTTTTGCCCTTTTCCTCCAACATACTACACCAACTTTTGTTGCCATGCTACTTCAAATATGTTCCAAGTGAGCCCCTGTTGATCATGTGTCCACTCGAGAAAATAACCACACAACTCAAGTCAACATGTTGGATGGCTACAAGACGAGATCTATACAGTTCACATTGGTAGTCAGTTCATGGCTACACTATAGTCGTCTCAATATGTAGTTATTTTATAATTCTCAGTATATATGTTGTTCCTTTCAATATGTTTATCGAAATCACTCGACTTGTTTCCTTAACAAAATAATATAATAAAATTGATTAAAAGAATAATATTACGGATATTTACATATCAATACTTTTAAACAAAAAACAAAACTTAAAAATGACACCAATCATATTCATTAAAATAACATTTTCCTTTGATTTCAAACCTAAAAATTAAATTTTTTTTTTTTTAATTTTTCCCTTCATTTCTTTCTCATTTATAAATTGTATATTAGATCCTTTCCTATGATTATGAAATCAAGGTATCATCATTCAGTTACAACATTGATTTTTTTTTCCCCTTTATACTTTTTTTTTTTTGGGGTAGAAAAAAGACTTTCATAAACTACTCAGCAGTTTGAGGGTAAAGCCTCTCATAGTACAAACTAGAAGTGTTATAAAATAAAATCATACAAAGAGGTCCATAGGAAGACTATCAAACACAACAAAGCCCTGATCCATATCAGGTTCTTTCCTAGCAAGTGTGTCAGCTTATTTGTTCGCCTAGCAAAAATAGTGCTTATTTAGTTGAAATTAATTTTTTTTTACTGAAAATACTATAGATAAAGTTAAAAAGTAACTGAAATAGTATAATATGACTTATAAATAATATCAAAAAATGCAATAAAACTCATGAATAATAATAAAAATAAACTAAATAGTAAAAAAAATTAACTTTTTAAGTCAATATCAAACACAACCTTCATCTTTATTTAAGAAATTTGACTAAGAAACCCCAATAAATAAATAAATAAATATATATATATATATATATATATAAATCACTGTATTTTTTAAAACTACTACTTTAATTATGCATGTTATTGTGTGACCTTAAAAAATTTTACATTGACTTGTAGCTTATAGGTTAGGTAATTCATTTATATAAGAAAGAATCAAGTACTATAAAAAGATGTGAAGAGCTTTGACGGGAAGCAAGAAGAGCCAAATTTCATTCATGGGCATGTCGGTATGGATGTACTATATCAATTAATGATTTTTTTTTTTTTGAAAATCATTATCAATTAATGATAATCTTCGTGTTTAGATGACCAAAATATATATATATATATATATATATATATATATATATCACATTGGATTTTACTAACGTGTGCCATAAAGGCATATGTTAATAAATCATTTTAGAAATTTTTTTATAAAAAGATGAAAAAGTAACTAATTGATTTGATTTTTTTTCAATTTTTCATAAAAAATTTCTCTAAAATAAATGATTAATGTATGCCATTACATTAATTAATGATGTTGATAAATGTAGACTTTCAAATTCTTACATGGCAATATTAATAAAAAATTTTAAAAAAGTTTCAATAAAAATAAGTTCTTCCAAAAGGTCTCAGTGGAGAAAAGGAAGCCACATAAAACTGATTATGGATGGCAAAAATTTCTCGCTCAGTCCATCCATCGCTACACTATCGTTAATGTTTTTGTGTGTGTGTATATATATAAATTGTTTATATAATTTACTCTTTCTATAGTCTATACATACATACATACATACATACATACATATATATATTATATATAGAAAGTTGGATTCAAGTTACACTATGTGTAACTCTAAGTAATGTTATACTATTCAATATTTTTTAATTGAATGCGAATTTTGACAAACCAACCGTTGGATTACATTATCTTTATATATTCTCCATTTTTACAAAATTTCAAAGTGATAAAAAATCAATAGTCATGTTATCAATAAATTGTTTAAATTCAAGTTTTTGTAGTTTAAAATATTGCATAAGATATGAGTTCATAGATTGAATAGTAAATAACATTTAATTAGTATAAAATTGGAATGCATGTTAAAAACATATAGAACATGTAATATAACGATGAGATTTTCAAAATATGAATTCAATAACAAGTTATTGAGTGGTGTAATATTACTTATAGTTACACTAGATGTAACTTAACCCTAACCCATATATATATATATATATATATATATATATATATATATTCTATTATCATCCATAAACACATATTTTATGGGTTAAAAAATACTTTAATACCTTTCCTCCATTTAAGTTTCTTTAAAAAATCTTCTCTCTTCTTTTCGTGTGTGTTAAAAGATACTTAGTATTTTTTTTTTTTAAATGCACCATTGTAAAAAGATTATGAACAAAAAAAAAATGGTATTACTCAACCTACAATAAATGAATGTGTAGGGTATGAGGGAAATAGTAGAAAAGACTCAAAAGAAGGGGGGGGGGGGGGGGTGGTTCCAACAAAATACGGAGAAGTTTTTTTTTGTAAGAGTTTTTGTTCTACGTGTTATTATCTATTGCGAAGACCCCTTTTTCATTCACAGAAAAAAAAAAAAAAAAAGTACGAAATAATAATTGCGGAGCATCCTTCCCATTCATGACAGTACATCACACCCTTTGAAACAATCAATCAATCAATCAGATTACACGAGGGTGGGGCCATTCGCTAACGGCTCAATGGTATGGGATTCGTAAAAATCGTAGGGATATCTCTTCGCTGGATTTGGATCCTTTCCAAAGTCTTTATAAAAACACCTACATCCTGTTAGATTTTAAAGGTCCCACCTGTGAGAACCACATGGCCCATCATATTCAGTGCTCTATATATTATCTCTTTTTCCAAATGATGGTGGTCCATGGATCACTTGGATTTTGGGCTCTCTCGATGTTTCCCTCACTTTGCACACCATGTGTTTCAATGCAATGGCTAAAAGGAGAAAAAAGTTGTAATCTTTCGCACCATGCATTTCAATGCTATAGCTAAAAGGAGAAAAAGTTGTGATCTTTCGTGTGTTTGGATCTATTTCCTTGTAAGTTATAGTTATAGGGAGGGATTTTCTTTTTGTAAAAGAAAATTATTAGGTGTTCTCGTAATGCAATTATGTGGTATTTGCTCATTTCACGTTTATAACGGGCTTATTATGATTTTTTTTTTTTTTTTAGAAACAAACACACACACACAAGGAAGTGGGAAATGGATTTCAACATAAAGACACACCACAACTCCACTCAAAAAGACATGATAGAATCCATCATAATTCATAAATGTGAGAGGAAAAAGTTCTACTATGCTTCGTAAATACCTAATAATTACTTGTAAGAAAATTGTGGTCGTGAAAAAGCCTGACTAGTCAATATGTGATTGCTGAATGTTTCAACCAAGTTAGTGGCTAAGTGGTATCATTATCATGCTACCTCTTTCTTGTGGAAGCTAAAGTTAAACAAAGAAGACAATGGGATTTCTTACTAGTTACAAGTAGCTTCATAATTGTGAAGCAATGAAACATGCTATAGTGGTTTTACTATAGTATGCTAAAACTATTCCCAAATTTACTACAACTAAAACAATTCCTAATTTTATCACAAAACAAATTGATTAAACAATGCAATTGGTGCTACGTCAATAATATAATAACATAAATTTCTTAATTTTTTTAATTATAAACAATTTTGTTACTTTTATATATATATATATATATATATATATATATATATATATATATATATATATATATATATTGACACCTCAATTTATAAAAATTATAAAATATAATTTGAACTCTAAAATGTTTGGACCTAGTGCTAGATATTAAGCTATCTCTTCACAAATGGAATCAAATTGTCTTGAAGTTATATTAGCTCTGCATTTAGATCCATTTTCTAATTTATGATAGTTCCCGCTGGCTGATAATGTGTGCTAGACGTAGGTTTCTCATTTGCTCTAGCTGCTTCATCCCAATTTATTGGACATGCATGAAGCTTTTAAAAGAGCAACTTTTTCTTTGCTCCAAGGTATATACTGACTCAAGTCAGGGGTGGTGGGGGTGTGGGGAATACTTAAGTTCAAATTAACAACTTTTTCTTTGCTCCCATGGTACATCCTTTTGTTCAAATGAGGACAGTTTCCAAAATCCTTAGACATGATTGGAGTAAATGTCATTCAAAGTAAAGTATTGGTTTTTTATGGTGTTTTTCTTTGGTAATATCAATCATCCTTCTCTATAAATTTTCACACCAAAAAAAAAAAAAATATATATATATATATATATTCTTAATGGGATTTCAAAATTGAATGAGCGGGAAATGGAATTAGGAATAAACACAGGTACACAACTTTTTGTTTTTACTTCGCAGCTAGGCACAACATGGAGGTACAAATATTAAACTACGTTGAAGAAATAAATAGACAGTTTTTCTTATAAACAGGTAGAAGAAAGAGAAAAGGAAGTAGGAATCATAATAAATACAAGAGAAGAGACACAATTGAGAGTTGAGAGAGAGAGAGAGAGAGAGAGAGAGAGTCAAAAGAAACTATTTTTCAAAGTAGTCTTCGGTCCTTCCCTTGAACCCAATTTGCCCAAAAGTAAGGCAGATGAACAGTCCCACGTGCCATGTAATCATCCACAACCTGGTCATAAAAATAAATTAAAAAAAAAAAAAAAAAACCCAAGTCTATGAAACATTAAAAAAACTAAAAAAAGGTATTGAATAAAGTTCACGAGGAACATATTGTCTATTAATGGCTTTAAGGGCAATGGTCCCGTGGAAAGAGTTTAAAATATATAATACGTTGGAAGACATGCTAACAGCAATGGTCCCATGGTCTAGTGGTCAGGACATTGGACTCTGAATCCAGTAACCCGAGTTCAAATCTCGGTGGGACCTTCTTTTCATTTTTTTTAGAATTAATTGGGCTTTCTAATCAGCTTCGGCTATTAGCTCAACGACTTCAATAGTACTGTTTGCCTTCAATTGGGCTTGCTATTGCTCACCCGATTAAATATAAAGCACTAGAAGCATAGCTCTTCTGCCCAAATAAAAAATAAAATAAAATAAACAATACTCTTCTCAACTCTGGCCCTTTGAGGGAAAATCTCTCTCTGAAGTGTTTTTTTCGAGTTTCATTGCACATTGGGATATATTATAAAGTGTTTTTTTTTCTTTTTTTTGGATTAAGTCTTCTCAGCTAATTTGTAATCTTGCCTTTCAGCAAACTAAACAAGTCTACACAGAAGTTGCTACACAAAGCTTGTTCTAAAATCAAACTTAGTAATCAATCTAGATTGTTTTCCCCAAAAAAATATAAGTAATCAATCTAGATTCAGCCCTTTATCATAATGGTATGGTAAGAACTATTATATACGGCATACCAAATTAATGTGTGTTTATCTATGGTACATTGTAGGTGTGTGATAGCTTTGCTTGAATCGATCTAAGGAATTGAATATAAGAAGGATGACCGGTTTGCAAAACATTGCTGCCATTCACTTATACAGTTATACTTCACTATAATTATTAAATTAAAATTGTCATTAACTTATACATTAAATTCCGATTAAAAAAAAAAAAAAACTCACTGGGAAATAGGTGAAAGATCTTGAAATTCTGTTCTTCTTGTATGTAGATATTTTAGTATGTTACCAAATAAAAATTATTTATCCCAATTTTTCTTTTCGATTATATATTGAAATTACATTCAAAATTTTCATTAAAATGTTAATTATTGTTGCATACAGCCATATACACAAGTACGTGAAATCGTGTTTTTCTTATGTGTGCGTGTGAAATCGTGTTTTCATGTGTATGCATACAATGTGTAATGGTCGTTACTCTAGTTTAAAAAAAAGGCAGTATGGTACTTACCAAAACTGAGAAGTTAGAGCAGGAGGAGTGGGGAAGTGAGCGAGCTCAGCTCCTATGCTTTCGAAGAAGAGGCCATTCAAACTCTTACCATCGATTGCAGGGATGCTGGATGGTGCTAACCACCCTATTAACCCAAATCCAATCACATTAAAATCCCTGCGCAGCCAATCTCTCTGGAAACTACTTTTCTCAACGAGTCCACACACGAGCAAACCATAACCATATCAGTCACATATATTACTCTATATATTGATTCCCATCATCACATAAAACCAATACAAACACAAGTTCACTGCTACTACTTACCATGTATACTTTCCTCCCGAGGCATGTGCCTGCTTCAGAGGGTTTCTCACCGTCACAGTCGACTTCAAAAAGCCTTATGAAATAACATTAAAAACAAATCAACAAAAAATAATAATAATCAATATATCAATCAATAAATATATATATATATATATATATATATATATAAAAGCAGGGACCTCATGTGAGAGAGCATGAGGCCTTGTCATGTAACGGACTCTATAAAAAGAATTGAGATACCCTTAAGCCATATTAGAAATAAGAACAAATTTAAAAATGTAGATTCTTTATTTCCTCTGATTCAGTGTTTCAAGACTAATTTTTGTTACATTTTGTATTCAATGTTTTAAGACTACTATTTATTTCATTTGGCTCACTGTTTCAACACCTTCCATCTCTCACACACACAAAATACTCTTTGCATTTCCATTCATCATTTTCACTTTTACTCCTTTACATACACATGTCCATAGCCTTTCATATCATCTTATTTCAAATACACTTAGAAAAAAATGATGTCATTTAGCTTCAACCTTTCAATGACACCATAACTCCAACTTTACAGTATCATTTGATTGTAACTCATATGAGCAGGCTATGACCAAGGAAGGGGGTTTGCGTTTTTTATTCAATGACGGTAGCTTATGGTTTTGATGTTGAAGTCAGACATTGTAGATTTTGTGAAGGTTATGATTCACTTGGAGTCTTTGGGTGTTTGAGATTTTGGTTTGGGAAAGTTATAAATGTACTTTATTTTAGAACTAAAGAAAAAGATAAAGAAACATTCTAATTGATTATTTATGAAGTTATTTTTATTTTATTTTTTATTTCGTGTTAGAATTTATAATTTGTAGGTTTCTTTGTATGTAGCCATTGTGGTAAAAACAAAAACTGATGGTTACTTAAAAGTATTTTTCAATTTTTTTTAAAGGATACAGAAGTCAAACTAAAGTCAATTAAATTTTGATAAATGAATGTGTTTTTGGCAAATTTATCTTTGTTTAATCACATTCTCTTTATGTTAATACTTACAAATGATTTCCTTAATTCCATTGAGATAATTAATTGGGTGTTTATGATCAAGGTCTCTATATTTGGTTGTGAGAATAGAGTGATTGAGAAAGTGTTTGGTAGGTTGTTTAAATTTATGCAATTTTAGGATATTTATGTAATTTTAGGATATAAAAGTATTTTATATTTTGAATTCTTATTTGTAGATTTCAAAATCATTTAAGCAGTTTGAAAAATAAAATCTTCTTTTAATGGTAAATATTATAATATATTATAATCTTATAATGTTATACAATTTTTAAAATAAATTATGAATTAAAAAAAAAATCAAGTTTCAAAGTATTTAACAATATTGTGGACAAACATAAATATTATACAACAAAATAAATATTAAGTATTATATGTATATTTTAATATACATAAAAATGGTTTCAAATAAAATTGAAAAGTATTCCGCGCATCGCGCGATCTAGTTGATACTAATAGTTAGGAAGCACAGACACAGATACGAACATGGGTACAAACATAGACATAAACACGAATACAGGTACAGAGATGAACACGGTCACGACACGGTAACACAAACAATTTCTTAAAAATTATAACATAAAACGAAGAAGAAGAAAAAAAGGTTCTTGTTGGCAAATTATAACATAAGATCAAAATTCATGATCTTATGTTTCATCAAGTAAATCTAGAAAAAAAAAAAATGGAAAAGAAAAAAAAAGAACAAGAAGAAGTTGTTTTTATGGTTCTTGTTGTTCTCCAAATATAATGTAATTTAAAGAGGTTTTGAGGAGAACCTGAATTGAGGGATGTTGGCTTAGGTGCAGAGACCCGAAAAGGTGATGACAATGAGGAGCTGCCCAAGCCTATGACGGTTGATACGGTTGCAGCCATTTTTTCTTATCTGCTTTTGCTGATGCTTGAGCTAGAGGAGAGTGACTGAGTCAGAAATGAAATACTGTAATCTGGTAATAGTGATGAGGTTAGGCTTTTCTCAAATGTGATGGAGATTTTGTGGCTCATAGATTGCGTGGATGGGATATAGTTCAATGACATTGTGCCACGTTGGAGTTGTATGGATAAACTGGGGTCTGTGTTTGATCTTATACTGATGATACTCAGGGAATGTTATGTTCACGTGCCAGCGTGCGAGTGAAAACATGTTGAGTTGAATTGAGAAGGGTTTATCCATACTTTTCTCTGTTTTGATTTTTTGATGGTGATAGTGATACGGATACTGATACTAATATTGGGCTAAGCCCTAAGCCTGTTGTTTGATTGAACTTCGGATCATGTAAGTTGGCAATGCTTTGTGGCCCATTAAAGGGTTAACAATTTAGCAGAAATTTGCGGTTTTCGTCCAATTTGGTACATTATGGTCTATTTGGTTCATTCAGTCTACTTTGATCTATTTTGTCCATTTGGTTCCACTTTGGTGTTAAGAATGGAAAAATAAAAATTTGGGTAGAGACTAGTACCTATTCTAAGTCTGATTAAAAAAAAAAACTTCTATAATTGCAAGTGGGAATCTTGAAAGCTAGGTGGTTTTGTTGTTGAGAAGTTAGAGGCAAAATAGAGAGTTTGATGCTACTGTGGTCATTTCATTTCAAATCCTAGAACGTAGGTTGGATAAGGAAAAAAGAAAAGAAAAAAGAGCCTTATATTAAAAAAGAAATGTTAATAACATATCAACAAAAATTAAAATCAACTAGGATAAACAAAAAGTAAAATCAAATAGGATAAAAAAAAATTAAATACTATAGTGTCTATCAAAATATTATCAACAAAATGTAACAATCCAATAGGATAGAAAATAAAATATTGAGAAAAAAAATTAAGCCATTGAAAATGTAAAAAACCGAAGGAAAAAAAATAAATAAACAAACAAAGAAGTTGATATGAATGTAGATTGCGTGTTTTTTAAAACACTAGCTGTAGTTTTTTTTTTTGGAGAAAAACACTAATAATAATTGATGAGAATAAATAAGTTGTTTGTTCTTATCTAAAAAATTGCAACTTGGTGCAATCACGGTTTTTTTAACCCAAATTTTATTATATAATATATGACATTCATAGCACCCTGCTCTTGTGCTTGCAAGTCCAATAATAGATGGGCCGCGTAACCAGCCCATCAAGAAAACGTTCAAAAATAGATATTTTGTTCCAAATATGGGCCCTAACATGGATTGGCTTTGTTCTTGACCGAGACGCTTTGTGTGGTGAAACACAGGCAACAATTTTCAGGGTTTAAAATGCTTTCTTTGCCGAGTGTTCCAATATCATCCTTAAGGGTGATTCTGCTAATGTCTTGAACCCTTTCATAAATCCAGAGGAGTTTCTAGATTGGAAGATAAAGCCCCAAAAAAGATGACATTTTGTTTTGCCTTAATTGTTGTTGTAATGTTTTTGTAATCAATCAAAAATTTGAATTTTGTGTCAAAGAAATTGATAATAATAATAATAATTGTAGGGAGTGGAATAGTCACCTCTCGGGCCTAAAGCCCAAAAAGCAATTGGGCCATGGGAAAGAATTGGGTCTGGCCTATGTTTTTAAAGGAAGGCTTAATGGGTAATAAATCATGAAAGGAGGAAAGCTAGGTCATCCCAAGTATTACAAAAAAGATGAGTGACATAGGAGATCTGTTCTCATGGAAAAGGTATAGTGCCAACTTACCCGAGGTATGGTGCATGAATAAATCATGTGTGATTTTCAAGAGATTCCTAGAACCACGAGAAAGTTCTGGAACATGCAAGAAGGTTGAAGATCTTTACCTCCACATTAATGATGGGCTCTTACCTCACATCTGCCGCATTAAATACAAATAAGACAGCTTAAACAGTACAAACAACCCCCAAAAGTTAAAGTTCTAGGATAAGGGAGGGGAGGAATCCAATAAAGTTGAAAAAAATATCCCTGAGGCTCTAGCAGGGGACAGAATAGCTGTAGTGATAAGAGTAAGGGTTGAAGCTATAAATGGGAAAGGATAGGCAAAAGAAAAAGGATTTGAAAAAAGAGGAAAAAAAGGAACATAGATAAGAAAAGTCAGTTAGAGAGAGAAAGAGTAAAGATAACACTGCGGGAATGTGAAAGTTATCTATTGTAATATTCAAGTTTAAAGAAAGCAATTGCTTGAGTTTTGCATTGTGGAGCGTTTTTCCTTGTTGTTTACTTATTTGTTGGTTGTTTGAATAATTTGAGTGTGAATTCCTGAAGGACTCCACGAGGGCCAGTTTTTGCGTCCCCACAATAATAAAATAATAATAATAATTGTAGGGGTGGTAGGCCCAGTAATACGTATCTATATATATATTGAGTCGAGGGCTCAATCCGAGGACATTAAGTAGTCCAAGGACAGGGAAACACTGTCAGAGGAGTTCGTGTTAGTGAATGAAGAGGTGAGGTATGGTCATGAGAGTCCAAGAAAGTGATCCCAGGAGGAATACTTCCTCGGTTGAGCAAAGCTGAGGTCAGAAGGTGCGGTCTGCCATTAAGAGCAACATTCCGGACAATTCCATTGAAGATGATAAGTATCAGGAAGGAACAAGATAGAGGGAGGTTATGAAATATCTAAGGGAAAGCAATTACTATCGCATTGAATGCTCTACAGCTAACTCTTTGGTCGCATTAATAAGGAAGTGATACCTGAACAGTAATTTTCAGCCTTACAGTTACTCTCCAAAGACTTCAGGAAGGTGCTGATATGACAAGGATCAACAC
This sequence comes from Quercus parvula, assembly GCA_030820535.1. NCBI lineage: Eukaryota > Viridiplantae > Streptophyta > Magnoliopsida > Fagales > Fagaceae > Quercus > Quercus parvula. The sequence continues at coordinate 10,710,831 of JAUAME010000010.1, forward strand.
CGACAATCTAATCTACATGTGGATGGCAGAGATGAAAAGAGGAAGATAGCATAAAATAGAAGAGAGGTCCTAAGAGAAAGGGATCGGAAAATTGAGAGAGAAATATTGTAGCAATAAAAGCTGTACTTGTAATCAACTTTAAGAATTATATACAAAAACTGATCTCCTCGGACTATGTCGAGAACGATTTTCTTTAGATAAAACTAGTCCATTTTTACTTTATTGTCATTTAGATCCACTATAATTGCTACCCAACCCATTAAAGCCTAGTATTCCAACTCACTCTCTACAAATTCATTGTATTGGAATCTTTGGACTTAGCTCCTTTTGCATTTTGGGCCTAGGACTCAAATTGTGTGCTTACAATAATAATAATAATAATAATAATAATGTGGCTTTAAAGTGTGCTGAAAGAGTTTGTGACCGCGTTGAGAGCAAGCTTTTATGATTCAGGCTTTTAATTTATATACCATTAAGATTTATGACTCCCCATTTGAATTGACAATTTTTCTGAAAATGACTTTTTAAGAATAATTCTTTTTCACAAAACATGTATTTTTATAAAAATAACTTCCATGAGTTTTAATTTAGTACATTCATTCTTATTTTAATAAAATTTTCTCTCTCTCTCATTCTTAAGTATTTTCGAAGCACGAAGGAGGTAGCATCATTCTCTACGCTTCGAGAGTACCTTAGAATTTTTTGTTCTAGAGTCATCCATAGATTCTTTTAATTATTTTATTTATTCGGATTTGGCTACTTTATGTACCTGTCAAAAATTTGTAAACTGACAAGCCTTAAAACACAAACTCACTTCTATCCTTCCATATCACAATCTACAACATATATTTCTTAACGTCCATAATATTGCATTCTTGCTTAATGGGTTTCTGTTTGTTTTAGGACCGAGCCTATCCTTGTTCAGACCTTCTAACTTCAGTACTTTACGTTCAAAGGAGAGGTTCTTAAAGCCCAATCCATCCTCTTTTATTCTTATTGTAAAATTATTTAGCAAATAAAAGTCATCAATAAGTTAAGAGTTTTGTAGCTTAGTGATATTATCTGCTCTCACTTATGAAGATAACCATAGTGCAAATATTTCCTCTCTCATTATTGTAACAATCGAATTATTTAAATTAAAAAAAAAAAAAAAACCCAAGTAGGAAACCTCATCTCAAGCCAATATTATATTGCCATATACAATAAACATTTTAAATTTTAAATTACACCCTCTAATTTTGACATGTTTTCAATCCAATTCTTTAAGTTTCTTCCCCCCCCCCCCCCCCAATAGTCCTTTAACTTTAATATGTTTTGAATTTAGTTTGTCTAGTTTTAATATTTTTCACTTTGCAAAACAACATTGTTTTGGTGTACTTAAAGATACATATTGGATGAAGGTGAACGAAAGGATTACATTTAAAAAATGAATGAATGAAAATTAAAGGACTATATATAAAAATAAAAATAAAAAATTATATATATATATAAATAATAATAAATAAATAAAACCTTGAAAGACTATGTTAATGTTGTTGACTGATTGTGGGTAATTGTTTGATGAGTCGAGGTTTACTTTGTCCTGGATGAAAAGCTCTTAGCCGGTTATATATTTACCGTCAAGGACTAATTTATAATAAACCCAATATAGGTTTTAAATACTAAAGAACCATAGACTAACTATAAATTAACTTTTTGTTAAACTTTTTTTTTTTAATTTTTTTTACAAGTACTTGAACCTACAATTGATTTGGATCATTTAGAAAATAATATATATGTTTAACAAATTAAATTAAAAATAAGTCAAAGTTAAACGTTGTAATTTGTAATTTAGCCTAGTTAATAAAAGCAGGAGAGTGTTGTGTACTTGTGTTTGTTGAGAGAGAGTTGTTTACAATGAAACAAGCTCACTGTTATGTCCCAAGTGTTGAATAAATTATTTAAATTTAGTTTAGTGATAGAATAAATAGTATTGTTATTTATTTGTATTCAATTTAATTCATATGTTTTAGGATAGGGTTTTTTTATTTTAGAATTTGTTGATGAGGTTATCTCATCCTTATCTATTTATGTATGTTAAATACATTAATGAGAATTAAGAAAAAAATTAACCAAATTTGTCTATTTCTTCTCTCAAGTTCAGGAGATTGCTTATCTCGAATTAACTACACTATCTTTTATTTTTCAGTTCACACCACTCACAATGACCAAGTTTACCAACGGAAAATTCTAAAGACACAACAAATCTCACAAATTTTGCCACAATTCCCTACATGGTGAGTTGTGAATGATGGAGGTCAACTAGTGGATTCATACTTTCACCACTCGCTACGTGTCGAGTTATGGTAAAATTTGTACCAATAAAGTAGGGTGTTGTAGGGACAAAGCCAAGATACATTAGATGAATTGAGATCAGGTATTGCACCTGATGCAATTACTATCAATGGTTAAGATTAAAAGTTTTTGCAACTATCAATTTCAACCATCGATTAAAAAAAATTTGTGAAGAAAATAGGTAAATTACACCCGATTAGACACACGGTATTGCAGGAAAATTCTTAGGTACTCTTGGAGCATGGAGAAATGATGCTCCTTCCTATTACATTCATGATGAATCTCACCATAAATTTAATAAACAGGCCCTATCATAAATATGATAAAAATATATATCATTCTTTATACTCTGGAGTCTCTAAGAATTACTCCAATACTACGAGCTATATATGGAAATTTGCAGAGGATGTTGGAGTCCATATCATCATTATTGACGAAGATTCTTGCAATAATTTCAAAGCGTTACATCCTCACCCGATGTTCACGTTTTTGTTAGGTGAATTTTTTATTTTTAGGGTCCGTTTGGATATAGTTAAAAACTAAAAACTAAAAAATAAAAACTGAAAAACATTATAGCAAAATAATTTTTAAATGTGTAAATAGTACCGTGGAATCCATTTTTAATAAAAAAGTTATAGAAAAATGAAATTTGTGGGTCCATAAACAGTATACGGAACCCACATGTGACTGAAAATTGATTGAAAAGTCAAATTTTTCGGCTATAAAAAAAAAAAAAAAAAAAGGGAGAAACACAAACGTGCGTCTGGGTTTGCGCTTCCCAAACGCACCCTTAATCTTGGCCCCAATTACAGTAAACGGCACTCTGCGATGTTTTTGTCTTTAGTGGCAAATGATAGAGTATAGTTCACAATTATTTTGCACTTCCCAAACGCATCCTTAATCTGGCCCCAGTTGCAGTAAACTGCACTCTGCGATGTTTTTGTCTTTAGTGGCAAATGATAGAGTATGGTTCACAATTATTTGATCAGTACTGCGTGGAAGAATATCTTCCTTTCATTGTAGAGGTTTAGGCTAATCCTGTTTTTGTTTTGTTTTGAGAATCAGGTTTTGGCTAATCAAGAAAAAGAAAATTTCACCAAAAGATTGTCAAAATATTCTTAAACAAGGTTTTTATTTACAAATGCTAAATATGCCTATGATGGAAATCTAAAAGTGATATAGACTTGGAAGAATGGAAGTTAGGTGTGTGGGCGGTGGGTGAGCTTTTTTCTGCAAGGCCTGGAAAAAGGAGTCACGGGGGAGAGCTCATCGCATCATGGACCCCAGATTAAATCTTAAAAAATTCAAACTTCTTTTCACATTCATTTCAAGAAAAAATCACGTTTGTAGAGTATAGACAAGGCCACCGTGTTACCTTCTTTTTTTTTTTTTTTTTTTTTTTTTTTGGAAGTTATCCGCAACTGCCAAGAGCATTCACACACCAAATGCCAAAGGTCAAATGAAAGTATTTTTTAGCGTTTATGTCCAAAATCTTCACTCCATCAGAAATTATAAAAGCCAAGTATTACAAAAAAATTTACAATAAAATTACAGTGTAATTCTACATGTAAAATTGCACTGTAGCTAAATGGTAAACTCTCATATTATTATTTAATTCTCTCTCTCCTTCTTTTTATTAAATGCACTGTAGCTAATATATTGTGCTATAAATGATAGTGATTTTAGGATATATTATTCTATAGCGTAGAAATATTATTTTAATGTATTGTATTGTAAAATAAAAGTTGGGATGCTGTAGTATTGTAAAATGATATTGTATAATTGATAAAGTAGTTTTTTAATATGATAAAGTAGAATAGGATGGCATTTTGGGGTGTGAATGCTCAAATATATCAATTGGTATTTGCTCATAAACCAATAATATTTTAGGGAATTGTACCTGATGTAATTGCTTTCAATAGTTGAGATTGAAAATTGAAAAAAAAAAAACAAAAAAAAAACAAAAACAAAAACAAAACAAAACAAAACATTTAATCTCAACTATTGTAATTAGGGACAGTCGCCCTAATTACGGAGCTTCTCTTCAATCTCTATCTTATTTCTTTTTTATACTTATAAATAATAAGTGAATTTTGACTAATAAAATGACACTCAATAATACAAATGCTATCTCGTATTATGTCATGGTTTGTGACCAAATCATAAATTATATGCGGTGTCATCAGATTTCATTGTGTATAATTATATGAGATTGACACAAAACTATATAAACTAAGGGACTTGATTGCTATTTTTTTTTTAATTTTCAAGGATTTATTGAAAAATATGCTCAAATCATAGGGACTATAAAATTTGAAGGCAAATTTTTTTTTCTTACACCAACACTACATTAGTTTTCTCTTCTGCAACTTAAAATTTCTATCTTCGTGTGAAAGTTGCAGATATTATTTTCTTTGTCAATTGCAAAAGAAAAAAGAAAAACATGTTAATATTACAAATATTTAAAGATAATAAAATGTAAGTAAGTGCATGACTTGAGACTTTAGTGATCAAGCACCATCACATTCCTTCAAGAATTCACAAAATTTGTTGATTCAAGGGAAAGGAAAGGTTAGGTCTTATATGAACAAAAGAAAAAAAAATTGTCATCACAAATTTGTTGATTGATGGAATGTAGAACCTACCCAAAAGCAAAGAGGCAATTGTGGAAGTAAAGCTCCACCTAATTAAATTAATGCCTCACATAAAAATAGTAAATATTCATGCACTAGAAGATAAGGAGAAGCTAAAAGCTCGCAACCACTAGTGGCCAAAGGTAACTTGTAAATTTTGAGCATCTACAAGCGGACTTATAACTTATTCAAACTCATTTTTCACCCAAAAAAAAAAAAACTTATTCAAAGTGTTGACCAGCCTGCTGCCGCCCTTTCTAACATTTTTTTTTTTCTCTTCTAATCTATTTACCACGCCAATGGTTTCTTGTTAAGATGATTCTCACACCGACATCTTTTCTAATTTAAGAACCCCCAAAAAAAATCTATTTGCCAAAACTTGTCCGACACTTTTTTTTTTTCTTTTTAATAGGAAAAAGACAGCATAGCTTATATTAAATGAAAGTGACTAAATCAACCAGAATTACTGAAGAAATTTGTAGTGGAATATCCACTCAACAAAATCTGAGATATGTAAAACATATCGAGCTAGACTATAAACAACATTACCTCTCTCTTAGTATGACTCCAAACTTATCCAATGCAGAATCTACTCCAAATTAAACAAGCAAGGTCAAAGTCATAAATATAGTGCTGCAATTAACCTATTATAGAAAGTTAGAAACACTATAATAGATAAACTATATAGTTCTGACTTTAAGGTTTTGGGTTTGAGTTATTAGCAATATTGTAGCAAAACTAGATTGATTCGGATTTTCAAACCTCACCAGACAAGCATGGGTGGCTCCACTTGGAGCCCGGGGGTTCAAATGAACCCCTAAACTGCCTCCCCCCCCCCCCCCCCCCCCAAAAAAAAAAATTATATATATATTAGTATTTGTCAGTTTGTTTTTGATCCCCTAGATTTTTTTTAAGCTCGGCTAAAATAAGTTTAAATATGATCCTCTTAACAATATTCTGACATTTTTAAACACAAAACAAAAAGCCCAATAACAAACCAATTTAATCTAAAACATGGAAGAAAAAAATTAAGGGCCCATTTGGTTAGAGATTTTTAGTATCGTTGTTTAAATTTTGTAAAAATACGTGTAAATTAAAAAGTGTTGTAAAAATATGTATTTCAGTGTTTAAATACTGAAAATTGTTTTTTAAACAACTGTATCAAACACCCCTAATAAGTCCAACAACAAAAGTAAAAATTTATTAATCTTAAACCTTAGAAAAAACTCATTTAGATCTTAGCAAATTCGAAATAATCAATCAAATGGGAAATTAATGGATGAATCATTGTTTGGTTGTGTACATTAAAATAGATATAACTTGTAGGATTGATAATGAAGAAATCATGCAACAATTTCAAAATATGAAAAATCATAAAAAGCAATTGTAAAATTTTATGTATTTCAAAATTTTTTTTTTTTGTGATATCGATATATTCAAGTTCTCTTTTGTTTATATTTTTTATAATTTATGTTTCTTATTGACCCTCTTAGAAATAATCCTGGAGCCACCACTAGCCAAGCTTGTATGTCTAATATTTTGATTTTGGTTGTGGATATAAAGCTCGTTTATCTTAGTAACTATATCTTTTGGGTTGAGAGAGGATGTTATGGATACTAATTTAACAATCTAATTGCTAATGAAGAAATACTTTACAATAAGAAGCCAATAAAAATGGAGCATTAAACTATGATATATAATGGTGATAAAAACACCACATCCACGTGTATCATATATCCCACATATTACATTTTATCATGATAAAAAAAAATTAAAAAAAAATGTGATGAATATCAATGAAATAATCCCTAAACTACATATTTCCATCTTATTTCAATTTTAACTTTTTAATTCAAAAGAATAAAAAATAAAAACCTATTTTATGGTTTTAATTACCTCCGTTTCCTTTGTTTTCCTTACCAATAATATCAACGGTAAGAACATCCAGCTTAACGGTAGCGGTTAATTTTAGTTTTCTCTCTACCTGAACAAAAGAAACGACCAGAAAGCCACGAAAATAGTGAATCCAGTGGCAATGCAAGCCATGTCCAACGCTCTCTCTCTCCTCTGCTTTCTTTCCTTTCTCTCTCTCTTCATTTTCAGAAACTCTTCGAACCTCTCTTTCCCTTCCCCCGCTTTCCTCTCCTTCTTCCTCTTCCCACTTTCCATCGCCCCTTGTAAAATTACCACACTGTCCTTCCCGTTCAAATGCTTCCCCTCCAAGTCCTCCACTTGCATGCTCACATCCCGCACGTGCATCTCCCCTCCGATTTTTCCATCGCACGTGACCACCACCGCGCACTGGACTAGCTCCGACGAGTCCTCGCCGCCGGATATGACCGTCGCGTAACGGAGCTGCATGTCTCCGGTCAGCCAGTGGCGCTGAACCGAGACGGGGCTCCGGCTCGAGACGTTCACGGCTCTGTTTCGGGTCGGGTCGATAAGGATCCAACTTAGCTTCAGGTTCTCCTCGAGGTGGTCCAGCCAGGCTTGGTTCTCTCCGACGTGTCGTATCGGTGTCTGCACCGACTCTTTCTGCTCAAGCAAGTCGAACCGAAACGGCGAGCAGAGGAACCAATCGGACTTGGTCTCGTTCTCTTGGACCTTCGAGAAAATGAGACTCTCCTTGTAGTGAACATCAACGGCTGAGATTATATCGTCGAGAAACGGACGGCTATCATGATGATGCTTCGGCGGAGAGCGGTGGTGGAGGAGTGGGAATGAGTCGGAGAAAAAAGAACGGTAGCCACCAGGGAACGAGGAGATGACGTGACGGACACGTGGGTCGTCGATGGAAGGCCACGTGGAGGAGCAGATTTCCCGCCAGAGCTGTTGTTCGGTGGAGAGAGCGTGCAAGTGGGAGGAGGCGCAGGAGGCGGAGGCGAGGGTGGCGCCGTCGAGCCTGGTGAGGATGTGGGTCTTGATGACGTCCTGATGGACGTCTGAGATTGCAGTGCCACCGCCGTGATCGTGATCGTGATCATGATCGACGGTCGTGATTGTGGTTGTGCCAGATTCCATGAGGGTCAACCGGGAAAAAGTCTTTTAGAGCTAAATTCAAAGTTATGAGGTTGTGACAAAGTGTAAGGTGGATATGGAGGATTTTATAGCGAGAGAGAGAGAGAGAGAGAGAGAGAGTGTGTCAATGGTCCACACCGCGTTCCCACGTTTATCTTTTTTTTCTTTGGTGCTCTCATGTCTATCTAATATTGTTAGTTAAAGAAACAATAAAACATCCACTTCACTTCGTTAGTTGCATGCTTTCTATAACTTATTTTAATTGGGTATTTAATTTTGCACTTAATTTTTAATTTTATATTAAGTAATTTATTGATGATAAAAATCGAAAACTTCAAATCCAATTAGATTCTAAATTAGAGTTCAGTATTTCGCTATGTATTTATCTAAGTTTTAATTTGTGTGAGAAATGAATTATTGAGTACAAAAATTGAAGTGACTAAATTCAATTAGATTATATATATATATATATATATATATATATGTATGTATGTATGTATGTACACTCCATTAGGAGAAAATAGAATACATTCTAAAAGTACTCGATTGCTTTTGGAAATTTTTATTTAATGAACACATTTTTTTTTCTTCAAACATGGTTTACACGGTCTAATTAAGTTTGGATCATTTTAGGTTTTTAAAGTTTAATTTTGTTCAATTTCATCCCTAATCTTCTAGATCATGTTTCTTATTCATTCTATTCATTTCTGTTATCAAGACTGTCATTAATTCTTCAAAACGAACTAGTTTTGTAAATTATTTTCCATGTTTCCTTTCGCAATTTATTTTTCAGTTGACGGATCTTTGAGAGATCTTCATTTTTAAATATTGGTCCCTTGGAGCTTTCTTATGCTAATAGAGTATTTATTCTTTTGAAAAGAAAATAAGAACTTTTGCCAAGGACCTTCACGGTCAATTGGTATTTTCTGGTCTCTCCAATAAGGAGGTAGAGGATAAAAGTCCAAGGTTCAATCTCCCTTCCCCAATTGAATGTAGAAAAAAAAAAATTAATCATGGGAAGGTTTAAAGTTTTAATAGTTTGAATGTTTGTATATTTTATTTTTTTTAAAAAATTGAATATGCACATACGCACAATATCTAGTTGTTTATGTGTAATGAGATTAGTCATTTATTAGTAAGATGCAAAATATCTAGTTGCCCAATGCAAATCCCTAATGCAGATTTAGTGACTCTTTTATTGACTCGGCCATTTTTTGAGAAACTAACAAATCTTACTGAACTCTAACAACTCATTATACGTTACAAACAATAATCGTAATTTTATTTTCTAAAGTGTTTATCATCACTATCCTAAGAGCTTTTAATTGGATTTAGACAAAGGTATACCATGGGCAAGAATTAATTCTCCTTGCCATTATAAAAGTGACTATAACCCAAAGGAACACAGCAAGTTTCAAGCTCAAAACACATAACAAGTTCCTGAACTTCAACCTATAAGTTAAGCTCTTCAACAGCAACCCATAAATTATCAACATCCCATCCTCCATCAAAGCCTGAAATCACTTTGATCAAGAACCTAAACCTTAGAACACTACATGAGCTTCATAGTCCCATGGTATGCACCATTCAAAACTCACTCTCTCCCACAAAACCCACTCACCTATGGTTTTTGTTTTGAACAAGCCTAAGAAAAGCTTTGAAAGGAAAAAAAAAATGATTTTTTTTTTATTTTTTATAATCAAAAAACCTATATTTGCCTTGTTAAATAAAATCTATCCCAGGGTAATAGGTACAAATCAAAATGTATCATTTTCTATAATATTAGAACCAGTAATGCCCGTCTCACTCTAATTTTTTCTGACTTTGTTACGGCCGATGGTCTTCTTTGGCTGTCGGGACTTCGTCTAGTCAATTACATAATTCGGTATTAATCAATACTCAATAGTACTTCTACGAAACTTCAGTGAACAAATAATTGAGTATTAATGCAATGCGATATATACCTAATAATTAATACAAGTTGTCCCTTATATTCAAAGAGAACAGTGAACAAAATTTAAAAAATTAAAAACTCCAATTTTTCATACGTGAACTGTGATTTTCTTTTTCTTTTTTCTTCTCTTAAAAAAACTTCCATTGCCGTCCCTTTTATTCTGCTTCTTTGTCCAAGAGGTTATGTTATATACCTCACTTTTGTATAAAATTTCAAAGCAGGAAAAAAAAAAAAAAAGTGGTGCTTTCAAATTATGATAGAAAAATCTCAGTTACGGATCTATTTAAATACCACTTATTTTGCTGAAACTGAAAATTTATTACTAAAAACATTGTAGATAAAATTTAGTATTAATGCAATGTGATATATACTTCTACGAAACTCCAGTGAACAAATAATTGAGTATTAATGCAATGCGATATATACCTAATAGTTAATACAAGTTGTCCCTTATATTCAAAGAGAACAGTGAACAAAATTTAAAAAATTAAAAACTCCAATTTTTCATACGTGACCTGTGATTTTCTTTTTCTTTTTCTTCTCTTAAAAAAACTTCCATTGCCGTCCCTTTTATTCTGCTTCTTTGTCCAAGAGGTTATGTTATATACCTCACTTTTGTATAAAATTTCAAAACAGGAAAAAAAAAAAAAAAAAAAGAAGTGGTGCTTTCAGATTATGATAGAAAAATCTTAGTTAGAGATCTATTTGGATACCACTTATTTTACTGAAACTGAAAATTTATTACTGAAAATACTGTAGATAAAAGTAAAAGTTAGGTGAAATAGTACAGTGGGACTCATAAATAGTACCAAAAAATACAATAAGACCCATAAATAATAGCAAAAATAAACTAAATAGTAAAATAATTTATAATTTTCATCCAAATCCAAACACACACTACCTATGAATCCATCTTATAATTGGAGTCAAATATTATATATAATGAGAAATGGGTCGGAATTGACCAATGAAAATGATTGTGTCCCCCAGTTTAGGTCATTGGTGGCAGCAAATTGCAAGTAGATTGTTTTAGTGGACTTTACAATTGTCCAATTTGTTGTGCAGTCTCTTTAATTTAAAGTACGAACTTTATTTTTATTTAATTTTTGAGAATCTGAGGTATGATTTTTTTCTCTTTTTTTTGAGTATTTAAGGTATGAGAAAGTTTTTATTTATTTATTTTAGAAATAAGGTATGAGAAAGTTAAATGCATATATGTGTCACACAGTCAAATATATTATTAATATTTTGTGTTAGTAAGTTAGTTAGAGCTATAATCAAATTGAGGGTCAAGCGCGATATTGAAGTTCAAGATTGTTTGGCTTAATATTTAGTTTTATTTGTTTACCTTTTAAATGAAAAAGGTTAGAAATATTATCAATTTTATTATAAATTTTTTCCAAAATAAGGTGAAAATGTATGCGATTGATGCCATTTATGTATGTGTTGAGATTGATTTCACGGATTGTTCACAAATCTATATAATATCTAATATATAAAAGTGGCTATGCCGCTACAGTGATTTGATAATGTGCATTCAGTGTTAAAACATTGTTCATCTACGGTGCAATTTTAGTGAATTCCTCTATTTTGTCCATTTGTGGAGTGCCAAACGATGCGTTTTGGTTGAATATAAAATCACTGTAGCTATAGTGATTTTGGTTTCGTGAACCATTGCACTGTAGCTACAGTACCTAAAGTTTTTTTTTTTTCTTTTCTTCCTCCAGTAATCGGTTTGTGTTTTTTTTTTCTTTTAAATATTTATGTAAACTGGTATATATATTGTTATACTGACACAATAAATTTCACAATTATTAACGTGTCAATTCCTTACAAATCGAAATAAAATAATAAAATATAAGAGTGTGACCAAACACAACTAAAAATAAATGTTTTGAGAAAATGTTGTCACTATAGCTACAATGATTTTGGTTTTGTGAGCCATTGCACTGTGGCTACAGTGCCTAAAGTTTTTTTTTTTTTTCTTCCTCCAATAATTGGTTTGTTTTTTTTTTTTCTTTTAAATATTTATGTAAGCTGGTATATATATATTGTTATACTGACATAATAAATTTCACAACATTTTCACAATTATTGACGTGTCAATTTCTTACAAGTCAAAATAAAATAATAAAATATGAGAGTGTGACCAACCACAACTAAAAATAAATTTTTTGAGAAAATGTTACAACACTTATTGTTATCACAATATTTTCACAATTGTTGAGATCTCAGTTTCTTATAGATCAAATAAAAAAATTTTAAGTCCACAACATTTTAACATTAATTTCTATAGTGCCTAAAGTTTTTCTTTTTTCTTTTTTTCCCCTTCAAGTATGCCAGTTGGTTTGAGCTTTGTTTTTGTTTTTTTTTTAAATCTTTATATGTTTACTTTGTACTTGCAATGCAAGTTTACATTGTAAATACACAAAAGTGGTTAATATTATACACATTTGCACAAAAAATGGTAAATATACAAATTTGGTAAATGTGTGCAAAATTTGCCAATTTTTTTTGTCTATAATATAAATTTACATTGTAAGTACAATGTATACATAGAGATATTGTGAAAATATTGTGACGCATGTGTCAATTTCTTATGGGTTAAAATAAAATAAAATAATAAAATATCATACCAAGATCTAGCACAACTAAAAATGTCGTAACATTTTATTGTTATTACAATATATTCACAACTATTGAGGTGTAAGTTATAGGTTAAAATAAGATAATAAATGTGGGGGAGTAAAATATGGGCCCATGATCTAGGCCCAGGAACGACGTTTCATCAACAATACGCCCGAGGAGAAGAAATCACAGAGGACCGTTGTAACTAACAGTAGAGCGCGTAAGGATCCAAAGAGGCTGGTCCGAGAGGAATACCCTCCTCGGACATGACGTCTGATGGTGAGAGGAACCTCGGCTTTCCCTTAGTCCACCCTCCAGGAAGTTCCAGAGGTAAAGATAGATTACCAATGCATATGGAAGGGATAAGGATGCAGAAATATCTTGAGAAAAAGCTGCTACCACCGCATTAAATGCATCACAGCTACTTTCCTGGCCGCATTTATGTGGAGAAGACCCCTGAACAGTGTTGAAAGTGATCTTTATCCCCAGGAAATCAAAAAGCTGTAAAAAAGGAAATGGAAACTCAAGTACCGTGCTAGATGACAGACAAGTGGACGATGGGATCGGGCAATGAAGGACTATATAATGGAATAAACCCTTCATAAGAGAGGGGGGGACGAAGGAAAAAGAAAGAACATCAAGAAACAACTACTGTAGCACCGGGAAAAATACAACCTAAAAGAAAGCATCTTATCCAAGATCATACCCCTCGGATTTGATTATAACCCATGAAAATTACCCAAACCTCACTCCTCGGACGTAAAATCTTAACTCGTTTATGTGTTTTAGCCTCCTCGGCCAAGTACCAAGACCCCAATAACTGTTGTAAAAATCGCTGCTAGCCCAATTCTTTAACCCACTCTCTCACAAATTTATTGTATTGGGCTTGTTGGGCCCATTTCCTGTTTCTATTAAGGTGTGGGCTACAATTTGTGACCCTACAATAAAATATAGGGCTAGGATCTGTCATGGTTGAAAATAGAGGTATTGTGAAAACGTTGTAATATTTTGTTGTATTCATAGACCTTTTTTTTTTTTTTTTGGTTTAGTCAAATTTAGTAATCTATATATAAAAAGAGTAAATAGGAAACGCTATCATAGCTTCGTTATAGTAGTTTTGACTTGTTCAATTTTCACTGTTTTGCAGGTTTTTTTTTTTTTTTGGTGAATGCGTAACACTGCAATAGATTTGCTATATTATTTTTGGTTTGTCCAATTCACATTGTTCTATATTATAATAAAATATTAACACAATAAATTGCATAATATTTTCACAATTTTGGAGATGTTAATTCCTTATAATTCGAAATAAAATAATAAAATATCATATTAGAACTAACCACAACTAAAAATAAAGGTAATGTGAAAAAAGATGTGTACATTCACAATATTTTTTACAATACTTTCATAACAAATTATAGGTAGTAATTTTTTTTTGTTCTAATTTAAACTTACTAATGAAATTACTTTTTTGTACACCAATAACAACCTGTAACAACCTACTACTTATGATTTGTTATGAAAATATCGTGGACATAACTTCTTCTTCTTTTTTTCTTTTTTCTTTTTTGTGAAAAGGTTAAAACATCTTGTTGTCGTCACAATATTTTCAAAGATGTTAAGCTGTCAATTTTTTACAAGTCAAAATAAAATATAACAAAATTATAAAGGTATTATGAAAATGTTATTCCATTTTGTTGTGTTTTTAGAAATTTTTTGTGGGTTTAGTCAGATTTGTTGAGCCAAAATTCACTATTTCACATACAATTTTCTTAGGTTGACTTTTTGTATTTTTTTTCTTTGCGCACCATTTTAAGTAAAACTACATAGATTTACACACAAAAACAAAAACTTAGGAAAAAAACACTTTTCATCCTTTATGTTTGGGGTAGTTTACAGTTCATCTTTCTTAAACTTTAAAATCAAGCAATTTTTCTCTTAATATTTTGGAAAAGAGCAAATAAGTCATGTTATTATTCTTTTAGTTAAACCCTAATGAAAGCTTATGATTCTTAAAATATTTTATTGTGTAATGTTTAAAATACTCCCACTAAATTTTAACATCCCAACAATTTTCTTCCAATATTTTGAGTTTTAGATGGTAATAATTCTTGGAAAGTTAGAATGATGATATAAGGTTTTTTATTTGTTATCTAAAGAACATTGATTTTCTAGGTTTAAATTTTTAAAACTTAAAATTTATCTAATGGAAAATTCAATAACACATGCCTTTTGTTATCTTTTTTTCTTCTTCTTTTTTTTTTTTTTTTTTTTTTTTTTTTTATCTTCTTAGCAAAACTCAGTTGTTTATTGTTGGAAGATGATGATATTCATTATAATTCATAGAAGTTTTTAATGAGTGGATATATTGACTATAGCAAATAAGTACTAAAAAATTATCATAGTGAAATAGATATTTATATGTTAAATAGCTCTCCCAACTTTGTGGTTGATCAAAATTCTTATACGAATGAGATTAACTTTTTATGACATAATTATCAAAATTCTTATAATTAATATCTCTTTTGATTAATGTAAAGCTCTATGTATTTTAAAAATCAAATTATTTATATCTTTATTTTGTGATACAAATAAAATCTAAAATTGATCTTAATCACTACTTTTTTTTCTTTTTTTTTTCCATGGCTAGCACGTGTCTTACAAGTGCTACCCTAACTAGTATTAAAGTAAAAGCTTAATAAGAGTTAAGTTTTATTTCAAAAAATAACAGGGATAGTCTTACACATGCTGCCCTAACTAGTATTAAAGTAAAAGCTTAATAAGAGTTAAGTTTTATTTCAAAAAATAACAGGGATAAAGTTAATTTGCTCTAATTTCCTATCAAGTGTTCCAAATTAGATTTCAAAGCTATTCTGATTTTGTGCTAAGTGGAATGTGTGCACCTAAATTTAATACTACTTATATTTGTTTTTTTAATGAATTTTAAACAAAAATTGAAATCCTTTTATTTATTTATTTATTATTTCCTAAGTTGCTATGTAGCATTTTGATAGTTTACATTTTTCGGCATCTTATTATAATATAATCTGTTATTTTGATATTTGTTAGTACATGTTAGTTAAAACCAGTTAAAACTCATTCTCAAAAAAAAAAAAAAAAAAAAAAAAAAAAACTAGTTAAATCTCATTGTTTTAAGTTTTAACGCTAAACAATATTTGATTAAATTATGTTAGATCATTTTTACCCAAATTTTAATTTAATTATTTTGCACCGTTTTTATACGTTATCTATTTATTTATTAACAGATTTAAATAGATAACCATTTATAGATATATTTTTTATGTAGTTTTATTTAGGGGTTAAAAGCTTTGAGCTGAAACTTATTAATTAATTAACAATTAGAAAGATTTGAGTTTGATTTGTTTCCTCTATAAAACGTTCAAAAGCAAGCCTTTTGCGGCTTGCCACGGTTGACCCGCAGCTATATGTGTTTACACTTTACACTTGACAGCCCTTTTTTTCTTTCTATTTTAATCTTACTATAAAAAACAATCACATCTATGTGAGTGTGTATATATATATTTATATTATTATTATTTTTTGATGAAAAACCTCGTAACTTTATTAATCAGAATAAGATAAAACATTACATCTTGGGTCAAAACTGACTCAATTATAATAAAATTTTCATCTATCCAAGCTATATAACCATCAATTTACTTAGCATGCTGAGTTTTTTTTTTTTTTTAAATGAAAAACCTCATAATTAACTTTATTATTAAGAATAAAATAAAAACATTACATATTGGGTCAAAGCTGACTCAATCATAATAAGATTTTCCTCTATCCAAGCTATATAACCTGTTAGAATAATGTGGCCCAACATAATATATATTATGCCTCTATTATTAACAAATAAATATTCAGTCTCTTGTGAAATTGTGTAATATTTTTATGATGTAAGATATTGATATATTGAAATAAGTCTACTTGATTTAGTAGACTAAGATTATGAATCATTCATTGTAGCCCTTGACTTGACCATATCCATCATGATGTAGCCTATTCTAATAGGTACATTGTTGGACCATGATGGAAGGGACGTGCAAGTTAAAATTGCTCAAACTATGGAAGACAATAAGGGCTAGTCTTTCGATAGTTAGTGCATAATAATCTTGGAAGTCCTTCCATAATGAGATTCATGCACGTTGAGTGTTGGCTTTAATAAATCTATCATGTCAATACCAGTAACTTGAACTCCTATTAAAGGTGTTGTCATTATAATAGTTCTGGATATGAACGATAGATGAATCCATGTATTAGCATGGAGTTACAAAAGTAATAATACATTAATGAACTTCTTCATTAATGAATCTAATTAATAAAGTTGTTTATTAACAAATGTAACATTTCTGTTACATGGAGTGTTATTACGATAGAAAGGATTTTATGGCTGGTCATGTCCTTTCTGAATATTATAAATATTGTCAATGCCACACTTGCAAGGGGGTGTGAAAGAGAAAATAAAGCTCTTGTTAATCCTGACCAGCTGGGGAGAGCATCCTGATTGCTTGTGAGGTCCTTGAATAACATAATCTAGTATGTAAATTTCTCACATCTTATTGTTGATTTTTATTACATATGCACATGATACAATTGTTAATTGATAGATGTATTATATTTGTTTCTTTTGAATTATTACTTTTTAAGTATAATTCCAACATAACCATCAATTCTCTTAGCATTCTGAGCCAAGAGATGAGCAGAGTGATTACTTTACCGTTTAACATAAGACACTTGTACTTTTATAAACTCTCTCAATCTTAGACATCTGTGTGTATATAAACTCTCTCAATCTTAGACATCTGTGTGTATATTATACATTTAAGCCAAAACATTGCCCTCATTCTATAAAATGTGTATACACAGGAAGAAAGAAGTGATTTGAGATGGCAATAAAAAATTGATAAATAAAATAATATTTTAGGGTAAATTACAACTTATCCACACATGGTTTAACAAAAATTTAAGTTGCTTACCTATGGTTTGACCGAAATTTAAATTGTCTACCTATGGTTTGATAAATAAATTAATATTTTAGGGTAAATTACAAGTTACTCACATATGGTTTGACCGAAATTTAAGTTATAGTTTGAAAGTTAACACTTTACTACTTAAGATTTGACTGAAATTTAAGTTGCTTACATGTGATTTGAAATCTCATGATACAAGTGTTCTGTTGGATTATTTTTAATCTTATTTGATCTTGTATTTTTATATTTTTTGTGTTTTTTTTTTTTGGGTAATTTTGCTCCACTTTTATATAAAAGTAAAGCAAAATTACATATTTAGCCATGTTTTTTAACAGAATTGGGTTACAGAACTCTAAGTGAGCTAACTTTAGGTAGGTAAAGTATCAAATTTAAAATTACAGGTAGACAATTTAAATTTCAATCAAATCATAGGTGGGTAAGTTATAATTTGCTCAATATTTTAATGAAATTTAATGTAAAATAAATAATACGATGTAAGTTTTTTTGAGATGTAGTTATGTAAAATAGAAAAAAGTATGATTTTATGTTAAAATAGATATAATTTTTTGCATGAAATGATGTAAATACGGAATATTATTGTTAATCCAAGTAAAAAAAAAAAAAAAAAAAAATTTGAAAAGGTTGGTTTGCGAGATTGACGCATTCACTATGGCATTTTTCACGAGAGAATTCCTCTCAGCGTGCCATACTAAGGCCGGTTAGTCAGAATTCCTCTCACTATGGCATTTTTCACTAAATTTTGTATTTTCACACTCCGGCTCAGGCCGGTTAGTTAATTATAGTATTTAGTACTACAGAGTACAGTGGACAATTTGTTATTCCAAGTTTGAGACAAAAATTCAAAGTCGGTCTGGTTATTATGTGACCGAATTGGCTAAAAAAAAAATCTAATTGAGTCACCAGAGTATCCTATTGGCTATTTATGTAATTATATCTACCTGGATTACAATATTCAAATTATGAATAATTTTTATTTAATTTTATTGTTTCCAGAAATTGACTTTTTTTTTAAAAGAATTTTGTAATACACATTCAAATTATGAGGGTCCCCCTCCCCACCAATAAAAAAGGAATCAATGTAAGTTGTGAGAAAAAACAAGAGTAATTGTAGTATCATATATATGTAACTATCTATTACAAAGTTACAGACTTATCATTTGGGAAATAAAAATTACAGGTAGGTTTTATTGGTCTTGTCAAAATATTTTAGGTCTCAGTGTTTGCCAATTGCCAGTGATAATTGTGGAGGGCTTCACTATATGCACAAGAGATTGTGCAAGTTTCTTTAGGGCAGATATCATTTGGACATGTAAATAAAGCTTCACATTCCTTACCCTTTGCCTTAAAGATCGAAGTAGCATAAGTTTTGTCAGAGGGAACTCTTCCCCTATTGCAAAATTTACCTTTGAAGATGTAAACTGAGTTATAAATAATAAGTAAATTTACTTTTCTTTAAGATTTAAAAAAATAAAAAGTTAAGCATGGAATTTATTATTATGGGTCTGCTTAACTGGTGTCTTTTTTTTTTTTTTTCTTATAAAAAGATTCTAAAAATATTTTCTGAATCAATACCCTTAGGGTATCTTTT